>JAUPFV010000001.1:303878094-305078094 GCA_036936605.1 Limnanthes douglasii subsp. nivea
CTTATAAGAGAAAACTCTTATATAAAAAGTGAGGACAAAATCCTAATAAATAATTTTCCTCAAAGTAATGTATTTATATTTAAAGATCTACTTGTAGATCATGTTTTGCAGTGGATAAAACATGGGATTTTATTAATATTGTATGCATTATTAATTGTTTGCTCGAATTGTTAATAAAATATGTTTTGCAAATAAGATATTATTATTATTATTATTATAATATTATAACATAGGTTTACCAAATGATTAATACTCACACAACTGTATTAAAGCGGTTTTGAAAAATCAAAATAAATACTATCCATTTTTTGTTAAATCTTTGACTTGTAACGAACAATCGGTATTTGTTAGAGGTAAATTTGTTTACATATTTTAATATTTGTGTACACCGGTATCAGCAAACCGGATGATTCGCCTTGATTAAATTTATACCATCAGGTATATATAGTTGTTAAAGGTCCACTATGACATATTTTGACCTATAAGATGGTTGATGATTTGAAGATAAATAAAAAATATGAGACATAATATAAAATATAAATTGAATAAATATAAATATGTATATGAATGAAGTGATATTTTTTAGATGTCCAACCGGAGGGGGTGTCCTTTTGAGAGGTAGGTACATATTACACCTTAAGGGAGAGACAATAAAATATGCCTTGGAAATCGGCCGCAATAAGTATCATATTATTTGACAAACTCATCCAATAGTTTGGTCGAGTAAGTTGTCGATAGTGTGTCAAGTGTGTTAATTTATTATCATATCCAACTTTGTTACCATAAACCTGAAATATAAATCTATCATTTTTAAGCCTTAAGATAAATTTCTCTCTAACACTAATTCATCTACGTTTGTTTCCATAATGTGAAACTGATACGGATCTAAGTCTCTAATGTTCGTTGAATTGAACGTTGGTGACATTAGTAGTATAAGGATGCATGTACGGTGGTAAAAAAATTGCAAATAATATTTCTGGTATTTGGTAGCCAATAGGCTCTTAACAAATGATATTCGCTACCATCGGCGATGTTATAGGTGATGCTCGGCCTTTAGATATAAGTCACAGTCGTTGCATTGTAGGTGGTATCTCGTAAAAGTTATTGTACATCTTTATTACCCTAGCCAAATATTCCAACTGCATAACAAAATCGTAAGTGTTAGCATTATTCACATGAGATTCGGTCTATTATTGTTCGGCATGTTCAAGATATAAAAAAACAATCTTTCTTTATATAACTGTCTAGGTAGAGTTTTTTTCCTCTGGCGGGAGTACGGCCTCTTGTTTTAACACTCTTATGGGGCTTGCTCAAAAGCTTAATCGAATGATATAGTATTTGTATATATATATATATATATTTAGCCGATGGCATCTTTAATAGTAAAGAATGCATCTCACTTTACTTTTAAGAATTGGGTAGTCAGTGGCAACTTCTTATTTTTCAGTAAGCTTAACATGATGCAAGATTGATAGTCTTTTCAAATAGTCATCTATATTACACATATAAACTTACCGACCATCTTTTTGAAGTATTGTAAGTCAATAGATACATGGTAACCCTTGTGTTGTTTGACATAAACAACCGATATCGATGGTTCAATTATTGTTTGTTCGACGTCTTCATAAATCTAATATTATCTTCAAAGTATGTTCTGAAACTTGTCCACACAAATCACGAAAAAAATTCTAGTGATTATCATGTACGACATAACAATTTCTTTTTTACAATGATTCTTTTATAGGTGAATGTTACATCGTCAGAAAACCGCCAACTTTCTTCCAAAATAAATTGAATTTAGCAAGTTAAACCCAATGAATTTTTTCAAGCTAGTGTGTTTACCTTCTACTTTGAATTATCACTAATTTTGTAAGTTATAAATATTTATTTTCGTAATTATAGGTTTTATAATTAAAATTTTTGATGCACAAATATTATACTACGTTATGAATTAAAAATATTTACTACCTTTCGCAATATAGCCACTATATAATATTTGGTTTTCCCCAAGAGAATAACTTGAAAATGATCATATAATACGTTTTAATATATATATATATATATATATATATATATATATATATATATTTAATTAAACATTTATAAACAATGACAATGTTATATGTAGGTCATTATGTTTTCGATACGCATTTTGTTTGTATATGCATAAAAGAACTTTTCTTTGTAAGGTGTTATACAATGGTATATCACGTAGTCGACTTTTTGCTCTCTTTTTTTAGCGAGACTTGCATTTTCATTAAGTTATCGTTCATGTAAAAAAATGGCGGTAAAGCAAACCATGATTCTCTCCCACGTCTATAAGCTTTTTAAACTTTTTATTCTCTATTAATATTTTTTTGTTTGCAAATATGTTGTTGTTGATATGATATTCGCATAACATATAAGTCGCGACCGTAAATTTTTATCAATACTATTTATCAAAGCAAGTTCACGATCAGTTAATATAGAATAAGATAACTCATAATCGCTCTCTTCTATAATAGTTCTTAAAAATATCAATGCACATTTGTATTTATATGGATACTCTTTAGTCATAAGTGAGAACCCAAAAAAATTATATTGGTGGAATTAATCTCTATTGCTTTAAATAATGTCCTGTATCTAATAGTATTATACGTATTATTCATAACAAGTACTCGGATGAACGCCTGTAATAAATCTCTACTCATTGGGTGTGCAAAAAAAAATAAGTTTGTTATGACATCGGATCCTCCACTTTTAGTCATATGTCATCGCATGTATTTATGTGTTTGTAATCTAGACAACAAACGTTACATTTGGGAACGACCATTTTTTTAATCAATATTTTTTGGGGTTTTATAAATTACACATATTTGAGGCATTCTCAGGATCGGTAATCTTTAGATCATGCAATATATCACGGGGATGTGTTCAAGGACATTAGATGATCTACCATTATTTTTTGTGTCTTTTAAAAACTCCCACAAATGCATATCTATGAAATTATTCGAATGGTTGGTGGTTGTCTACACCAAAAAGTACGCTTAACCCCCACATATTTTCATCTTTAATAGGCCGAACTTTATGGTTGATTTTTGTTTTCAATATTTTTCCTTCAAGACTTTATTATAGCGGCCAGATCTCTTGTATTGATATACAACTCTATGGATTCTACCTTTACGACCCAAACCATAAGTTTGAGTATAATTACAAATTTAATTTTTTTACCGACCACTTTTACCCACACGATCATCGATTCTAGTTTGTTATACTCGTGGTTCATAAACTCATCCTCGTTATCCACTAACGATGATATTTCATTAGCATTTACCTCATGCAATAAGAAAAGAATATGAGAGTTTTTGTGATGATCAGGTTTTGCAATAATAATATTAGATTTCACAGCATGGTTATAGAATTTAGTATTTTTTTGTCTAGATTGGAAAATGAAAAGAACATGCATTGAGAGCTAATATTTCACGTAAATATTCCCACCATGATAGATAAACAACAAATGAGTTGTAACTAACCAATAGATTAGTGGTTAGAATGGCAAAAAATCATTCGTTTCGTGACATAATTAGTTTTATTTATCAAATATATGGCGAAATAAGTTAGATCGTATATCATAAATATCATGTCTCCACGCTTCGTATCGTATATCACATATATTATTTCTCTGTGCTTTGTATCGTATATCACTTATATTATTTCTCCACACTTCTAATCGTACATACTACACGTATCTCATGTACATTACATAATATTTTGCAAGCGTGGTCATATAATTTAGTATTCTTTGTATATTAGAAAATGATAAGAACAAACATCTAATGTTAATATTTCACAGAAATTTTTCTACCACGAAAAAAAACAATAAATCGGTTGTAACAAAACTAATAAATCAGTGCTTCGAATGGTCAAATATAATTTGTCAGCATTTTGGAGACATAGTTAGTTTTATTAACCCAATATGTGGCAAAACAACATTTCGCATATGTCATTTCTCCATGTTTCGCATAACACATACTACATGTTTTGTATATAAATTATATACGGTTTTGCATATCTATTACAAATATTTTACAAGCATGTTCCTAAAATTTAGTATTCATGGTCTAGATTGAAAAATGATAAGAACAAGCATATGAAGTTAATATTTTAACAAAATCTTCCTACCACGACACAAAAACAACAAATGGATCGTAACAAAATCAATAGATTTGTGGTTGGATTGGCCAAAAATAATTCGCAATGCTTTGCTGATATAGTTAGTTTTATTCACCAAGTATGTGGTGAAATAAGCAAGGAAGGTTTTGCAAATATCATTTCCTTATGTTTTGAACCATACATACTACAGGTTTCGCATATAAAATATATAAGATTTCACATGTGTATTACCATATATTTCGCACGCATGGTCATAGAATTTAGTATTTTTGGTCTATGTTAGAAAATTATAAAAATAATCACCCAAAAGTTAATATTTCACCTAAATATTTCTACCACATAACAAAAATAACAAATGGATCGTAGCAAAACCAATAGATCAGTGGTTGGAATGACCAAAATACGATTCTTCGGCGCTTTGACAATACAGTTAGCTTTATTCACTAAGTTTGTAGTGAATAAAACAAGACATATTTCAGAGATGACATTACTCTATGTTTTGCATCATACATACTATATTTTTCGCATATCCATTATATTTGGTTTCGCATGTATATTATAATATATTTCGTAAGAAGCTTTGTAGACTTTAGTATTCCTCGTCTAGATTGGAAAATAATAAGAACAAACATCTAAATTTAATATCTCACCGAAATCTTCCTACCACAACGCAAAAAATAACAAATGAGCCATAACATAACCAATAAAGCAATGGTATATTTTGTCAAACAAACTATACCATATATTTGGTGAAATAGTATATATAATTCACTAGTATGAAATGTACATCAAATATTATATGTCAAACTGATGACGTAATATGTGGAATTCGTCATGCATCGACGATTTTCTAGGATTATTCACCAGCATAAGGGCGCGATACTGTTGAAATTTTGTCGCGTCTTGACAATTACCATGGAATGTGCAAAAACAAAACATATTGTGTATAATTTTGCTTGGTTGCGTAAATCAATCACACCATATTTCGCAACCGTAAAGAATTAATTTTTAAAGTATGCATAATACCTAAATTACCAAACCTCACTAACTACGTTTCGCAAGCATAATAAAAAAGTAAACCTATTATACAATATATCCTGCGAAACATAAATTACATAACAAATGTAGTAAAGTATACCTTATGTTTAACAACACATTTATAACAAGATTAGCAATATATTGGTGATGAACATCATCCTCTTTCCATTTATTTAAATTTACAAATATAAAAATAAATTAATAAAAAATAGATGAAAATAATTATATATAATCGGTTCCACCGACTTTTTTACAAGAGTTGTAGTCTGAATATGTGTTTTTTTTTAGCCATATATCTAATTTTTTTAATAAAAAAACTATAAATAATAACAACGAATTTTTCAAATTGTTTACAAAATATTGGGTTAATTTTTGAATTAAGGTTAGACGGTCTCCTAATTTTAATAAAAATATGTTTTAGAGTTAACACCAATTTACTAGATTTATCTTAACGATGTTTAATAATTAACGACAGTAGCATAAAATAACTAATTGGAACAAAATTCATTAACATTTGATGAAAACACGATTTTGTAGATACAAATAATAATAAAATACCAATCTGTATAGTACAACCTTATCCAAAACATTACTATTGTTTAATACAAATGATTTTTTATTAGTATAACTTTTAATAAACAGTATTTTTCTATAATCGCTCTGTATTAAAATTACTTTCGTAAAAACAAAAAACTTTGCCGTCAATGCGAGGGGAAGAAAATGTTTACACTGCACACTTTTTTGCTAAGTTAATCATCCTTGTCCCAAATAATGTTAACCAGTTTATCTATCCGTTTACTGAGTTTTCAATCCCCGGTGAAATCTCCGGTAGGTCAAATTTTTCCATCGATTCCAAAAATCTCATCGGACGAAAATAGAAAATTATTTTGAACACGCTTTTAAATTTGGCAAAAGTTTAAAATGGTTATCGTTTTAACACCAGATCTCACCAAAACTTTTTGTATAAATAAGGAATTACTGTGCTTTATATAATTATAAAATATAGAAGTGTCCATTGTTATAGTAAAACTTTCATTAGTTTAGACTACATTCAAGTAATACTCCCACTAAAATGGGAGGAAAATCAATTCCCCTTAAGCAGGTGTTGGGTTCGGTTGGATGGTTTTCAAAATATATTTACATATTATTAAACCGATTTATTATAATATCAATTTTTTTATTTTGATTTTTTCATTTCGGTCGTTATTATAATAATATCAATTTTTTTTTGTTTTGATTTTTTCGATTCGGTCGATTTTTTGTTTTGGATATAATGCGATTCGGTATATAATGAAAAATTATAATAAACATATAAACTAATTATTAAATTTTTTAATAAAATTATATAATTATTATCATATTTTGGAACCTTAAAAGTTTAGTTTTCTACTTATATTATTTAACTTTTTTTATATTAACTTACGAAAGCAAAAAAAATAAAAATAAGTAGAGGATTTTACTATACACTGTATAAGGAAAATACGTAGAACAAAATATATAATAGCAGGAGACTTCAACACCATAACCTGAAGCTCGTGTGGTAGATTTGTTGAAGTTGTTTCGAAGGTTGGATAGAGATAGAGTTAAAGCTGGTGTTCTTTTCCAGGATTCAATGATGGTGGTTGGAGAGAATTTTGTTGAAGGCGGTTGGAGAGAATTTTGTTGAAGGCGAGTCTCCAAAACACTCAATCGCAAACATCTCGTCGGGGAATGCAACGCTGACGTCGATCGCAGTAGACCACCTCTGTTCGATGACTGGGGCCTGATGTATGTGCCGAAATCGCTGATGGTGTCTGAGCTAAGGAGGCAGCCGATGGGGTTCACCTTGGATCATTTGAGCTTTTGTTGGAGCGATTTTGGTGTTTTTCGGTAGTTTTGTGGAGGCGAATCAGAGAAAGGTTGAAGATGGAGAAGAGGAAATCGATTTTGGATCGTGTATTAGGGTTTGGCTCCTGATTTGGGGCTTCTTTATTTGTGTAAAGCCCTTTTATTTTTGAATGGTCTTTAATTGGGCACTCTTTCTTTGTAGAACCTTCAAAGGTAATAAAATTGTTCTTTTGATTAAAATAATAATAATAATAATATATATAGGCATCTGTTATATAATATAACCCCGTGCCAACCTACATTACTATACCCTTTGTTCATTAAAAAATATATAAAGGCATCTTGGGTTCGAAACCGTGCCTTATATGACAACCCGTCCCCACCTAAATTACTTTGTCTATTAAAAAATACTCCAGAGGCATCTTGGGTTCGAACCGGTGCGAAAATACCCCGGGTGGTATACCCTTTGTCCATTAAAAAGATATATAGAGGCCTCTTGGGTTCCAACCGGTGTGAAAATACCCCGGTTGGTATACCCTTTGTCCATTAAAAAGATATATAGAGGCATCTTGGGGTTGGGGTTCGAACCGGTGCGAAAATACCCCGGGTGGTATGAAATGTATATAAAATACGTTTAGAATACCTTCGATCTGAATTGCCACAATTTCAAAATCCAAAAAACCGCAAATAGACAGAAATCTAATTCGATTTGAAAAATAGAAACCAAAACCGAATTATATATTTTTTATACAGACCAAACCGTTTGTTTAGGCGGATTTTGGTTTTTTCGGTTTTTGTTCACCCCCAATTCCACTTACATTTGGGGATACTGAAATCTTAAAGCCTCTATTGTCTAAGGAACACCTGATGTCCACCAAATTGTAAGACAATAATCCAACCTGATGATTTATCAAACAAATATATCCATCCTAATAAACCAGCAAACAACAGCTTTAGTGAGTAGATACTATATAAAACCTGACATATCAAACTAGAATCGGAAACGCTGCGACCGACCTATACCCAGTAAGTGAGTGCAGCTCTGTAAAACACACAGAACAAGAAAAAAAAATTCAACTATACGCTCGTAAAACTGTTTTTAAAACAAAAGTTTTTACATCCAAGAACACGTTTGTTTGAAGATATAATAAAAATAAGTTTTCAGTAATCAACTTTATTAGTTACTATGACATACTCAACAAGTGATACATTGCACAAAACCTCGAAAGTAAGTGCCTGAAAAAATGAGCTTAACATTACATAACTTACAATGCAGTATAAAACCTGTTCTTATCTCCAAATTGCTTATTGTAGTTAATTTACAGGCGGCCGTATGTAGACAGCATATCTCTTAATCTAAGTGCTTCTTTCTCCAACAAATCAAAACTCATGCTATTAGGAATCCTCCAACTCCAGTTCCCAACCTGTCCCATCAACAGAGTCAACAAAGTAAAATATACACTAAACCTGCACAAACACTGTCAAGTCTCATCCCATCAAATTATGTTTTTAATTGTGATAAAGTTATTAATTTGTAAAAATATTTTTTAACTAAGAGTATACTTTTAACCAACCAATTAGCAGTACGTAAAAATAATTTTATAATCGATCAGATGATACTTAACAATTTTCATGACATGACCACAGTAGAATGGGCAAATGTGTCTATAATGTATTACCTGAGTAGCTGGGGTGTTCATCCTAGCAGTATTTCCAAGTCCAAGAATATCTTGCAGGGGTATGACTGCAGTTTGAGCTACTGAAGATAATGCCGCCTTTATGAGTGTCCATGATATCTCATCATCATTGCAAATCGACAAGTAATTTTGTACCTTACACGACAATTCCATCACCAATATCAATAAACATTCCATCAATCAAACTGGTATGTCTCAAAACTGTATAAAAAAACACTCACATGAGACTTCTCTTCTTCAGGTAGACTTTCCCACCAACCTCGAATCTAGTATACAAATAAAAGGTAGATCAGCTCAACACTGAATGATCTATAATACCGAGAGGAGTTATTTGTGGCATAAGACACCATACCGTATCATTATCATGAGTTCCAGTGTACACAACTTGATTATGCTCATGATTATGAGGCAAATGAGGATTACCAGCATCACTTCCAAAACCTAGAGCAAACAATTATACTTGTAAACTTTTAAGCTAGCTAATAAACCAACTACTTTAAGGAATAACCATCTTATAACATTGTAAATATTACCGAACTGGAGGACAGCCATTCCGGGTGCGCCAATATATTTTCTAAGCTGAACTACATCCTCAGTAATAACTCCCTGTCATGCATTACACACGTAGATCAGAGTCTGGTCAAACAGAGATATGAACGAGTTGTTTTGTTTGAAGCTATCCTGCCTATATACTTTAAAATCTTTGGGCATTTGTACTCTTTGCGCAATTAGTTTTTACATGGATCGTCTCACAAATTTTATCTACGTACCAAGTCTTCCGCTATTATTCCTATGTAGCCAACAGCTTTGAAAATGGCGTCAAATAATGATTTTCCAGGTCCTACCTACTATCATCAAAGCAAAACCTGAAGTCAGTGATTGTGTAACACAATAAAATCTAAAACGCCAACTCACTTGAAAAAATCAGACCTTCCATCGACCAACCATAGCAACTTTTGCTTCTGTAAATTACCTATGTGTTAGTTTTTTTCTAATTGATATTAGAAGCTTCACATGCAGCAAGCATCAATATAATATTTCTAGTTCGAAGACCGTCTTACCAGAAGGAACAGCCCAAAACCCAGCAAATCCTCTAAAGTGGTCTATTCTGAATTCATCGTACAGATTTTGTGCACGTCGGATGCGGCGAACCCACCATGAAAATCCATCTTTCTCCATGGCTTTCCAATCATATAGAGGGCTATCAATTCCAAAATTATTAAACCAATGACCCAATAACTACTTGAATTTCGTGTAGCATAGTTCTGGTTAAACACATGAGATTGTTTAGATTAGTTTAGGCCATTCCTTTGTACTGACTTTTATCACACCCCTAACAGTAGGAGGAATTGAAACAGATTTTATCTACCTAGTGAATCATATTAATGACACCAGAATAAGTATTAAAATTTCCAGGAACAAATACATGTCAACAGATATAATGCCCTTATCTACGAACGCGGATCTAAAATGAATAATGGACAATGATGACTAACCTGCCCCATAGCTGGCCAGTTTCACTGAATAGATCTGGAGGAACACCACTTACTAGAAGGGGAAAGCCTTTCCTGTTCTGCCCAACAATATAAATAAGGCACAAATCATTAGATGCTTAGCAAGCAATTTTTGAAATACTAAGAATTGCCTTCCTTAAATGTTCTACATACCAGCAAAAAATGTTTTTTATTTGCCCAAACATCTGCACTGTGATAATCTACATATATAGGCATGTCACCCATTATACTGACTCCCTTTGTTTGTGCATAAGTACGAACTTTTTGCCATTGCCTTTGGAACAGAAATTGTTTGGCAATGAATACTTCTATCTGTACAAATGAAACATTAGTGGGTAACAATACAGACTGCTTCAAAATATGGCACATTAACTGAAGCCATGAATTGAAAACAAAGTCAGTCATTCAGTTCTTACAAAATCCTTTTTGCTTTCATGAATAGCTTCCAATGCCGCAAGATGACGGTTTTTCAGTGGCTCGGGCCATTCAAACCAACTGAAGGCTTTTAAGCTATCACTAATTGCAGCAAAGAAAGCTGCATCTTCCAGCCAGCCTACAGATCAAGATTGTAAATCATAATGAAATAGATGAAACATCGCTGCCAGAGTTCATTCTAATTTGCCAGATACTTAATAGTCAAACCACAAGTGATAGTGTCTACGGTCTACCAGCTTGAGATAGTTCATCATCCCACCCTAAACCATGTGTGCTTAACTGCAATTCTAGGCGCATATAAAAATCTATGGTATTCAATAGTAAGGATATCTCACTTGCAATACTGGGATCTCTACGGAAATTATGAAACTGCCTGTTCAGTTCACCTTCACTCAGAATAAGCCTCTCTGCAGCCTACAACGTTAGATAAAAGAAAAAAAGGACTAAGATACATGAAGTAGTGGAAACTAAAGATTACAGCAAGTATAAGCAGGAGGAAAGGGGAAATATATTATTAATAGTACATGAGTAGTTTTTTAAATAATTTTGCACCACTTAATTATAATTATGTTTAGAGAGAACTACGGTGTTGTCTTTCTCTATTACCTTAGTGATCAAAGGATCCTTCAATGCTGCCACAGCTGGGTAGTTCACAGAGTCAGCATTACTGTAGGATTGACACTTTCATAAATAAAACATCTTATACTATACTAGCTCAATAACATGATATTGGTACTAATAAAGTTTCCCGTACAACATGTACTTTCAAAGGAGTTGAATTACAATATACAATTATATCGAAGTTTCTCACATCGGTTTCGGAAGTTCGTCAACTGTCAACAATCCATCCTTAACAAGCTCTTCAAGTGAAATCAATAGAATATTACCGCAATTTGCATCCTGCAGTAAATATTAAGATTGTGTTAACGTAACCAGTATAAACATATATTCAATGCATAAGTACTTAACTAATTTGGCCGTTTAAAAGTGTTAATCGAAAAATAAAAAGAATAAAAGTGCAATTTTAATGAGGTTCATCCTGGCACGAAACCTGACCTGTCCAGCATATGGTGATCCCCCTTCATCTGGAGGAACAAGAGGAAGTACCTGTGCATTCAAGAACAAAACTCAACTCATTGGAATTGATAATCCTACATGGAAAAGAATAAATCATATGCAAAAGTACAACCAAAGGTTAAAGAAACAGCACCAACTGATTGTTAGATTGGTGTTGCCAGTCCAATACAATACTTTGTTCGAAAAGAAAACACCAAGCTATGATCTTTTCTCTTTTCTCACAGTATGTGACTACTATATCTTCCATAAAGGTATGTACTCCAGCCAAAAAGGAGACACTCGCTCTCTCTTGTTTCTTAATCCACCACCAGTTTCTTATTTCTAACTTATAACTTTTTACCACACTATAAATTCAACTAGAAGTACATTTGGTGCAACAAAGCTAACTACATTACAAAACTTAAATCACAATCATTTCTTTTCTTGGTAAACAAAGAGAAAATTTCAAAACCTGCCACACGGAGCAACCAGCAGAATGAAGCCAATCGACGAAGCGAAAGGACTCCTCTCCGAGATCTCCTATACCGTAAGGACCCTGGAACGACGTCGGATGGAGCAAAACGCCTGCTCTTCTTCGCAACTTCGGATCAGACTGAGGCAACCACTGATCGTAATCAGTGGGGAAGTCATCGGACACGGAAATAGAGGAGAGTCTCGACGAAACGGTGTCCATTTTGCAGTGGAGAGTGAGAGGCTGGGGTTGTGTTGTCGATTTGGTAAGATTGAAAGGAGATGGAGAAAAGTTGAATTTGGAATGAGAGAGAAGGGAAGGAGAAAGAGGTGAGTAAGCGAACGCCATAAGCTAGAGAGGGGAACAGTGTGGTTGAAAATTGAAGAAAAGCCGACTAAAAGAGGAAGAAAGCTGCCACTTTACTGTCAGATCACTCTACTCTCACTTCTTTTCTTTTTTTTTTTTTTTTTTTTGTTTTTGTTTTTTTGGCAAAATTTCATTTCATTTATTTAATAATCGGAATATTACAAGAGTAGCCCAAAAGAAACCAGGGCTAATACCCAAAAGAAATAGGGCTTAAGAGAGACAAAGAGGCCCAACAATAAGGCATTACTAACACTCAGGGCATAACGAAACCCTAAATCCCCTTTTCTTTCACCTTCTCTCTTTCACAGACCAAACCCTAATTTCGTAGCTCTAACCAGGGTCAATGTACCATATTCCCATGCTTTCTAGCACCACAATAGCTAGCAAAGCATTGGGCATCTCATCACCTTTAAAAACCTTGTTTCTTTTCTCCTTTAAACTCCATTTTGAAACCCAATCGGCCGCCACATTTTCCGATCTGGAAATGTGGCTAAGCTTCATTGATGGCAGCAACAGAGACCTACAAACATCCATTCCATCACCATTGAAACCCTTAGCAGAAATTCTTCTCACCAACACCTCACAATCCGTCTCCAGATTTACGTAGCACCAGCCTCTTCTTCGACACAGCAGAAGTGCCTCAACCAGGGCACGCCTCTCTGCTTGAAGCGGGCTTAGCTTTCCAAACAGGAAAGTAGCACCTTCAATGCAGTTTCCCAGGTGGTTTCGAACAATGTAGCCACCCGCTGCCTCGCCATTGAAACAGCAAGCTCCATCCAAGTTGATTTTTATCCTACCCTGAGCTGGAGCTCTCCAAGACCGGTAAGTCACTTTTCTCCTCCCTATAGATAACGCACCCAGCATTGAACCTGCATCTTCAACATTAATCCAGTGTTTAGCCTTTAATTTTGAATCGATTCCCAAAATAAACCTATTGATTCTTTTAACAGCATTGTAGAAATCATCAGTTGGTTTGTCAAGCTTACAACAATTCCTGTTATACCACACTGTCCACATAATAATCTGTGGAACAATGTGAGTAACATGAAATTTGTTGTTAGTTGACCTAAACCAAACCATCAGCATGTGTCTTAGGGTCATAAATCTTCTAACTGGGATTTTGAACATAGATCCATAGTAGTTCCAAAGGCACCAAGAGTAGCTGCAATTGATGAACAGATGATTAACATCTTCACAATTGCAGCAAAATTGGCACCTTGAAACAATAGCAATATGTTTTCGCCTTAGAATGCTATCTGTTTGAACAAAACTCTTTAAAACCCTCCAGCAAAGAAAAGAAAATTTTGATGGTATGTAACTGTGCCATATCTTCTTAAAGAAATATGAACTAATGGATTTTACCCTTATGTTTTCCCATGTTTTTTTTGTATTAAAACTTTTTTCAGTTGAGATACACCACTCTATACTGTCCTCCTTTTCACTATTGATTTTAACACTATAAATGTGTTTCTGTCTTTCGTGAGTAAGGAGAGATAATAGAGTAGGATCCCAACAATCCTGTTTCCAAAACGTTTTTACTTTTGCTGGCAGATACCAAGAGTTTTGAGGAGAGACTATAGGTGGCAGCTTATGCCAAGAGTCTCTCCAAAAATCCACATTTCCTTGACCCACTTTCCAGTGAATAAATTTATCAGCCCCCTCTCTAATAGAACAAAGGCCTTTCCAAACTATTGAGTCTATTGACCCACACTTAGCAATCGTAGGATGCATGTCAAAACAATAGGTTTTTAACATTAGGTCAGACCATAAAGATTTTCCTTTCCTAAATATATACCATAGCTTATAGGAAAAGGCCAACTGAATTTCAGATAAGAGCTTAGTATTTAAGCCACCTTCCCCAAATGGTTTGCATAGGCTATTCCAAGCAGCCCAATGCATAGCACATTCATTCACCTTTGGCCTCCACAAAAACTTATTGAAACAAAGTTCAATCTTTTGTAGTATATTTTTAGGGATTATGCTATTTTGCATCCTAAAAAAGACAATTGGGTAAAGAACATGTCTTATCAGTGACAGTCTGCCACTGTAAGACAGGTTCTTTAGGTCCCAATCACTAATTTTATTATGAATTTTAGCTAAGAGAGAAGAATAATGTATTCCCTTGTTGTTTGCAGCAATAGTTGTGCCCAAGTAGCTAAATGGAGCATTGTCTGTCTTTAACCCCATAGTTGCATTTATTCTTGCAGCATTTGAACCAGAATATCTTGATGAGGTAATAACTCTTGTCTTGTCTACATTTATAAGTTGACCAGACTCCTGTTGATACTTATTTAGAATGTAACTCAAGTTCTTTATTACTGCAGGTGAACTGTTAGTGAACACAACTATGTCATCAGCAAATGCAATGCAAGGTAATATGTATCTTTCTCTTGTAAAAAATTGCATGTTAACATTAGAAGCAAATAAATTTTCCAATCCCCTTAAGAGTGCTTCCTCTGCCAGGATAAAGAGACAAGGGGACAAAGGATCCCCTTGTCTCAATCCTGTTTTCTGATGGAAGTACCCTGAGGAAGATCCATTTATAAGAACAGAAACCATCACTTTTGAAATCATTTTATTTATTAATAACACAACTTTTTCAGAAAACCCAAAACATTTTAAGGTTTTAAGCACAAAGGCGTGAGACATCCTGTCAAACGCCTTTGTCATGTCTAGTTGCATTATGATATTGCCTTTAGAAGGCTTTCTCTTTATGTGATGCAACATTTCCTTTATGATTAATATATTTTCATGTATTAACCTTTCCTTTACAAATGCACTCTGTCCACGAGATATCAATTTAGGTAGGATAGATGACATTCTGCTATTTATAAGGGCAGAAACTAGTCTATTTATTATGGTGCACATACTAAGTGACCTATAATTGTTCCAGGATATTGGATTTGCCAATTTAGGGACAAGAACAATCCCAGTTGCAAACACTCCATTTGGAATGTCACACCCAGACAGGTAAGCATTGATAGCATTACATAAATCACAGTGTATAATAGTCCAACAATGTTTTAGGAAAGAGATATTAAACCCGTCTACGCCTGGTGCACTATCCTGCTTCATGGCACTTAGAACAGATCTGAGCTCCTCACTAGATGTAGGCTTCAATATCTCTGTATTTTCCCTGTCCAAAACTAACTTAGGAATGTTGTTTAGTATAGAGTCATGCTCATTAACATCATCAGAGCTAACTTCAGGCACATTTGATAAAATCAATTTAAAGTGATTCACAGCAGATGCTGCAATATCACATTCAGAAGTAAGCCATATATCATTGTCTTTTATACCAATAATAGTGTTTTTCTTTCTTTTTTTAGATACATAACTTTGATACAATTTAGTATTTCCATCACAGTCATTTAACCATGAATTGAAGCATTTCTGCTTCCAAAAACTTTCTTCATCTTTTAAAGCTAAAATGAGAACACTATTAGCCTTTGAAAGATTTGATTTTGAAACATTATCTTTTGAGGACTGATGAATTAACTCACAGTTCTCAACCTCAATACTAGCTTCTTTAACCTTTGTAAAAATGTTTCCAAAAACTTCAGTATTCCATTTTTTCAAGTGATTTTTTAAACGTTTAAGTTTGTACCAAAAGATAGTACCATTTTCACCATTGCAATGCTTGGCCCAATTCTGACTTACACTAGTCAAGAAGTCAGGGTGATTGGACCAGGCATTGATAAATTTAAAAGAACTTTTCTTACTCATAAAGTTTGTGCTAGAATCATTAAATATAGAGATTAGCAAAGGTGCATGGTCAGAGCAGGTTCTGACCATGTGACAAACCTGAACCCTTAAATTTTCTTGCATATTCTGATTTATAAACACCCAATCTAATCTTTTCCAGTTGCTATTGTTACTCCAGGTGTAGCGAGGTCCACAAAACCCAGGTGCCTCCAAGTTACCATTTCTAATGAAACTGTTAAAGTCTTCTGCACTAGCTGCATCATATGTCAAGCAATGAAGCTGGTCATCAGGGCATCTGATGGCATTAAAGTCACCAGCTATGAGCCAAGGCCCATCACAGGTAAAGCTATTTAATTGACTCCATAACACTTTTCTTTGCAATCTTTGATTTTTTGCATACACTGAAGTAAAGTAGTAGTTGAATGACGCATAATTAACTTTCACATGCAAAAACTGCTCATGATCTGAAATAACCTCAACACTTATATCCCTTGGCCAGAATAGCCACACCTTGTTAGAAGTATTAACACGGCAACTCTCAAAACCAAGCCTTTTAGCAACCAATACTACCTTGTCAATCCTTGCCATAGGCTCCTGTATAGTTAACAGTTTAACATTCTCCTTTTTTATAAGATATTTTAGCCTAGCAATCGTAGGATCATTGTGTATTCCCCTTGCATTCCAACTGATAACATTAATCATTATCAGATGCGTAGTTTTTTGGAATCATTTCTCTCTTTCTAAGAGAGTTTATAGTCAACTTTTTTGCATTGCTATTCCTTGTAGCAGACTTAACTTTTCTAGAAATGACAGTCTCAAAATCATTTGCATTATCATTTGTACTCATCTTAGGAGAAGGATTATAACTTCCAGGCTTACCACTTCTTGGAGAGTCATGTAAATTACCTCTGTCTAAATCATTCTCTTCTTCTTCCAGGTTTTGAAGAGCACTAATTATATCAGGATCATGGTTTGAAGCAGACCTCACCTTGACAGGACTAACCACATTTGTAGAAGGGCAAGACACAGTCGCTCTATCTTTTTTGGTAATTATAGACTTTAACTTTCTTCTATATACGTGAGTAAAAGGTTGAACTTTGCTAGACATAGAAGTAGAACTAGGCTTGCTCACATTCTGTAAAGAATCACTCTGAACACCTCTTTTATTAATAACAGCATTATCTTTCACGTTCTTTATCTCCAGAACTCTATTCTTTTTACAATTTTCTTGGATATGTCCCACATGATTACAAGATTTACAGTACCCTGGAGCATTTTTATAGCTGACACTTATGTAATGCCATTCTTCTTCATCAAACTCAATCTTTAGCTTAAACTTAAGAGCTCTTGAGATATCTATCTCTATTAATGCAAAACACGCATTCCATTTTGCTCTGTTAGAATCAGGGATCACTACATGATGTACATAACCTAGAGATGCAGCCATAGTATGTATAACAGAACTGTTATACATAAACTCGGGGACTTTTTCGAACCTGACCCATAGTAACACGACTGGGCATTCAAAACTCCTAGAACTCTGGGGGCACCACTTCACCACCCTCATCATCTTACCATCGACTTTCCAAAACCTTTTTATCCACAGTCTACCTGCATCTTCCAGCATCTTGAATTCCACAAGTATCTGTCTAGAGTCTATCGTAACATAGTTAAACTCTCCCTTGAATTTAAAAGACTCAAGGAAACTTTGAAACGCTTGTCTCTTTGGGATTCCATCGTTAAACTTGGCGATTAGAGTCGTTCTTGACTTTGCACAAAGATTGTGTTTCACCTGACTTGTGAATCTGATAACGTTATGATCTTCATAGGATTTGTTAACTTCTGATTTGAACTCCGAAATCACGTCCTTCTTCAATAGCACATCAGAATACAATTTATTCACCGAAACTGCCTTGACACTACCAGTTGTCCCAGGTAAGGGTGGAAAATCTGCTTCGTCTATAGGCTCCATCTACGCAGGCAGAGCCTGCTAACGCCACGAGGAATGCAACACACCGTACACTCCGTAAACAACACAGAATCAAACACTATATAACACTCAATTCAACTTTAACTATTAGTATCTTGGAGATCAAGAAACTAATACTTCATCTTTAAGATTTTCTTTGAGGTTTCTTGAGAGAGAAGGTTTTCCCTCACTCTACTCTCACTTGGAAAAGCAAGATCCAACTTTTAAATTAGTTTAAATTTGAACATTTTTAACTTCATTAAAAACAATTTAAAAACTTAAATTTTAGGGTAATCATTAATGAGGAATCCTTTCTATTTCGAGTAGTTCCCACCAAATACAATGTAGTATTTAATACGTACCATAAATATTTAATACTTTGTATTTCATACGTACTATAAATTATTTTATTTTATTTAACTTTTAAAAAATTAAATTTATTTTATGTGTTTTATTATTTTTATATTTTCAAATTTAAAAAATTATAGCTCCTATATACGTCCAAAAAGTAATTTTAGTTATTGTTTAGTATCCAAAATTAGAAGTTATTAATAGTTGTTTAGATCGCAGACTAAAAATACACCTCTATTTTTATTAAAATTTCAAAATAAAAAAAAATTACGTTGTGATTTTTCTCTATTTTTTTTTTTAAATTTCATATCTAAAACTAAATTCTAGAACAATTACAATGAACTCGATCATCTTCTAAGCATCATAAAACAAATTCATTCCAGATTCTTTTTCGTTCTCAGCGATTCAATGTTTTGATATTCGAAACAATTTTCTTTCCTTCCAATAGTCATTATTTCTTCTAAACATCTTACTGTTAAGTACATAAGTTCATTTTTAATTATAAATTATTACAAATGATGTTTGTTTGTTAGTTTTAGGGCATGAGTTTTACAGTTTTAGGATTTTATGATGAAAAATGTAGCTTTTATAGTCTCCGTAACAACGAATTGGTACGTATGCTTGAAATAAGAAATTTGTTAATTGATATGTTGTTTTCAACATAAAAGTTTTACAATTTCTCGTGTATTGGTTGAAAGTTAGGTTATTATCATGGTTAGCGTTTTAATTTTAAGCACAATTCATGATTGCGTAGCAATTCCTTATATTTATTTGATAATATATTCGTAATTTGCATTTTCCATGATTTGTGTTTTTATTTTAGATGTGGTACGTGATTCAGTTTTTATAATGTAGTTGTAGTTCGTGATTCACGTTTTCAACTAACATCATATTAATGGTTATAAGTTTTATTTGTTGTAGGAAGTATGAGCAAAACGATTTGTATACTAATTAATGAGATGCATGACAAAAAAATAAAAGACCATCACATTAAAAACTAAAATATCTTATTCTATTATCTTCTAAAAGGTATACACACTCTTTTAAAAACAAAAAATGAAAAAATGTATACTTTTGGAAAATTATAGTTGAAATCATAAAAACCGACGATAATGAAGAAGAAGCTTTCAAATAAGATATTATTTTTTTACACCTTACAACCACTATCTTTGGGTTGCAGCATAATAACATGGAAATATCATTAAATGCTCAAAGAAGTTATAACTAAAAAATGATACACCACAAAAAATGATATGGTAAATGAGAAGATGCAGGTTCAAAAGTAGGACCATGAGAATGACTTGAAAAATACACCACATGTTTTAAACCATAAGGTACTAAAGGATGCATACATTCATGTAAAATAATGCATAGGTTGAAGTCATTAATATGGGTTTTAGTTTTTTACTTCATTTGATTCAGGAATAATTAGTTTAATCATTATTGATTCATGATTAAATATTGCCTTCATTCACGATTACATATTGCATTATTCCATGCATTGTTATTGTATATTGTATTTGATAGTGAGTAAAAATTGTATTTGATTATGATTCATTTTTGTATCTTGTATTTACCTTCATTCGATATTTGAATATTTTTTATTTTCATATTCAAGATGATATGTTCCATAATAATGAACACAAATTACAGGTTGAAAATCAAGAGAATGTGCATGGTTAAGAAAATATGGTACAAGCAAAGTTGTATGGGTATACTATTTAACATGATGCACTTTAAAAGAATTATATGGTCAATGAGAAAATGCAGGTTCAAACCCGGACCAGGAGAATGAATTTAAAGATGTACCCCGTGTTGTAAACCATGAGGTAGTAAAAGATGCACATCAAGACAAGTTGCATGTTCAAAACAACTAGGAGGAACATAAGGTGAATAACATAAAGGTTTTGTAAAAAATATTTATTTTTGTAATAAAATTAATTGTGTACTCTTAGGATGTTGTGAAAGCCTTCTATTTAATTTATAATCGTAATTTTTTCTTTTTTTCATTCACAACTATACTTATTTATCTTATTCTATAACATGATTCATGATTCAAATTTCATTATCTTTCTATACTCGGGATTTGTGCTTCATTAAACTATTCTTCATTTGTGATTTGATTTTTCTTCTATTTTTCATTTGTGATTCACGTTTAATTTTCTTCTTCATTCGTGCTTTGCGTTTTGTTATCCTCTTCATTCGGGATTCATATTTTTTTCTCTTCTTTATTTGAGATTCACATTTACTTATCATGTTCATTCGTGATTCTCATTTTCTTAACTTTCTTTTGTTATGTTTTTTGCAAAAGTTGGCAAAAGATATAGATTGAAAAACTTTTTATGCTAGCACATTTGGGTAGTGCCTTAGTGTGAGAAAATAAATTGGGATATTAATAACCCAATAAAAATGTTATTGATGTCAAAGAATACCATAAATTATCCAAGATTCATATAGACACAAAATACGATAATCTTGTAGTATATCGAGTTCCAAAAATAACGACCCAAATTTTAATAAATGAATTGATGGAAATAGCCAACGAAGATCAGCTTGAATACAAGGTAAATATTACTGTTTTCATTTGTATTTGTTTATTGTCATATCATTCATAGTTCGCACTTAACGCCACTCGTTTATATTATTGTCACTTCATTTGTGATTCACATTAAACATTATTCAATATTAGCTTTTTACGCCATTTATAAATTGATATTATCACATAATTAACGACTTGCATTTTGGTTGTTATTCGTGATTCATATTTATGCTATAAATTATTATTTCTAAATATGTTGCACATGTTATTTATGGTTATATCAAGTTGATTTTTTTCACAAAAAGGATCTGTTATACATTCACCTGAATTTGATAATAAACTAAGAAGATGTGGTAAAAAATAGTTATTTCAGGATATGCAGTGGTGAAAATCTATATCCTATTTCAACATATTGACAATTAAATCACAAACAAAAATCTAAAACATAGTCTCAATGCAGACTTCAATACCACGTGGGAAAAATGTTACAACTATTGATGATGTTTGACACAAGCTTAATGGGGATTATAGTTATTTCATCATTCTAATTTACACCATAGCGGTATGAGGTGGAATAAATCACGGGTCGTTATTGATAATAAACTTCGAATAAGGAGAATCAACAAACTATAAACCTCATCAAAATTAGATAACAAAAAAAATATAATAGAAATATTTGTAAGTTATTTAATATTCACAATTATATTATAGCTACCTTTGCACTTGCATAATAATTGTTATGTTCCTAATGATTCTCGTTTCATATTACATAATAATTTATGTTTCACAACTAATTATTCATGTACATCATGATTTGTGTTTATTATTACGTCCTGATTCATGATTCTCATTACATCGTGATTTGTATTTTGTAACTAAGTCTTCCTAGGCATCATGATGGGTGTTTCAAATTAATTTACGATTTGTTTTGACCAAACTATTTATACTTTAAATACATTTACAAACAAAATTTTATTTTTAGAATTATTGAAATGAAGTTAAAATTCCCAAGAGGCATCACACAACAAAAACCGTGAACAACTGATTGTGGCGTGCCAGTATGTGAGTATGCTAAAGATTCTATTGAAATTTTAATTATAGGTGAAACTTACAATGAAAATATAGCAACAATAAGAATATCAAATATGTTTGATATTTTTTAAAATGATACAAACACAAATAAATATTTATCATATTTAATGTAATTCAAAGATGAATGTTTTGTGTAATACTACTGTGTTTATGTAATATTACATAATGTAATTTGTGAGTAATATTTTGAAAATAATATGATTTTGATTCACGTTTATTGAAAAAAATATTTATATGCATCATGATTCAAGCATAACATAACGATTTCACATTTCTGATTATATAAGGATTCATAATTACATATTTGGTATTTATATGTATCGGGATTCACGATTATGGTTACTTAGTATTCATGATTTACATTTTTTATTATATAATTATTCGTAATTTCGCACTTAGTAGTTATACGGATTGCGATTTGCGATTATTGTTACTTCATATTCTCGATTCACGTTTAAGATTATATAAAGATTCACAGTTGCACACTTTATAGTGATATGGATCGTAATTCGCGACCATGGTTATTTTGAATTCGCAACTTATGATTCACATCTATCACTATATAATGATTCACAATTCCATATTAGTAGATATATGGATTGTGATTTACCACTATGATTACTTAGTATTTGCGATTTGCACAACTCATATTTTTGAAGAATTACATTATTCACGACTTGTGTAAAAATTATCCATTGGATCATGATTAACGCTTAAAAAATATAAGTCTACACAAAATATTCGCAAATTGTGTTTGACATTACCATTAATTTGATATTCACATTTTCAAAAGCACTTAAACAAAAATCGAAGAAGCGAACAAAACAAAATTTAACAATAAATATTTACATCAATTTTACAAAATTTTCTTTGCATAAACATATACTATGACCGAATCTTGAACATATATTGCACTTTATTTTCATACTATTACTTCTCATCTAGATGGAATACACTCCTTCTTAGTCTTCTAACTCTTCTTTTCAAGTTTAGAGGGAGAATTTTTGAATAACCAGTAGAAGTATATGCTTTAGTAAAATAGTCAAATCCGAAATGTTATATGAATAAGTGATCATATACAAGTGTGTGTGATAGAATGGCTCAACATATTTTATATGATTATCTCATATAGCTAGTATGTCAGCCTAAGCATGGGAGTATGGAAAACAACCAATTTACTATATATTACAAAGAACATTTGAAACCTATAAGATCAACAACCATAACAGCTTCCGAAAATAATTCATGTGAAACACGTGGAGATGAACAGACTAGCCATGCATTAAATTATTCCCAAATTGGCCTTAAACTTGTTCTTAAATTAAGGGCATAATTCAGTAGTCCAACCTAGACAATTCAAATACTCTCTTGGTATTTCTCATAATTAAAACCATAATCTTTTCAATTAGTTCCAATTAAAAGTACAATAAAAATATTGTATATGATGGTTAAAAGACTCAGCAGGAATAGAGGCTATGAAAACATACCGTTTGCATTTAAAAACAATACACATACATATATTTTAGAGGGAAATTTTGGCAAAACTAAGAACTTTTTTACCTTTTTCATCAATAAGTTGTTCTATATATTAATTGTACATGTTTTAATTAATGGCATAAGCACACTATTTAAAATTGTGAACCATCGTGGCCTTCAAATTTACGGATGCACTCATAAATGCATATTTTAAATTCTCAATAAGATGAAAAATACAATCCTCGTGATAACAATGAGGAAACAGATCATAACTAGTGTTAACTATACCTGATTCATTATCCGATATAAATGTTATTTGACGATCCATTAATTGAGGGTTCAACGTCTTAAGAAACCATAACCAACTATCATCATCTTGTGACCAACAATACTAAATGCAATCAGAAAAACACATGTATATTTGTAAAAGAATAATAATTAATATTAAAACAATTCATGATTGGAATTTACAAAGTAGTTCAAGGTTCGCATATTTTTCAGTTTTTTACGTTTTTCACGATTCACGTTGTGAGTAACACGCAATTCGTGATTTACGTTTTATATTCTATTTTAGATTTATATTTTGTGTTTAATATAAACAGTACTTCGTGAGCCATATTTTATATTCTACATTAGATTGGTTTTCATGTTTAATATAACAAACAATTAACGATTCATACTTTATATTATATATGAGATTCGCATTTCACATTTAATATAACAAGTAGTTCACAATTCGTATTTTAAATGATTTACAATGTTTTTAAGTTTACCGTTGTTACTATTTGTAGCTATGGCGGACATCAATACTCATTTGTGTTTCCCCATAAAAAAAATCATCAATGAATAAAATCAGACAACAAGAGTGAAAACTTTGGATACAAAACCCAAATGCAACAAAAACAATGTTTGATGTTGTTAGTTTTTGGAGTATATTATAGGGAGTAGTCACTCCTTATATCAATATTTTTTAGATATTGTAAGTAACATTTAACTAGATTAAACGAATTATAATTACCTTTGTAGCAGCTTTCTTATCTTTCTCTAAAGTAATCTATAAAAATTGATACGTGATATTTAAACCATGATTTTTCTTTACAGATAATCGTATGCTTTTGGTTATCTCGTCATTCTTGGATCTAATACATTCTTGTATCTCTTTAGAGATCAATCTAATGTTATTTGTTTTACTTTCTTTGCTAGAAACAACCCCACAAGTATGATGTCTAGTATATTATTTAATGATCATAAAGTCGATGGAGGTACCAAGTGATGCATAATTCTCCATGAACATCTCTTAGAGACTTTATTATCACAATATGAATTTATTTTTTATATGGCATACACAAATATATAAAAAAAATCATTTTTCGTAACATAATAACATAAAAACAATCTTAAAAATGCAGTCATTCATAAAAAACTTGTGTGACACTTGTAATTTCATCAACCCAACAAATAATAGCAAGTTATTTTTTTTATGGCCACCAAAACTAATACCCAAAGTATTTTTCCCATTAACTAACTATTAATTTGAAGCTTCAAAAAAATTGAAGAAATTTTTTAAGGTTTTTCTCGATCAGCTATGTTCACAACTAGTTTATATTAACTACATGAACAAAGTAACTAGACTTTCCTCTAACTAGCTCCTCATATTTTGATCAAACAAACCTCTTTAAAGTGATAAATAAGAATGATTGAATTTTTTTATTTAGTTTGAAACACTCACAAGATATGTTTATATATTAAATACGTGTAATTAAAATTTATAGTCAGTAAGCTAATCACGATTCACGTTTATATAAACATAATAATTCGTGTTTAAAATATTCAAAATGATTCGCAACTCGCATTCAAGAAACATTCATGGACAATAAGCTATTCGTGACTCGCGTTAGTTTTAACGAAACATTCGTGACTCACAATTTATATATACATTTGCGATTCACATTTCATGTATACTTACATGATTTGAAAATCATATAAAAATTCACGATTTGTGATTTGCATTCATTTGTAACAAACATATATAGTCAGTAAGTTATTCATAATTCTTGTTGTTATATATATATATATATATATATATATATATATATATATATATATTCGCAAGTTGCATTTGTATTTATAACATAATTTGGATTTCATAATTACATAAGAATTTTTTAATCAATATTATTTTTATCCATTATTGGTGATTCGTGATACATCTACACGACTTCGTGACTCACGTTTAGGTCATCTATTTCGTGCAAAAATTGTATGTTTTGTAGACCCAAATTTGTGAATCTATAAAACTTCAAACTTAATGTTTCACAACCTAAAAAATACATAGCATTAGTATAAATAAACAACATAACACTTATAAGTAATTCATGCATCAAACCATCAATTCGGATACAGAAGGGTTAAAACCTGCATAAACTTAAAAACAAGAAACTAAACGATAAAAGACCAAAAAAATAAAATTAGAAACTTAAATCAAAATATTAAATCATGTATAAGAATCACAAATATCATTCAAAAAATAAAATAAACTTAAATCAAATAAAATGAAGAAATTTTAAAGAAACTTCCTTAATGATTTTATGAACAATATAGTTTCCAACTTCGATAGTTAAGATTTGAACTTTTTTATTTAAGTGATAAAGAGGTTTTGCAATGACGATATCATGCCTATTATGGATTATGTTGGAGATTGGGTGTATAGAGAAATAAAGACTACAAAAGAATACATAATCTAAAAATAAGTTTATGTTATTAGTAAATAACATTTTAGATATTATAAAAAATTGGAGAATAAGTAGTAACTTGTAAACTTGAATGGGTGGTAGGTGATATTAATCTTAGGAAGAGGAAAATAAGTTTAGTTTTGGATAATAGACGGTACTTAACCTTTTAAAAATAATGAATAAATAAAATTGCATATATCACTTGTTTCACATTTTATTTATTTTATTTTTTCCGGAGGGAACCCGCAGCCGTTACTCAATGAGTGTGCACAGGATAAACCCTCAGTCTAACGCAATAGCCTGCAAACCAACGCCAGAAGGTAAAGCACACAAGGTGACAGACTCAACCAAGAAAGCGTTTGTAGAGCGACTCGAATTTATGACTTGTAGTCACAAGCATGCCATACTCCACCAACTCAGCTACCCATTTGGGGGGAAAATTAACCTTTATTTTGTATTTTACATTTACTATACCTATCAATTTGCATTTTTATCCAGTTTTTTTTTGCACTTCACACAAATAGTACAACTAGTAAAAACTCAGTTTTTATTCACTACAAGATTCTAAATAAAACCAGTTTTTATTCACTACAAGATTCTAAATAAAACCAGTTGTTTAAAAACTTATTTTATTTAATTTTACTTTGTCTTTGGATTTTTTTTTCATGTTTCACATTTCTAAATAATTTGACCCCTAATTTCAAATTTATATTTCATTTTGTTTCTATTTTGCATTTCGTATTTTGACTATTTTTTTTGCATTTAAAAAAGAATATTTAACCTTTATTTGGTATTTCGTATTTCATTTAACTCATGTTTAGTATTTCATATTTCGATTGTATTTTTAAATTTCACATTTCTAAAAATATGTATTTAATCTTTATTTTAAATTTCTCATTTAGACTTTATTTTGGGCATTTCTTATTTCTTAGATACATAAATAAATTAGATCTAACCATTATTTCGTATTTTAATTCATTTGACATTTAGTTTTTTCATTTTATATTTGGATTATTTTTTCACATTTTAAAAAAATTAACTTTTATTTTGTATTTTGCAATTACTATACCCAACGTTTCATATCTTGCACTTTTTATCCAGTTGTTTTTTTTTCATTTCACACAAACAGTACAACTAGTAAAAACTCAGTTTTTATTGACTTCAAGATTCTAAATAAAACATAAATGGAAGAAATGATAAATTTTTTGAAAATCAACAAGAATACATATCTCATCAAGGACAATGCACATTGAAATCTTATCAATTATTAACCCCAAAGCAAATGATTTCGTCTCAAAAACAAAACCAAACAACATTGGAAATAATTATCATGTAAAATACATCTTCTGTTCTAACACCATCAATCACTGATCACATTTTTATTCCTAATTTCACTCCGGCGAACCTCATTGTCGATAATTTATTATCACTTTCGTTCATAATTTCACTATAGCTGACATCATTATTGATAATTTATCATTTTGGATTGTCAAGAGAGAGAAAAAAATAATCAGCTGATAAAAATTATAAGAACATATCCGATAAAATAAAATTAGCTTTATATAGTAAGAGCATTTTTTATATTAAAAACAGAGTATTATGAAATAATTTGTAATTATATTAAAATATTTTATAGAAATAAATAGTATTTAGAGTAGTAAATGAAGAAAATATGTTTGTGTTTGTTACTTATTGGTGCTTCACCTAAAATTTTAATATACTCATAAAGTTTAATTTATTCATTTTAAATTATTTGTTTATCTAAAGTTTGTTCGACCCGATCAAAATGGATAACTGTTTTTATTTTTTATATAAGAATCGTTGCTTATATCATATTAGTGAAGTTTCTTTATATATAACTTAAAAAATTCTACAAATAATTGGACGAAACTTTAAAAAAGAAAACATAAAAATTATGGCATTTATGGTACGTATTCGTCTCGACAAACGTTCATAACATATGGTCTTAACATCTTACCAAAAGTCTATTCATTGAGCGCCGATTTGGTTCACGACAACGATAATAGTGTTGTTATAGCGAAAAATCATTTTTTTCAAGACAATATATGTCAACCTAGACAATGATTGGCCAATTGCACATTTTTAACATGTTAAGATCCATTTATTATTACAATATTATTTTAGATGTATTTATTCAGGTACCTATCTAGGCTTCTACAGTGGTCGCCACTGATGGTGTCAAAGATTCTATAGAGTATTTTTGTAATAAATAAAGAAAATAGTTAAACTTTGAATAAGATTTAGAGAGATAATTGAGTAGTTTCACATAAATCTAGAGAGATAAACTCTAAAAAATTGGTTGGACTATAAATTCTTTCTTAGATCTCATAAACTTTAAACAATGCTATATATAAACAAATGGGCCCAATGGTCTTATATGATCCATGAGACCAATTCAGGTAGCCCAAGACCATATAACTCAATCTCATTATTATGTATAACATCTCTTATTATTACACTTTATTACATCAACATTTTAAAATAAATTTTGGTTTAGTAACTCATTGGTCCGACTTAACCTTTGGAGAATCGGTCCTTATCAAATATCAGTGGTTATATATGAATATGTATAACTTTCTAAAAATAATTTACATGCCCAAAACATAAACACTAAAAGTTTCCTATTATATATCACAAATTTCTAACGTTCCTTACCAAAATTATAGAGGAATCAACGGAATATTCTAAAAACTTGAGTTATATCATGTTCCAGCATTAATGAATAAAATATTTTATATCATTGCCATTAAATTTATTTGAGACTGGATAAATTATTTTTCAGTTTGAACATAAAATATTTTTTATATTTAGCCTTAAAACCTTTTGACTGCTTCATATAAATCTCATATTTCGAATCACCATGAAAAAAATACATTTTTACATTTGATGATGACAAAAGTATTCAAAAGGCAAATCAAAGGAAGTTATTATCTATGTATTTGGCATGTATTTATTTATTCATTTACTCAAAATAAGTTTAGATAATTAGTTAATTATTTTAGTTATATTTGATATTTTATAACATATAGGCTAAATTATTTAGATTTGGACTTTGAATTTAAAGGATAAATCCATAAATTTTTTTTACAGTGATTATCAATACATATGACATAATATAAAGACTTTGTTCAGCCATAAAACATATATATATATATATATGTGTGTGTGTGTGGATTAGTTCAAAATATGATTATTTTTATGTGACTGTCATGTTCAAAATACAAGTCCACGATGTAATCCTACCAAACAATGAAAGTGTTGTTTTAAACAAATGCTTGAAGATTTGCATTTACTTATATTATATGTGATTAATTAATGATTTTTTTATTTGCATATAGTACAAACGATCCATAATTTTAACTCTAACCGTAACTAAATATCATTTTTTGAAAATCTAAAATTTCATACTAATTTTTATATATATATATATATATCAAGTTAATACGAGTATCCAAAATATACAGAGTAATTTTCAATAACAGCTTCTAAGTGAACGTTGTCTATAGTGTTACATTATTTCTACTTATAAATTTGACTTTATTTCTATTTTGACAAAGTTAACCTCAACAATTGGATAAATGGACAAAAAACTTATAGCATATATTACACAATATAATGCTTTATAATTACTCATCCATGCATCTTAACATGCTATGTTATGTCATGGTGGAGACCAAAGTCCCACATCCTATAATGAGGATATTTACATCAACTAATAGACCAGAAAATATCCGAGCAGATGGAATTGGCAGGAATTTACGAACGATAACAAACTAAACTATTTGTTATATAAATACAAGGTGGACTAAAGCTAGGCACAAGTATGATAACGAGTATTATATAACCGAGGCCTAACCGAGGGGCGTTAATGTATTAGCAAGGTCATTAAAGGCCCATCAGGTAGCGACAACACTAGCGACGACGATAAGGAGGAAACAATGGACAACAAAGCCATCTAAAGGAAGTAGACTGGACAAACGTCTAACCCAGCAGAGATTGTGTGTGAGCATAAGACGAACCGAGCATGCTGTCAAACATAGTAAAAAAATCAAACAAGAGTCGTCATCAAAGATAAACAGTAAAGCCTTTACCGAGCAATGACAGTGTTGAGCAAATGTCATAACTGAGCAGAAGGATAAAAGCTGAGCGGTGCGCATAATCAAAGTGGAAAAAACCGATCAAGGTCGATTATCAAAACGGAAAACTAAGGAAACAGTTGAGATTAACATTAATTGACTGGTCAATCCACAAAACACATGAGGACTGGAGTAATGGTCGTAAATCTAGGACCATTATCATAAATGCTAGCCTACATGCATGATTAGTGGAATCATGTATTAAGTGGTGATTTGAACCAAATATGAGAGTATAAACAGGCAAACAATCTGCGAAATATGTATCTTTTCTTCCTTGATCAATAATATTACTATTTGACATTATATTTGTTATATTTTCTCATAACAAATTTGGCACCGTCTGTGGGGAATCTAACAAAAACACTCAGTAGTGAGATTTCCTAACCATGTTAGTAACAAGATCAGAGATCGAAAGGGAAGTTCCAAAACGAAATGAAGCAATAGATCATCGATGAAATCAACCGGATGAACAGATTCAATTGCCTCTTATCACCGTCATGAATCTAGAACTGGTGGAGGTGAATCGAGTTGAAGCATAACCTCAGGTTGATCAGCCAACAACCAATCCTGGAACAGAGATGGGACCAAATCGCTCCAGAATGCTATGGGCCCGACCTTACATGAAGCAATTGGTGGTGAACCGACAACTATGCCACCAATTCGAAAGTTGAAGCAGAAGCTACGACACCTACAGCAAGAGAATCATAGGGTTCCATGCGATCGAGATGCTAGGGCAGGATACACACGCTTCCTTAGAGGGATTGAACGATGCATTACATGCATTGACATCCAAGGTGGGAGGGACTAGCCGCAGGGGGCATCGATCAGGGCCGGAGGCCAGTCGAGCTAACCGAGGGGATTGCTCATCCGATCGCGAGGATAGAGAAGATGGAAAAGGAAAGAGTGAATATAAAATGCGTTCATAGGGGCAGGAGTCGCAACAAGACGACCAAACCCATACTCTAAAGATTGATCGAGATGACAATGACGCACAATACGATCAAGTTCGACCAAAAATATCCACCTACATTATAAGGAAATATCCAATAATGGAGAAGATCCTCAAAGCCCATCTCCCTAGAAAGTTCGACCCATTCAAAATGGAAGCATATGACGGAACAAGGGATCCATAAAGGCATTTGGAGAAATTACACAACATGATGATGGCATTTAACCCAGATGATGCTATGCTTTGTCGTGCCATGTCCATAACTCTCAAAGATAACGCGATGGACTGGTTCAAAAGTCTACATAAGAGGTCTATTTACGATTTTGCAGGTTTACAGAGAGCTTTCCAATAGAGATTCATAGGCAATAAAGAGCTCTGACGTGAAAGACACTCAATTATGGACCTCTACTAGAGACGAGGTGAGTCGCTTAAAAGTTATGTTAAGCATTTTGTCCATACTATGAATGTTTTACCAAATTCATAATAGAATATGGTTGTCGTCTTCCTTAAGAGGGGCCTCCATCGATGAGGATAATTTTATGTCGATCTAATAAAAGAGCAAGAGCCGATCATGAAGTGCAAGAGCAACAATGGCTATTCACCATTTCTGGAGGATATTCTGAGGTGGCCAACAACTCAAAATCTAATAAAAGACCAACAACTGATCATGAAGTGCAGACGGTCGGAGCTTCATCCTACCACAATTACAAAGACCATGTTGCTGACCTTACATTTAATGATGATGATTTAAGAGGGGTCATCACACCACATAAAGACGCACCAATAGTGAACTTGGATATTAGAGGAGTGATGATTACTCGTGTCTTGGTCGACAAAGGCAGTTCAACTAATATCATGTTAAATGCCAACTACAATCGCATGCAAGAAGTTCCTCCCTACAACCCCATCCAACGAACCCTAGTAGGATATGAAGGCAAGAACTCTCAGTGTGTAGGGGAGGTCGAACTCGTGGTTAAAATTGGTTATGGGGCTACTAATAGAGAACTTAAGACATTGTTCATGATTTCTGATGCACCCAGTTTTAACCACGCAATCATTTGAAGGTCGTGGCTGCATCAGATGGAAGCCACCTCATGAACTTTTAAAGAGTGTATTAAATACCCCGGGGAACACAGTTGGAGTCATCAAAGGTAGTCGTTGAACTGCTAGAACCTGTTACGCAATTATGGTTGATCCAATTAAGCCTCTCCAGTAGCAATTAACCGCGATGAGGTGCGTGAATAGGAGCACGGAACACTACCTTCGCACAATCCATTAGATGAACCTAGAGAAACTTAACAACCTAAAGCTGACCCTGCACACTCGATTGAGGAGTTAGTGGCCGATGGTCGAATCTTACGAATAAGTAACAACTTGAATCCCACTTTTAAAAGTTTATTACTTGAAATGTTAGAAAAGAACTTGGATGTTTTTGCGTGGAACACTAGCAACGTGTCAGGAGTGAAACCGTCTGTAATTTTTCATGACTTAGCAATTGATTCATACGTCAAGCCGGTGCGGCAAAAGCGACGGTCTTTTTCAATTGAGAAACATGAGGTCATGCATGCTGAGGTAGACAAGTTATCTTGGCTTGGACATATTCGATGCGGTTGGTATCCGGTCTGGGTCGTTAACTCAATGCTAGTAAAAAATAAGGAGGGGCCAATGGCGCATGTGTGTTGATTTCACCGACTTGAATCTAGCATTCCCCAATGATGTTTTCCTTCTTCCACGTATCGATTAGCCGGTGGATTCTGCATCTGGCTACGAGTTAGTTTCATTCATGGATGCGTACTCATGCTACAATCAAATTTATCTCAACCCATCCAACCAAGAACACACAACATTCCAAACTGAGCCGGTTCTACCTATCAAAGTTTGGTGAATCATATTTTCAAATATCACTTGGGGTATCATATAAAGGCTTACAAAGATGATATGATCGTCAAAACACACACAAGTGATAAGCAGATTGAGATGCTCCAAATCGTGTTTGACTTGCTATGCCAATTTAATTTGAAGCTCAACCCCGTGAAATGCTCTTTTGGTGTACGCAACGGCACGTCTTAAGGATATATCGTGAGTAAGAAGGGTATCGAAGCCGATCCTACACAGTTGCAAGTAGTCCTCCAAATGGAACCAACAAAGAATATCAAAGAGGTCTAATTACTGACGGGGGTGTCTGACAACACCATCATGTTTCATCTCTAAGACCTCAAACAAAAACCACAATTTCTTTGAAGTACTTCGAGGTACTAAAAAATTCACATGGACAAAGAAATAAAGCACCCACTTTGAAGCGTTGAAAAATTATCTCACCTCACCAGAGATATTGTCTGCCCCATTGGCAGGTGAGCCATGATTCCTATACTTGTCTGTTTATGTTTTCTCAGTTAGTGTGGTGCTAGTCAGGGAACAAAAAGGGGTCCAATGACCCATCTATTGCACCCAATAAAACATTAATTGTTACAGAGACCCGATATTTGAACCTAGAGAATCTTGCAATGGATCTAATAATATCCACACGGAAGATGCAAAACTGCTTTCATGGGCATACAATAATTGTTCGCACGACTTTCCCACTCAAACATTTACTGCAAAAACCTAATCCATCTGGCAGATTGACTAAGTGGAGCATCAAGATAAGAGAGTATGATATCAAGTTTGAACCGCACACCGTAATTAAGGGACAAACTATTGTTTATTTCCTTACAATGTTCTCCTCGCATCATGAGGCGACTTGTCCAGTAGAACCAACACTTGTGACTGAGCAGATGGAATGGATAATCAAAACCGATGAGGCTTCAAGCATTTTAGAAGGAGGTGTTGGTTTCATACTTAGGCCGTCAACAGGAGATGAAGTCCGCCAGACTATTCGTCTTCACTTTCCAGTGACTAACAATGCAGCGGAATACAATGCAATGAGATATGGTATGAAACTAACATTTATATGTGGGGTACAAATTCTTCGTGTCTATTCTGATTCGTAGTTGGTCGTCAATCAGGCTAACATTACCTATGATGCCAAGAAGGAAGTGATTCGTGGATATCTGATGGTACGTAAAGAATATGAGGAAAAGTTTACCAAAGTGATGTAAGACCGGTACCATGCCTAATAACTCCGCAGTCAATGCCATGGCTAAAATCCCAGCCTTATGAGAGCATTCACTCGTCCTTACACAACAACTTTCGATCACCAATTTTTTAGTTAGAACGAGCACTCAAACTAAAAACAACTAAATATTTCATTTTAGACAACATATTGTATAGTAAAAGTACCACACGACCATTACTTCGTTACCTTGATAAAGTAAAAGCTACCTCAGTTCTGCATGATGTACACGCTGGAGACGCTGGTGCACATTATGGATATCGCAGCCTTGTTCGTCGTTTCCTATTAGCAGGATAATACTGGCCAGATTGGCCAATGATGCTGAACGACTTATTCAACAATGCCATCAATGTCAGAAACTTGCCAATACAGGTCGTCTTCCAAATGAGTTGATGTGAATCGTTGTTGTCTCGTGCCCTTTCGATAAATGGGGTGTCGATCTAGTTGGACCACTCCCTATAGGAATCGACAAGAAACAGTTTTTGGTGGTAGCAGTGGATTACTTCACCAAGTAGGTAGAAGCCAAAGTATTGTCTCGCACTCGAGCCTAGGAAATTTATGATTTTATTCACCATCAAATTTTGGCTCGTTTGGAATACCCCGCATCTTGATGACGATAATGACTCTCAGTTCCAAAATAATGTGGTCATAACATTCTGCAAGTGTTATGGAATCAATCAGCACTTCTCCACCCCTACTACCCTCAGACGAATGGTCAAATGGAGGTTACCAACCAAAATATCTTGGATGGAATTAAAAAGAAGCGTGATGGAGCTAAGGGAAAATGGGTGGAAAAAGTTACTGAGGTCCTATGGGCATACTGCACTACCCCCACGAACCACAACAAGTGAAACTCATTTCGTCTTCATTAATGGTAGTGAATATGTTATCCTAGCAGAAATTATCATCCCCAGTCACCGGATCAACACCTATGATGAAGTAAGCAATACCACAGATCGAGCAGTGAGTGTGGACATTGTTGAGGAGAGACTTGATTAAGTACATGTGCGAGCATAACATTACCGAAACCTGATGTGAGGTCGTTTTAATGCCCGCGTGAAGCCATGTAATTTCCAAGTTGGGGATACGGTGATAAAGAAGATTTTCCATGGACCCAAGGACAAACCAGCTGGAAAGTTAGGACCAAATTGTGAGGGGCCATACACCATCATCTCCAAGGGACACAGTAAAGCATAATACCTCGCTGATACAGAGGGTCAGACCCTAAACACCCTTGGAATATCAATTACTTAAAATTGTATCGCCATGCATTGTAATTTAGAATATGTGCTCTTTTTCCTTCCTGATGGCACTTGAGGGTTTTATAATGAGGCATCAGATTTCCTAAATATTACTTCAATAAAACTTTACTGTTTTCTCCAACACGTGTGTTTTTTTAAATTTTTCTTCATCCTTACAATTATGAACGGGTCAATGACCACGCCTACGGGCTACGCAATGGGTCATACTGAGCCTAGACCATTGAGTCTATTAATACTAAGAGCTAATTGGCCACGCCTATGGGATATGTAAGGGTGAATAAGATGAGGGGAAAGTCTCACTCAAAGCCACGCAATGATCCATACTGAGCGCAACCTTGTAAGGATCTCCTAGAGCGTAATAACAATTAACAAACACACATTTTGCCATCAAAGACAGATCTCCAATAACAACACAAAAATGAAACAGAGTAGCAAATTCATAAAATTTATCATCTATAAACATTTAAAAAGCATACATTATTATTTTTATACCCAAGTTTACATAAAAATATTTGTCTTTCACACAAATCAAATTAAGCATCAGGTACCATTTGTAGGTCAACGACCCTAGTGGCTAAAGGATCTGCCTCGGTCTGATGCTCCACACCCTTTGTAGCTCCCTGGATGGACCTTTTGCCGAGCTTTTATTTTGAGTGCGTAAGCTCAGAAATAGACGTGCCCCCCACCTGTGGTCATCTTTCAATATACACAAATTTTTCCAACGAGCCTAATTTCATGCCCGGGTTGAGCGTCATAAGTTCAGCCAACGTCTCATGTTGCTTCTTGGCCATCATCTTCATGGCCACCTCCAGAACCTGTTTGTCCCGTTCCTCCAAATCAAACTCTGCCTTCTTCAAAGGTTGATTGCTCTGATGCTTCATTTTTTCTTTTAAGTCACCCATAATAGATGTTAGCTTTCCATTTTCCGCTGTCAGCTCAGCAATACGCTAGGCTTGCTCCTCCATCCTCTCAACATGTGCCATATTCTGAGCAAGCAGAACAACACTTTGGGACATCAAGTCATCATTCTTTTTAATAATCCCATTATTCTGAGTTATCAGGGTCGTATTTCCTATGGTCAGCTCTTTGCATTTTTCTTTACAGGAATCTTAGACACCCTTGATGGAGGTCACTTCATGACGAATACCATCGTTTTCCTCCACCACTTTATCGTTCCGTGCTTTGACTGATCCATACGCATTTTTAAACCAATAAAGATCAATGATTAATCATTTTACCAACCCAAAGAACATCGCATCATGCTTTCATTTATCCATGACTTGATGATCGGTACTCGATATACGCCGGTAGGATAGTATAACAATATTGTGGTGTATTTGCATTCAAAACAAGGTTAGTATCCTATTTCCGGTTATTATTTCAATAATATACGTTATAACATGACATACCTCTATACCAAGATCCAACTGCCTCTAAAATATCTCACTCATTGGAATACTATCGTAAAATGATAACTCTGGGCACCGTTTGAGTTGTTCGAACATCAATATTGAAGGACGCAGAATCACGATGTTTAGAGGAGGGAGTTCTTCTCCTATATTTTTTCCTCGGCTTGTCTCGGTATCTTTATCCTTTGTAGGCACGAGATTTAGCCTCAAAATATTTACAAACGAAGACCTAATGTCGGCCCATTGCACAAAGTTATAAGAGGGTCGCACACCTGATGTCTTTAAAAAATACTTCATCCTTCGAGCTATTCCTTCATGGATTTCTTTTTTCTGCTCTTCTCTACCATTCCTTTATCATGTATGTTTCGATTGAGTTTCGACTCGAGCATCATCTAGCATTATCACCCCAGGGGCCTTCCCTTCTGCTCTCATCGGAAAGCGTCGCCTTTACACCTTTATTTTCTGAGACCTGACCACCATTATCCTCTTCTTCATCCACTAACTATAATTTCCTTTGTGATATCGGAACGATATCCACAATTACACGAGCCGTTTTTTTGAAGAGGGTGATCTTCATCTTTTTCTCAAGAGCGTCAAGTATGGTCCTTAACCACTTCATATCGCAATTCGGTAGTGTTATTTTCCTGTCGGATCCCATTGCCAACATCTTGAATAGTTAACAACTCTTCATCCTAGTTGATTTGTTTGTATCCCTTGCTTTTCGAATTTAAGGAACTGACAACCATACCCCAGTACTATTATGGTCTTGATATGAGCTCCATCAACGCCTTTATCCATTCTGTTGTAGTTATTTATCCACTACCAATCATCGTTACTTTCTCTTCCTTCGCAATAACCAATTCGAGTATAGTCCACAACCCGATTTTGAAGTAATTTATTTACGTTAAAAGTGGATACGGTTCATGAAACCACGTGGAAATAACTAAATTCGATAATTTGATTAAAATATTTATAACTTCTTTTGATAAAACTTCTTTGCACCACCCATGATGATTCTCTTGACTTGCACAATTAAACACGTCTAACTTAACTTTAACACAAGATCATTGGGGGTACGAGTTGTAAAAAAACTCCTTACATTTGGCTTCCCATCTTCTTTCTAATTAAAGATTCATGACAACATTTTCATGCTCCCAATTACCCGACACGAATACGAATGTGTTCTTCCAATTCTAATATAAGGTAGGAAGCTCAACTATTTTCCTCACTCTAGTTAGCTGAGTATAAAATAAAAGGGACTTTGCCAATTTAGCTACATCTACAACGCCGAGTAAATCTGCAATGCAGACTGAAATGCCTAACATGCAGAAGCTTAATAGAATACTAAGCAAGACTCTCCATCCATTAACAACTAGTTGGGTGGGGCATATGCCTATAAAGCTAAAAAAATCATGTATTAGAGAGGGTAACAACAATCGTAAGCCCCAATCAAATACGGTAGTGTATAAGTATGATTCATTTTCCTTTGCTTGATATGGCTGTTCACCGGGCCCCAGTACCTTCACTATAATATCACTTGGTATCTCGTATCTAGCCCTAAAACTCAAAAGAGCATCCTCTGTTAGATACCCGTATTTTGGGGTTAATCGAGAAAAGTAACTCTTTAAGAATAATGGGTCTTGATACTCCAAATCTACTACTTTACTAGTAACCAACTTCTCCTTCTTCTTCCCACCTTTTTTGGTGCCATCACGATCACTAGAGCGACTATAATGAGCCAATAGGACGTATACAAGAAAGAAAATCGGGAGGATAACTTACGATGAACATCACTACCAGTAAAAGGGTTTTTATTTTTCCACTGTGTAAAAGAGTTAGGGCTACAATATCTACGCTAAACTAGGATAGTTATAATACGAAAAAACCATTTAAAAAATCAGAAAAGGGAATTATGAATTGGGAAGTATTTACATACCTTTTTTACTGATGACCACAAAGACGATAAAATGGCGACGATTCTTTACTTCTATGAATAAGTCTTTTTTTCTCTTACGAGGAAAGAGTAGTTTTCAAAACAATAAAGACTTTACAATCTTAGAGGGTTATTTGGAATACAATTTACTCTCGACTACCTGCGTGATATGAAGGCAGTTGTCATTCATAATTAATTACTAAAATGTTTCCTCCAAACCCAAGCGCCATTTACATAATAATGGCTTTGGTGTCGGAACAACTGTTACCCACACACCGCTCGATAACTGCCATGTGTTATACTACCGTTAACAATTAAAATTCTCTATAACTACACATAATACGTCATGAAGCATATGTCATACATGATTAGTCCACCATTTTTACCATATCTTCTGCTTTGTATAACAATTTACATCATCAATTTTATGTTATCAACATATAATCTATGAACTATAGAGTGTCATGATAAGGGGGTTTACACCAAATAATAGACCATACAATATCTGAGCAAGTGGAAATAGCAAGAATATACGAACGATACCAAACCGAACTATTTGTTATATAAATACAATATGGACTAAAGCTAGGAAAAAGTATGACAACGAGTATCATATGGTTGAGGCCTAATTGAGGGGTGTTAATGTATTAGCAAGGTAACCGAAGGCCCATCAGGTGACAGCAGCACTAGCGACGATGATAAGGAAATAAACAATAAACAACGAAGCCATCTAACAAAACCAGACTGAACATACGCCTCGCCCAACAGAGATTTTGTATGAGCATAGAACAAACCAAGCATGCTGCCAAACAGAGCCAAAATGGAAATCAAACAAAACTCGACATCAAAGATAAATGGTCAAGCCTTTACCGAGAAAGAATAGAGCTAAGCAAATGGGTGATTTGAGACTGCTATGAGAGTGTATAAATAGGCAGATAATTTACGAAAGATGTATATTTTGTTCCTTAATCAATAATATTACTATTTGGCATTATATTTGTTATATTTTCTCATAAAATCCCACATCGGTAAAATATATGAATGATCAATTGTATATAAGTAAGAGCATATCTCAATTAGTGCGAGGCCTTTTGGAATTGGACCAACAACAAAGCACTGCAGGCCTTCAGGCCCAAAGCGAATAATATCATACTAGTGTTGAGATCAGATTATCCATACTTATATACGAAGACAAACTATGCGGTACCCATATTCCAGACAGAACATGACGTAAGTGAAATTCTTTATAATATTGAAACCCTAGTTTGGAGTGCCCGTGGCTCATTAAACAATGTGACTTGATTGAAGTGTATCAGTAAGGTGATACTTGATTGAAGTGATATTAAGGAACAAGACAATGGTGGTCTAATACGAAGTGAGCAGCAACATCCTTAATGCCTCTATGATTCAGTTAAACAAGACAATGGTGGTCTAATACGAAGTGAGCTACAACATTTGTAGTGCCTTTATGATTCAGGTAGCATGCAACCTTATTAGAATGGAAGAATGAAAGTCAATTGTGAGGGAAGGCTAAGATGGTACTTTATTCGAGAGGAGGATTTGTTAGGGTGGCAACTAGGGGTGAGCAAAAACCGAAAAAAAACCGAACCAACCGACCGAACGAAACCGAAATTGGTCGGTTTGGTTGGTTTTTTAAAACTAAATTTCGGGTTCGATTTTAAAATTTCAAACCGAATTAATTTCGGTCGGTTTTCGGTTTGTCCGGTTGAACCGTCCAAATAAACCGAACCGACTGAATTTACTGGATATATTATATATATATATATATATATATATATATATATATATATAACTATTTCACAACATGTAAACATATGTCCCAGTGGTTATACCAAACTACCTTTTATCTTGTGAGTGAGGGTTCGAATCCCAGATACTACTTTTTTGTCTGCAAAAGAGTTCTTTGACTTTGACGTTTCTCTTTTTATCTTTCTTTGACGTGACTTTGACATTTCTCTTTTTATCTTTCTTTGACGTGACTTGACACTACTCCTCTGCAAAAGAGTTCTTTGACTTTGACGTGACTTAACACTACTCTGTGAACGAGTCTAAGAACTTTATTCTATTAAAGAGAACCCATTTGAGATTCGTTACTTATTTACGAGAATCGCAATTCAAAAGTGGAAATTGAGATATTCTCTGTTTTTTTTTCTAACTGAACTGCACCAACCCGACCGAATTGCACCGATATTAAACCGAAAAATCAAACCAAAAACTGAAAAACCGAAACCGAAAAAAAACCGAACTTTTTTTTTAACTAAATCGGTTTAATAATATACAAACCGAATTATTTCGGTTTGGTTTGAAAATTTATAAAAAAACGACCGAACCGACCGAATCTCACCCCTAGTGGCAACTAAAGTCCCACATCCCACATCGGTTAATATTGGTTAATACCATAACATGTTAATATTTCGTTTTCCTTAGATGAGAGTGACTCAATATGCGGTACTCAGATTCCCAACATCTTAATATTTCATTAACCTTAAATGAGATATCTTTCACCATTGTTTGATACACCGACCATATTAACTATATCTATAGTGTTTTCTCCAGACTTTTCTTACACCTTCAAACAACATTTCTTGAAATATCTAGATTTATGAAAATAATTGTAAGTGAAGTCACCCATTGACTTTAATCTACTTCTAAAATTGTATTTTTTTAGATTTTTATTTTTATTTTCTCTCTCTTAGTAACTTAAACTTGTTTGTGAGAGTGACTCAAAGATTTTTTTTTCCTTTTTTCTATCTTTTTTTTGTTATAACTTTATGCATGTAATCGATCATTATACATATTAATTATTCCAGATCATACAATATACATAACGATATCATAGATAAAATTTCACACTCACTAAATGCAAGTCGAACATAAATCGTGCATGTAACTGTGCCAATTTGTGTAAAATCACACATATGGTGTGCGTCATATTGTGAAAAATCGCATACAGATGGTGCTCAACATTGTGTTAAATCGCGCAAGAGCAATGCGTGTAATTTGGCATAAAATTGTGCACTAAGAGCAAATGATTAACACAATACAGTGCATTTTTTGTGTGCGTTTGTGTATAATGTTTCGCCAGACTGGTGCGGAAATGTAATTGGTTAAGAAAAACAATGAAACGCATATCCATAGTTGTCTCCTAATAATAATCTGTTAATGGTATGTCGTTTTTTTGATAAAAAATAATTATAATTTATAATTAAATCTATTGTCTTCCTCAATTAAAACAATTATGCGAGGTAATATGAAATTAAATTAGTTTTGGGTTTATTTTGTAGTTTTAAAAAATAGTTATAATAGATTAGTTTGATTTAAAAAATAAATAATTTAGTAGTTTTTAAGCATAATATTTTGAATTTTTTTTTTTTATTTTTAAAAAATCTAAATCCCAGAATAGATCAAAATATAACATACCCATAAAAAATACTCCATCCATCTCATAATATTAGTCGTTTAAAGTTTTTTTTATCAATATTAAAAAAAACGTTTATAACAATTGGGTACAAGTACGTATAAAATTTATCAATAAGTCCAACGTCAAATATGTTTTACAAATATCTACCAAGATATGATTTTATTTACCGACTAGTCCAAATTTAAATTGTAAATACAATTTTACCTTTAATGAATTTGATAATATGACAAAAAGAATTTGAAAAGAAAGAACTGATTTTGAAATTAAGGCTGAATATTTGATTCACAACTATAATTGTTTTGTTTTTAAAATAATTGAGCATTTTCTTTAATAGGTTGGATCTATTTGTAAAATTGATCAGTTATAGTATGAGTTGGTAAATAAAAACAAATTTTAGACCTATTATATTAATCTCTAAAAAAATAACTTATATTAATCTCTAAAAAAATAACTTATATAGAAAGCTTAACTATTTTATTGATGAATAGTGAAATACATATAATAGAATGTGCATTATCGACTGAGAACCACGTATATTACCGCAAGGAAAAAAATACCATCAACCAATACACATACTATAAAACACAAAAAAATATACCACAGCCTAATATAGAAGAGTATAACCTACCCCATAAAGAATACACCAACCCCTAGGTATACAAGAATAGGTCGAAATATAACCTACCACATATAAAATATTCCACAATCTAGGTACACATATATTTTATTTTATAAATTTTAGTTTTTTAAAATAAAAAATCTACCCCTTTGATCTAGAGAAAGAGCCAGCCATAATCAAGTGGATAATATTTAATAACTTCAATTTTCTGATATTTTCAAAACTTGATAATCATTCACGAACTACGAGTATATTTCTAGTTTATAGCCTCTAACCGACAGCAACCATTAACAAACTGGCTTTTCACTGATAATTATAGGCTAGCGTTGACCTACATATCATTTGTCTTATCTCTCCATAACTCAATCGTGATGGCTCGATACTCTTCATAAATTCTTAAACAATTATCGGTTTTTTTATAGAAAAACCTCGAATCGTGTTTTTGGTTTCTCTGTTTATGTTTCTACAATCGTTCAACTCAAAACCCGAAGACACAAGTTGTATAGTTGATGACTCCTCATGACAGTACACAGAACCATCAAGATTTTCTTAATACTACTCTTGATTCACGGTTTAATACAAACCGGAACAGGGCAGGGTGATTCAGAGACTACTTCGGATGGTTCTCGACTCGGGTCGAATTACAACCCGAAAACGGCAGTCTACGTTGTTATTTTCGTGGGGGTATTCTTCCTAGCTGGATCCCTATCTATCTACATACAGAGGTGTTGTACGTTACGAGATCCATCGCTTCTTAATAACGGAGGGGGGGTTACGACAGGCGGCTTTATGGAGTTTCCGAGGGTGGCGCGTGGTCTAGACGCGGATGTCATTGAAGGGTTTCCTTCGTTTCGGTACTCCGATGTGAAGGGGGTTAAAATCGGGAAAGGCGAGTTGGAGTGTGCGGTCTGCTTGAATGAGTTTGCGGATGATGAAATGTTGCGATTGATTCCGAAATGTAGTCATGTGTTTCATGTGGATTGTATTGGGGCTTGGCTTTCGTTTCACTCGACGTGCCCGGTGTGCCGTGCTGACCTTGTTCCTAAGTCAGGAGAGCTACTTTCCTATACAGGTAAATCGAACCCGACAAATTTTGATTTTTGAATTCTATATAATTGGCTTAAATTAAAAATATAATATATACGGATTTATACATAGATTTGTTTTACATATGACAATTGTCAGATATGTCTGCGGTTTTATTAAATACGCTCACATATTCACATTAACAACAATACAAGTAATGTCCATATCTAAAGTCGGTCAATACTAGTCTAGGTTACTCATCGTCATATAGGTTTTATTTCGATAAGATTTCTTTTTGACTTTTCTATTTTTCTGTCCACGTATTTTTTAAAGTTTGTGTGTATATATATTAAATAACTAATTAATTTCTTTTCAAAAAAAGTTAAAACACAAATACATACAGTTTGGTTTGGTGGAACATAATAAAAATATATTATATTTTATAGGTTTTAAATACTAATTTGTACATAATTATCAATTTTAATGAGATATATTTAATAGATTTCAAAATGTTTGTTGATACAATTTTGATAAAACTAATCTGTATATTTGATAATTAATGTCCAACGCTGATACTCATATTAAGATATCATATTTAATAGAAATTTGTATTATCCATTGTTCATCGACTTTAATTTTTTTTTGGTGAATATCGATTTCAATTTTGACTACATTTAAATTTTGATATGAAATAAAAAAACCGCTAGTGATTTAAATTTTTATTGAAAATATCGTCACGTATCAATTTGACATTATACGGACACAAGAGACTAACTTTATATAAACCGATAGTCCATAAATTATAAACGAACTTTTAAAAAATCCATATACTATTTATCACTAAAATCGATTGACATTCAAAACCTATTCTATATTAATGCTATTGAAAATATTTTGAAGGCAAAATAATAGTTTTTATAATTAATCATTATTTAAAACTAAATAAAACTTTGCTTTTTTTTCATACTCGGTAAGACATTATAACTACTTATAAATTTAAATTTTTTTGGTTAGATTTGATTTAGTTAATCTAAAGTGAATATAATTATTTTTATAATATTTACGTGCATGCAATTTAGTGTGATTTTCCATTTTAAAATAACTTTTGTTGGTTTTGAAATTTCGCCATTAAAGTTAGGTTTCTATTTAATTTCGCACATACATCTCATAAAAAAGAAATCCTATTATATACATGTCTATATGTGCAATTATTATTTACCCCATAGTTGCCTCCTTTTTATTTCTGTTTTTTACTTTGAAATATTGTTTTTGCGGATTTACAATTTTATAGATGAATTACCATAAAATAACACCAATTTAATTAAACCATGCGAAGGTATATAAGCTCTAGCGAGTAGTCGAGTTGGTTGAATAAGACATGTTTGTGATATACCTACTTCCACTTATTTTTAAATCCGAATTTCGAACGAAATCCATTAAAACTAAATTCTCGGTATGGTCGCGGTATGGCCGAGTTCTCCAGACTGTAATAATTATCAAATAATACGCTCAGTAAAGAAAATTCAAATACAAATCTTATATGCAGGTATCCAAATACCTAATCAGATGACCAACACTAGAACTATACAACATGACCGCGAGGAAGATATGCGAAACCCCGACGTTCAAAGAAGAGATTTAGAGTCTCTAGATATGAACCCGACGAATCAAAACACACTATTGAAGTCGAAGTCATCAGGGTGGTGGCCAGCTAGACTTTGTCATAGGTCGCATTCCACTGGCCATTCCATGCTTCAAAAGTTTGTAGATCACGAAAGATTTACGCTTATATTACCTGAAGAAATACGAAAACAACTGATTAACACTAGGCTGGTCAGACCTACGAGTTACACAGCATTGCCACTTGTGAAAAGTTCGAAAGTTTGGTATCGAAATGAAAGTGTAGATTATGGAGATAATTACTTCTACTATGAGCGTACCAACGGGCAAGGGCAACTAGAGCGACGACCGTTTTCGATGACTCCACCTCTTTTTACACGAAAAAATGATTGGGTTAGATCTCCAGGTTTAAATACAGGAGAATGTAATGATCAAGCAGTTTTAAAAGGAGGAACTAGATCAGTCGTATCACCATTCGATCGCGTGTTTACAAGAAATGAGAATGGTGGGGAAGGGTCGTCTCGACTTTAAATATACAACAGCTTTTAATTGTTTATTTCAGTCGTATGACAGTCTTGTTTCTTGTTTCCGGTGGTTTGAATTCGATTACTAGTTTTATTTGCTGTTTGATTTGTTAGAACTATAGTAGATAAATAAAAGTGATATTCTGCTCATGAAAGTCATGTTTGGTTCTCATGATACAAAATTCTAAAAATGAAGTGGATACTTGGTGCAGACTAGTTAAAGAACATCACACAAATAATCGTTAAATCCCATTGCCACCGAAATTGGTCATAATCGAAACAGTTACTGAGGTTCATTTATGTCCAAGGAGTAGAGCCGTTAGCGGTCACCGGACCGAGATTGATTCGGTAAGCTACCGAGCGGGTCGAGTTCGGACCGTTAAGCGAAAAGAGACCAATATTATAGACCGAGATCGGCTCGTTAAAAATCGAATCGGTCCGGTCCGGTCCGGCTCTTAACAAACGGATTTGTTAGTTTATTATAAATTTCGTAAGATTTTAATTAAAAATATATATAAAATATAATTTTTTTATATTTTTTTTATCGGACTGATTACTGACGGACCGATCCAGACCAATAAAAGAATTATTCCAAAATTTTAGTTACCAAACCATTACATAAACTGTCAAAATCGATCTCGAAAGAATCTTACCGCTCCGGTCCCGGTGGAATCAATGGGTTGGAGTCCGAACAACTCTATCAAGATGGTTATTTTTGTTGACATGGTGTTTATCTATCATCAATGATCACGTGTATTCCAACAAATTCTTTTTTTTTTTGCAATTTTCGTCATCTCATATTTTAAATTTAAAATAGCTGTTTTTAATTTTTTTATTATTTTTATTTTAATCTAGTTTAACTTAAATATTTATTTTTTATTTTTTATTAAGTTATCATATTTATTGAAGCACCTTGAAATGTATGCATATTATTTGACATCCGTTTCTCAGACACTTTCCGATCTTCATATCTCTCGTTACACGGTCTGTCTTTGGTCAATTCACTGACCTTTATTTCTACGGATTCAGACCTCCGAACTTTCAAAACCAAACTTGAACCGGGATTGTAGAGTTCGAACAGAACGGATTTTTTAAGCTCACCAACGATATCAGCCGATTGAAAGGACAATAGTTTTATGAAGCAAGTTTGATTGTGTGAAAATACAACAACTTGTTTATGTGAAAATAAATATTAAATGGGTGTAAAAGAACTATATTTTTATAGTTGCTAAAATATGTGCATTTTGTGTTGAAAAAAATTATATAAAAAATTAATTAGACTCTGTTAAAGGTACGAGATTATGCGTAATTGGGTGCAAAAAATAGTGTGAAAAACAAAATACGACTTGTTTATGTGAAACAAGTTCATAAGGTGTGAAGCAACTAACTTTCTTATAGTTGGCAAAATATGAGTATTTTTGTGTTGGAAAAACTATTTAAAAAAAATAAATTGTGTTAAAGGTGCGAAATTACCGTGTTGGGGGTGCGACAAAACAACTTTGTTCTAGTTACGTAATATGATGAAAATGTGTTGCGAAATTAAGAAACAAATGATTGCGTATATGATTTTTGGTTGTGAAATAAGTTTGATTGTGTGACAAAAGAATACACATTATTTTTGTAAAAATAATTGTTAATTAGGTGTGAAGCAGCTAATTTTTTTGAAGTTGTTAAACTATGTGCTTTTTGTGTTGAAAAAACTTGTTTTTAAATATATATATATATATATATATATATATATATATATATATATTATGGATCGTGTTAAGGGTGCAAATTTACGTGTAACTGGAGTGCGAAATTAATTTGAAAAAACAAAATACAACTTGTTTTTATGAAAATAAATTTTAATTGGGTGTGAAACAACTGACATTTTTTAGTTGCTAAAATATGTGCATTTTGTGTTGAAAAAACTTATTAAAATTATAAATAAAAAATTAGACTATATTATGGGTGCAAAGTTACCTCTAATTGGAGTGTGAAAAAGAAACTGTGTTCTAGTTGCGTAATTATGTGCAAATGTGTTGCAAAAATAAGAAAAAATAGTTGCGTAAATAATGTTTTTTATTGTGAAATAAGTATGATTGTGTAAAAAACCAAAATATAAATTGTCTTATGAAAATAAATGTTAATTAAGTGTGAAACAACTAAGCTTTTTGTAATTATATATATATATATATTGTGTTTAAAAAACTTATTAAGAATAAAAATTAGACTATGTTAAGGATGATATAAAATGTTTGTTGTAGGGGTATATGCCTCTGTAGTCGAAGGTTTGACTAATGATAGTTGGCACATCAAACTCTAGAAACCTTGCAACTCTCACAACTCTTTTCTCTTTATCGGATTTATCCAAGAGATGCAACCAACCGTTCAAAGTGGTGGAAATATTGAACATACAATTTTAAGAAGACGTCGTCAGAGAATAATTTTATGGTGGCTATTAGAATAAACAGTTAGAATTACAGTGGCAAAAGGATACAACTTCTCTCTCGTGTATTTATTGTAAGAGTGAAATTATGGTAAAAATAAAGGCGGTAAATTATTCATAGAGAATTTTAGAAAAACTCAATAACCATTTCTCACAAGTTCAACATATATAAGCCTCGAAAAGTTGAAAAGACTCAAACGGTTATTTTTTCTAGAGAAGTGGAATCGTCTCCATACATCTTCACGCTTCACCATTCAGAGAGTATATCATGGACCTAACACCTCGATGCCACATCTACATGAGTATATCCGAATGGTCATCTCCAAAAAGTGCATGCAAGTATATATTAAAACGATTACATGAGTCAACTCAAGATTCTCTCTCCGTGGTGTGTTTGAGTCAATAAGATGTAGTAAAGAGGTGGTAAAATCCGAAGTAATTTATATTTGGTGGGATATCGAAACTACAAATAAAATAATGACACATTTAACATTACTTTTTAGTCATTTTTTTCATCAGCACCGATGATGTTTAACACTCAACACCCCTAGTGTGTAATGCGCTTTCAATACGTAATACAACCTCAATGCACTCCACACCTCTAGTGTAGAGGGTTAAACACTGATGTTGCTAAGATCCAGCACCGTCGTTGCGTTGTCTAAAAATGACAAAAGAGCCGGAAGACCATCTTTATTCATTATTTTGGCACTGGTGGTGTTTAACCCTTCAAATTATAGTGCATAATACACTTCCGATGCAGAGGGTTAAACACCAGAGTTGCTAGGAGCTTGGACCGTCAGTGCATTACCTCAAAATGACCAGAGATGCAGGAGATATTTTTTTCATTTTTTTATTGGCACCAACGGATCCATGACTACCACCCGCTGGTGCTAGGAAATTAAATCGTCGGTATAAGTTTGTTAACTATTAATACTTTAGTAACATCAAAAAATAAGTTTTACTAATTGTTGTTAGAAATTATAGCTGATAGGTAAATGAGTAAAATAAAATAAATTTTGGATATAATAGTTTCATCGAACATCATCTAATGCAATAAATCATCCAACATCATCTAAATCTAAAATAACATCATCTAAGTAAAACAAGACAACAACTAAAAAATTATAAAGTAAAATAAGTCCTAAACTAAAATATATAGTCACTTAGAAGTGATCTGGAACACTCGAGTCACACAAAGCTTTAACGTACAAAGCTATCGTCAATTAGACAGATATTATTGATATCATGAGTATTATCAACCATTAGACAATCACTATGATCCATAGAGGTGATGACATTCATTTATACTTATTTATATAGTAATATAGTAAGTGTACCCGACATACAGTAGACGACAAACAAATGATTCCACCAATGAGCCCAATCAGATCCCCGCTAATTGTATCGGTTGTGTTCCCTCTTATTTAAGGATGGTTTGATTTGTTGAGCAATGTTTATCCTAGATCATTTCAAATTACCATATAACATTATCCAACATATATAGTCTTAGTCGATGTCTATCATTACAATTAAAGTGTCTTGTATTGGAAAATGAGCTCTTAAATCAAGATATGACATGTAAAATATTAGAAACATAATAATTTATAAGAAACAATAAATAATACAATCTAATTATTGGTAAAATATTAAATATAAGTCTATTCACATAGATCTCCATAAAATTAGTAAGAATGTCGCGATAATTGGTTTCTGGTAACACATTGTGGCCATCAACATTTGTGGAGACCAACTAATAAGCTTTAGTCGTAATATATAGCTAAATGGTTATGTCCAATGTTGAAAACATGGAAAATGATCGTAGATCCAACAGTCTAACATAACGATGAAACTATACAAGTTATTCAATAGCGATCCCCCAATCATTCTCCTCTAATTTATTTTGTATGTCGTCCAAAGTCAAGAGTATATTTGTTCCAAAAACTAACGAAAACCATAACGCTAATTTTTGTAATCTGGACCATAAATTTTAGGTTTTTTCACAATTTGACAGCTAACAACACTTTTCTATGATTATTAAAAATAATTAAAACATAGCTTAAAATAAATAAATAGTTACTTAAATTATTTATTTAAAATTATTATTAATAAATTTTAGTTTGGATCATCAAGTTTTGTACAAATTAAAAAACATAACACAAACATAACATATTTTATTTTAATGGTGCGATAATTTTTTTTTAAAAAAAACTACTAAATTTTAAAAAGGAAAATATCACGATTTTGAGACTAAACAACCGGATAATAAGTATGATATTAAGTATTATCCGAATTAAATTTGTGAATAGCTTAAGAGGTATGTCTAGGAACTTATTTTTAAAAAAATCAAAAGCCACTTGATATTTTTATTGAAAATAATTTTTGAACTATCTTTTCCTTCTTTGGCCTATAAATTTCAATTTTTTTTATTAAATTTGTGACCAAAACTCATCACCAATATTTATAAAAATCTATTTGTATTGTTATCTTTGAATTTTTATGCATATAAAAGTAGCCCCTTAATAGTTGAGAAAATTGTAAACATGTAGATTGTTCATATAGATTAAAATAAAAGAAATCATCATTACATCTAAGGCAAAATATAATACAACCCTATCTTTTAAAGTCTAAATATATAACAATTTCAGCGTATAACCTCAACTTTAATCACACCCGTAAAAAGAAAATACTCAGCTCAGGCACATTACTCCCTTCCGGGTTCAGCATATAAAAGGTTTCGGAATCCTTTGACCCGACAACCCGTTCAAAACAAGCCCGCATATAAGTCATCTCATCATCCGGATCGTCCGCGTCAGCACCATTTTGGTTCGCAGGTAAAGCCCCGGTGCCCATGGATACCGGCCGGAGCACCTCCATCACATTCAAATCCTCCTCCGTCGCATCTCTCCTCACGCCGTAACCTGTTTTCTTTCCGTTAAAGTAGACGACCCAACTTGGCTCCTCCATCAGCCTAATCCCATCCTTTTCGGATCTTTTCTCCGTCTCCATTGCGATCCTCACCATCCCATTGCCGAGCTCCTTTTGGAACGCGCTCGTTTGCAGTCCCAGATCGATGACAATCGAAGGGAGAGTCTTAGGGTTTGGCTGGATCGAAAGGCTCACGCGGCCTTTCCGATGACCGAATATCGTTCCGGTTGTTTTGGACGAGTGGGATCGGCCGACATTAGGAAGACCGGGGAGAACGGGCATTTTGAACGCGGGAGTTATGATCGGGAACGATCGAACGGCGGATCGGAATGCTCCGAAGACTTTGATTTTGTGTTTTCCTTTGTGTTTGGGTGGTGGTTGGAGGAGGGTAATGGGTTTTCGCGGTGGCGGCGGCGGAGATCGATCCATTGGTGAGAAATGAAGATGAAAAGAAAGCCATAGGGATGGTGATTGTGATTGAATAAGGCATTCTGTTAATGATGGATCTAGCAAAGCAAGATGATGAGTTGTTTAAAACTGCCATTAATCATTCTTGCAGTTTTATGCTCTGTTATGACAATATGGTTTCCAATTTTGTCGGGAAAGTTATAGGAGCTAAGAAAATCTATTCATAAATGGACTATTTTCAATGGATTATTTTGTGTTCTTTGGGAAAGGAGAAGATACGATTATCTTGTTTCTCTTTACTATTTTGATAAACTATACTATTTTAGTTTTCTATATTTAAATATTTATTTTGTATTTTTTTTTAAATTAAAAATATATATATGGAGATGAAATCCTAATATTTATGTATAATGGTTATTTTAAAAAAAAGCAAATTCGCAATTAATATTAAAACATTTCTTCATTGTTTAGACAAGAGAAAGACACAAATCAGGGGTATCAAATTACATTGAATCTCCAATACGTACAAAAAAAACACAAAACCAAATCGAGTAAAAAATTCATGGATCTTCACTAAAGGTCACCTGAAGAACTTCCAAACCTACTGAAATATCCAAGACCCATACTAATTAATTCCAGAAGGATAACAAATTGAATCTCAGATTTTATTAAACTCAATTGAAGAAGATTGAAAAATTCCTAAGAGAGTTCACCACTGGTAGACGAAGGATAAATCCAACTTTAGTCCATTAAAGAACCACAAATTAAACTAGTGGAGGTAAGGAAGAAGCCCTAAATTTATAGTTGGAGAGAATTCCGTTCGAATAGAAAAGCTGATGGGGTAATCCAGTAGCTGAGTTAAATAATCCAACAATATCAGAGACTATATCAAGACCCAAACGATTTCAAGCCAAATCCTTTAATTATATATTGAACAACATAAACGGAGACATATATGATTGAAATCTAATTCAATTATTTTTAAGTATTTTGTTTCAATCCTTCAAGGAAAGTGATTGTTTTGAGATAGTTTGAAACATCAGACCGGTCAAAATCAAAGTTTTGATTACCATTGAGATTTGTTTTCGCAATCCAGTCTGCTACCTTATTCTGTTCCCTGTAAATGTGAATAGCATTCATGTTGGAGGAAACTAGCTTCCTGCAGCAATGCAGAATAGTTCTCATGTGCACATCCTTACTAGTGGACCAATACCATGACCTCACTAGAAGGTCATGTTTCTAGTAATGTAGATATTAAAGTAGGAGGCAAAATGACACCAAACACTCCAAGCTGTTTGACATCCCACCAAAACATGATTTAAATTCTATGTGTGATAACAGTGAAAACATTTTGAAGTTAACTAATTTTTTTTTCCTTTTGTAGGGTAGAATCAACGGGAAGCCAGTTATGCAGAGCTCTCCACATAAGCATTGAACACTAACAAGGCGTGATAGGATTCCAGGTTCTTTTATACAGGTTAGAGCAATTAACTTTAGTTTTTATTGCATTCCATATAGCTTTAGTCTTGTAGAAGCCATTAGAAGAGATTATCCAGTTAATAGTGGTGAGTTCAAATGCCTTAAGGATGTCTTATGAAAAAGTATTACGTGAGTTTTAGTGAGTGAGAGAGAGTTTTTAGAGAGAGAAAGTCAGAGCACAATTGAGTTAGATCAAAAGGTGTTCAATCCCTTTATTAGTTCAATCCTGGTCTTTATATAGAGGTGTTGAGACTTAGCTCAAAACTGAAATCGGTTATGTAAAGGGATAAATTACCCTTAGTCCTCAATAGAAGTACATAATCAAAATTGTTCCATCAAACTTCTATTATTTACACTTTAGTCCCTAAATTTATACTTCCTTATCAGTAGCCCCCTAGTTCTCATGTCAGTAAATGAATGAGAACTAAATGTTTTCGAATCTTGCGAGAAGCCATATGAGAAACTCAATAATAATATTCCTTCTCCTCGAATCCTTTCAGATGCAAATTTAAAATTGTAATCATCAAATTTTACCAAACGCGCCTACACATCTGAACCCTCAAATTCAAAATTGTAATCATTAAATTTTGCTAAACGTGCCCACAAAATAACCAATTTGCAAAATTGTTTCGAAGTAAATCTCTATAAAATTTAGCTGTATTCATCATGAATACCTAGCTACTGGGCTCATAGATAGTATGACAAATATCGAACTCATAACCCTATCATCGTTTCATATTTGGCCCAATCATCACAAAGTCTTTTCCACTTCTACACACCTCCTCATCCTCCCATAAATTCATTAGTAACTTCATTCTTTGTTTCACAACCCAATTTTCTTGAGAGAGAAACAACACACCATTGGCTACCTTCAACGCTTTCTTCAAATTTCCCAGCTATCTTCGCCGGAAAACACCCATACTTTCCGGTCAATCTTCATCCAGTTTATAAGAATAAATCCAAAATCCAAAATATCTAAGGCTAGTATACCCAAAGACCCAAATCTCTGAAGCCTTATGATAATCTGGTCTTCGGATTGTATGATTATTTTTGCATAACTGAAAGAGCAGAGGAGTAAAAAACTACCAGATTAATCAACAACGCTCCCATCGGAACAACAACCAAGACCACTTATTACGGTAACTCTGATCAATCTAAAGTCCCCGTTTTTTCCCTTCTCATGCTACCGAAGAACATCGTTCCTCTAGAATCGAACAGCCAAAACACCTCGAACCTCTTCTTCTCGAGTCAAAGCTGATTAGTGAGGAATCAAGAAAATTCTCTTCAAAACAAACTGAAACGACTCCTTCTTCAACTTGTCCCCCACCAACTCGTCGAAAAAAAATTCATAGCCATGGGCGATGATTCCGATCCTGCTCCAAATTCCCCTTCATCAAATCTACATACTCAGTGTCCCCCTCAGAGATAAATTATTGAAGAAGCCTCATTACCTCAACCAAATCCCTCAAAGGATCCTTCCTAATCAAAGGATGAAACATCAAAAGCCAATGAAGTTGATTCTGAAGCTACCCGATCTGATAATGAAGCTGATTTCGATGAAGGAGACTCAGAAAATGCCACATAGAAAACATTTCGTAAGCCTCGAAGAAAGAATGCACTAGCTACTATTTTTTATGAGAAAAAAGCAGCCATTGGCAGAAACTTGACAGATCTCGATGCTGATTACATTGTTAAGATGAAGAAAGTTCCATATATATACATACTATCAAGAGAATCAAACATCGTATTTAAAAAAACAATGGGTAATGGGAGACAACATCACCGCTCGACTTCCTAAGAAAGGGGAAACACCCTTAGATTGTAAAGATGAAGAACTTGTAGTCTACCACGAAATCATCAATTGGGATCTTCGGTTCCCACTGGAACCTATGATCTTGGAGTACTTCGAACTTCTCAACCTGTGCCCAACTCAAGTGACACTGAATCACTGGTTCACTCTTATGTCTGTGATAATGGCCTCTCAGTTGTCCAAGATTCCGATCAACATCAAGAATTTCATATCTTTGACAAAATTATTTAAAAAATCGAAGCTTCCATTTTACTACCTCACTATAGTGGATGATTTAAAAATCATCGATGATCTCCTCGAATCGGACAAATTTTGGAAGAAAAAGTTTATCTTTATCTCAGGAGCATGGGAGAAGGGTAAAGAAATATCTGATGCCAACCCATCAAAATTGAATCTCATGTGGAGAAGTAACCGTAAGTACTTCAAACATTATATATTTTAAGATAAATTTGTATTTAACTGTTGTTCTCCTTATTCATTATTTATTTGTATGATCATTCCTGAAATTCCGAAGCGGTACGCTATTCGTCGGGAAACGTCCAAGGATATATTCAAAAAGCTTGCTGCTTGGGTTGAAACTGAGTGGAACAATGTTTTCCACACCGCCTTCCAACCGATCTACTTCCTCAATATTCACCTCTTTCCCATCACACCTGAAGCCTTGCCTCAGCCAAATTTGATGGATCAGCCCAACCCCCATCACGCTTGGAAAAGACTAGTTCAATCTGACTGTAGGGTATTCCTACCCATCCGCAATAAGGCAAACAATCACTTACCTCAAAAGAAAAAGGCAAAAAAGAAAAAGAAAGATAAAAAAGAAGCTAGCACATCTGGTGCTAGCCCTTTAACACAGCCAAAGCCCAATCATTTAAAAAGAAAAGCAGCAGAAAAAACTCTTTCAACCTTCGAAAACGGGGAAGAAGAGGACCCTTCTTCAAAAAAAAAACTTCTACGTCTTCAAAAAGCAAAAGTTCCATCAGTCCTCATGGGAAGAAACACAAAAAATCAAAGGTCATCGAATACACACTGTTCGATAAAATGAGGTCATAATTGTTGGGAATCAACAAATTCCTCCTCATGAAAAGGAAACAAACAATGATGATGCTACAATCATTATCGAGGACAATGCAGATGATGATAATCAAAATGACGACCACTTCAATCCCGGTAGCTTCATTAATTTTAACGAGTCACAAGAACTTGCTGGAGAAGACGATCCTGTCATCCAAGAAATTCAGACTCGCATACACAATTTTAGGAGAAGGCTTACCGTCGAAGCGCTTCTAGAAATCATTTTTCCTTCTGCTCCAACTACATCTCTGGATGTAATTCCTTGTCATAGTCTAACATTTTTCCTTCTATTCCACCCAACCCAGTTTTCCTTGCTGCACTCCAACCATTTTCCGATCTCGATGCTGCAGCAAAGTAACTTTCTCAACAAGTCGAGGCTTCCCACAGTCACTTGAAATAATTGGCTAAGATATGGTTCGCTATAAGGGAATTGCCAATGTTGAGAAATAACTGAGGGAAAAATTTCAGAATCAAGTAATCGAGCAGTTCCAAATTTTCGAAGCGGCAAGATCTGAGCTCATTTGAGGAGTTTTATCCTCAAAATTTATTTGTAAGGGAAAAATTATGCTGACAAAGAAAAACTGATTGCCTCACATCAAGATGAGATGAACAAGCTCAAAACTAAACATACTGAAGAGTTGAGTGCTGAAAAGCTTAAATCCAAAGGTCTCCAAACTTCTCTTGCTACCAGTGAAGCAGAAAAGAAAGAATTGACTGATGAGATAGGAACATTGAAGGCTAATTTTAAGAAGGAAAAATAAGCTGTTGTCACCCCCGCAGAAGCTGAATGCTCTAAGGACATGTTAGCTGCTATTAACCATGGTAAAGAAGAGATAACCATCACTTTTCTTCGAGAAGTTCATACGACTTATCCGAGAATCAATTTTTCCAGTTTTTGGAACGATATTCCCGTAAAATGGCGCCCTACTGAAGCCTTCGATCCTATCACAAGCTCATCGGAGGAGGAAGAAGAATCGTTCGAGGATGAGTCATCTGAATAATTGTTGTTGTCCTCTGATTTCATGTTATCCTTGTTTGTATATGTCAAATTAGTATCATGCCCCCACTGTAATTCATCGAATTAATCTAATTGACAAATGTCTTTGTTTATTTTTCATTTTTATCATCCATATTAATTATTCGAAGTTAACAGTTGTGAAACTAATTTTTAAACACAACTCTTTAAATATGATAACGTACTTCAAAATTCACAATATTTAACATTTCGAATAAATTAGTGCAAATTTCGAATATAGTACTTCGAATAACGCAGTGCATTTATAGAACGTAGCACTTCGTTAAATCACAGTGAATTTTTTTTGAACATAGCACTTCGCAAAAACATAGTGCATTTATTGAATGTAGCACTTTGAATATAGTTATTTCTTTGAAAAGTGTAATAAACACTTCAGAACATTATACTCTTAACCAACCTCAAAGATGATCAGTCTTCGATGAGTTCTTAAAATAGTTTTCAATAAACACTTGTAAACAACCATTGGCTAAAATGCATTTTATTGATAATATTGAATACATACATAACGTCTCGTTAAAACCTTCATGAGCCAACAGGGTAAGAAAGAGTGCACCATTCAATAGTAAAAAAACAAAATCCAAAATACAAAAGATCTATTCCCAATATGACTTTAAATGTTGTATATTCCACGGGCGTTGAAGCATCCTCCCTTGAATATCACAAAGGCGATAAGACCATGGTTTTATCCTATCAACAACCATATAAGGCCCTTCCCAATTCAGGGCCATTTTTCCGAGGCTCTTCCCCTTTGTATGAAAAAAATACTTTCATCAACACTTTGTCACCCGCTTTAAAGTCTCTCCTTTTTACCTTCAAATTGTATTCTAGTTCCTCATAAGAGTATGATAATAGATTAAATTTAAATGAGCTTGAAATTTTTTCTCCTCAATCAAATCTAAATTTTCCCTTTTAACTTCATCATTGGATCTTTCAGAATATTGAGTTATTCTAAAAGATGATATCGTAGAATCCACAAGGCTAACTGTATCCATTCCATATGCTAAGGAAAAAAGAATTTCTTTGGTAGCCTCATTGGGAGTTGTTCGATAAGCCCAAAGCACCTCTTGTAAATAGTTTGGCCATTTTCTTGCTGCCCCTGTCAAATTTTTCTTCAAACCATCTAAAATAGTTATGTTTGTTACCTCAGTCCATTTTGTAAAGTAATCCACTGCTACAATTATCATTTACCGACCCCCAGATGTCATTGGCAAAGGCCCCACCAGATCAACCCCCCATCTATCAAATGGTATGACCTCGGTTATAGACATAAGTGGAACTGCCTGCCTGTGTATAGCATTAGTAAACCTTTGACAAGTATTACCGCTTCAAACCAAATTTTTAGCATCGTTCATGATTGTAGGCCAATAAAATCCTGCACGTAAAACTCAACGAAATAAAGCTTTAAACCCGCAATAAGATGACCCTTCTCCATCATGCAACTCTGATAATACCTCCTGTGATTCTTTCATGTCTAGACATCGTAGTAATGGCATGCTTAATGCCTTCTTATACAAAAATCCATCTAAAATTATGTATCTGAAGGCTTTTACCTCTCAATTTTTTGGCTAACTTTGTATCATCTGACAATGTTCATTGAGTCAAAAAATTAAGAATATCCATTCTCCAATCTCCTCAGACATTATCGGAGGTGATAAAAAGTTCATCTACACATTCGCACTGATCTGACTGAGTCAAAATCGAAGGATTTTCTTGTAACAAAATCCAAGGATATTCCTCCTTGTAAGCAATATTTGCTAAAGAATCAACCACCATGTTACTTCCTCGAATAATATATTCAACAACAACATGATCGAATAATAACATTAAGTTTTGAAGTTCCCGAAGATATAAAATCAAGCGATCATTTCTTGCTTCAGAAAATTCAAACACTTAATTTGCTACCAATTGAGAATCCGTTCTAAGTGTACAGAGGTTCTATATGGTTTCGGGTTTGGGTTAAGTTAGGGTAAATGGTAAGTTTTTTAGTAAAACGGTAAAAACTTAAGGTAAATGGTAAAGCTGAGGGGGCAGCTGACATGGCAGCTGAAATGGAACGAGAAGGGCAATTTTGGAAGAAAAATTGGGGGACCATTCTTACAACAAAAACTGATGGCACGTGTCAAGCTCACAAGCTTCACATGTGCGGGGGGACTAAAATTGCAAGTTAAAAAAAGGATGGGGATGCGTTCTATGCATGATTGAAGGAAAGGGACCAAGTTGATACAAATGGTAAACATGGGGGACCACAGGTGCTTTTTAGCCTAAGTTAAGAGCTTCCCATTTTCAATCATGATTTGAACTTATTTTTTCAACGCAATACAATCATTAGTATCATGTTCGATGTCCTCATTACGAAGCTCTTGTTCTTGTCCCAAATTGCAGCTTTCTGTCAAGTCGGCATAGTAATCTGGCCTAATCCACTGATTCGGCCTTTGTTTATTATAATTATAGGATTAAGCATGATTTCAATATCCACCAGTTCGAGGTGGCAAATTATTATTCTTCTAACGTGGCTGCTGATTACCATTCGAGGGTTGCCCTTGGTTATTGGCCACATGACTCGAATTCTTTGGAGTACTAACTGGTCCTCTTTGGACCCTGGTTGACTCTTCGACCTTGATCTGATCCTCTACCTGAGCCATCAATGCTGCAAAGGTCAGAGCTCTCCTCTTCGTCATTTCATTGGCCAAATCTCTTGGTAGTAAACCTTGGCGAAAAGCTGTTATTGCCATATTTTCTTCGCAATTATAAAAACTTGCCTTAGTTAAAACAAACCTTTTTGTGTAATCTTGTAACTTTTCTCCAACCACTTGTTTGCACTGAATGATAGTATCTTTATTCTCTATCACATCTCCTTACTTCCAATAAACTGCTTTCAAAAAGCAGTGTAAAAATCCCTGAAATTTGAAATGGATCCCTTTGGAATCCGTTTGTATCATTTTACTGTTGTTCCTTTGAAAGTTTGTAAAAAAGCATGACACACCAGCCGGTCGTCATCTTCGAGATTCATCATATAGTTCTTGAACTGTTCGATGTGTTCATCTGGATCTTGCATCCCATCAAACTTTTACACCTTAGCAATATCAAAACTCTTCAGAAGCGTTATAGATTGAATCTCACTTGTCAACGGAGAGTTCCTCAAACGACACCTTGCACATACTGATCCTCATTCCCCATGACTGCATACAGATTTTGATCAGTCTTAGCATATTGATTCGAGATGTTCCTTTCACACCAAGTAGATTCCCTTAAGCAACAGGGAATGTTGTCTCTTTTAGATTTATGTTTCTTCTTATGCTTCATTGGCTCTTCCCTTTCTGGTTTCTCCTTCGAAGAACTCTTATACCTCTTAAAGCCCGAATCAGAACTTCCAACCTCTTCGTCACTAGAGGCTACGTATTTCTATTTGTCTTTTTTCCCTTTTCGAGAAGAATAACGCTCTTTTGGAGCTTCGAAGCACGCTTTCTTCTTCTCACGTGTAACATGCTGATCAGTACAAGATCGATCAGGTTGATTTCCCATCTCAGCTATTTTGTTTACTTACCTCACCTCAGACTTGAGCTTCGCCGAGTGAATTTCTTGTTCTCTTTGTTCATACTTTTTGTTCATCATATTTATTTTATCCAAGAGTTGGTTCATGTGCATCTTAATATTCGATTGCGTTTGGATCGGAGCAAATCCATTCAGTCTGTTTTCATTTATTTGTAAATCATCTTTTAACGTTTCCATCGCTGATCAAAGTGACGAATTGTTTTCAGGATTCATTATAAGGATTCATTATAAGGATTCAAAAGAGAAAATAAGAAGTTTATATTGAAATTCGAACATGTAAGACACTACTTTTTAATCTATCCCCACTGGAGTCACCAATTTGGTGAGTTCAATTGCTAACAATTGTCTTATGAAAAAGTATTACGTGAGTTTTAGTGTGAGAGAGAGAATTTTTAGAGAGAGAAAATTAGAGCACAATTGAGTTAGAGAAAAAAGTGTTCAACTCCTTTATTAGTTCATCCCTGGAATTGGGACTTAGCTCAAAACTGAATTCGGTTACATAAAGGGATAAATTACCCTTAGTCCTCAATAAAAGTACATAATCAAAATTGTTCCATCAAACTTCTATTATTTACACTTTAGTCCCTAAATTTCTACTTCCTTATCAAATAGTACCAGCGAGATTAACATTAAGACAAAACAATTTATGTTGTGAATGTCAGAAAGGCTAATTGATTCTTCCAATCTAGGGATGTTCCAAGTTCCATTCAACCAAAATTCTCAGACTTCACACCCATTAAAGCATGATCTATATTTACCTTCATTAAAAGAGAGAAATGGTTGCATGGAGCACCATTTGTCTAATAAAAAATCCATTCCACCAGACCGAGGAGACCAAAAAATAAACTTCTCAGCATTGTCTCTAATATTTATGAGCATGTACCAAATTTTGGAACTTCTAATAGGTTTGGGAGCAGTAATATGGTGAAAGTTTGCACAATAAGTTGAGATAAGCAACCTAGCCCATAATGATTTATGGGCCCTGAACTTTAACCAGAGCTTGCGTGAGAAAATATCTTGCAGCTCTTCAATATTTCTAACATTAAGCCCACCTTCTTCAAAAAGTTTTACAAAACTTTGACTATTGTGTTTAATGGATAGTTTTCTTCCCTTCTTTAGAGCCCCATATGAATTTGTTATATATAATTTCAATTCTTTGTATAAAATTTTTAGGGAATAAATAATTTTTGGTTATCTAAATAGGGTAAGCTAAGATGATAGATTGAATCAGGGTTAGTCTTCCACCATAGGTTAAGATGGTCTGATCCCACTCAGCAATTTTACTTCTGATTTTAAACACAAGATCATCATAGTTACTTACCTTGTTTGTGTTACTTACAAAGGTTCCCAGGTACTTAAAAGGGAGGAAACTATGCTTGAATCCCAGATTGCATTCCAATGTACTATTTTATGAGTTAACAGCTTGTTAGGAACAATAACCTTTTATCTTTATTGATTAGTTGCCATGATTTATCTTCATAGTGGGAGAGCAGCTTTAAGATTTTAGATATTAATGAAGGAGCACCATCGCAGAATATAAGGAGATCTTCTGCAAATGCCAAACCAGGTTTATCAATACCCCATCTATTCTTATAGTTTGTATAAAGAAAGTCCATAACCAATTTCTTCAAGCCCCTTAAATAATAATCCCCAGCCCGAATAAACAGGCTTGGAGACAAGGGGTCACCCTGTCTCAGCCCCTTATTTGATTTGAAGAATCCATTTGACTCCTCATTGAAAACCATAGAGAAGTGGAAGTTGTCAATGCTCTTCTCAATCAACCTTATGAACCCATTGTTGAAGCCAAATGCAGTAAGGACACTAAGAAAAAAGGTACGGTCAAGCTTGCCAAAGGATTTGACCATATCAATTTTATAATTATATTACCTCCTCTAGCTTTAAGATTAAGATCACAGGATAGCTCATTAGCAATCACAATATTCTCATAAATATCTCTTCCTTTGACAAAAGCTCCCTGAGAATCTGAAACTGGGTTAGGCAAGATAGAAGATAACATGTTATTAATAACCTTATAAAAAATTCTATTAGATATAATGGTGAGACTTATAAGTATAAAATCCTTTCAAGACTTAGGAGAAGAAATTTTAAGAATAAGATAAAGAGTAGTGGCATAAAATCCCTTAGGAACATAATTGTCTCTTAAAATTTCACAAACAGCTTCACATAGGTCTCCAACAATAATAGGCGAGTAGACTTGATAAAATTTACCATTAAAACCATCAGGTGCAGCAACTGAGTTAGGATTCAGGGCTTTGATAATAATATAGATTTATGATTCAGTAGGGTAGCCAAGTAACATTTCATTCTCATCATCTTTCACCAATTTAGGAAAAAAATTTAGAAGTGTATTATAATTCCATATATTAGGCAGATCAGACAGAATATCTTTGAAGTAGTCAACAACAGATTCCCCAATAGCTATAAGATCATCAAGCCACTTAGAGCCATTCCGAATCCTATGAATTTTATTCCTTTTGTTCATTATATTACAAAACTGTGGAAAAACAGTAATTCTATCACTATCTTTGAGCCAGATAACATGTGTCTTTTGCTCTCAATAAACCTCCTCTCTAGCAAGTAACATTATGTGTTTAGTTTAGCAGAATCTAGTAAAACTTTATCTTCCATAACCTATCTGATGATTTCTTCTGCTATATGCTTTATAACATCAAACACATTCCCAAAAACAGTTATGTTCAACACTTTAAGCTCATTATTAAATCTCATTATATTGTATAAGAATTTCAATATATATGAGTTTCCATAACTTCAACATACCAATTAGTTTCCACCATCTTGTAGAAATCACTATGAAGAGTCCACGTGTTTAAAAACTTAAAAGATGATACGATTCTTGTTAGATTAGATGAAATAGACACACACTTAAATGAGAGTGGCCAGAGCATGTCTTAGCCATATGGATGACCTTAGTAGTTTCAAAGTAATTCAGCCAAATGTTGTTACACAAAAACTTGTCTAACCTCATCCATTATGTGCCATTAGTCCAAGTAAATGGAGATCCAGAAAACCCTGTATCAGATAGATTACAATCGAGCATAAAATTGTTAAAATTATCAATGATGTTTGGTGAGGACAATAATCGCCTTAGGGTAGGCTGGTAATTTCAGTTGATATTTTACGGTGGTATGTGGGTGTTTAAGTGGTAGTATGTGGGTGTTTAAGTGGTAGTATGTGGGTGTTTAATATGTTTAGAGAGTAGAGAGATAATTAAGCAGCTTGGTAGCAGTTAATTTTCATTCTTCAGAGTTAATGCAGGTGGTTGGGTATTTATACCCTGATATTGGGCCCTTATGGGCTTTCGGGTCATATTTAATGGACCCGGGTCATGTTTAAAGACCCATGAGCTCTAAGTAGGAGAGCAAGTAGCTTAGTCAAGAAGTGTTTAGGTGTTTTAGTACTTTTGTCATAGTTCGAACAGCCCTATGTTCATATTGTTCAAAGTAATCTGTCCGGTCCAAGCTACCTGCTCGATCCATGTCCATATGATCTGTCCGGTTTCCGGAGAGACTAGACCGATTTGCCCTTGTTCGGGGAGCATGCTGAATTCGGACTCATCAGGAGCTCATTTTTTAGGTGTTTGAGCAAGTATTCTTGTCAAAGAACTGAAAAACAGTCCGACGTCAGAAGTAGTTTTCAATTCGGATAGGTCTTATGGGTTTACCCGGACAGATAAAGCTTCACGAATTCAAAACGATTTTTGCCAGGGTTCGTGGGACACGTGTCGCTCTCTGATTGGTCACTCCAGCCGTTTTTTCACCTTGAATTTCGCACCACCTTCTTCGAAAAGCAACCTCTTTAATTACAAATAGTGACATCAGCGCCGTCTTTTAATCATTGCCAAACTTTTCGAATTCTCCTAGGAATCAGCTTCTTTTTTCAGATTTACTATAAATTCAAACTCATTTTCTACTGCTTTACTATCTCTTTCACATTTACTCTGCAAATTTACTCAGAGCTTTCTCTCTTTAAAGCAAAGGTTTTCTTAGTAGTTTATGTTTACAGCAAGGACAGCACTGATCAAAGGTGGGTGGCTCAATCTTTCAGAGTTGGAAAGAGCACAAAAAGTTGAGAAGGAGAGACGAATAGCAGCAGGGCTACCTTCATCACCCATTGATAAACTAGTCGCCTCCGTTACAGAGTCAGATCGAGGCTCATCCTCCTCTAAAGGTACTAAGCCCAAAAAGTTATTTCAATCCACCCTCTCGCCTATAGTCTCTGGTTCCTCAGTTCAGAAGTCGATACCTGCTGTTGGGCCAGGAGTTACAGTTACCAGTGTTAGGAAACCTTTTCCTTTTATTGCAATGAGGTCTGACACAGAGCACTCTCCGGAGAAGCTGGTGGTTAAAAGGACAAGCCGGCTAGTCAAAGGGCTAGCCTCCAAGAATACTCCCTCCAAATCGGGGGCAAAAAATAGTAGTTCTGGGTCTGGAGCGCCCATTAGAGCTCCCCGGGAAAGGCCATCTGGTCCGGAAGCCAGCAGTCCGGTACCTCCAAGAGAGACTTCTGCCTCCGAGCCCCAGCCTGAGATGGGAAGTCAAAGAAACACAGAGGGCCAGCAGTCCGAAAGCCAGGCTGAGCCAAGCCTTAATCCCCCCCGGACCACTACCACAGATATTCCCCCACCAATCATGGAGGAAAGAATGGAGGACTCTGCTGAAGAAGTCCCTTTTGATTCTGAGTCCTCCGGCCAGACTGATAATGCTGCTGCCAAAAAAGGCAAGGAAAAACTGTTCTTGAGGCATCCGGACCTGCCGGAGTGCCTTGAAGAGAAGGTGGGGCCGTGTTTTCACAGAGTTGAGCTCAAATACCTCTTGGCCTTACAGAAGACCAAGTATGCATTCATCCATACTGCTGAACTGGGTCGAATGCGCACAAAATGGAGGATCCCAGAAAACGTAAAGATAAGGATCCCCATAGATCCGGAGACCCATATGGATTGTAAGCGGAACGAAATAGTCTTTTTTACAGAGCTATTTAATTGGGGACTCAGGTTCCCATTGGACCCGAAGATCGTCAGATATTTCCACTTGGTCAAGCTCTGCCCGAGCCAGCTGAGCCCTAACAGTTGGTATACTCTGATGTCATGTATCATGGCATCTAGGCTGTACGGGATCCCCCTCCCTATGGAAGAGTTCGCAGCAGTGGCCAACCTTTGCAAACATCACCAGTTCCCCTTTTATAACTTTAATATGGGGGACAAATTCAAGGCTGTCAATGATCTGTTAGAGTCGGAGAGCAAGTGGAGGAGCCAGTTTTTGTTTGTCAGTGGCGCCTGGGAAAACGACAAGAAGATCAAGGCCGGAGAGAACCCAAGCCTCCTCAGAAGCAGATGGAGAAGTGACCGTAAGTTTCACACTTCGAATTTTTGTCCATTTCTTCCTTCTTTAAGTTGGTTTAAATTTAACTGGTTTTTTTTTGCTTTATCAGAACTGCCTAAGGAGTTCGAGGACTACTTGAAGGCCGGACAGGTCACTTGTGGCAAAATCAATGCCTAGGCCGCAGAGAACTGGGGGAACCGATTCCACAGTGCCTTCACCAGTGGGAACTTGACAAGGTCTCACCTGTGGAACACCACAGGTCGGAGAGACTTGACTTGGGAGGAGCTTACCACCCAACCTTCTGGGGATACTGTGCTCAAAAGATCCCATGAACCAGACGGGACGCTCTTCCTACCGGGCCGGGCCAAAGCCCCGAGCAAAATGAAAGGTAGGAAAAGAGGCAAAAAGGTGGCGAGCGATGCTGAGAAGGATGCCCCAACCGCCCCGGAGGGGCCGGCCCAGAGCCAAATTGATGCTGCTCTTTTGCAAGTGGTGGAGTAAGAGACCGAAAGGCAGGAAGCAGACCCTCCAAGACCTCCAAGGGCTCCCAAGAGGACTCGCAAACAAGAAGGTGAAGGCGCTGACCGGGAAGCCAAAAAGAAAAAGGCTTCGTAGGTAGATGAGCTCGCTCTCCGGGATCCGGAGCCTTCATTCCCAATTGACCCTTCTGACCCAACGCTGGCCGAAGAGATCCCAAGGGACTTTCATACTGATGAGGTGGAAGGTGGAGATCTCAACCTGGATGAAGTGCACATCACCGGTCTAGGTGGACTCGGTGAATACTTCCTTAGCCTCCCCAGAGATGAATTCGCAGGGCCTTACATTCCTCCGAGCAGCTCCAATACGGTCAACTTCAATGGTAAGACTTTCATTGTTTCTAGTGAAAAGGAGACCATAGCCCATTCTTTGCTTAGCAATGTGCAGCCACTACTCACACTGGAAAGACAAGTCCGGGGTCAAGCAGACATCATCAAAGATCTCAAGTCTGAGAAGGAAAAACTGTCCGAAGACCTTCGCACTGCTACTGCCAATGCTGACTTGCTTAAGGAAGCAAATGAGGAGTTGAAGAGGAATCAAGATGAAAGCAACACAAAAGTTGCCACCCTAGAAGAAACCATAAAAGATCTCCGGGAGAAGCTGTCCGGTGTGGAGAAAGATCTTACTGCCTCAAAAGAAGAGACTAAGGCAAAGGACAAGATCATCACCAACCTTACTACAGACAAGATTGCTCTTGAAAATGCAACATCCAAGGCTGTCGAGGAGAAAAACGCTTTGTTAAGGGATCAAGAGGCTACGATCAATGCCAAGATCAATGCCTATGCCAACCAGATGATTAAAAGCGAAGAGCTATTGCTTGAGAAGGTGAGGTCTGACATGGTTCTTTTATTTCTTGAGAAATTTCCGGGCAGGAACCTAGGGGACTTATGGCTTTATGTTGAGCCCGACGAGGTTCCATACCACACGATGGCTGAAGGTGACAGGATTGGCTACTCTAGTGGCTCCTCAGTTGATGAAGAACACACTGGAGAGAGCCCAGATGAAGGAAAGGACGATCCCAAAGGAAAAAAGGTAGTCGAAGAGAAAAGCAAATTAGAGAGCAAGAAGACAGATGAAGGTGAGCCATCTTCAAAGGCTCAAACTTAACCCACAATCTTCTTTGTTTATTTTTCATTCAAACTAAAGTCCTTGGAAGGCCAAGGCACTCTTTTTGTAATAGTGTCCGGAATTTGACCGGACAGGTTTTTGTGTTCTACTTTGACTTGTTTAAAAGTCCTTGGAAGGCCAAGGCAAGTTTTAAGTTGTTTCATTTAATGTATATCTCTGTTTTGTGCAACCATCATCTTCTTTCATTGTTTATTTTAATTTTGATAGCCAGAGTTTAAGTAGCTTTTAGATATTGCATTGTGAGAGTGTTTAAATTCTCCGGCTATAGTTTAAATAACCTCTAGATATTTCAGTCCGGATAGTATGATAAGGAACAAAACTTTAAACAACACTTAGAAAAATTTTCAAGAAGGCATTGAATTTTATTGAAACCTCTCCGTGCCACCGGGGAGGGGAGAGTATGCCCCCAAATATTTACATGGATGTTTAAACAAGTAAATATTTACACAAATGTTATTCCAAGTACATCCGGAGATGCTCAATATTCTAAGGATGAGTTAAAACTCTGCCATCTTTGTCTTCCAACCAATAAGTTCCAGGCTTAATTCTTTCAACAACCATATACGGACCCTCCCAAGTTGGGGCCAACTTTCCGAACAACTTTTCTTTAGTGTGTAAGAAGACCTTCCTTAATACTTTGTCCCCGGGTTGGAAATCTCTTCGTTTGACTCTGGAACCAAACCTGCTCCTCATCAAGCCTTGATAGTGTGCAACTCTAAGGTGAGCTTTAACTCGTCTTTCTTCTATTAAATCAAGTTGACCTCTGATTGCCACCTCATTAGCATGTTCGGAGAAGTTATGAACACGAAAAGAGGGGAGAGTTGCCTCTATGGGAGCTACTGCATCCATCCCATAGACTAAGGCAAAAGGTGATTCTTGTGTTGCAACCCCAGGTGTTGTCCGGTAGGCCCACAAGACCTCTTGTAAATAACTAGGCCACTTCCCAGCAGCCCCTTCCAAATTCTTCTTTAAACCGGACAGTATAGTTCTATTAGCCACTTCAACTTGCCCATTTTCTTGTGGGTGGAAAGGTGAAGAAAAACAATGCTGTATACCCCTTGAGGCTCAGAAGATTTCCATTTCTCTATTGTCGAACTGTGGCCCGTTGTCTGTTGTTATTTTCTGTGGGACACCAAATCTCCAGCATATGTTGGATAGAATGAATTTTATAAAAGCCTTTGATGTTGTACCTGCTAGGGGGGCTGCTTCTATCCACTTCGAGAAGTAGTCAATTGCCACAATTATAGTTTTGCGCCCTCCAGATGCCACAGGGAGAGGCCCTACTAAATCCAATCCCCATCGAGCAAAATGAATAGGCTCAGAAATTGACTCTAAAGGAATGGCTGGCACATGAATTTCATTGCTGTACCTCTGGCATGGGTCACACCTTCTTACCAATTCCTTAGCATCTTTCATGATTGATGGCCAATAATATCCGGAGAGCAAAACTCTTCTTGTCAAAGCTCTAAACCCACAATGGGCTGACCCCTCGCCATCGTGTAATTCGGAGATGACCATTTGTGATTCTTCATTCCCCAAACAACGTAGGAGAGGTTTACTGTAAAACTTCTTGTATAACACTTCTCTCAATATGATGAAACCACGAGCCTGGTGTTTCAATGTTTTGGCTTGTGACTTATCCGGAGGCACAACACCATCGGAGAGATACTGCATGAGAGGAAATCTCCAGTCTTGAGGTTGTTTTGCTTGTATTTCAAAGATCTCTTCTTCTTTACCCTTGCAAAGTTGAATGGAGGGGATTTCAAGCACATGGATCCATGGATATGACTCCGTATATGCTATGGTTGCCAGTGAGTCTGCCAGTTCATTTTCTGTCCGGGGAATGTGCTCATAGACAACACTTTTAAATTTTAGTGCTTCATTCTTGAGGAGGAGTAAATACTTCATAAGCTGCTCCTTTCTAGCCTCAGATTGGCCTAAGGCATGGTGGACAAGCAATTGGGAGTCACTTAGTAGCTTGACCCTCTTAGCCCCACAAATGTAGGCTAACTTTAACCCAGCTATAGCTGCTTCATATTCGGACTCGTTATTAGAGGCCCTGAAAGTAAAAAAAATAGTCTGGTACATATTGTCTCCATATGGGGAAGTTAAACATATTCCTGCACCACATCCCATAGTGCTAGATCCACCGTCTGTTCGGACGATCCACATTTTCTTGTCTCTTATATCTGTAGCTTGCTCTGAATCCCTATCGGAGTGGAATTCAACCAGAAAGTCAGCCACAACTTGGGCTTTTACTACTGTCCGGGGAGCAAAGTCTATGTCGAAGTCTCCCAACTCTACTGACCACTTAGTCATTCTGCTCGAAATGTCTGCTTTTTGAAGGACATTCTTTAAGGGGAAAGAGGTCCGGACGATGATAGGCTGAGCCTGAAAATAAGGCCTCATCTTTCTGGCTGCTATCACCAAGGCCAATGCTAACTTTTCAAGTTTCAAGTAACGCTTCTCTGCATCTATCAAGCTTTTGCTGATGTAGTACACTGGATGGGGATGACTATCGACCTCTCTTACCAGCACAGCACTGATGACATAACTTGAAACTGCCAAATATACGAAGAGAGTCTCCCCATCAACTGGTTCGAACAAAGTTTTGGGGGAGGACATGTGTTTCTTGATTTTATTGAAAGCCTCATCACACTGTGGGGTCCATTCAAACCCCTTTGCACCCTTCAAAGTTTGAAAGAAAGGAGCACACATGTCCGAAGATCTGGAGATAAATCTGTTTAAGGCTGCTAACCTCCCCGTTAACTGCTGTACTTCTTTGACGTTTCAAGGAGGTTCCATCTGGAAAAGAGCATTGAGTTGGTCCGGATCGGGCTGTATTCCATGCTCACTTATGATATAGCCTAGAAACTTCCCGGACTGTACTCCGAAGATACACTTTTCAGGGTTTAACTTTAAATTCACTTTCACCAAGTTGGCAAAAGTTTCTTGGAGATCGGACAAGTGTAACTGCTCATCCACACTTTTCACCATCATATCGTCAATGTAAACCTCCATATTTCTTCCAATTTGATTAGCAAATGCCTTGTTGACTAATCTTTGATAAGTAGCCCCAACATTTTTCAAACCAAATGGCATCACTTTGTAGCAATGAAGCCCTCTGTCAGTGACAAACGTAGTATGCTCTTGATCTTTTGGATCTACTTGGATTTGATTGTACCCGGAGAAGGCATCCATAAAGAAAAGCAGCTTGTTCCCAGAGGTAGAGTCTACTAACTGATCTATCCGGGGGACCGGATACAAGTCTTTTGGGCAAGTTCTATTGAGGTCTGTGAAGTCAATGCACATGCGCCACTTGCCATTCTTCTTTTTCACCAGGACAGGATTGGCAGTCCACAAAGGGTATTGAGATTCCTTAATGTGCCCCATCTTTGTGAGTCTGTCAACCTCTTGTACAAAAGCTCTTCTTTTTTGAACCACTGGTGGTACATCTCTCCGGACAGATAGGTGATGGGATATCACCTCTGATGGAACTCCAGTAACATCAGCATTGCACCAAGCAAAAACGTGCTGATGGTCTTTCAAAAACTTTAACATTTCCCTTTTCAACATTGATGGCATCTTGGACCCTATCTTAACACTCTTACCATCTTCCAAGAAGTGTGTTTCAACTTCTTCGATTGGTATCAATACTCCAGGGGGGTCTCTGGGGTCATCAATTTCACCCTCTCCCCCAGAAAGGCCCTCAAACTGCTATTGTTCATCGATGCAGACTGCCCCCAGCGTTCGAGGAGCCAAGGCAGTGGCATAACATTCCCTTGCAATCTTTTGGCTGCTCCGGACAACTCCAACCTGCCCCTGAACAGCATACTTCAAGCATTGGTGGACTGTCGAAGCCACTGCATGCATCCTAGAGAGCTAAGACCTCCCTAGAATAGCATTATAACAAGTGGGACAATCCACCACAATAAAGAGTATTCTGACCATTTTCTTAAAAGGGCCCTTGCTCAATAACACCTCCTCTTCGAATTCCCCGATCACATCTGCTGAGCTGCCTGTGAAGCCCACGATTGACCTGTCCGAATTCTGAATTACAGCGGGGTTTTTCATTTTCTTGTAAGTGGTTAGGAAAAGGATATTGGCTGAGCTTCCAGTATCCACCAAGATTCGTCTTATGTCATTGCCCCCTATAGATGCTCCTATGACAACAACATCCTCATGAGGGCCAACAATGTTTCTTAAATCATCTTCATCAAACACAATGAAGGGAAATGAGTTGGGTGACTGATAAGATGTCATGCCTCCTTCTAACTGGGAGGCCAATGTATGAACATGCCTCTTCCTCGAAGAAGCAGTAGGAGCTGTCATAGTATCCCCTCCGAAAATTGTGAGCGACTCGAAAAACTTGATGAGCCCGGAGACTGACCTAGAACATTCCTCTATAGCACCCACTCTGTTCCGAGTTGGATCAGGATCCAAGTATTCAGATTCCACATCAAATCTTTCAATTATCACCATGGCTCCCTCCGGAGCAGCATTACTCGGACCAACCCGGTGAGTGTTGTCAGGCTTGTTACCCCCTTTCCTTTTCACATAAGCCCCTAGCTTTCCCCTTTCAATCAAGTTCTAAACTTCTTGCTTCAATGCTATGCAATCATCAGTGGTATGACCAATATCATTGTGATATTGGCAAAAAGAGTTGTTGCGATGCTCTATGGGAGACTTCAGTGTCGCCGGTCTCCGATAATGAACCTCATCTTTTGTTTTGTCAAAGATAGTGGCCACGCTTTCTTTTAACTCAGCGAACCAATCCGGTTGGACCCACGGCCCCCTCTTGTTTCTGGATTGTTGACTTTGAGCAGGAGCAGCTGGCTGAGACTGAGCTTTTGCCCTACCATGCCCCTGTCCGGTTTCTCTTGCTTTGTTCCCGGACTGATTCTGATTTGGAGTTGGTGCCACTGGGGTGGATCTCACCTGTCTGTGCACCCTGGTTTTCTTGGTTTCATCGACGTTTATTTGTTTGCCAACCTGATTCAGTAACCCTTCCCACGTCATAACCTTCTTCCTGGTCACCGAATCAGCTAGATTGCTTGGGTTCAAACCCTGTCTCAGAGATGCTATTTCTACCTGTTCGAAGCAATCAGCCGACCCATTCTTTGTGTTTACAAACCGGCTAATGTATTCTTTCAAGGACTCATTTGGCTCCTGGGCACAATGGATTATGGTGTCTCCATTGCCCTTCAGCTCTTTACTCCCTACGAAATGCCTCCGAAATGCCACCCAAAACGTATCGAAATCTTTAATACAACCCCGAGTCAGGCTGTTGTACCATTTCAGAGCACTCCCCGTAAATGATTGGGAGAATTCCCTACAAAGCAGTTTATCATCGTAATCAAAGTTCATCATGAAGTTCTTGAATTGCTCCAGATGGTTGTCCGGATCAGTACTGCCATCGTACTTCTCCCTTTTAGTGCTGTCAAACCGCTTGGGGAGGTTTCCGGACAGGATTTTAGAAGACAGTGGAGACTGCCTCCAATTCCTTCCTCGACTGAACACAGTATCCTCATTGGGAGTTGCAAAGATACATGGAATCGGGACTTAGCTCAAAACTGAATTCGGTTACATAAAGGGATAAATTACCCTTAGTCCTCAATAAAAGTACATAATCAAAATTGTTCCATCAAACTTCTATTATTTACACTTTAGTCCCTAAATTTCTACTTCCTTATCAAATAGTACCAGCGAGATTAACATTAAGACAAAACAATTTATGTTGTGAATGTCAGAAAGGCTAATTGATTCTTCCAATCTAGGGATGTTCCATGTTCCATTCAACCAAAATTCTCTGACTTCACACCCATTAGAGCATGATCTATCTTTACCTTCATTAAAAGAGAGAAATGGTTGCATGGAGCACCATTTGTCTAATCAAAAATCCATTCCACCAGACCGAGGAGACCAAAAAATAAACTTCTCAGCATTGTCTCTAATATTTATGAGCATGTACCAAATTTTGGAACTTCTAATAGGTTTAGGAGCAGTAATATGGTGAAAGTTTGCACAATAAGTTGAGATAAGCAACCTAGCCCATAATGATTTATGGGCCCTGAACTTTAACCAGAGCTTGCGTGAGAAAATATCTTGCAGCTCTTCAATATTTCTAACATTAAGCCCACCTTCTTCAAAAAGTTTTACAAAACTTTGACTATTGTGTTTAATGGATAGTTTTCTTCCCTTCTTTAGAGACCCATATGAATTTGTTATATATAATTTCAATTCTTTGTATAAAATTTTTAGGGAATAAATAATTTTTGGTTATGTAAATAGGGTAAGCTAAGATGATAGATTGAAGCAGGGTTAGTCTTCCACCATAGGTTAAGATGGTCTGATCCCACTCAGCAATTTTAATTCTGATTTTAAACACAAGATCATCTTAGTTACTTACCTTGTTTGTGTTACTTACAAAGGTTCCCAGGTACTTAAAAGGGAGGAAACTATGCTTGAATCCCAGATTGCATTCCAATGTACTATTTTATGAGTTAACAGTTTGTTAGGAACAATAACCTTTTATCTTTATTGATTAGTTGCAATGATTTATCTTCATAGTGGGAGAGCAGCTTTAAGATTTTAGATATTAATGAAGGAGCACCATTGCAGAATATAAAGAGATCTTCTGCAAATGCCAAACCAGGTTTATCAATACCCCATCTATTCTTATAGTTTGTATAAAGAAAGTCCATAACCAAGTTCTTCAAGCCCCTTAACCAATAATCCCCAGCCCGAATAAACAGGCTTGGAGACAAGGGGTCACCCTGTCTCAGCCCCTTATTTGATTTGAAGAATCCATTTGACTCCTCATTGAAAACCATAGAGAAGTGGAAGTTGTCAATGCTCTTCTCAATCAACCTTATGAACCCATTGTTGAAGCCAAATGCAGTAAGGATACTAAGAAAAAAAGTACGGTCAAGCTTGCCAAAGGATTTGACCATATCAATTTTATAATTATATTACCTCCTATAGCTTTAAGATTAAGATCACAGGATAGCTCATTAGCAATCACAATATTCTCATAAATATCTCTTCCTTTGATAAAACCTCCCTGAGAATCTGAAACTGGGTTAGGCAAGATAGAAGATAACATGTTATTAATAACTTTATAAAAAATTCTATTAGATATAATGGTGAGACTTATAGGTATAAAATCCTTTCAAGACTTAGGAGAAGAAATTTTAAGAATAAGATAAAGAGTAGTGGCATAAAATCCCTTAGGAACATAATTGTCTCTTAAAATTTCACAAACAGCTTCACATAGGTCTCCAACAATAATAGGCGAGCAGACTTGATAAAATTTACCATTAAAACCATCAGGTGCAGCAACTGAGTTAGGATTCAGGGCTTTGATAATAATATAGATTTATGATTCAGTAGGGTAGCCAAGTAACATTTCATTCTCATCATCTTTCACCAATTTAGGAAAAAAATTTAGAAGTGTATTATAATTCCATATATTAGGCAGATCAGACAGAATATCTTTGAAGTAGTCAACAACAGATACCCCAATAGCTATAAGATCATCAAGCCACTTAGAACCATTCCGAATCCTATGAATTTTATTCCTTTTGTTCATTTTATTACAAAACTGTGGAAAAACAGTAATTCTATCACTATCTTTGAGCCAGATAACATGTGTCTTTTGCTCCCAATAAACCTCCTCTCTAGCAAGTAACATTATGTGTTTAGTTTAGCAGAATCTAGTAAAACTTTATCTTCCATAACCTATCTGATGATTTCTTCTGCTATATGCTTTATAGCATCAAACACATTCCCAAAAACAGTTATGTTCAACACTTTAAGCTCATTATTAAATCTCATTATCTTGTATAAGAATTTCAATATATATGAGTTTCCATAACTTCAACATACCAATTAGTTTCCACCATCTTGTAGAAATCACTATGAAGAGTCCACGTGTTTAAAAACTTGAAAGATGATACGATTCTTGTTAGATTAGATGAAATAGACACACACTTAAATGAGAGTGGCCAGAGCATGTCTTAGCCATATGGATGACCTTAGTAGTTTCAAAGTAATTCAGCCAAATGTTGTTACACAAAAACTTGTCTAACCTCATCCATTGTGTGCCATTAGTCCAAGTAAATGGAGATCCAGAAAACCCTGTATCAGATAGATTACAATCGAGCATAAAATTGTTAAAATTATCAATGATGTTTGGTGAGGACAATAATCGCCTTAGGGTAGGCTGGTAATTTCAGTTGATATTTTACGGTGGTATGTGGGTGTTTAAGTGGTAGTATGTGAGTGTTTAAGTGGTAGTATGTGGGTGTTTAATATGTTTAGAGAGTAGAGAGATAATTAAGCAGCTTGGTAGCAGTTAATTTTCATTCTTCAGAGTTAATGCAGGTGGTTGGGTATTTATACCCTGATATTGGGCCCTTATGGGCTTTCGGGTCATATTTAATGGACCCGGGTCATGTTTAAAGACCCATGAGCTCTAAGTAGGAGAGCAAGTAGCTTAGTCAAGAAGTGTTTAGGTGTTTTAGTACTTTTGTCATAGTTCGAACAGCCCTATGTTCATATTGTTCAAAGTAATCTGTCCGGTCCAAGCTACCTGCTCGATCCATGTCCATATGATCTGTCCGGTTTCCGGAGAGACTAGACCGATTTGCCCTTGTTCGGGGAGCATGCTGAATTCGGACTCATCAATGTTGAGGCAATTGGTAGTGCAGTGAAGTTGTTCATTTGTGTTAGATATAGTATTGAAGTCTCCCAATATAATCCATTCCATACTCCCATCTTCAATAGAATTTAAGCTTTCCCATAAAAAATTCCTTAGGACTATAGTGTATTACTCATAAACATCATTCACCCTAAAGTTTTTATTGACAGTGTTGTGTTTGATATTAAGGTGAATGAATTGCTCATCACTGACCAACACATCCAATAAGTAATCCTTCTTCCACATAACCCAAACTTTATTACTAATGTTTTTAGCATATCCATGAAAGGCAAGCTTCTTAGATATAGAAATCAAATTAGTATGACTTATCATTGGTTCCTGAAGAGTCATAAAATCAAGTTTTCAGATCTTGTAAGAGACTTAAATATAGTCATAGTCTCTTTATTGCCCAACCCTTGAACATTCAAATTTAAAATTGATATAGTCATTTAGAAGATGTAAATGATTTAACAGCACTTTTATGCTTCCGAAGTTTGGATGATATTAGACCCTTATCATTAAGGATTTTCAGTTTCTTAGTCTTCTTATGCTCAGCTTTCAATGAATCTTTTGCAGTGGTTTTCTTTTTGGTAGCAGGAGAACAAGGTAGACTGCCAGTAGTTTCCTTTGTAGGAGCTGATATATCTTGTTGAGAATTATCAGAAGAGTTATTGATTTGGTTCAGGGTTCCCATCTCTATCATGTGGAGATCTTCAATAACTTTAGAGTCTTCCACTTCAATAGGTAAGTTTAAGTACTTATTAATTTCAGGTATTAAATCAACAACAAAAGCCTGTTTAACTTCAGGGTTTCTGATAATGACAGACTTGATTGTTTGATGTATTGTTTCATGGGTATTTAAGGTTTCAAATTGATTGGGTCTGGAAAGGTTCAAGGTTTCAGATAATGGTGGCTTAATGTTAGTTGTGAATGCATCGAATGGTTAAACTTTCTTGCAATTCTGTTCAGCATGCCCCGGATGATAACAAGTGTTGCAGTAATCCAGGTAAGTATGATAAACCAGATCTTGCCAAAACCCTTCATGACCAAATGAGACCCATAGTTTCTTAAGAAATGGCTTGGAGCCATCCATCTCGACCCAAATTCTGCAATAGTTAAATCTTGCCCGGTTCTTTGGAAGAACCCAAATATTCAATGGAGATCCAAGGTTATCTCCTAGCTATAAGATGGTATTTTCGTTAAACATATATTCATGCAGATTTTGGAGGTTTACAGAGACAGGAGTAATCAGGTTTTCAAAATTAGAGTTGAAAAAAGAACCCCATATAAGAATCCTCATAGTTTTAGTCCCAACTTTCCAGAAATTTCTTCTCCACATAATCTTGAGGTCATTCAAATTAAAGAACTCGATAAATACATGTCTAAAGTCCAAATTAGTGATACTGAAATCACATTTGAACCTAAGATTCTCCAAGAAACCTTGAATGACCTCAGAATTTGGCTTGCCAATAGCGAATTCCCCACAACAGTGTGTTTTGCTTTTAACTTTTTTTTTGTCTTTTAATTCAAATCTGACACCCGGGTGATCACCTTTTTGAAAAAGGCTACATTTTCATGAAATAACTTCTTAGATTTAGATGAGAATAAGTCAGTAAATGGCTCCGTAGGCTTGCTAGGTAGGATAAATGTTTGTTAGTTGCTAATTCAAAAGTTGGATTAATTGTGGATGCAAATGAGGAAAATGAAGATCGAGATCAGTAGATCATCGACATAGCTGTCATCTAATATATTTAATTTAGGTGTCATCTAATATATTTAATTTAGGTTTTTTTGGTTAGATCGACTAATTCAAAATTTATTTTAAGAATAATTTATCCATAAACATCTAACTAAATATCTAATTATAATCTAATATCCAAAATTGACAAACCATAAATAGATATTTGGTACAAGAGAAAAGTCAAAAAGTAATAAAAATGTATCCCAATTATCGTTTTTGAAATTATAATAAAACAAATTGAAAATATTATCGATTTTATTTTATAAAACAAACAAAAGTAGATCAACAAATAATATTTTTAGAATATTTTTATAATTTTAATTTTTTTTCCACACTCAGTTAGGTTGGTCTAGCATATCATATCATCAAATAGTACATATCTCACATCTCTCCATCCATCATGCATTGTCTCACATCTTTACATTTCATCACGTCCGCTGTCTCCACTTCATCATGCCTTGTCTCTTCACTTCATCATGCACGGTCTCTCCAATTGTCCAGCATCTATTAGTTTTATCATTCCCTGTCTCGTATCTTTATATTTCATCATGCATGGTCTCTCCACTTTATCGTGCCCGGTATCTCGACTTTCGTCATGTTCAGTCTCTTCATCTTATCTTGTGTTGTCGTACATCTCTCTATTTGAGGATGTTTGGTCTCTTCACTTCATCATGTCTTGTCTCACATCTCTCTATTTCATCATGTCTAGTTTTTCTACTTCATCATGCATGGTCTCTCCATTTCATCATACATTGTCTCGCATCTCTCCATTTCATCATGCATTGTCTCGCATCTCTCCATTTTATCATGCATGACCCCTCTCACATCATCATGTCTGGTCTATGGACTTCATCATAACTGGTCTCGCATATCTCCATATCAGTATGCACAGTCTCTTCACTTCCTAATGCGTGGTCTCACATATCTGAACTTCATCATATGTGGTCTCTCCACTTCATCATGCATGCTCTCTCTACTTCCATCATGCATGGTCTTTCTATTAATCATGATTTCTCTCACATCTCCATTTCATCATGTATTATCTCACATTTTTCTGTTTCATCACGTTTAGTCTCTCAATTTCAACATGTATTATCTCACATATCTCAATTTCATCATGTCTGGTCTCTCCACTTCATCATGCCTTGTCTCGTATCTCTCAATTTCATCATGTCCGGTATGTCCACTTCATCGTGCATACCCTTTCCACTTAATCATTACTGGTTTCTCCACTTCATCATGCGTGGTTTCTCCACTTCATCATGTTTGGTCTCTCCACTTCATCATGTTTGATATCGTATCTTTCAATTTCATCATACATGGTCTTAATCTACCCAGTACACCATGCCTTGTCTTATATCTCTATATTACATCATATGAGACCAGTGAAAAAAAATACGATATGCGAGACCAATGAAAAAAATACGAGATGCGAGACCAAACAAACATAATGTAAGACCAGTGTTATTACGTCAGGTGAAAAATAAATTACACAAATCTCATCCATAAATCTAGTTTTGTTTGTATTAAAACAATAAACCCGACGGTACTTTCGTTTTTTTCCCGAGCTATAGTTTGAAGATATAGACTTTAAAAAAAAAAAGAGAAAATGATGTATCTGGTGATGAAGGATGGGGATTATAGAAAATGTTGGGTATTCAATGAGAGTTAAGTTATATATTTGAGTACTAGATATTCATTTGTTGATAGTTGGGATATTAGCTGGAAATTAAGTTTGGTGTTAGGTACCTTTGGGTACAATACCTTTTTTTTTAAATTAAAAATAAAAAACACAATCTATCCTAACTAATACAAAAATACCACTAAGTGGAGAAAAAAATCTAACAACCCTAAAAGTATATAACTAAACCATAAATCTAAAACCCCTTACTAACACTCTAAAATAGTAAAAATTCACGCATAATAAAAGCTGTTTTTTGTCCAATTTTTATGATGAAGACGAATCCACCGGTACAAAAGTAAATTTCTAAAATTCGTACTTATAAAACAAAGATTTACATAAAATGTTCGATGAACTGTCCCAAAATCGCACGCAACATGCGATTTTAAGTAGATTAATAACACTGAGCGTGCAATTTTAGGTAGTATTATCGCAAACCTTCATGCGATATATTGTAGACGTGTCGCGTGGTGGGTGTGAATTATGGTATTAATATCAAACACTATGTGCAAATTATGCGTTATTATCTTTACGATGAATGATCAATAACATATTTTTACAACTAAAAATATTATATTAAACCGAAATTGTATGCATGGATTTATTCCGTAGCGACAGTTTTTTTATCAATATTATTTACCTTTACTACTCCGGTAAATGGAGGAAAACTCCTAAGATATACAATACATGCGAGAGGTACGATATTTAATAAATCGAAAGTTAACCGGAAACTTTGAAGAAAACAAAAGTGTACAACCCAAAAATATAATTGTCCATTCAAATTTAAAGTGTATCCGGTTGGCGCACTAGCCATCATTGATGATTGACCATTGTAAACGGGGAATATAACCATAAACCTTATGACCAGTTAGACGATCATTCGCAAGCTTGTTGACTCAAGGTAGACGAAGATGAATTAGTCTGTAGTTTGTCTTACATTGGTTTGGGTCTAGGAAAATATATGTTGGTTTGAAGATGTATAACCCGAAAAATATTTCCAACACACGTATAATCTAAAACTGTTGTAAAAAAGATCATGTTGCTGGTAAAGATAGTCAATCTCAAATGCAGTATTTGTTGATAAAATTGAAGGAACATAATTATTATGTGTGGGATCAGACAAGTAATACAAAATAAGTGATTATATATATATATATCCTACAACTAATGAAGATGAGTGTTAAACTTGCTAGAAAAATAGGTGTATATCAGATAGCATGTAGATGTATTATTAGGAAAACACGCGGGTTACCTTGCACATGTGAAACAACTATGATTGAAAAAGAAGGTAGATTCATTCTTATCGATGAATTAGATATATTTTAGAGAAAACTATATATCGTTCGTAGAGATGCAACTTCTCATGAATATGCTCTATTAAAAAATGTCCATCATATATAGCTATATACATGGTTATGAGTCTAAACATCAAGATCATATTATTAATAGGGTTATGCAAATTCTAAAGAACCGGTTATTACTCGAGAATGAAAAAAAAAATAGTCTAGATCGATCGACTGATATGAAACTTAGTCATTGGGAATATGACATTGACCAAACCGAGAGTGCTAGGACGCCCATGGACACGTTAAGTAGCACGACTTCGTCAAACGTTCCCTTTCTTAGTATTAAGACCTCCCACCACCAAAATAAAAGTAGGTCGGTAACAAGAAAACTAATAACAACGAAACTTTAAATATGTACCTGACAGTTTTACATCCTTATATTCGTAGCTCGGGAGACGTTGTTCCAGAAAAAAAATGAGGTCACATGATCGTATCTGGAGCAATATGGTAAAAAAGACAATTTGGATTTAGTTAGACACGATTTGATCTCAGAATTAAATAGAAATTGAGCTTTGTGGTTGGATGTTTATAGTTCATTCGATATTTTAGATGGTATACTACATAGGTTAGTTTCGTTTTAAAATCACCTCGAAATAAATTATTGGATGATATTTATCAAATTCAGATTAGTTATAGCCACTCGATAACAATATCTTATATACCAATTTTTCAAGTTCTTGTTTAACATATCTACTATTATGTGATTGCTCACCTTATTTCACAACTATTTTAGAGATTAGAATTATGTTTGTACATGACACCATTTTGTACAGGTAAGTATATCAATGACAATATTTATTTTTTAAAAATTACAGTTTTTTTAATGTCACTCTAAATCTTAAATATAATTTTAAAGGTTACTACCCATTTGGATGGATCGTTGTCGACATTATACTTTGTATGGAGTTGACACCATATCGATGAATCAAGTGTTTGTCGATTCTATACTTCGATAAAGTTAAAACAAAATTACCCAAATCATCATGGCCAAGGCACCGATAACGTAGTGAAGAGGAAATATCAACCGATTTCACCAAGGATGACGTTTGATTATGTTACTTTTTTAAAAAAAAAATTACGCATTTTTATATTATATTAGTACAAACTTAATTATATAATATTTGATTACACTTGTTACATTGGAACTTATGTTTGAATTAATTTGTCATCAATATCCACAATTTATAAAATTCTCGCCAAATATGATTTCCTACTCGCCAAATATGATTTCCTACTTAATAAGATTTCTCGCCAAGTAAGATGTTATGTCTCGCTTATATTATACTTATTTATATATAGCTACTCAAACATGACATATTTATTCGTCTATCAAATATCATGTTGTAGAAAAATGTGAACTATCTTAGGTACGCAATGAATCATTTATGAAGACAATCACTTGCTTTAAGTCGTCTAGATTGTTCAGAGAACAAGGTTGGATGAGACGACCAATATTTTTTTTATGAACTGATATGCATAATATATAACATGTACGATGGTGTAAGAAATTTCTTTATGTCTTCAAACAGTCGTGAATAAGTCTCTACCGGGTACACTCATTTGAAATTTGAACCAATGTTTCAGGTGTTTAACTTGGCGTACGCAAAGAGGCGTTCAATGTGTGGAAGTTGAAAACTTCTGATTTCCCTAAAAGAGATATAATAGCTTACTTGGAGTAGTGCATTCCTCAACAAACCGATGATATAGCAAATTCCATACCTCTTAAATTTAACCTTTGATATGACTTTGACTAATAATCTATAATGTTTATTGTACTTCGATGTTAAATGTTGTATGTAAATCTCATCTTGTATTAAGATTTATTGGCATATTTTCATATTATGTTTAATGTTATCTCAATTTATGGTTAATGTATGATTGTTTGGCCTAAAATTCCATATTATACTGTAACTCACACACACTATATGTGATATATGTCCAACCTGTCAAACATAATACGTGACCTAAGGCAAACAAATTAGCCTCTAAAATGGAAATAGAACATTGTATTACGTGGCCTGTGCGACATGGAGTCTAAAAATTAAGCCATCTACGTGATATAATGTTTTGTTTAGCTTTTACATGTTTTTATTTGTCTTGGATTGCGCATTATGTGCAATCGAACGTAAATTTATTGGTTTTATATTTAAAACAGAGGCATGAAATCGCATAGTCTATGCGATTTTTAAATGGAAATCACATAGACTATACGATTATATGCTATATTTTCCCTCACTAAATCTTATCCGAACAATGAATTTTGCGCCAAATTAAATTTCATGCCTACTACTTTCTCCATCTAATACCAATTTCTCGCCTAATAATGTTTCCTATCACTTAATTCTCCAGAAATAGCTTCACAAACGTAGCATGTTTTTTAATCTACTCAATATCATAAATATTCAAACTTCTAACTTTTAAGATATGAAATGGAGCATTGGAGAAGACCACCACTCGTTGAAAGCCGTAAAATTTGTTGAGAAAAAACGGTTAGAACATAATACGACGGGTTATTTATTGAAATTATTTGTACAATATACTACAAGTACGAGCGTCATGGAGCTCCCATTCGCCTCACTACGGTAGTATAGAAATCGCTACCGAGTACAATTATGTTGATGTGGTTCCAACTATTTGGCTTTCTGACCTCTTGGAGGATGCTAAAGAAGCAGAAACTATGATATTTGGCTTATGTATTTTTTTTAATTCAATTAAACAAAATATGTTTGACTTTTTTTAACGATCATCTTCTCTCGAACAATTAGAGTTAGAAAGACCTCATTCGCGAACAACATCTCGAATAAGTTGGTTCTGCATTTTAATTTATGGTGTTTTTCATTTTATATATATGTTCTTCTTATTCTATATATTTGTTTATGATGTTTTAGCATATGATGTATTTTTAAGTTTATGTTATTTCTATTTTTCTTTATTCTTTATGTATGTTCTATGTTTTTTCATCATACAATATTTTTTTATTGTTTCAGTGAGATGCTTTCATCGGGTCCATGCCAGCCTATCAATGAACTCGATATTGATAAATATAAAAGATAAAGATCATAAACTACGGATGTCGTATAAGTCAAAGCAAAACATCACAATAGTCATAAACAAGCATCATAATAGTCATAAACAAATATCATAACAGTATACAAGTTATAAACACAGATCACAAATAAAGATCGTAAATAAAGAATAAAGTATGTGGTACGTAATAAGAAACACGAACTAAAACCTAGGAACGACCTCGATAGTTCTCGAAGATACAAAAGCACTTCTCCAATGCATATGCTTTCTATTCTTATATCATTGTATCACAACGTGCCTGAATCGCCAATATCCAATCAAATGCATAGTCCACGGTACCATGAGTGTCTGAATGAGGGTTCGCCCCCACATATGTATCAGACCTTACCAAGTTTGGATTAGTTATAGCCACTCGATATCAATATCTTGTATACCAATTTTTCAAGTTCTTGTTTAACATATCTACTATTATGTGATTGCTCACCTTATTTCACAACTATTTTAGAGATTAGAATTATGTTTGTACATGACACCATTTTGTACAGGTAAGTATATCAATGACAATATTTATTTTTTAAAAATTAAAGTTTTTTTAATGTCACTCTAAATCTTAAATATAAATTTAAAGGTTACCACCATTTGGATGGATCGTTGTCGACATTATACTTTGTATGGAGTTGACACCATATCGATGAATCAAGTGTTTGTCGATTCTATACTTCGATAAAGTTAAAACAAAATTACCCAAATCATCATGGCCAAGGCACCAATAACGTAATGAAGAGGAAATATCAACCGATTTCACCAAGGATGACGTTTGATTATGTTACTTTTTTTTAAAAAAAAATTACGCATTTTTATATTATATTAGTACAAACTTAATTATATAATATTTGATTACGCTTGTTACATTGGAACTTGTGTTTGTATTAATTTGTCATCAATATCCGCAATTTATAAAATTCTCGCCAAATATGATTTCCTACTTAATAAGATTTCTCGCCAAGTAAGATGTTATGTCTCGCTTATTTATATATAGCTACTCAAACATGACATATTTATTTGTCTATCAAATATCATGTTGTAGAAAAACGTGAACTATCTTAGGTACGCAATGAATCATTTATGAAGACAATCACTTGCTTTAAGTCGTCTAGCTTGTTCAGAGAACAAGGTTGGATGAGACGACCAATGTTTTTTTTATGAACTGATATGCATAATATATTACATGTACGATGGTGTAAGAAATATCTCTCTGTCTTCAAACAGTCGTGAATAATGGTGTGGTTTATTTTTGTCTGAGGGTAAGTTTGTAATTTTTATTTAGAGTTTGTGGAAGTTTGTAAGTATTTAATGTTTGAATAGAGAGTAGAGGGAGAATTAAGCAGCCTGGTTGTATTTAATTTTCATTACCCTCATTTAATGTTGGTGGTTGGGTATTTATACCCTCACATCTGGGCCTTATGGGCTTTCGGGTCATGTTTAATGGACCCAGGTCAAGTTTAAGGACCCATGAGCTCTTAGTAGGAGAGCTGACAACTTAGTCATGGAATGATTAGGTTTTTAAGTACTTTAGTCCTCGTTCGAACAGTCCAATGGATGAGGTATTCGAACTGCCCTGTCCGGTTAGATGGTCTTTGTCCGAACTGTCCCTGTTCGAAGAGGTAGCAGAATCCGGACTCATCAGTAGCCCCTTTTTTAGGTGTTTGTTCAAATAACATTTGTCAAAACCTGAAAAACAGTCCGTTGTGAGTGACAGTTTTATCCGGACAGGTCTTTCAAATTATGTTATGGTTTTATCCGGACTGAAAAAGCTCTTTGAATCTAAACGGTTTTTTGCCAAAGTTCGTGGGACACGTGTCACTCTTTGGTTTGTTGCTTTAGCCGTTTTTTCACCTTGAATTTCGTACCCACCTTCTCTGGAAAGCAACCTCTTCATTAATGAGGGTGACATCAGCGCCATCTCTTAATCATTACTAATCTTTTCGAATTCTCCTAGGAATCAAGACTTCTTTTTGAGGTTTACTATAAATTAAGATACCTTTCCACTGTTTTATTATCACTTTCATTTTCACTTTGCTAATTTTCAGAGCTCTCTCTCTCAAACACAAATTCTTTACTTCGGTTGTTTATGTTCACGGTTAGGAACGCTCTGATCAAAGGTAGGTGGCTCAATCTCTCTGAATTAGAAAAAGCACAAAAAATCGAAAGGGAAAGGCGCATCGCAGCAGGCTTACCCACTTCTCCCATCGACAAACCAGCAATCTCAACTACAGAGTCTGACCAGGGTTCTTCCTCCACAAAGGGTGTCAAACCGAAGAGATTGTTTCAATCTAGTCTTTCCCCTATCATCTCAGGTTCTTCGGTTCAAGAGTCAGAACCCACAGTCGAGCCAGGTTTAATAGTTACCAGTTTTAAAAAACCTTCCCCGTTCTTAGCCATGGGGTCAGATGCTGATACTTCTCCTAACAAGCTGGTTGATCGAAGAAAAGTCCGGCTTGTTAAAGGGCAGGCTTCTAAAGGCACCCCTTCGAAATCGGGCATCAAGGACAGCATTGCAGGGTCAGAAACACCCATAAAAGTACCCAAAGACAGGTTGTCCGGTCCAAAGGCTACTGGTTCGAGCCCCCGAAGAGAGACATCCCCTCACAACAACAACTGAAAACCCTTCCTCAATCATGGAGGAAATAATAGAGGACTCTATCGAAGAGGCTCCATTCGAGTCCGAACCTTCCGGACAGACTAGTGATGCTGTTGTTGCCCAAAAGGATAAAGGCAAGGAGAAGCTATGCTTAAGGCATCCGGACCTGCCGGGGTGTCTTGAAGGAAGAGTGGGACCTTGTTTCCACAAGGTCAATGTTAAATATCTCCTTGTTTTGCAAAATATCAATTACGCTTTCATCTATATAGCTGAGTTGGGCCGGATGCGTACGAAGTGGGGGATTCCAGAGAATGTGAAGATAAGAATCCCCATAGTTAGGTATATAGCTGAGAATATCTTCACTGAGCTCTTTAACTCGGGGGCTCTTCACTCATCTATATAGCTGAGAATATCTTCACTGAGCTCTTTAACTCGGGTTTAAGGTTCCCCTTGGATCCGAAAATAGTTAGGTATTTCCATCTTATCAAGCTCTGTCCCAGTCAACTAAGCCCCAACGCCTGGTACACACTTATGGCCTGCATCATGGCCTCCAGGCTCTCCGGGATTCCTCTACCAATGGAGGAATTCGCTGTTGTGGCCAATCTCTGCAAGAACCACCACATTCCCTTCTATCACTTCAACATGGGTGATAATTACAAAGCAGTGGATGATCTGCTTGAGTCGGAGAGAAACTGGAGGACTCAATTCCTGTTCGTAAGTGGTGCTTGGGAGAACGGGAGGAAATTTAAAGCCGGAGTCAATCCAAGTCTCCTCACCAGCAGATGGAGGAGTGATCGTAAGGCTCCTACTTTATATCCTTATTTCTTCTTTTATCGAATTTGTTTAAACTAACTAGTGTTGTCTTTTTATTTAGTAGAATTGCCAAAAGACTTCAATGACTACCTAAAGTATGAGCAGACCACTTGTACCAAGATCAACACTTGGGCTGCTGAAAAGTGGAGAAACCGGTTTCACGATGCTTTCACGGGAGGCAACTTAGCAAGGTCTCACCTCTGGAACACTACTGGCCGGAGGGACTTGACCTGGGAAGAACTCACTACTCCACCCCCTCCGGATGTAGTCTTGAAGAGAACACACGAATCGGATGGGTCACTTTACTTGCCAGGCCGGGCCAAGGCCCCGAGTAAGATGAAAGGCAAGAAGAAGAAGGGCAAGAAGGTGGTAGGTGAAGCTAACCCTACCGAGGTGGAGGAGGCTGTTCCAACAAATCCCGAGGGGCCAGCCCCAAGTCAGATCGATGCTACTCTCTTAGAAGTGGTAGAGCAGGAGAGTGTTAAGGAATATGCTCGATCCCCAAAGCCCCCAAGGGCTTCCAAGAGAGACCGAAAACGGGGAGCAGAAAACAAGGACATGGAGGCTAAGAAGAAAAAGACATCTAGGGGTGATGAACTTTCTCTTCGGCCTCCAGAGCCTCTCCCCCTGTAGACCCTACTGATCCAACGCAAGCAGAGGAGATCCCTGGTGATTTTCAAACCGACGAGGTTGGAGGAGGAGACCTTAGCATTGCTGGGGTTGACATCACCGGGCTTGATGAACTGGGTGACTACTTTGCCAAGCTCCCCAGAGACGATTTTGCTGGGCCTTACCTCCCTCCGAGTACTTCGAACACCGTCACTTTTAATGGTAAGACTTTTACTGTTTCAAGTGAAAGGGAAATTATAGCTCACTCTATATTAAGTAGTGTTCAGCCAGTGCTTGTGTTGGAGAAGCAAGTTCGTAGTCAGGCAGATACTATCAAAGATCTCAAGTCTGACAAAGAGAGACTGTCCGATGATCTTCTTACTGTCACTCAACATGTTGACATTCTAAAGGGAGAAAACGAGGAGCTGAAGAAGAGCCAAGAGGGGTGGACCACAAAGGTTGCCACTCTAGAAGACACTATTAAAGAGCTCCGGGAGAAGTTGTCCAGATTAGAGAAAGATCTCACCTCTTCAAAAAAGGAGGTGAAAGCCAAGGACCAAGTCATCCACAACTTGACGAATGATAAGATTGCGCTTGAGAACACAGTGTCAAAGGCTGCAGAGGAGAAAGCTGATCTGCTAAAGGAGCAGGAGGCCAAAATTCAGGCCAAGATCGATGCTTATGCCAACAACGTGATAGATACTCAAGAGAAAATGTATGCCAAGGTGAAGTCGGACATGGTACTGCTCTTTCATGAGAAGTTCCCAAAGAGGAACCTGGGAGATTTGTGGCTTCATGTAGAGTACGAAGACCTTCCCTTCCACACCATGGCTGATGGAGACTTGCATGATTATTCCAATGCTTCCTCCTCTGATGAAGAAGAAAATACCGGGGAGGTCCCTCACGAAGAGAAAGACGATCCCAAGAAGAAGAAGAAGAAGACAAGTGAGGATGAGCCATCTTCAAAGGCTCAGTCTTAAATTATGAATTATTTTTTCACTTTTCATGTTACCTAAACTAAAGTCCTTCGAAGGCCAAGGAATTTTTTGTTATTGTGTCCGGTATCTGACCGGATAGACCCTATATTTTGTTTGACAATTTAAAAGTCCTTGGAAGGCCAAGGCACTTAAGTTATTTCAATGAATATCTTTGTTTTGCATAATTTTTGCATTCTTTCATAGTTTGTTTCAATTTTGGTGGCTAGTGTTTAAATAACCCTTAGTTATTTCATAAACAGTCTAAAGCGAGAGCGTTTAAATTCTCCGATGAAAAATGTTTAAGTGGTCATCATTCTTTTATTTCAATCTGGATGGTGTGACAAAAAACAAAGTAAGAACACTTCTAATTTTTTTAAGAAGGCATCAAATTTTATTAAAAAGCCCGGACACCTCATTAAAACCTCCCTGTGCCACCAGGGTAGGAAAGAGTATGCCCCCAAATATTTACATGGATTTTTAAACAAGTAAATATTTACACAGCTTTTACTCCAAGTACATACGGAGATGCTCAATATTCCAAGGGTGATTTAAAACCCTTCCATCCTTGTCTTCGAGCCAATATGTTCCAGGTTTAAGCCTTTCAATGACCATATAAGGTCCTTCCCAAGTTGGGGCCAGTTTGTCGAGCAACTTCTCTTTAGTGTGTAAGAAGACTTTCCTCAATACCTTGTCCCCTGGCTGGAAATCACTTCTTTTAACTCTAGAAGCAAACCTGCTTCTCATCAAACCTTGATAGTGTGCAGCTCTAAGGTGAGCCTTAACTCGTCTTTCCCCTATTAGGTCAAGCTGGCCTCTGACTGCTACTTCGTTTGCGTGTTCGGAGAAGTTGTGAACCCGAAATTAAGGGAGAGTTGCTTCTATGGGGGCTATTGCATCCATGCCATATACCAAGGCAAAATGTGACTCTTGTGTTGCAGCCCCAGGTGTAGTCCGGTAGGCCCACAAAACCTCTTGTAAATAGCTAGGCCACTTCCAAGCAGCCCCTTCCAAATTTTTCTTTAAACCGGACAGTATAGTTTTGTTAGCCACTTAAACCTGACCATTCGCTTGTGGGTGGAAACGTGAAGAGAAACAATGTTTTATACCCCTTGAGGCACAGAAACTCTCCATTTCATTGTTGTCGAACTGTGGCCCATTGTCTGTTGTTATCATTTGTGGAACACCAAATCTGCAACAGATGTTGGATAAAATAAATTTTATGACAGCTTTTGATGTTGTTCCTGCCAGAGGGGCTGCTTCAATCCACTTCGAAAAGTAATCTATAGCAACAATTATAGTTCTGCGTCCTCTGGACGCCATAGGAAGAGGTCCCACCAAATCCAACCCCCATCGAGCAAAAGGTATAGGCTCAGAAATTGACTCTAAAGGGATGGCTGGGACATGAATTTCATTGCTATATCTCTGGCATGGATCACACCTTCTCACTAGCTACTTAGCATCCTGCATTATAGAGGGCCAGTGATAGCCAACCAGTAAAACTCTTCGTGTTAGAGCCCTGAATCCACAGTGAGCTGATCCCTCAACATCATGCAATTCGGAGAGGACTACTTGAGACTCATCATCTCCCAAACATCGCAAAAGAGGTTTACTGTAAGACTTTTTATACAAAACATCTCTTAGTATGATAAAACCACGAGCCTTGTGCTTCATTTTTCTTGCTAGCGATTTATCCGGAGGCAAGATGCCTTCGGAGAGGTACTGCAGGAGAGTAAATCTCCAATCTTGAGGTTGTTTCATCTGTACTTCGAAAATTTCTTCCTCTTTACCCACATTAAGCTGAATGTAAGGGCTCTCCGGCACATGGATCCAAGGATATGACTCAGTGTATGCTATGGCTGCCAGTGAATCTGCTAGTTCATTCTCCGTCCGGGGTATATGTTCATAAACAATGCTTGTGAACTTAAGAGCCTCATTTTTAAGAAGAAGCAAATACTTCACTAGTTGCTCCTTTTTGGCCTCAGATTGACCTTGTGCATGGTGGATAAGAAGCTGGGAATCACTCATCAGCTTGACCCTTTTGGCCCCACAAATATAAGCTAACTTTAAACCAGCTATAGCCGCTTCGTATTCGGACTCATTGTTGGAAGCCCTGAAAGCAAAACATATAGCATGGTACATTTTGTCACCGTATGGAGAAGTCAAGCATACCCCTGCACCACATCCCATAGTACTGGATCCACCATCCGTCCGGATGACCCAGACCTTTTTTGTCTTTCATATCAGTGGTCTGATCCGAATCCCTATCATGGTGGAACTCAACTAAAAAATCAGCCACAACTTGGGCTTTGGCTGCTGTTCGAGGAGCAAAATCAATATCGAAATCCCCTAATTCTACTGACCACTTAGTCATTCTGCTTGAAATGTCTGCCTTTTGGAGAACATTCTTCAAGGGAAAAGATGCCCGGACGATAATAGGATGAGCCTGAAAATAAGGCCTCGTCTTTCTTGCAGCAATTACCAAGGCTAACGCTAACTTTTCAAGTTTCAAATAACGCTTTTCTGCATCTATCAAGCTCTTGCTGATGTAGTACACGAGATGAGGGTAGTTATCCACCTCTCTTACCAATACAGCACTGATGGTACAACTTGAAACTGCCAGGTATACGAAGAGTGTTTCTCCATCAATAGGTTTAAACAAAGTCTTAGGAGAGGACAGATGTTTCTTAATTTCATTAAAGGCCTCATCGCACTGTGAAGTCCAGTCAAATCCCTTTGCACCCTTTAAAGTTTGGAAAAACGGGGCACATCTGTCTGAAGACCTTGATATGAATCGATTTAAAGCAGCCAACCTCCCCGTCAAACGTTGTACTTCTTTAACATTCCGAGGAGGCTCCATTTGGAACAAAGCATTAAGCTGGTCCGGATCGGGCTGTATCCCTTGCTCACTTATTATGTAACCCAAGAAATTCCTGGACTGCACTCCGAACACACATTTTTCTGGATTTAGCTTTAAATTCACTTTTATTAAGCTAGCAAAAGCTTCTTGGAGGTCTGCTAAGTGTAGTTGTTCATCCAAACTTTTCACCATCATGCCATCAATGTATACTTCCATATTTATTCCAATTTGATCAGCAAAGGCTTTGTTCACCAATCTCTGATAAGTAGCCCCAGCATTTTTCAATCCGAATGGCATCACCTTGTAACAATGAAGACCCCTGTCAGTGACAAATGTGGTATGCTCCCGATCCTTCAGATCTACTTGAATCTAATTGTACCCGGAGAAAGCGTCCATCAAGGAGAGTAGCTTATTCCCAGAAGTGGAATCTACCAGCTGATCAATCCGGGGGACTGGATATAAATCTTTTGGGCAAGCCACTTGCCATTTTTATTTTTCACCAAGACCGGATTGGCAGTCCACAACGGATATTGAGACTCCTTTATATGCCCCATCCTTGTGAGCCTGTCAACTTCTTGAACAATAACATCAGCCTTTTCCTTAGAAAAAGCCCTTCTCTTTTGTACCACGGGTGCTATGTCTCTCCGGATGGATAGGTGATGTGATATAATATCTGCTGGAACCCCTGTAACATCAGCGTTGCACCAGGAAAAAACATGCTGATGGTCTTTCAGAAACTTTAACATCTTAATCTTCAGTTCAGACGACATTTTGGACCCTATCTTAACACTTTTTCCTTCTTCTAAAGAATGTGTTTTAACTTCTTCAACTTGTATCAATACTCCAGGGGTCTCTCTGGGGTCATCAATTTCACCCTCACCCCCAGAAATCCCCTCAAACTGCTATTCTTTATTGATATGAACTGCCCCCAAAGTCCGTGGAGCCAGCGCTGTAGCATAACACTCTCTTGCAACCTTTTGACTGCTTCAGACAACTCCCACTTGTCCTTGAACATCATATTTCAAACATTGGTGGACTATCGAGGCCACTGCATGCATCATAGAGAGCCAAGACCTCCCTAAAATAGCATTATAACAAGTGGGACAATCCACCACGATAAAAAGTATCCTGACCATCTTCTTGAAAGGGTCCCTTGCCCAACAAAACTTCCTCTTCGAACTCCCCGATCACATCTGCTGAGCTGCCAGTGAATCCCACAATTGATCTATCCGAACACTGAATTACGGCTGGATTTTTCATCTTTTTGTAAATGGTTAAGAAGAGGATATTGGCTGAGCTTCCAGTATCCACCAAGATTCGTCTTATGTCATTGCCCCCAATGGATGCTCCTATGACAACAGCATCTTCATGAGGGCCAGCTATATCTCTTAAGTCATCTTCATCGAAAACAATGAAGGGGAATGGAATTTGCGATTGATAGGAGGTCATGCCTCATTCTAGCTGGGTGGCTAAAGTATGAACGTGCCTCTTCCTAGAAGAAGCAGTATGAGTTCTCATAGTATCCCCTCCAAAAATTGTAAGTGACTCAAAAAACTTAATGAGCCCGGAGACTGTTTTACAACATTCCTCAATAGCACCCACTCTATTTCGAGTTGGATCAGGATCCAAGTATTTTGATTCTACATCAAATCTTTCGATTATAACCATAGCTCCCTCCGGAGCAGCATTGCTCGGACCAACCCGATGAGTATTATCAGGCCTATTTCCTCTTTTTCTTTTGACATATGCCCCCAGCTTTCCTCTTTCAATCAAGTTCTGAACTTCTTGTTTCAAGGCTATACAATCGTCAGTGGTATGACCAGTATCATTGATAAGTGCATTTCATATCACTTATTACGCTTCCATTATTCTTAAAATCGTCATCGGTTCTCAAATATTCGTTGAGTTTTAATGTATTTTTCCAGTATTCCTAAAAACGCTTGTGCCGCGGGTAAATTGTGATAATATTAATAAATTTGGGGTTGAAATTGAAGAAAATGGAAAATTAAGGTATTTAGGAAATTTTTGGAATAATTGAAAAGAAAAGAAAATATATTAATGCTGAAAATATATTATGACGAGTGATTTTCCAAAAATATATATATATATTAATGCTTGAAATATATTATGACGAGTGATTTTCCAAAAAATATATATATTAATGCTAAAAATATATTATGACGAGTGATTTTCCAAAAATATATATATTAATGCTTGAAAAATATATTGATGTTGAAAAAAAGGGAAAATATATTTTCTAAGATATTGTTTAAAATATTAAATTAAGAAGAAAATATTAAGGCGAAGCATAAAAGGAAATTAATGCTGAATTAAGAAAAAAATATTAGATTAATCCAAATATTTTATTTAGCAATATTGTTTAAAATATTATTTTATTTAACATAAATATTTACGTTACGTAATTTAATTGTTTTTAGGGTTTCGGTAGAATATCTATATAAAGAGACGAAAAGGAGAAAGAAGGGGTGCCGTTTGGTTTCTTGTCTTTCGGCAAAATACAAATAAAAGAAAAAAAAAGAAAAACAGAGAATAGAAAAAGAAAGAAGCCGTACGAGAAAAGAAAAGCAATTGGTGTCAGACTTGAAAAGTATATACAATTGTTGGCCGATCGAAAAGCAAAGCCTGGCAGACTCGAAAAACATAAACAATTGGTGGTCGTACGATTAGCAAAGCCAATTGGTGTCAGACTCGAAAAGCAGATACAATTGGTATCCGTTCGATTATAAAACAGAGAAGACAAAACGGGTTTAACAAAATTGAGGCGTCCGTTTATAACAACTGGTGTGTGCCGATTTTGACGGCGAATTGAATTTCGATTAACACAGACGGCAATTGACGGCAAATTGGCGTTGAGTTTTTTTTTCGGTTTAATATTTTCTAAACTCTTTTCGAAAAGGAGAAAGAAGGGGTGCCGTTTGGTTTCTTGTCTTTCGGCAAAATACAAATAAAAGAAAAAAAAAAGAAAAACAGAGAATAGAAAAAGAAAGAAGCCGTACGAGAAAAGAAAAGCAATTGGTGTCAGACTTGAAAAGTATATACAATTGTTGGCCGATCGAAAAGCAAAGCCTGGCAGACTCGAAAAACATAAACAATTGATGGTCGTACGATTAGCAAAGCCAATTGGTGTCAGACTCGAAAAGCAGATACAATTGGTATCCGTTCGATTATAAAACAGAGAAGACAAAACGGGTTTAACAAAATTGAGGCGTCCGTTTATAACAACTGGTGTGTGCCGATTTTGACGGCGAATTGAATTTCGATTAACACAGACGGCAATTGACGGCAAATTGGCGTTGAGTTTTTTTTTCGGTTTAATATTTTCTAAACTCTTTTCCGTTTATTTTTATTTTTATTTATATTCATCAAGCTATGTTAATTTTTAAGACCATGATGATGATTTGTTCGATTATGAACTAATCGTTGTCATGGAACCTTAGCGGATTTGTTTGAATAATATTTAGGGTTTATTGCTTAATTGATTTTTTTTTGAGATATGTTTATCGGTTACCTAGTATGGTTGTTTTTTTTGTTAGATGCGTCGTGAACATCTAGATTATTTATCTTTAATGAATGCGAAAGTATAATTAAGGGTTAGAACTTGCCATGCTAGCATAGGTTCTTGAATGATTCATATTGTGATTGTTCATGATTCGTAATATGTCATTAACCATATCATATTACCCTATGTCATCGAAATAGATAACTTGTGCTTAAAACCAATTGTACCTCAATTCATATAGACATATAGGATTGTCATGCATGCGATGTCTGCTTAACTGCTATCTCTTTTGTGGTTGATTAAGTGGTTTGGTTTACGTGTATTGAAAGGTAGCGTATTCTGATTTTGTGTTATCTGATTAGTAATCGTAGTTATCTTACATATTGATTAAGTATATTAATACTCTAAGTAAAATAAACAATGAAGTTAGGGTTCCATGTTTTCTCTCGTATAAGTAAAACTCATTAGATATTCTCGTACTTGATTTGTTTAGTTACATTCATACTTTATTACTCGTTCAAGGATTAGTTTAATAATCATACGTTGTTGCATACGTGAATTCTTGTCTTATACACCTAGTCTTCGTGGGAACGATCTTTCTTACTTATTACTTGCTACGATTTGACCGCGTATACTTGCGTGAGAAAAGGACTAACAAGTTTTTGGCGCCGTTGCCGGGGACTCGGTGTTATTTGACAGTTTTATTGCTTATCAGCAAAGAGTCATTATAAAACTACTGACTTGATTCGGTTACTTTCTTTTTGTGTTTTTTCTTGTGCTTCAGGTACTTGAGTATGTATGCAAACACGGTCTCAAACTAGAGCACTAGTACAAAAGGAGCTTGAAACACAGCAAGGAACAAAGTTAATATTCGCAGTTTCCGATACTAATTCTACAATGGGAGATCCAGCTCCAAAAGCACTCATGGAATACTCTCAACCAAAGATCATGGATATTCAGTCTAGCATTGTCAGACCCAATATCGCTGCGAATAATTTCGAGATTAAACCCAGCACTATTCAGATGATGCAGAATTCTTGTCAGTTTGGGGGAGCTTCATCTGAGGATCCTAATATGCACATTATGACCTTCCTTGAAATCTGTGATACTTTCAAGTTCAACGGTGTTTCAGATGATGCCATAAGATTGAGACTCTTCCCATTTTCTCTGAGGGACAAAGCTAAGAGCTGGTTACACTCTTTACCAGCAGGCTCGATCACTACTTGGGATATACTAGCACATAAATTTCTCTCAAAATTCTTTCCTATGGCAAGAACAGCCACCTTGAGGAATGCTATTACTCAGTTTTCTTAGTCATATGGTGAATCTTTAAGTGAAGCTTGGGAGCGTTACAAAGAGATGCTCAGAAAATGTCCTCGTCATGGGATGCCTGATTGGTTAGTAATAAATTGCTTCTACAATGGGTTGGGAGCGCAAACAAGGCCCATGGTCGATGTTGCATCCGGGGGAGCCTTATTAACAAAAAGCTATGAGGAGGCTCATGAGCTCCTTGAGATGATGGCTGCTAATGAATTCCAGAACCCTTCTCAGAGACAGTCACAACATAAAGTAGCTGGTATTCTTAACGTAGACACTGCCACTGCTTTAGCAGCTCAGCTTGAAGCTCTAAACATGAAGGTAGATTCTTTGACTAAAATAGGGGTACAACAGGTAGCTAGTGTGTGCGAGATTTGTGCTGGAGGGCATGACACTCAACAATGCCCAATCTCTACTGAGTCAGTGCAATTTGTGAGTAACTTTCAGAGGCAGAATCAACAACCAATCTCAAACACCTATCACCCAAGCAACAGAAATCATCCAAACTTCAGTTGGAGCAATAATCAATAAGGTAATCAGCATTATGGTGCTAAGCCATACGCTCCTCCTGGATTTCAGCAACAAGGGCAGCAACATCAATCTCATCAATATGCCCCAAGACAACCTCAGAATCAACATTGTGACCCTTCTCAACATTCTGTGAGAGACTCTGAATTCGAAGAGATGAAGTTAATGATTAAAAGTCTGATGGTATCTCACAAGACCTTGGAAAATCAGATTGGGCAGATGGCCAGTAACATGATTGTTAGACCTCAGGGAGTTCTTCCTAGCGACACAGAACATAATCCAGGTAAACGGGACAGCAAGGAGCAATGCCAAGCTATCACCTTGCGATCATGAAAGGTTGCTCAGAACCCCACAATTGAACAAGAGGTGGATTCTTCTAAAAATCAGCCCTCATCTGAGGTTAATTCTGGTCAAGATCAGCCACCTAAAAAGCCATCTCAGTCAGTTGTTGAGCCTACGATCTACCCTCCTCCACCTTTTCCGCAAAGGTTGCAGAAACAGAAGCTAGATGCTCAATTTGGGAGATTTTTGGAGGTATTCAAGAAACTACACATCAACATACCTTTTGCTGAAGCATTAGAGCAAATGCCTAGTTATGCCAAGTTCATGAAGGGAATTCTTTCGAAAAAGCTAAAGCTTGGTGACTTTGAGACAGTGGCGCTCAGTGAGGAATGCAGTGCGATCTTACAACAAAAATTTCCTCCCAAACTTAAAGATCCAGGAAGCTTCACCATTCCTTGTTCAATCGGCAATTTAACTTTCAGCAAATGTTTATGTGATTTGGGAGCGAGCATCAATCTGATGCCCCTATCTGTGTTTGAGAAACTTGGGCTACCTGGGCCAAAACCGACTAATATTTCTTTGCAACTGGCTGATCGTTCTATTACATATCCTCGTGGGATCGTAGAAGATGTCTTAGTAAAGGTAGACAAGCTCATCTTTCCTACTGAATTCGTTATCTTGGATTTCGAAGAGGACAAAAACATCCCCATCATCATGGGAAGACCATTCTTGGCTACGGGAAAAACCCTGATCGATGTCCAAAAAGGGGAACTCACTATAAGAGTGTAAGATCAGAATGTCACTTTCAACGTTTTCAAGGCTATGAAATCTCCAATAGAGGATGAAGAATGTTTCAGGTTGGATATGATCGATTCTTTGCACAACAATGAGGTGGATCGGTATGCGAGTTCAGATGTTCTAGGCAGAGTTCTACATGGTGAATATGACTTAGAAGACGAAGAGATATCCGAATGTGTTCAACTACTACAGGCAGCCTCGTATCAAAAGAGGCTCAATATTCCACACGAGTCGCTCAGAATGGGTGATCTTAAGGATTCTCAGGAAAGGCTTAAACCTTCGCTAGAAGAAGCTCCTAAACTTGAACTCAAACCACTACCAGATCATCTCAGGTATGCTTACTTAGGAGAGTCATCTACATTACCCGTTATTATTGCATCTAACCTTTCAGGTAGTGAGGAAGAAAAGCTATTGAGAGTCCTGAGGAAGTTCAAATCAGCCATTGGTTGGACCATAGCAGATATCAAGGGAATCAGTCCCTCTTACTGCATGCACAAGATTCTGCTTGAAGAAGGGAGCAAACCATCTATCGAGCATCAGAGGAGACTAAATCCTATCATGAAAGAGGTGGTGAAGAAAGAAATCTTGAAGTGGCTAGATGCAGGAATTATTTATCCTATCTCAGACAGTCAGTGGGTAAGCCCGGTGCAATGTGTACCAAAGAAGGGAGGAATGACAGTAGTAAAAAATGAAAAGAATGAACTCATGCCCACTCGGACAGTCACTGGATGGAGAATTTGCATGGATTATCGTAAATTGAATAAGGCCACTAGAAAATATCACTTTCCCTTGCCATTTATTGATCAGATGTTGGATAGGTTGGCGGGTCATGAATATTACTGTATGCTCGATGGATATTCAGGATACAATCAGATTTGTATAGCTCCAGAAGATCAGGGGAAGACGACTTTCACATGCCCTTTTGGTACCTTTGCTTTTCGACGTGTCTCATTTGGACTTTGCAATGCACCCGCTATTTTTCAAAGGTGCATGATGGCTATTTTCTCTGAAATGGTTGGTGATATCATGGAGGTGTTCATGGACGATTTCACGGTATTTGGGAAATCATACGATGGCTGTCTATCTAATCTGGGTAAAGTACTTGAGAGATGTGTGAAAACAAACCTCATTCTTAATTGGGAAAAATGTCACTTCATGGTTCAAGAAGGTATCATCCTTGGACACAAGGTATCTAAGATACGTTTAGAAGTAGACAAGGCCAAGCTTGAAACTATCAAAAAGCTTCCTCCTCCTATCTCAGTAAAAGGAATTTGTAGTTTTCTTGGTCATGCTGGATTTTATAGACGTTTTATTCAGGACTTCTCAAAGATCACCAAACCACTTTGTAGTCTACTGGAAAAGGAAGCTCCCATTCGATTTACTGAAGAGTGTTCTGTTGCTTTTGAGCTCTTGAAGAAAAAGTTGACATCAGCCCCAATCATCACTGCGCCTAACTGGGAAGAGCCATTTGAGATAATGTGTGATGCTAGTGATTTTGCTGTGGGAGTCGTTCTTGGTCAAAGGAAGCTGAAGGTGTTCACGTGGTTCACTATGCTAGTAAAACCCTCAATGATGCACAACGAAACTACACAGTTACTGAAAAAGAGCTTTTGGCTGTTGTCTATGGTTTTAAGAAGTTCAGATCCTACTTGCTTGGTGCTAAGGTCACGGTTTTCATGGATCATTCGGCTATCAAGTACTTGTTATCTAAAAAGGATGCAAAGCCTCGCTTAATTCGATGGGTACTCTTGCTTCAGGAATTCGAGTTGGAAATTAAAGACAGAAAGGCGACTGAAAACCAGGTAGCTGACCATCTCTCACGTCTTGAGCAACATGAGAAAGACAAGGGAGATGGAATTCTTATCAACGAATGTTTCCCAGATGAGTAGCTATTCCTGATTCAAGGAGAAGTACCTTGGTTTGCTGATTTTGTTAACTATCTGGTTAGCAATGTGATCCCTTCAGATTTTACTTGGGCTCAACGAAAGAAATTCTTGCATGACGTGAAATGGTATCTTTGGGATGAACCATTCTTGTTTAAACAGTGTGTTGATAAGATGATCCGACGTTGCATTCCATACAGTGAGATTGAGAAAGTCTTACATGATTGTCACTCTACGGTTTATGGAGGACATTATGCTGGGGATAAGACAGCTGCTCGAGTTCTTCAAGCAGGTTTCTACTGGCCTACCTTGTTTAAGGATGCTCATCTGTACGTTCGTAGATGCGATCAATGCCAAAGGGTTGGTAATATTTCTAGGCGAAATGAGATGCCCCTTAATATGCTTCTTGAGGTTGAGGTATTCGATGTATGGGGAATAGATTTCATGGGACCATTTGTTTCCTCCTGCAACAATCTATACATACTCTTAGCTGTGGATTATGTATCTAAGTGGGTAGAGGTGAAAGCTCTCCCAACTAACGATGCTAAGGTAGTGCTCAATTTCCTTCGTAAGCAAATATTCACTCGCTTCAGAACTCCTCGTGCTATAATCAGTGATGAAGGGACTCACTTTTGCAATCGTCAGTTCACAGCATTGTTGGCTAAATATGGTGTTTCTCATCGTGTTGCTACCGCTTACCACCCTCAAACTAATGGTCAAGCTGAAGTCTCGAATCGAGAAATCAAGTGAATCTTGGAAAAAGTGGTGAATCCTTCAAGGAAAGATTGGTCTCTGAAGTTAGATGAAGCAGTATGGGCATACCGAACGGCTTACAAAACTCCACTTGGGATGTCACCATTTCAGTTAGTATATGGTAAGTCTTGTCATCTTCCAGCAAAACTTGAGCATAAGGCATTCTGGGCTTTAAAGAAGTTGAATTTCGACATTCAAGCAGCTGGCGAGAAGCGTGTGCTTCAATTGAATGAACTTGACGAGTTTCGGTCTCAAGACTATGAGAACTCAAAGATGTATAAGGAAAAAGTCAAGAAATGGCATGATTGGAAGCTTCTACATAAAGCTTTTGAGCCGGGTCAAATGGTTCTTCTTTTCAACTCTCGTCTAAAGCTTTTCCCAGGGAAGCTCAAGTCAAGATGGTCTGGACCTTTTAAAGTCAAGACAGTATATCCACATGGAGCAGTTGAAATCTTTGAGGAATCGCCAGACAAAGCATTCAAAGTCAATGGTCAGCGACTCAAGCATTACTATAGAGATGTGGGGAACCATGAGGTATTCAGCATCAGCCTCGACACTATATGATTCCAAGTGGTATCGTCGAGCTATCGACGTTAAACAAGCACTTCGTGGGAGGCAACCCACTGGAAATCAATGATCAACACTGTTGGACGAATAGGGGAGTGTTTCTTTTATCTTTTAATTTCTTGTAGTTGCATTCATCATAGTAGTTATTCATGTTAGTCATGCTTATTTGCATTTTCATGCCATGATTATATAGACTGTGTTTAGGATCGACTTAGTCTATTAGCATAGCATTTTTTTCATGCATTTCGCGTCTTTGATCCCTTCAGTTGCTGTTTCTACTTAAGTAGCCAATGATGAAAATTGTTTGGAATGACAGTAGGAATAAAATCTATTTAGGTTACTTGTCAGTTAGCTTGCTTGATGTAGAAGCACAATTAATACATGTAGACTCATCGATTGTTTTTATGCTAGTTACGGACACACTTGAGTATTGTTATACATAATCCTTGATTAGGTTCAGAATTACACCTTAATCCTTTATTAGCTCATGGATTGCAAAAAGATAAGTTTGGGGGAGTTGAAAGATAAATATGCGTCTTATTCAGTTAGGCGTCAAAGGATAGTAGCCGCTCGTCGACGTACGTCCTCTCGCTGGGGGATGCGTATTGCGAGTAGTCTAAGGGTGGAATGAGATGGAGCGAAACGCACTCAATCCTAATCAAATTAAAAAAAAGAAAAAAAAAGAAAAGAAAAAGAAAAAAAAAGAGGTAAAAATTGGCTAGGATGAGTTCTTTGGTACTCGAGTTATTAAGTTCTCGGGGACTTTGTGCCTAGTGACCTAAGACTTTTCCGATCTGGGATCCGCTAACCTAAAGCTCGCTACATGGACACCATTGTATAAGTCTTTCAGGGACCTCATCCATTGTACGGTCAAATAAGCCTTTGAGTGTCTGTATATAGAGTAAAGCATAATAAATCTTTGACAACCCCGGAGAAATATGGATGTGCAACTTGACTATGAAGAATCTAGGTTGTATTTCGTTTCTAATCTTGTGATTATTATGATGAGAACAAGTAAGGTCCATTAATTTGTACTAAAAACATGTCGAGTGAGTTTAAGCACACACGCACGCTTCTTCACTTGTATTGCTAACATTTGAGTACCTAGTTATTTCGCATTCCGAGGTCATTACATTCGTTGAGGCATTTATGCTTAATTAGTTACGGTTACTTGTTCGGGATCATTGCGTTCTTGCATTCATTTAAATTCAGTTGCATTCATACATCAATTGTTAAACCTGTTTTACATTGCTTGAGGACAAGCAACGGTTTAAGTTTGGGGGTTTGATAAGTGCATTTCATATCACTTATTACGCTTCCATTATTCTTAAAATCATCATCGGTTCTCAAATATTCGTTGAGTTTTAACGTATTTTTCCAGTATTCTTAAAAACGCTTGTGCCGCGGGTAAATTGTGATAATATTAATAAATTTGGGGTTGAAATTGAAGAAACTGGAAAATTAATGTATTTAGGAAAATTTTGGAATAGTTGAAAAGAAAAGAAAATATATTAATGCTGAAAATATATTATGACGAGTGATTTTCAAAAAAATATATATAATAATGCTTGAAATATATTATGACGAGTGATTTTCCAAAAAATATATATATTAATGCTAAAAATATATTATTACGAGTGATTTTCCAAAAATATATATATTAATGCTTGAAAAATATATTAATGTTGAAAAAAAGGGAAAATATATTTTCTAAGATATTGTTTAAAATATTAAATTAAGAAGAAAATATTAAAGCGAAGCATAAAAGGAAATTAATGTTGAATTAAGAAAAGAATATTAGATTAATCCGAATATTTTATTTAGCAATATTGTTTAAAATATTATTTTATTTAACATAAATATTTACGTTACGTAATTTAATTATTTTTAGGGTTTCGGCAGAATATCTATATAAAGAGACGAAAAGGAGAAAGAAGGGGTGCCGTTTGGTTTCTTGTCTTTCGGCAAAATACAAATAAAAAAAAACAGAGAATAGAAAAAGAAAGAAGTCGTACGAGAAAAGAAAAACAATTGGTGTCACACTTGAAAAGTATATACAATTGTTGGCCGATCGAAAAGCAAAGCCGTCAGACTCGAAAAACATAAACAATTGGTGGCCGTAGGATTAGCAAAGCTAATTGGTGTCAGACTCGAAAAGCAGATACAATTGGTATCCGTTCGATTATAAAACAGAGAAGACAAAACGGGTTTAACAAAATTGAGGCGTCCGTTTATAACAACTGGTGTGTGCCGATTTTGACGCCGAATTGAATTTCGATTAACGCAGACGGCAATTGACGGCGAATTGACGTTGAGTTTTTTTTCGTTTATTTTTATTTTTATTTTTATTCATCAAAGCTATGTTAATTTTTAAGACCATGATGATGATTTGTTCGATTATGAACTAATCGTTGTCATGGAACCTTAGCGGATTTGTTTGAATAATATTTAGGGTTTATTGCTTAATTGATTTTTTTAGATATGTTTATCGGTTACCTAGTATGGTTGTTTTTTTGTTAGATGCGTCGCGAACATCTAGATTGTTTATCTTTAATGAATGTGAAAGTATAATTAAGGGTTAGAACTTGCCATGCTAGCATAGGTTCTTGAATGATTCATATTGTGATTGTTCATGATTCGTAATATGTCATTAACCATATCATATTACCCTATGTAATCGAAATAGATAACTTGTGCTTAAAACCAATTGTACCTCAATTCATATAGACATATAGGATTGTCATGCATGCAGTGTCTGCTTAACTGCTATCTCTTTTATGGTTGATTAAGTGGTTTGGTTTACGTGTATTGAAAGGTAGCGTATTCTGATTTTGTGTTATCTGATTAGTAATCGTAGTTATCTTACATATTGATTAAGTATATTAATACTCTAAGTAAAATAAACAATGAAGTTAGGGTTCCATGTTTTCTCTCGTATAAGTAAAACTCATTAGATATTCTCGTACTTGATTTGTTTAGTTACATTCATACTTTATTACTCGTTCAAACATTAGTTTAATAATCATACGTTGTTGCATAAGTGAATTCTTGTCTTATACACCTAGTCTTCGTGGGAACGATCTTTCTTACTTATTACTTGCTACGATTTGACCGCGTATACTTGCGTGAGAAAAGGACTAACAATCATTATGGTACTGGCAGAAGGAGTTGTTACGATGTTCCCTATGAGATTGCAGTGCGGCCGGCCTTCTATAGTGTACTTCTTCCTTTGTTTTGTCATAAATGGTGGCCACACTTTCCTTTAACTCTGCAAACCACTCCGGTTGAACCCAAGGCCCTCTTTTATTTCTAGATTGTTGACTCTGGGCAGGTGCAACTGGCTGAGATTGAGCTTTAGCCCTGTTATGCGCCTGTCCGGTCTCCCTTGCCTTGTTCCCGGACTGATTTTGATTGGGGTTTGGTGCAACCGGAGCAGACCTCACCTGCCTGTGCACCCTAGTTTTATTTGTTTCATCAACATTGATTTGCTTCCCGACCTGATTCAGCAAACCTCCATAAGTCATGGCTTTCTTTCTGGTCACTGAATCAGCCAAATTTCCAGGGTTTAAACCCTGTCTCAAGGATGCTATTGCTACTTGCTCGAAGCAATTAGCCAATCCATTTTTGGTGTTTACAAAACAACTTATGTATTCTTTCAATGATTCGTTTGGTTCTTGGGCACAATGGATTATTGTATCCCCATTTCCCTTCAACTCCTTACTCCCAACAAACTGCCTTCGAAAGGCCACCCAAAAGGTATCAAAATTCTTGATGCAGCCCTGAGGTAGGCTGTTATACCACTTTAGTGCACTCCCCGTAAAGGATTGGGAGAATGCTCTACAGAGTAACTTGTCGTCATCATCAAAATTCATCATGAAGTTTTTAAATTGTTCCAAGTGGTTGTCCGGATCAGTACTGCCATCGTACTTCTCCATTTTAGTGCTATCGAACCTCTTAGGGATGTTTCCGGACAGAATCTTGGAAGACAATGGAGATTGTCTTCAATTCCGGCCACGACTGAACACAGTATCCTCATTGGGAGTTGCAAAGATACCTGGTTCATCGTGGAAGGCAAAGGGATCCATCAGCATCCGGTCTACATGCCTCCGGTTGTGAGATGATCATTTGCCTATATTCTTCTTCAATTTCCCATGTCTATCCCTTTTTCTTGAATATTTTTTAATCAACTTTTGCTTCTTTTTGGATCGGCCCTCATCACTGCTGGAGAACAAGGACTCTTTAACTCTTTCCTCATCCGAAGAGCTACCAGAAGACTCTGAGTCTGAGTCAGAACTCTCCACTGGCTTAGATCGGTGAGATTTTTTGGAGCTGGCATGAGTCTTTTTGGTACTCACATAAGTCTTTGAAGGCTCATGCTCTCTAGGGTTATCGGTATGATGAGCAACTGACGCTTTTGACTTATCTTTCATGCCCAACTTAGCCTTTTCTGCCCTCAGAGCTTCTATCTCGCCCTTTAATCTATCACGCTCCTCGATAGTATACTCATCATTTTCACCCACCACTTCAAGCAAGGCTGGTGGTACTTTCGAGGCGTCCGGATTCATTCAGACTGATTTTTCGTGTTGGTTTCGAATGCTTGATTCAGGCATCGTCGTGCTCCCACTGTGGTCGCCAATTTGGTGTGGTTTATTTTTGTCTGAGGGTAAGTTTGTAATTTTTGTTTAGAGTTCGTGGAAGTTTGTAAGTATTTAATGTTTGGATAGAGAGTGGAGGGAGAATTAAGCAGTCTGGTTGTATTTAATTTTTATTACCCTCATTTAATGTTGGTGGTTGGGTATTTATACCCTCACATCTGGGCGTTATGTGCTTTCGGGTCATGTTTAATGGACCCAGGTCAAGTTTAAGGACCCATGAGCTCTTAGTAGGAGAGCTGGCAATTTAGTCATGGATTGATTAGGTTTTTAAGTACTTTAGTCCTCGTTCGAACAGTCCAATGGATGAGGTATTCGAACTGCCCTGTCCGGTTAGATGGTCTTTGTCCAAACTATCCGTGTACGAAGAGGTAGCAGAATCCGGACTCATCAAATAAGTCTCTACCGGGTACACTCATTTGAAATTTGAACCAATGTTTCAGGTGTTTGACTTGGCGTACGAATTAAGGAAAGAGTCGTTCAATGTGTGGAAGTTGAAAACTTCTGATTTCCCTAAAAGAGATATAATAGCTTACTTGGAGTAATGCATTGCTCAACAAACCGATGATATAACAAATTTCATACCTCTTAAATTTAACCTTTGATATGACTTTGACTAATAATCTATAATGTTTATTGTACTTCGATGTTAAATGTTATTTTTGTATGTAAATCTCATCTTGTATTAAGATTTATTGGCGTATTTTTCGTATTATGTTTAATGTTATCTCAATTTATGGTTAATGTATGATTGTTTGGCCTAAAATTCCATATTATACTGTAACTCACACACACACTATATGTGATATATGTCCAACCTGTCAAACATAATACGTGACCTAAGGCAAACAAATTAGCCTCTAAAATGGAAATAGAACATTGTATTACATGGCATGTGCGACACGGAGTCTAAAAATTAAGCCATCTACGTGATATAATGTTTTGTTTAGCTTTTACATGTTTTTATTTGTCTTGGATTGCGCATTATGTGCAATCAAAGGTAAATTTATTGGTTTTATTTTTAAGACAGAGGCATGAAATCACATAGTCTATGCGATTTTTAAATGGAAATCACATAGACTATACGATTATATGCTATATTTTCCCTCACTAAATCTTATCCGAACAATGAATTTCGCACCAAATTAAATTTTATGCCTACTACTTTCTCCATATAATACCAATTTCTCGCCTAATAATGTTTCCTATCACTTAATTCTCCAGAAATAGCTTCACAAACGTAGCATGTTTTTTTTATCTACTCAATATCATAAATATTCAAACTTCTAACTTTTAAGATATGAAATGGAGTATTCGAGAAGACCACCACTCGTTGAAAGCCGTAAAATTTGTTAAGAAAAAACGTTTAGAACATAATACGACGGGTTATTTATTGAAATTATTTGTATAATATACTACAAGTACGAGCGTCATAGAGCTCTCATTCGCCTCACTACGGTTATTTATTGTTATTTCTATTTTTCTTTATTCTTTATGTATGTTATATGTTTTTTCATCATATGATTTTTTTTTTATTGTTTTAGTGAGATGCTTTCATCGGGTCCATGCGAGCCTATCAATGAACTCGATATTGATAAAAATAAAAGATAAAGATCATAAACTAAGGATGTCGTATAAGTCAAAGCAAAACATCACAATAGTCATAAACAAGCATCATAATAGTCATAAACAAATATCATAACAGTCATACAAGTCATAAACACAGATCGTAAACAAAGATCGTAAATAAAGAATAAAGTATGTGGTACGTCATAAGAAACACAAACTAAAACCTAGGAACGACCTCGATAGTGCTCGAAGATACAAAAGCACTTCTCCAATGCATATGCTTTCTATTCTAATATCATTGTATCACAACGTGCCTGAATCGCCAATATACAATCAAATGCATAGTCTACTGTACCATGAGTGTCTGAATGAGGGTTTTCCCCCACATATGTATCAGGCCTTACTAAGTTCGGGTTGCCCAATATGTACCACATGTTAGTCTTAACCTAAACACCGTATAACAGGTCTGTAACAACCGTCCCACCCTAATATATATCACCTCTATCCATGATGAATTGAAGATGCCAACTTTCCCAATTCCTCTCATCACATGCAAACCTAGGGCTAAATTTCCTACATAACTGGAGAAACTGAGGTCATAAACGGCATGGTATCATATGAATGTCCCTCATCTAACATGTCGTACTTCTGGAAAATACGACTATACTATGTCAAAATTTTGAATTAACTAAATGATTCTACCATGAGGTTGGTTCTCACACTAGTTATCTCTAAAGGGTGGCCTCTAATCAACTAGACATAAATAATGTCTTTCTAAATGCTTTTCTGAAAGAAACTGTCTACATGGTTTAGTCAAAGAATTTTGAAGACCCTAAGAAACCTAGCTTTGTGTGTAAACTTCATAAAAATACTATGTTTTAAAGCAGACTCCTACATTATTGTGTGTTAAACTCGGAGATAGCTTATATGCTAAAAGTTACAAAATTTGTAGAAGACTATTGCGCTTATTTTGGTGACAAACTTGTATCTTGGACCTAAAAAAACGAAATGTAGTAGATCTATCTGCTGAAATAATATGGCTTCGATCCATCCTCGATAAACTTCAGCTCCTACTATCGAGAACCCTAATTATTCGGTGCGATAATTTGGGAGCGAGTTCATTAGCTTCAAATCTCGTTTTTCATGCTCGGACGAAGCCCATAGAGGTAGATATCAATTTCACCCGAAGTCGAATCTTTCCACATTCTTTTGCAATCCACTAGATATTCTTACATGACCAAAGTTGATTGTCTGACCAAACCAATTTTTCACTCACGTTTTATATAATTTCGAACCAAATTTGGGCACACCTTTTTCTCGCTATGTTCAAGTGATATAAAATAATGGCTTAAAAAAAGATGGTAGAGGATGATTAAAAAAATATGACTAGAAGTGAATAAGTCGCAGACCGCTAAAAAAAGACAGCATAAAACACTTCGTTTTAGACATTTAATGAAACGCTGAGTTTCAGTGATATTGCGAAGAAGTCTAAATTGCACGGAGCTGCAATACTCTATTGCTATGGGCCTCCAATTTTTTTAATTCCGAATCATAAATAACATCATCTACATAATAAATGATAAGTCTAGAAGCTACTTGCATTGTAGCTAAGGTTCGTTGTAGATAAGGTTTGTTGTAGGTAGTGTCCGCATACTTGCACAAATATTTTGTAAATAAGCTTAAGCTATATAAGACTGTATTGGCATTGATGTAAAGTCAGAAATCGAAATTACTACAATACAGAGAAAGCATTCAAAACACACTCAATTCATTCATTAATCAACTTTGATTAAGTTTCATAAGGGTTAGATCAATAATTTTCACTGTAGATTTTTAGATACATAATTGGGAAAGGAGTGTCTGGAATTTACACGTATACTACATCATGGATGCTACAGGTCTGGCCTGAAGTGAACGTAGGTCAAATAAGGGCTGTTTTCAAGCTCGATGACATGTAAGAGAAACTTACAATTAATCTTAATTTCTCTTGGATAGTACTAAATAGCGGTTAATAATCAAATTTGGTGATAGGTGTAACCGAATAGCAATTTCTGCGGACAAGCAAAGAACTCACATATCACGTCGGACCAACCACTCTTGCGGCATGTTAATTATCATTACAATCTCTTAAATATGTACTATTTTATTTCCATAGATGTTTACTAGCGGTTATTACTTATTAGGGTGGCTCCGAGATGGAGACTACATACCAAAGATGGGGCCCATGGAAAAAAGTTTTAGGTCTTGTTTTTGTCTACACATAAGCTACCAGTCTTCAAGAGGGAATTCACGTGACCTTGGTGGTCATTAGTCTATACTGTTGGTACCAGTGACTACAAAAAATATTGGTTTTATGCTCACGTTACAAGGGATATAGGTGATGAAACGTTTAAAGCCACCAACTGCCAAATAAAATTCGGACTGGACTATAAGGGAAAGGGTATGGTTAAATTGGGGTCCAATTGGTTAACCAGTTCCAATTTTAACCATACCCATCAAAAATTTAAGTAGCCCCAAACTAATACCCAAAAAACCCTTCAGTTTTTTACTAAGTCAAAACCCTAAACACTAACCATTCCCACTTCTAAAACAGCCCCAACCCAAAATCAGCCCCAAAACCCTAAAACCTCTCCAAACTCCAAACTTTTGCAATCTTGCAAAATCAGTCTCAAATTCAAATCCGAAGATCTCTACACATCAACAACAAGTCAAGAACTACAATGGGCAAAGGAAAAGAGTAAGTTTTTACTCTTGAATGTACTTTATTTCTATATTTGGTTGATGTTAGGTTTTTTGATTTTGATGCTAGGTTAGGTTTGTTTGTGGCTGATTTGGTGTTATATTTGCTTATCATGTTGTTTATAGTTGTCTAGTGATGCTAGGGTATGCTAGGTTAGGTTGTTTGTGGCTGATTTAGGTAGTTTTTCGAGCTTTATATTTGTCTTCAATGGCTGTTTCGAGGTTCCCCGCCGGGTCAGTTGGTGGTTACCCGACGGGGAACCTTTTTTTTTGCAGGTGTTCATGTTCACCCGCCGGGTATTAGGCCATTCACCCGGCGGAGGAACCTGGGTTTTCCTAGGTGTTCTTGGTCCCCGCCGGGTGGACCCCGATTCACCCGGCGGGTGAATAATTGTCACCCGGCGGGTGAAAACTAAAAATTAAATATTTTAATTTTCACCCGCCGGGTGAAAATATCCGAACCGGCGGGGAAGACCTGTTCTTAGTATTTTTATGTATATTTTTTCGACCAATGTTTTTCTAACTTGTTTATTTTCTAATGTTTTTGCAGACAACACGAAGCACCTCGCCTAACCAAGGAGAAGGCGGCCAAGGCGGCAAGAAAGAGTGAAGGTAGTAGCCGACGGCCGGTGGTCGCCGCTAGGCCGGAACGTGGGATCGGACAGAGCGTGTTCGCCCCCACCGCGAGGTGCGCGAGGAGCGCGAGGACCCGACCGAGCGATCGTTGCGGCATCGGAAATTCGATGCCACAAGGGATGCCCCCCATCGACGATCTTCTCCTCCACGAGAGGTGCTCCCCATCCGACCGCGGCGTGCCCTAGTGGACGAGGAGGAGGATGATACGGAGGAGGAAGAAACGGAGGTCCCATTGCCACCACCTCGAAGAGAGGTTCGTGCCGAAGGGCCTCCAACCGATGCGGAGGGATGAAAAAATCTTTTCCTATCCCAAAATAGTGTGCTTCTCTTCCCCGAGTATGCGCAGCACGAGGCGTACTACGCCTTCAAAAACGATGTAAGTTAATTAATTTATTATTTTTTTGATTAGTTAAATTCATTTTTTAACATTGTAGTTGTTTTTGAATTTTTTTACAGGCGCGCTCGGGCATTACGGTGCAGTCGAAATATGGTTTGCTTGGTCAGTGGGACCTTAGCAAACAACTGGGGCTTAGGGCTTACCTGGAGGAGACACCATTTTGGCCCTTGATGCGGCATTTACCGAGGTTCAACAACCACGTCCAGTTGGCGGAGGTCTTCGGTGAGAGGTGGCACCAGGAGACCAACACGTTCCAGTTCTCCTTTGGGGAGATGACGCTGACACCGGACGACGTGTATGTGATTACGGGCCTCCCGGTTGAGGGGAGAATTATTGACCTCTATAGGCCTGATCCGCTAGAGGCGACGTATGCACGGTATGGGGAGCTGTTGGGAGTTTCGGCTGCTGATGTGCAGCAGGAAATGGAGGCGCATGACGGGAGCGGATTCGGCCTCCGATGGCTTAGGACCACATTCTCAGGGGAAGCGTACTTAGATTCCAACGCCGCCTGCACTCCGGAGATGAAGGAGGCAGCAGCTCGGGCATATATCTTGTTCTTCCTCGGGTGTACTATCTTCACCAACACGAGCCAGAAGAACATCCAGTGCGATTTTCTCCACCACCTCGAGAACTTAGAGAAGGTTGGTGAGTACGCATGGGGACTTGTGCGTTGGTGTGGCTGTACAAGAGTTTGGGAGGCATCTCGAAGCACTCCTTGAAGACCTTGGTCGGCTTCTCGGCCTTGTTCGAGTGTTGGGTCTATGACCACTTCCCCGTCTTCCGCGCGCCAGTGAACAGTGGTTATAGCCCGACGGATCCGAAGATGCTGGCGTGGTTGCCGAAAAAGATCCCGGTATCATTAACTCGGGGGAAGCCTTACTACCGTGACATCCTTGCGGCTCAAGGAGAAAAGGATGTAAGTTATCTTCTTTACGTTTACTTAAATACATCTACTTTATATAAAATGTTTGACGAGTAAATAGTTTTTTTTGTAGGTTATTTTCCGACCTTACGAGGATGTCCGTGAGGTATGGCCGGAGCAGGCAATAGGGTTGTACCGAAACCCTATTCGCTTAATGATGGTGAGCGAGGCATATCACCCCGACCGAGTGATGCGCCAGTTCGGTTGAACCCAAGAAAAGCCGCTCGACCCCCTCGTTGCTAGAACCGGTCTTGGTAGAGGAGACCATCTTCGGTATCCGGTTCAGGTTAGGCATTAGACGAACTGGAGGGAGCACCTATACGTGATCGATAGGTATTCGAGGCCTTTGGAAGGGAGTACTCACACCGCGTCCCCCCAGTACAAGGCGTACGTGAAGAAGTATGGGTGGTTTAATATCACACCTCGGATTCTTACGTAGACGTCGGCGGTCGATGTGGTGAATACGATTAATCATATTCGGCCGTTAGACGACTCGAATGACGAGATAGTGGCTTTTGGGAGGAAGGTTATGGAGCTTACCGCACCCTGGCTTCTTATCATTATGCTTGGATTTTTTATATGCTTGTTGTTCTAGTTGTGAACATTACCTTACGTTTTAACTTGTTGACATTTGGGTTAGCTTTGTTTTTTAAAAACCGTAACTTTGTTGTTGTATTTTAGTTTGAAGTTAAGAAAATTTTGTGTTTGTTTAATTAAAGTTCGTTCTTGTCGTTTAATTAAAGTTCGTTCTTGTCGTTTAATTTAAGTTATCTAATTCAATATACCCACTCACATTCTAGTCTTAAACAAGCAAAACATGTTATAGTTTCAACCAAAGTAAGTTCCAATAAAAAACATGTTATAAGTTTCTCCTTCTTTTTTTAAAATAATAACCCCTTCCCCGCCGGGTCAACTATTTTCACCCGCCGGGTGAATACTTCCCCGGCGGATGAAAATTACTCCGCCGGCGGGTGGAATTGTCAACCGGCGGGGATAGTCCCTGACCCCGCCGGTTGACATCGAGTGGATATTCAGAAATTTCCACTCGATCACCCCGCCGGTTGACAAATATTCAGCCGCCGGGGACATTGTCAACCGGCGGTTGAATATATGTCAACCGGCGGGGGACTCATCCTCAACCCATCCTCAATGTTTTTTTAGGATGGGTCACCGGCCCGCCGGTGTGAAAATTCGGCCCCGGCGGGGACACTTCCTCCCCGTCGGGGTAGTTGTCACCCGCCGGGGTGAAAATTCCCCCCCGGCGGGGTGGGGCTTTAATTTTTTTTAAAACCTTTCTGAAGTATTTTATTTGGTGAACCGGCTGGTGACAAGTCATGGACCGGCGGGGACCTAATACAATTATTGCCCCCGCCAAAAAATAATTCGCGCCATATGACTCTCCCGCCAAATGAAACTCCCGCCAACGATATACTTCCATTATAAATATACAAGTGTTAACGAGCAACATGGCATCCATCAAACACTTAGAAACAAATGGAGTTTACCGCTAATGAAGACTACTATATGCTTGTAGCAGTTAAGGATTCCCGGGCCGAGTTGGGTGAAGATAGGAGTGATGCATTTTTTGAAAGGGTTTTGTGTCATATGTATTACAACTACGGCTATTTAGAAACTGGAGGTGTCGTTGTGCGCAGCCGTGACGAAATCAAGGCACGGTACCTCTTTGTGCAGCCCCTCACGAAGTTGTTGTTCATGCCGCCAAGAATTATAGAGGAGGCGGTAAAGGTCTGGGACATGACCGTCTGCGACTATATCACTAGGGATATGGTAGCATATGTGGAGGATATGGTTATGGCAAAGGAGGATGGCGACGATGTTTAACACAGCTTGCGTTACGACTACTAATAGTGCAATCTGTCGTATTCGAACGTGTTTTTATAATTTATGTTGCGTAATGTTGTTGTAACTTGTTATGTTTTTATTATATGTGTTAAGTTGTTTATGTAATGTTAAGTTGTTATGTTTGGGTTTCTAGTTGTTGTTCAATGTTACCGTATTTTACATAGCACCGTATTCGAGCTGAGCATACATTCTTGTAAGGATATTCATTCATTTAACCTCAACCCCATACAATTGAACATACATTCATCTAAAGAAAATTAAATCGAAATACAAACCGATACAAACAGGCACTATCAAGTTAATCACTCATTTCCTGTATGCGGATGTCTATAATGTCAGAACGAACCCTATCCAGTTGATCCTCCGTTATCGAATCTGTGTCTTGACAATTGAACAAGTTACTCGCAACACGACGTTCTAATTCGGTGAGGCCAGAAACCGGATGGCGGCGGTGTGTGAGTAGGACTGACCACCTGGCCTTCACCTCATCAACACGCCTTAAATTTTTGGCGGTTGGACACCATCCCTCCCGTATAATAAGTACATTTAGCATAGCAGTGCCTCCCAATACGCTTTACGCCCCTCTTCTATGTGAGTGTTACCAAGTTCGATTGATGCTTTAATCAGATATTGATCTTCTAACTTGTTCCAGAGACACATTATTTTAGGGTTTATCTTGTTGTGTGGGCAGGACATTTATTTTATAGATATTAAACTCCCGCCAAATACTTTGCCACAGAAACTCCCGCCAAAATAAGTCCCGCCGTTTTTAATTTCCCGCCAAATTCAAACACCTACCTAATGATACTCCCGCCAATAAACAAATAATAAGCGGGGAAAAAAACACCATTTCCCGCTCACTATTTTTATGATTGAGCCACATACATGAACTCTATAAATACTGTAACCCGACTATGAAACTAAACACTTAAGTTAAAACAATGGATGATTCCGGCTGGAATGTGTACGAAGATGCAAGCCTACTATGCGCATTCGACTTCGTCAAAGCTACGATGCAAGAGGAGTTTCCTGGTTTCGTCGATGCGGTTCTGTGCAGAATGTTCTTCAACCACGGTAGGGAGGCATCGTGTGCAGGATGTTTAATGCCCCGACCACGTGCCCGCGAAGAAGTTGCCGATAGGTTAGCTTATCTTAAAACAGTGACTTTCAATATCGAGTCACTTCCTTGGGAAGACCGAACCAAAGTCCGAAGGGTATTCGACATGGGATTGCAGACTACAATTACGCAGGAGATGGTGTCGGAAGCGATAGAGCGGATGGACAACGAAATAGCCGATGCAATAGCCAGCACCGTTGAAACGTACTCAACTCCCGAGGGAAGTAGTGACTCTGATGGATTCGGGATGAACTATCCGACCCTGTAAAACTGAACGTGCAATGCTAACCCGGAGTTAGCTTATCTATCATTTGGTTTATTTAATGTGCTTATGTATTTCTAATTATGCAATGCTTTAAATTAAAGTGTAATGTTTTAATGCAATGTTTTCAATGTTTTAATGCAATGATCTACTTAAGAATGGAAAAGTTTTATTGTTTTCAACATAAAAAGCATCCACACATAAAAACCATAAAAGCATAAAAACCATCCAGGGTTTACATTCGTTACAATCGTCTAGTAATCAGTCATCAAGCAAAAGCGGATAAATCGGTTACTTCGGGGTAATTATTTTTAAGCTCTTCGTATTTCTTGCGACGAGATGCAATCGGCAATGCCCAACCTTCAGCTTCTGGTGAACGCAACTTTAAGCAACAAGGATGTATCCTAGCACATGGGGCCTCCGCCTTAATCCCAAGCTACAAAACGAAAACACGATAAAATAAATTTCTTGAAATTAAAATTACCCTTGTATGAATTACCCTTGTATGAGTACTTACGTTCACGAAATGGTTGGTGTTCACCCAACCCAATCCGATTTCCAACCGGTTTGGCATCGGAGGAGGTGCACCTCTTAACGGAAGAAAAGTGAAGCCGACATCCATATTTCGGAATACCCCAACAAAATGGAGTATGCAGTTAAACGCAGATACAATTGCCACTCCCATCTCGGGCATGGACATCCAATGGTCCTTAGTTCCCACATCGCTAGAACATTTCACACGCTCCGCAACATCAATCAAATCCTCCATGCTAGTAAAAATCTTTACGTAGACCGATGCGTAATCCATAAGCTCGTTGTAAAGGGCATCCCTTATCAACCTCCACCCATCTTGTTGCCCGTTCAAGGCGTACGCTATCGAGCGGTACCCGCAATGCCCATCGGATTTAACATCGCTAATAGACTCTACGAAAGGCCTAAAATATATCGGGAATTGGTTCATGTATCCTTTGGGGTCTACAAAACTTGCCTTCACCGGCATCGTAGAGCTTGACCTACAACCCACCGTTCCACTACTAAGCATTGTACCACTTGCTTGCGTTGGAATAGCGGTACCTTTCGTACGAGCGGGGGTGGTCCCCAAACCACGTTTGGGCTCCTTCTTTTTTTTCCCTTTGCTCGAGGTTTCAGTTGGAAGTTTGAAGTCTCCAAGTAAGGATGGCGTACTATCATGTTCTTCCTTAAGCACATGTTCGTGCCAACTTTTGTCGCGTTTAGTGGATGTATCATCAGCGGCAATAGATAACTTACGTTTGTTAGGTGGACGACCGCGCACTTTTTGCTTAACCAATGGCTCCAAAATGTTAGTTGTTTCGGGATGGACGACGACAAACCATTGTTTATAAATGTGCTCTATCCGTGCTTCGTCATTGGACGCCATGACATCGGATACTAGTTTGTCAAGCTTGGCTTTAAGTTGCTCATTCGTCGAGAGGTTGGTACGAACTAGGATGTCTAACCTCTTCCAATGTTCATGAAACAACTCAAGCGGCACCTCTATCCCTTTCGTAACAAATTCATAGATTTCATGGGCACAAGGCATGCCGTGCGTAGTTCGTATGGCACAACCGCAAGGCATATCCGGTGCAATTGTCATGTTCCGGGCACATTCGACTTCGTCGGCCAAAATTTCCATTGCATGGTGGGAGATGTTGTTTTTTAGTTGACCGTACACAATGTTTGTGAATTTATGTAGGGCCAACAACCGGCTCTTTTCAAAGGAAGCCTTGATGTCCCCGTGTTGCAATTCGATCAAAGTATGCAACTTCAACCAAAAAGATTCAAAGTTACCTTTGCTCGTACCGATGAAACGCTTGAGGCTCGAATGAGCGCTCTCCACGCGGTTTGTGGTTTGGTTACCAAAATGCATCCACTTGTTAGTTCTCCACGTGACAAACTTGTCACTGTACGACCCTACCCAACTTTCGGTATACTCAATCGCTTCCGGATACTCTTTGAAGTCGCGGTGCAATTCCGACCGGTAGTTCTCGTATGCTAACTCCGCTTCCGCCAACATCATTCTGTTCCACACTTTCAAAAAGGCATTGGACACTACCTTCTCCTTTAGATCTTTTTTGTTTTTGCTAGGACGTTCATGTTGATGTGCCATCGACACAATATGTGCGTTGCATTGGGGAACACTTCCTCCACCGCATTCACTAGCGCCAAGTCTCTATCCGTCAAAACAATGGATGGTAATTCTATGGAGTGAGTTGCCATCAACGAATGTAAGCATCCTAACACCCACTTGTAGGCCTCGATTTTTTCACTCGACATAAAAGCAAATCCAATGTAGAATGTTTTCCCCGTACAAGTCGCACCCACGACCTCGTACAACGGCATCCCGTATTTGATCAGCTTGTACGTGTTATCCATTATAATGACGTTCGAAATTTCCGTAACAAATCAAAACTAACCGGGTGCGTAAAAAAAAGCTCGCCTATGATATCGCTTCCGTCTTCGGACTTTCTATGGAATTCGTAGTAGTTTAGTCGCTTTAGTTCACCCAACAAGTATTGGAATTGCGACCGACCGCCTTTCTCGAGCTTCCGGTGTTTTAGTATTGCGTTGTACACGGTGCGGATTGTAGAAGAATTCTTAGGGTTCAATTTCTTCACTCCACCAAGAATATCACGAGGACGGGATCCCATTTTATTCGAACTAACCACGAAATCCATTTCTTTTTTTTTGAAAGCGTCCCACGTAGGAATGACCTTCTTTGTAGGATGTAGTATTGTGATTGTGAACGCCGCACACAACCTTTATTCCCCACAAATCATCACCCATATTCTTGCCTTTAAGGGCGAACGGGCATCCGCATTTTTTCGTTCCGGTAGACTTCCTCTTTAGATCCTTGGGGTCTACCAGTTTTGTGTAAACACCAGATCTTTCGCACACAAACTCTAATCTAGGAGTTTTACGATCGTGTCTATCGCATCGGCGTAAAATAATCACAAACCCGTTATCCGATGCGGTTTCCTTAACCCATTCAATAAGGTCTGCCCGGGAGTAGTACTGTGATTTGATGTTGAACAACTCGCTATAATCGATGGAGCAAGGCACCGGTATTTCCTCCTCCTCCCCCTTCTCCATGCACGAACTAGTCAAATAATCCTTTGACTCATCACCCTATGCATGTTAAAAAAGAAGCATCAAATACGAGCATGGATAAAATAAGCCAAAACCCCAACCCAACGGTTAGACAAGTCACACAAAATGAAGGTTCGTTCCCCGCCGGTTGTACATGGTCCGAACCGCCGGGGACATTGTCAACCGGCGGTTGAAAATTCCCACACCGGCGGGGATGTAGTCAACCGCCGGTTAACAATTCCCCACCCGCCGGGGGACAGGGTCTAAAACAAACTCCATAGGAGTTTAAAAACCGGGGTTGACCCCGGCGGTTGAGGTTGCCAACCCCGGCGGTTGAGGTTGCCAACCCCGCCGGTTTAAGTTTCAGACCCCGGCGAGGACAATACTGAACTTCAATATTGGATTATGGGGAAAAAAAGGAGGTGCCCCGCCGGTATGCAGGGGCACAACCCCGTCGGGTACGGCTGTCCCACCCGGCGGTTGGACATGGCGTCCCCCGACGGTTGGACACGGCATGCCCCGGCGGGGAAGCTTCATCTTCTACATATGAATGTTCTTCATCCCCGCCGGTTTAGAGGATTGAAACCGGCGGGGTAGTTCGGGTTCTACCTTTCTAAATGTAGAAGGTCTACCAAAATAGAAACTTTTATAAAAAGGTTGGTTAGAACAACTACCATATTTGGAGTCCCATGCTCCTCAGCAAGCTTCTCACATTGAGAGTCCATCCTTCGATTATTCCGAATTTATAAAAAAAAGTAATGATTTTTTGGAGCTTCAAGTGTTTATTTGTGAGTTTTTGAAGTTTTTGAAATTTTAGGAGTTTTTGAATTTTTGGGAGTTTTTGAAATTTTTGTTAAGACTAGAGTATAAGAGGGTTGTTTGGAGGAGAAATTTTGTGTTCTTCCACAATTGGCTAACCATACCCACATTCCACTACAAGACAAAAATAAAGATTCTTGGTCAAAGGGTAAAATCGTCTTTGACTATTGAATTAAAAAGATTCTCTAAATTTTGGGAATGCTTAACATTTTTTGGGCCCTAATTTAGCCATACCCTAAGGGAAATTACTAAATCTACACGTGGCCATAAGTTAACATTGTCAAGTTCTGTTGCATTACATGTGAACGTCAACAACATGTAAACAATGACTGTTTTTCGAGTGGTTTGAGAGAAAGGGATAATGTTATTGCGAAGCATGATAGCCACGGATTGTATAAATTATTAAGCATCCAAGTACCCATCTATTTATTAGAAGAAGGACACAACACATAGGTGTATAAAATGCGAAATAGGTCTTATGGACCAGCAAGATAGACCCTATATTGCATTTAATCTCAAACTTTAGTTGTGTCCTTTGAATTTGTCCGTTTCTTTTTCACATTGTCGTTTCACTTTGTGCTGTCTTTTTGTCTACTCAACTTTGGACTATTTAATAGTCTCTCTATTACCTAATAAATCAATCTGAGACTTGAGCATTATCCCTGTTGTCTCAAAACGGTGTATATTAATCTGTTTTAAGACTAGATCTGGTATCAGAGCCTGAAGGTCTTAGCAGACGTATTTGTTTCACTAACGATGGAGGTGAACAAAGGAAAACGAGGTTTGTACGGCATAAGCTACCCAATGCTGGATAGAAGTAATTATACGGCTTGGGCTATCAAAATGAAAGTTTATATGCAAGCGCAAGGGGTCTGGAATGCATTAGAGCCAAAAGATCCCAATGTTGTTGTCGAAGAGAAGACAGATAAGATAGCGCTAGCAATGGTGTATCAGGAAATTCCCGAAGATGTATTGCTCTCAATTGCGAACAAGGGAACAGCGAAGGACGCCTGGGATATGATAAGAACCTTATGCCAAGGTGCAGACAAAGCAAAGAAGGCACGGATTCAGACCCTAAAATCTGAATTCGAAATGCTAAATATGGGTGACAATGAAAAATCTGAAGATTTTCACATGAGAATGAATAGCCTCGTTACAAATATTCGAGCTTTGGGGGAAACGATGGAAGAATCATACGTCGTAAAGAAACTTCTGCGTGCTGTCCCTGCCAGATTCCTACAGATAACTTCGACACTGGAGCAATTTGGAGACATCGAGAGCATGACTGTCGAAGAAGCTGTGGGTTCACTCAAGGCACATGAAGAACGAGTAAAAGGAAGGACAGAAATGAAGGAGATTCAACTCATGTTGACAGAAGAGGAATGTGCTAAACGAGAAGGAGCCAACAAAAAGCTTCTATTGACGCGTGAAGAATGGCTGAGGCGAAACAATGGTGACAGATCCACAAGGCAGAGAGGCCATGGAAAGTTTGACAAGAGTGTTATCAAATACTTCAACTGTAATATCTATGGTCACTTCGCCTCATAATGCAGGAAACCAAGGAAACACAAGGAAACACAAGAAGCGGAGGCGAATTTGGCTGCGATGGAAGATGATGAAATGGCCCTACTCTTGGCCAAACATGATAAAGAATCGTCAAAGCTTCTCTTAAATAAGGACAAACTGTTATCTAATCAATTTCCAAGGCGTGGAGAATGTGCAGGCGAATCGAATGTCTGTTACCTAAACAATGGTGCAAGTAGTCATATGACAGGTTTTAAAGAAAATTTTGCAGTACTGGATGAGATTATATCTGGTGTAGTGCGTTTTGGAGATGGTTCAAAAGTCGAGATAAAAGGAAAGGGCACTGTGATATTACTGTGCAAAAATAGAGAAGAAACGATGCTGCGAGAGGTGTATTATATACCTAGTCTACGTAATAACATCATATCATTGAGACAGATTTCTGAAGAAGGCAATAATGTGGAACTCAAGGGAGAATTTCTGAGGATCTACGACAACAAAGACAGATTATTGATGAAGGTAAAACGATCTGCCAATCGACTTTACAAAATTATTATTGAGACTAACAAACATGAATGCCTGATGACTAAAGCGGATGACATCACGAGATTGTGGCATGCCAGTCTTGGGCACGTCAATTATCAAGCCATGGCTCTCATGTCTAAGCACCAGATGGTAGAAGGAATGCCCAGGATAATAAAACCAAATGTCGTGTGTGATGGGTGCTTAATGGGAAAGCAAACCAGGAAGGTATTTCCAGCCAAATCCAAGTTTAGTGCAAAAAAGGTACTAGAACTTACACATGGTGATCTGTACGGTCCGATATCTGCAACTACTACCTCTGGATACAGATATTTCTTTTTGTTAGTTGATGACTTTAGCAGGTTTATATGGGTGTACTTTCTAAGAACTAAGGATGAGGCATTCGAAGCATTGAAAAAGTTTCGTGTATTGGTTGAGAACGGGTCAGAGAAAAGAATCAAGGTGCTGAGAACTGACAGAGGAGGTGAATTCAATTCTAATGACTTTAAAGAATACTGTGAGAATGCAGGAATTGAGCGACACCTCACGACACCCTACACTCCGCAACAAAACGGAGTCGTAGAGCGTCGAAACCGAACTATTGTGGAGATGACTAGAAGCAGTCTCAAGGAAATGCAATTTCCATCAAAGATGTGGGCTGAAGCAGTCAGAAACTCGGTATACATCCTCAATAGACTACCCATGCGAGAATTGACAGGTAAGACGCCGTATGAAGCATGAACAACAAGGAAACCGCAGATAAGTGATGTACGGGTCTTTGGGTGCTTATCGCACATGAAAACTCCAAGTGTGCACAACACAAAGCTGGATGATCGCAGTAAAAAGTTAGTTAATCTGGGGAGAGAGCCTGGAACTAAAGGATACCGTTTATATGATCCCAAGGAATATCGTATACATATAAGCCGTGATGTCATTTTCGAAGAAACGAAGCTATGGCCGTGGAGTATGATTGCAGATAGGGAGGAGACACAGGAGAGTTTTATTGTGGCAAGTATGCATGAGGTTGAAGAAACAGGTCAAGATGAGACCGAAATCGTGGAGTATGGTGATGACAACCATAATGGCAATAACACCCAGACGTCAACACCACAGTCGCGGGCTTCTGAGTCTTCTCAGTCGTCTGCTTCTAGAATCAATCGAGATAATTACGATGATAGCACAGAGCTAAAAAGATTCAGACCTTTGAGTGAAATTTACAATGTCACAGAGGAAATAGAGCTTGATGAAGAAGAATTGTGGCTCATGGGGGTAGATGAACCTGTCAACTATACACATGCAGCAAAAGATGTCAACTGGAGGCAAGCAATGAGGCATGAGATGGATTCTATTGAGGCAAATGATACATGGAAATTGACGAGTCTACCACCTGGACAGAAGATCATAGGTCCGAAATGGATCTATAAATTAAAAAGGGATGCCAACGGGAAGGTGGTAAAATACAAGGCACGCCTCGTAGCAAAGGGTTATGTACAAGAACATGGCATTGATTTTGATGAAGTATACACACCAGTTACTCGGTTGGAGACAGTGAGGTTGCTATTAGCTTTGGCAGCTAAAAATCAATGGGAAGTGCACCATCTCGACGTAAAGACGGCCTTCTTGAATGGAGATATAGTGGAAGATGTATACGTTGCCCAACCAGAGGGATTTGAAAGAAAGGGACAAGAGCACCTAGTGTACAAATTGTCTAAAGCTTTGTATGGACTTCGCCAGGCGCCTCGTGCTTGGTACGCCAAACTGAATTCATGTCTTATAAAGCTTGGATTTACTCGTTGTCCGTACGAGCATGCTGTATACACAAGGAAGGAGGGAGAAAATAGTTTGGTTATTGCAGTATACGTAGATGACATTCTAGTAACAGGCACGAGTGTCTTAGCAATCAAGGATTTCAAGAACCAGATGAAGCTTCAGTTCGAGATGAGCGACATAGGAAAGCTCAGCTACTACTTGGGAATAGAAGTTGAACAAGGAGAAGGATATATCGAATTAAAACAAGCAGGTTATGCACGAAAAATTCTGGAAAATGCAGGCATGGCAGATTGTAATCCGACGAAGTATCCAATGGATCCAAAGGAACAGCTTGATCGAGACGAGACAGGAAAGTTGGTCAATGCTACAGACTACAAGAGTATGGTAGGGGGTCTATGATACTTGGTTCATACGCGACCAGATATCGCATACTCAGTGGGTATAGTCAACTAATATATGGAAAAACCCACAAAAAGGCACCAGAATGCAGTGAAAAGAATACTCAGGTACGTTAAGGGAACTATACAACACGGGTTGGTGTATACAAAGAATAGTGGCAATAATGTGTTAACTGGGTTTTCAGACAGTGACTTGGGTGGACAAATTGAAGATAGAAAGAGCACAGGAGGCATAGTTTATTACTTGAATGAGAGTATTATCACTTGGGTCTCACAAAAACAGAAGTGTGTTGCTCTTTCATCGTGTGAAGCTGAATTCATGGCTGCTACCGCAGCAGCTTGCCAAGGTATTTGGCTTAGAAATACTCTTAGTCAGATAACACATGAAGCTGTTGGCCCAGTGATTTTATGCATAGATAATCGATCTGCAATCGACCTGGCTAAGAATCCTATGTTCCATGGTAGAAGCAAGCATATCGACATAAGGTTTCACTTTATCAGGGAATGCGTAGAGCGAGGAAAAGTTGTCTTGAAACATGTTTGCAACAACGATCAAAGAGCAGATATTTTGACAAAGGGGCTAGCTACTGTCAAGTTTGAAAACATGAGGAAACTATTGGGAGTCAAAAACTTGAGTAAACGAGGTTGAGATTAGGAGGGAGAGTGTTGCATTTAATCTCAAACTTTAATTGTGTCCTTTGAATTTGTCCGTTTCTTTTTCACATTTTCGTTTCACTTTGTGCTGTCTTTTTGTCTACTCAACTTTGGAATATTTAATAGTCTCTCTATTACCTAATAAATCAATCTGAGACTTGAGCATTATCCCTGTTGTCTCAAAACGGTGTATATTAATCTGTTTTAAGACTAGACCCTAGAGGTTTGCTTTTGGACGTACTCCTAAAAGGTTCTTTTTCCTAAAAGAACTGGTGAAATTTATAAAATTTTGTTTAATTTTTTGAGCCGCTGACGAATCTTTTTATTATATATACATATATTATGTTTAATAAGTTCGAGATCTTGTATAACCGAACTAAAAATAACAATGCATATGAAGAGTCATCTCCTCCAAGATTGTTCGTCATGTTTAACGTTCATCTTCTCCGATGAACTTCTCATCTCGGGAAAATATTCTCATCCTTTATTATCATTGTGCTTCTAGAGAGTTAGTTTTGTTCGTTGAAGAGTTCATTTTCTCTCTGTTTTTTCAAGGAACAGAGTCCTCTGTTTTCTTGATCTTTGAGAATTTGAATGGAGAATTCTGGTGATATACAGAGTGGTACAGTTAAGAAGGCATTTTCTTATGCGACGGTTATTAGAAAGAGTTTGGGATCATAGGGGAAACTAGAATTCGAGCCAGAATTTTCAGAAGTCAAATCTGATCATTTTTCGATACTGTACAATGAAGAGGTTCTTGCAAGATTGAAGGCTAAGGCTAAACATTCATTGGTTGTAAAATTTACCCATGGATTGCCCAAAAGATCTGCTTTGATTCAATTCTTTGAATCTTTTAAGTTTAAGGAAGAGTTTAGATATAAGATCTGGGATTCAAGACATATTGTTATTGAATTTGATTCAAAACTGGATTATGGAAAGATTTGGCAGAGAGCTGTGTGGAATATAGGCCCCTCAGTCATGCGTATTTTGAAATGGTCTGGGGATTTCTCGAAAGAGAGTTCGATAGCGCCAGTTTGGATTAAGTTTGAGCTTCCTGAACATCTATATGATGAAAATGTGGTGAAATCAATAGCTTCGATGGTTGGTGAAACACTTATAGTAAAGGTTCCTGAAGAGAACAGATTGTTTACTTCTTGTTCTGCTTTAGTTGAAGTTGATGTTAATTCGAAAATCCAATCTGACGTTTGGATTGGTTTTGGGGACAATTATGGTTATTGGGTTAGATAAACTTACATGAATCTTCCATTATATTGTAATCATTGCTCTCACCTTGGTCATAGCAGTGATAAGTGCAAGAAAATTGTTAAAGAGAAAAAAGTAGAAGATGTTGGAAAAATGAACAAGGTCAAATCCGTTATTACTATGCAAAAGAAAAATGAGGATCAAGAAGGTGATCAGACTGAAGAAGTTGTTGGTTTCAAAACCCCTGCTCAAGGGGAAATAATTGAAGCTCTCCAAACATTAACACAAGGGTTTACAGATAACAATGGTTATGTTAATATGATTTCAGATGGTGATGATTCTTCTATTCAGATGGGAAGTTTGCAGCATTCTCCTGTTATTGAGAAGTGGAAAACAAATTCGCCTGAGTTCTATAAAGACAATAATCAAGAAGATCAGGATTATCTTGATCAAGATAATTTTGAAATACAGGAGGAAAGTGTGCAAAGGGTTAGAGATGGAGAAGATAATAGTCACTTGGGAAAACAACAGATGCAGATTGAGAACAAAAAGGAAGAAGAAACAAGTTTTAAAGAGATTTTTGACAAGAAATTAAAAACAGCCAGAGGAAAGACAAGAACGAAGAGCAAGATTATAAGGGCTCTTCAATTTAATGGTTCAAGTAAATCAAAATCTTCAAACTCTCTTAATGATTAGTATTATTAACTGGAATATTCGTGGTATCAAAGATAAGGCTTCTCTTCGTAGGCTCAAATATCTTGCTAAGAAAAACAAATCTAAACTCATTGTTGTGCAGGAACCTCTAGTGAATGTTAATGCCATTGGTAGTATTACTGTTAAGTTGGGTTATGAAAACTTTGCCTATAATCTTACCAACAAGATCTGGATTTTTTGGAAGTATGATATTTCTGTTACTGTTATTAATGATCTTAGTCAATGTTTAAATTTAAAAGTAAGTCTTGTTAATGATAATAATTATATTATGATTTCGGTAGTGTATGCTAAGTGCCAAAGAAGGATTGATCTTTGGAACTTTCTTAAGAACATAGCTACTAATGATTTGTGCTGGTTGATTTGTGGAGATTTTAATGTTGTTAGTTCTATTGATGAGCAGATAGGTTGTAGTTCTTTTTGTGTTAACAACACTAGTGATTTCAATGATATGATTTCTTGCTGTAATATTGAAGATGTTGGTTTCATTGGTTCTAAATTTACCTGGTCAAATGGTTCTAAGTGGAAAAGGTTGGATAGGGTCTTTGTTAATAATAAATGGTCTGAGTATTTTGCTAGCACTAAGATATACCATCATGCTAGGACTTGTTCTGACCATATGCCAATTGTTATATCCATCTCTAATGATGTATTTCGAGTTAAGTCTAGTTTCAGGTTTCAGGAGATGTGGACTTTGGAGGATTCTTTTCTGCCATTTGTGGAAGATAATTGGAATCAAAGTTTGGTTGGTGATTATTTATTTGTTTTGTGGAATAAGCTTAGGCGTCTTAAGAAAGGCTTGATTCTGTGGAATAGAAATATTGTGGGTAACATCTTCAATAAGGTTCAATGCTTAGAGGATGGTGTTCTTGTGAAAGAACTTAATCATCAGAATCTCCAGTCTAATGTTACCAAAGGTGAGCTTGCTAAGGCTAATGATTTGCTCATCAAAGCTCAAAGAATGGAGGAGATATTTTGGAGGCAGCAATGTTACTCGAACTGGATGATTGATGGGGGTAAAAACACAAGGTTTTATCATAGCTTTGTCCAAAAGAAGAGAAGACGGAACAGCATTAAGGGCATTAAGGTTGGGAACAATTGGATTACTGAGCCTAAAGAGATTGGGAGGTCTGCTGTTGAATTCTTCAATCATGCTCTTGCTGACTATCCTTATACTAGTAGGAGTGATGAAGCTCTCTGTATGGAGGATGAGATGTTTAGTAACATTCCCAAGTTAGTTACTGAAGAAGAAAATAAAAGTTTGATGAAGGATCCTGATGAGAATGAAGTTTGGAACATCATTAAAGATATGAAGCCTGCTAATGCTCCAGGTATGGATGGTTTTACACATTGTTTCTTTAAGTATTGTTGGCATATTATTAAGCTGGATATGGTTAAAGCTATTAAAGATTTTTTTGGGGGTAAGAATATCCCTAGAGGTATTTTTGCTACGGGCATTTGCCTTATCCCTAAGCTTTCTAATCCGATTGGTTGGAAGGATTACAGACCAGTTAGTCTGTGTTCTTTGCTTAATCGTATTATGTCTAATATTATAGCTAACAGGCTATCTTTGATTCTCCCTAACATCATTTCTGCTAATCAATGTGGCTTTGTGCCTGGTAAGAGGATTCAAGATAATATTCTGATTTGCAAAGAGTTAATGTTTGACATGAATAAAAAGGTTAAAGATAGCAACATATTGATTCAGCTCGATATGTCCAAAGCTTTTGATAAGCTGGCTCATTGCTTTCTTTTAAATGTCTGAAAGAAATTTGGTTTTTCTACTAGATTCATTTGTCTTATTAAGAAAATGATCAATGTTGTTCACGTGTCTATGCTTATCAATGGTGAGGTCTTTGGCTTCTTTAAAACTAGTAAAGGCTTGCGTCAAGGTGATCCGATTTCTCCTTATCTTTTCATTATTGCTGAGGAGATGCTTATTATATGTATCAATAGTATTTTCTCTGTTAACAGTTTCATGAAATATAAAGGTAGAAGTAACATCAATGTTAATAGTCTTGCCTTTGGTGATGACATCTTGTTATTTACTAATAGCAAAGATAGTACTATTAGCATTCTTTGTAGTTTTCTAGATAAGTATCAAACCATATCTGGTCAGTCTGTTAACAAAGAGAAAACTAAAATTCTGGTTACTAATGGTATTAGTTTAGCTAAAATTGATATTATTTCTAATACTTCTGGTTTCTCTTATAGCCATTTGCCTACTGATTATTTAAGGATAACTATTAATACCAATAATAGAATTAGTAACTATAACAATTTAATTTGCAAGATTAGTAGTAAGATTAATGATTGGAGCTTTACTTACCTTTCATTTGCTGGAAAATTAACTTTGGTTAAGTCTGTCTTGATGAACATTATTTTATATTGGATGCAATGCAATCTTCTGCCTAGAGGTGTTATTTCGAAGCTTGAGCTCATTATGAATAGATTTATGTGGGGTTCTAGCTCTTCTGAAAAGAAGATTCATTGGTGTAACTGGGGTTCTTTATGTAAAACATATCATGAAGGTGGGCTAAACATTTGAAAGTTAGATGATCTGCATAATGCTATTTCTTACAATCTTTGGGCTGCTTTTAGAAAGAACTCTTCTTATTGGGCTAACATTATGCATAGTATATATTGTCCCAACCATCATCCTTTGCAGATTAGTTCTCACAAATCTGGATCAATGGTTTGGAACATGATGCTCAAAGTTAGGGAGTTAGCTGAAAGACAGATCAAATGGAAGCTTGGCAAAGGTTTGGTTGACTTTTGGTTAGACAATTGGACCAATTCTATGCCCATTTTAACTTTTAATGATGAGGATAATAACTTATGGTTTAACACTGAACCTGCTAATGCTTATTGGTCTAATGGAGGTTGGAATTTATCTTCTGTCATTAATACTATTCAGCCTGATGTTGTGGATAGAATTAATGGTCTTTCTATTGATAGTAATAAAGATGATTTGATTATATGGAATCTGGCTAAGACTGGTAATTATAATTTGAAAGAAACTTGGGATAGTATTAGGACCAAGTATGTTAGGCATGACATTTATAAGCAGATTTGGAACCATTTAACTCCTTCAAAAAGTTCTTTCATGTATTGGAAGATCATTCATAGATATATTGCTGTAGATTCTGTTATTCAGGCTAGAGGCATCTCTTTGGTGTCTAAATGCCAGTTTTGTAACAATCAGGAATCTATTAATCATTTGTTCATTAGTTGTAATTTTGTTTGGTCTATTTGGATTCACTATGTTGTTATCTTTAAAGTGTATATTTCCAAGCAGATGAACATCATGCATATTACTAGAATGTGGCAATGGCCAAAGACTCATAAGATTCAGGTGAAATGTATCTTACCTTCTCTAAGTTTACACAAAATTTGGAAAGCTAGAAATGTTTCTAAAACGAAAGGTATCAGTACTTCTTCAGTTTCTGTTATCAATCAAATTAATGTTGTTTTACATGCTCTAGATATGAAAGGTCTTTTAAACAAAACTCATTGGATCAATGGTTATAAAGCTGTTAGGGAGTTAGGTTGCTTTAATCACTTGGTGGCTCCTAATAGGCATATGTACATTAAATGGATTTTACCGCCTATTGGTAGGCTTAAAATGAACTCTGATGCTTTGTGTCTGAATAATGGTGAGGCTAGTGGCTCTGTAATTTTCAGGGATATCTTTGGTAATCTCATTAGTGCTCACAGTTATCTCTATGGTAAATCTTCTCCTCTTTTGGCTGAAATTAGAGCTTTTCTTGATGGTCTTTCTCTATGTGAATCTAATAAGTGGTGCTTGGTTGATTTGGAAACTGATTCTATCAGTATTGTTAATATGCTTAACAATCATTATAGATCTGTTCATTGGTATATTAAGCCTATTCTGGATTACATTAGGAATCTGGTTAAAAGGAGTATGAACATTACTCATGTTTTTCGTGAGCAAAACCAGGCTGCAGACTGGTTAGCTCGTTTCACTTTAAAAACTAAGCTGGAGTGTAATATTATTCCTTCAAATGTGTCTAATGATCTTAAAGCTATTATTATTCTTGAAGCTTTAGGCCCGGGTTACATTCTAGTTAAGCTTTTTAAAGTTGTATGTAGTATTAAGCATACTTACTTTCGGTTTTCCTTTCTATGCATGATTGATGCTGTTTTGTTCGCAAATCTGTCGAGGAATCTGTTGGAGTGCGGTGTTGATTCTCTATTTTTCGGAAGAAGGACTGATTGTTGCCTAAGAAGGAAAGCTTTCATCAACCTATGTTGTTCATTATTGCTGATGTTGATCATTTGCTAGTGAAGGAAAGCTTTGCTCGTTTTCTTCTGAAGACTGTAGTTGGGAAGTCCATGCGTTAGTTTTGGGTGTGTGGAGTAATCTGTTTTTGTGAAGTTTTCTGTTGCCGATGATGCTTGGCTTAGAATGGTGGCTGAGCTTTTCTAGGATTGATGAAGAAGGAGTTTTTTGAAGGCTGTGTTAACTTTTAATCTTTAACTTGTATAAGGCTTAGGGTTAGGGTTAGGGTTTGTTTTTGCCGCCTATTTTTTTAGTTCAATTTGTTGTATCCCACCGTATTGTACATTTGTTTATTAATTAAATATTTCATTAAAAAAAGATCTTGTTTTAACGCGGTATCATGCTGTTACATTCGGGCAACTGGTTTCTCTTTTACCGGACTCTTTCTACCTTTGACATTCAAATTCAACAAAAGTTTTCTTGGTTCACAAAGCTTATAAACCAAAAGTTGTTTATTTTATTTCATTTTTTAAATTTGATAACCTAGTTTCGAGAATGGAATGGCAATGGAGAAATATTTTTTTATTAAATAAATTTATAAAATTATAGTTTTTATTATTTATAAAAATATTATTTAAAAACTAAAAATAAAAATTAGTTTTTTGGGCATTGTTACCATTATTTCTCAACATAATTAATTCCATAAAATCTAATAGGCATTAAATTCATACAACTTTAAAAATCACTTAAATAAAAAAAATCACTATATTTTAAAATTTAAAAAGTTAACCAAAACTTTTAAAAAAAATCAAGCCAAAATATGATTATAACTAAACATAGTTTTTCGGATTCCCAAAATCGAATATATTAGTGAGGAAACGAAGTAGATTCAAGCTAAAACTTCCGTAAAAACGTTCAACCCCCGTAATAACATTCATAAGAGATATAATTACTTTCATCTATTTTTTATTTCAAATTTTTTGTTGATATATACATATAATTGCGGCGGAAGAAGATGATGTTCATCGTCAACGTTTAGTAATTTAATTGGTTAAATTGTGAAACGTATGAAAGTTACCATGCAAAACATGTATAAGTGTTGCGAAACATGTTATCATTACATTGTGAAATATATAATGTGAGGTTCTATATGCCAATTGTAATGAATATTTCGTAAAACAAATTCAGGTTTCATATTAAAAAAAACGTTGCCACACTCGGTATCGTTATGCTTGCGAAATTTATTATGTGAGTTTTGGTAAGTCAAGTTGTGGACATATTTTGTAAATAACGTTTTCTCGTGGTTTTGTATTTCAAGGAAATGTTGCAAAACATGATATAATTGACTTGCGCAACCTAACAAAATTATAAAAAAATAGTTTCATAGTTTATGTTCTCACCTTTTGCAGAAATTCGTCAGAATGCGACAAAATCCCATAAGTGTTGCGCCTTTATATTGGCGAAGAAACCTTGAAATTGTCTGACCCATGAAGAATTACACACAGTATGCCATGAACTTGACAAATATTATATATATATATATATATATATATATATATATATATATATTTTATAATGACGAATTATTTATAATATTTTGCCAAATATTTGGTAAGATTTGTCAAGTATACCACTGGTTTATTGAATTTTTCTTTTAGTATTTTGTTGTTTTGTGTTATGTTAAATGTAATTTTGTAAAAAATTAATTTTAGATGTGTGTTCTTATCATTTTACAGCTTAACTTACTAATAGTATACTATATGACAATAGTTGTGAAACTTGTTTAAAAACATATGTGAAATCTTATTTAACTTATTTGAGAAACATGTAGTTAGTAGGTTGTGAATTGTGAAAAACTAGAATATGCGGAGCCTATACTTGTTGTACATGCTTGAAATTATAATTGGATTATTTTACAACATAGTTGGCGAACATAATTCACTATGTTGACAAAGCCTCGATGGATCATTTTTTGTCATTTTAATCACTGATTTATTGGTTTTTCATGATCCATTTGTGGTTTCTGTGTTATTTTAAGAATATGTTATTGAAACATTAACTTTATATGTTTAATTTAATCATTTTACAAGATAACCTAAGAATATTATAGTCTATGACAATACTTGTGAAAAACAGTTTAAAACACATGTGAAAACTTGTATAATATGTATACAAAACTTGTAGTATATAGGCTGTCAAAACCTGCACTTACTGCAAATACTTGTAAAATGATATTTGCATATTTCGCCACATATCCGAAGAATAAAATTCACTATGTTTTCAAAGTCCCAGCGAATTATTTTATGTCATTCTAACCACTAATCTATTGGTTTTTTCATGATCCAATTATTGTTTTTGTTTTGTGGTAAGAATATTTTGGTGAAATATTAATTTTACATGTTTGTTCTTATCATTAAGCAGCCTAACCTACATAGTCTATGACAACACTTGCAAATATGTGTGAAATTTATAGTATGTAGGTTGTGAACACTTGACGTACATACTTGTGAAATGATACCTAACTAATTTTATCACAAAGTTGGAAATAAAATTCACTATGTCGCTGAAGCCCTGACGAATTAGTTTTTTCAATTCTAATAGTTGATCTATTGGTTCTTTTATGATCCATTTTTTTATATTGTGGTAAATAAAATTTGGTGAAATATTAACTTTACATGCTTATGCTTATTCGTATAATTTTGCAACCTAGTCTAAGATAACTAAGAAACCTTATATAACTTATTTGTGAAACATGTAGTATGTAGGTTTCTAAATCTACACTTAATGAAAATACTTGTGAAATGATACTGTGAATTATTTTGCAACATAGTTGTAAATAAAATTTATATATCGCAAAGTCTTTGCAATTTTTTTTCCATTCTAACCATTGATCAATTAGTTTTTTTATAATCTATTTGTTGTGTTGTGTTAGGAATATTTCAGTGTAATATTAACATTAGATGTTTGTTCTTATTATTTTTATAACATAACATACTATTACTATAGTATATGACACACTCATGAAACCTGGTTTTATATATGTGTGAAACATAATATTGTTAATGTGTGAAAAATGTCGTTGTTATGTTGTAAAATTTAACCTCCCATAAACTTTTCTATTATATTCTTGTTGTACAAGGTAAATACTAGTAAAATACTATCATTAACCCATAAGTATTACACTTGATGAATACAGGGAGAGCTTGAGAATAAGAAGATGAAGACGTGATGTAGAGATGAACTAGAATTGTTTTTTGAATCGAATATACTTTTAGAAAGCCATTAACAACAAAAATAGCGGGATAAAAATGAGACCAATTGTTTGAGGAAATGCTTCCACCACTAAATGATGTTTGACATGTGCAGTGCAGCTACACAGCAGAGAAAAGCTGAATCAGGTGAGAAAAAACTAATCCTCTCATTTTAAAAGACTCAATTTGATAGCTTATAACAACCTAAACATTCATGCTAAGAAAAGTTAGTATATAGGATTGAATTAAAATATACATACCCTATAACGTAATATCAGGAGGGATAATAAGAAATATATAAGTCAGGGGATAATTCATGTTAAGCAAGTTTTTATACCAAATTTCAAAGGTTACAACAAGGACAACCCGAGACGTCTAACTTGTAAAGGAATTGCAAGTGTTGCGTGGGAAAATGTTTTAACCTTACTCTTCTTTTTAACACGTTTCTTATTTAACTTTCAAGTTGGAGTTACAAAAATAAAGAAAGTGCATCTGAAGTCAACCACAACCATTTTTTTGAAGCTCAAAGCTTATGCAAAAAAAAATTGGGGACAAACATTTCACCGATGTTTTAAGAATACCAACTTGGTCAACAACAACCTCTGGCGTTGCTCTAACGAAGCATTAGGAGCTGATAAATTGCGGATTCTCCCCGATGTCGTTGATCTAGTTCAAAAAAATAGATGTTCCTGCCGGAGATGTCTTTTTGCCCAAGTGGAACCGGGCCCCTAGCAAACGCATTAAATCAGAAGAGCAATCCGACTAGGAAATCAAGAATGACATAAAGGGAAAGTTGTTGATGGTGAGCCTCAGGAACTTGTTGTTGCCAAACCTGAAAATACCGTTGTGCTTAGCGACCCAACAGCTAGTGAAGGAAAATCCACCAACTACGAAGAAAACCAAAACAAATATCGTAGGGAAAAGCGAAAGAAAACTATTTTAATTGAGGATGGGAACAAAAAGGCCCAGATAATTAGGAAGAAAAATGACCAAGCTGCAGTGGAGGTATCTCAAAAAGTTCTGATGATAGAGTAAACAATTATTCCAGTATTATTCGAACAATACGGGGTGTCAAGATAGACGTTGCCGTTGAAGGATCTGAAAAAATGAAAGATGTCAAGAATGGGGATCCTGTTAGTGTAGTGATGGTGTTGGACCATATGGACCATCGCCTCAACAATAGTCATGATAATTCTGAAGCTTTTACAGGTGAGTCACTGTTTCCCAATACCCAATACCACATCGTCCTTGCAATGAGTTTGCCAAAATCATGCAAAGGATATGACCCCTATAACCGGGAATACGTCATGTCCTGACCCACTACCTGTAGTTGTTCTTCTCCAAGGCTCGGGTAACTTCCCTCTTCGAGATTCATATACCATGGCTAGAACTCTGTACGATATGGTCATTCCCTTAGCATTAAAGAAAAGGTAAGCGGCACAAATTAGCTATGAATTATGAGAGGTCAGAAAGTGTCCGTCAGACGTGCAAATGAAGTTGTCAAATCTCAATGAGTTAGAAAAATAATCGAAGGAGGTGATCGGGAATGATAATACTCCGACTGCATCGGTTAAAACTACCCTTCGAACTCTTCAGGAAAAAGAATCAAAATGGCAAGTGGTTCAGTCCAACCAGAACCAACTTGACCGATATCTTCGTGACTCCTTATCAAAAGCTGAAAGAGATCGGGATAAAGAAATGCGGGTTTTGACCGCTCGGAAAATTCAGAACCAATTTCTTCGTAAAAAGGTAGCTAAGGCAAATAAAGACTTCCCAGAACTTCGGTCTGTTATGAAAAGGAAAAATAAAGTAAATAAAAATTTGTTCGCCGTTAAATGAGAAAAACTTATAAAGCAAGAGCTTGCCGATGCTAAGGTTTCTTATATGTTGTTTTTTCATAGCCAATACCCCCAACTGCCATTAGGATGGTTGTGGAAAGATGTTCCAGAGGAGGACCATCCTAATGGGATCCTTACTGAAGATAAGATCACTAGTGAGGATTCATCTGAAGATCCATCAGACTGCTAAATTCATGTTGTTTGTAATCCACCCTTTTTAAAAACATGTTGTTTTTTGTTATATCCTGAACCTGGTTGATGTATTTTTGTTAACAATCTTGAAACGTGTACGCATATGTTCCTCAAAAATCTTAAATTGTTGTATTTTTGTTGTAGCCCGATCCTTATCATCGCGGTATTTGGTTAAGATACCTAGCATTCATTCCATTATTAGAAATCTAAAATGATCAATTTCTGATACTAGAAAATGGAACTAACAATCATTATTATGTAGATCAATTTAATAGTTGAAAAACCTTTTAGGTTCTAATATGTAGATTAACTTAATATTTGAAAAACCTATTAGGTTTGAATATCTAGATCAACTTAATAGTTGAAAAATCCTTTAGGTTCGAATATGTAGATCAACTTAATAGTTGAAAAACCCTTTAGGTTGGAATATGTAGATCAACTTAATAGTTGAAAAACCATTTTGTTTCGAATATGTACAACCAATATATCAATTAAAGGATTCAAATTTAATGAACAGATCTGTTTACATAGACACTTCATTAAAACCTCCTCGCGCCACTAGGGTAGGAAATAGTATGCCCCTGACCAAAATTGTTTTAAAAAATATCACCGAAAAAAGATAAATGCTCAAAGCTATTCCAAGTACAATTTTAGATGTTCGATGTTCCATGGCAATCGTAAAGGTCGGTCAAGGTTGTCTTTCACTCTGTATGTCCCTTACATTATTTTTTCAACCACCTGAGAAGGTCTTTCCTAATTGGGAGCCAACTTCCCGAGGCTCTTACCTTTCGTATGTAAAAAAAGTTTCACATAACCTTCTCTCTGATCTTAAATTCTCTTCTTTTGACTTTCGAAGCATACCTGCTTCTCATCAAGGTTTGATAGTGTAATGAGTTTAAATGAGCGCAATTTTGTTTCTCTTCAAATAAATTGAGGGCTAAACGTTGATCCTCCCCATTGCTGTCTTCCTTGTAGTGACTGAATCTGAAGGATTGGAGCATTGTTTATGCGGGAGATACTGTATCCATACTGTACACCAAGGCGTAATGCGATTGTTGAGTAGTATTTCCGGGTTTGGTCCGGTGTGCCGAAAGTACTTCTTGTAAATAATATGTCTATCTCATGGCCTTCCCTCTAAAATTTTCTTGAGACCATCAAAAATTGTCTTATTCTTCACCTCAACCTGACCATTAGCCTGTGGGTGAAAAGGTATTGAGAAACATTGTTGAATTTTGTGAGATGAGCAGAACTCTCTCATTTCATTGATATCAAACTAGGGCCCATCCATGGTTAGCCTTTGTGGGACCCCGTACGGACAATATATATTTAAAAAAATGAATTTAACTACATATTTGACCTTTGTTTCGGACAACGACTCAGCCTCTACCCACTTGGAGAAGTAATCCACCGCGACGACTATTGTTTGCCTTCCTCCAGTTTCCATTGATAGTGGACCTACTAGGTCTATTCCCCGTCTGTCAAATGGTAATCCTTCAGATATGGTTTCTAGTGGGGTGCCCGTATGTGAATTGAATTTGCAAATCTTTGACAAGTATCACATCTCTTTACTAGTTCTTTGACATCGGTTGTTATCGTAGGCTAGTAAAAACCTGACAATAACACTCTTCTGATTAATTTTGTAAAACCAAAGTGAGACGACCCTTCGCCAGTCATGGAGTTTAAATAAAATCATTTGTGACTCAATATGTCCCAAACATCTTAGTAATGGTCTGCTCAAAGATTTCTTATAAAGTAAATCCTCTATTATCGTGAATCCTCGAGCCTTATTTCCGCATTTGTTTTGCTAATGCTTTATCCTCGGGAAAAGCACAATTTGCCTAAAAAACTCTAAATGTCACTCCTCTAATCCATACTAGTAATTGTCAAAATTTGGCAAGCCGTTTCTCGTCGTTTTTCTAGCTCTGTTCGTTTGGTGATCGATGGGCACTCTTGCGTTAAAACCTATGGGTATTCCTCGATATATGCCATGTTTGCCAACGAATCGGCAAGTGCATTTTCCGCTCTATGTACATGCTCATAGGTGACTTTTTCAAAAAGAGATGCTAAAACTCTAAGTGCGGCTAAGTACTGGATCAATTTCTCTTTCCTTGCTTCGGACTACCGATGGCGTGATTAATGAGGAAATGAGAGTCGATTATTAACCAGACATTCCTTGCTCCGCATACTTGGGTGATTTTTAATCCTGCCAATGTTGCCTCGTATTCGGCTTCATTATTTGATGCTATAAAACCAAAATGTATTTCTTGATGCATCATTATTTCCGATGGTGTAGTAATTTGGACACCTGCTCCACATCCATTAATACTCCACCTGCCATCGGTTCGGACTGTCCACTCATTTGGCTCTTTTATTTGTTCGATATCTGTTTCTTCCGGTCGGCTGGAATGGAATTCTACCAAAAAATCTGCCAAGGGTTGGCCCTTAATAGCTGTATTTGGTTCAAAATCAATGTCAAAATCACCAAATTCAACCGACCATTTGGACATACATCCTGAAATATCTGGCCGTTGTAGCACATTCTTCATGGGGAAATCAGTTTTGACTATAGTTGAATGGCCATTGAAGTACGGTCTTATTTTTCTGGCTGCCGTCACCAATGCTAAAGCTAACTTCTCTAGTTTCAAATACCTTTTTTCAGCATCCAACAAGCTTTTACTTACATAGTAGACTGGTTTGGGAATTCGATCTGCCTCTCGTACTAACGGTGCACTAAACACATAATCAAACACTGCAATATATAGAATTAAAGTTTCTCCATGAAAAAGTTTTATTAATAACGTTAGAGACAAAAGATAATTTTTTATACCGAGGAAAGCCTCGGTACAAGCAGGTATCAAATTGAATGCCTTGACGTTTCTTAAAACCTGAAAAAACGGTGTGCATTTGTTAGAAAACTTGGATACAAACCTATTCAGAGCTGCCAGACATCCTGTCAAAATTTGTACTTCTTCCACACTCCTTGGTAGCGTCATACTGCTCAAAGCATTTAATTCATAGAATCTACTTCTATTCACTGATTATAACCCCTAAAACCTTTCCAGATCGGACATCAACTGAACATTTTTCTGGGTTCAATTTAGGACTTATTCTCTTTAGGTCGTTAAATGTATCTTAAAGGTCGGCGAAATGGTCTTCGTCAGAGATTCTCTTCACCAACATATCATCTATGTAAACCTCAGCATTTTTTCTGATTTGTCCCTTGAAAGTCTTGTTCACCAACCTTTGATAGGTGGCTCCGACATTTTTCAAAACGAAAGGCATAACCTTGTACAATAAAGGCCTCTTCCAGTTATGAAAGTCGTGCTTTCTTGATCTTTTGGATTTAAATTTATCTTATTACACCATGCGTAAGAATCCATGAAAGACATTAACTTATTTCCCGACGTTGAATCTACTCGCTGGTCGATCTGTGGCATAGGGAAAGGGTCTTTAGGACACGCTCTGTTAAGATCCGTAAAATCCATGCACATTCTCCATTTACTGTTTTTCTTCTTAAGTAAGACCGGGTTGGCTGTGTACTGCAGATACTGGGATTCCCTAATATGGCCCACCTTTGTCAACCTTTCTACCTCTCTATTAATAGCCTTTGCTTTTTCTTGGGAAAAAGCTATTCGCCTTTGAGTTATAAGTCGGATGTTTTAGCGTACAGGCAGACTATGGTAGATTACGTTATCAGGGACTCCTGTTACATCTTCTAAACACCATGCAAACAAATGAAACTTATCCTTAAGGAAATAAATTAATCTCTCCCGAAAAATAGAATGTTTGTCGAAGTGTCCCACAACAAACTCGTAATTTTTGTAATTTTCATTAGTCAAAAGCAACCCTGGGGTATCCCTAGGATCATATACTGGTTCCAATCCCGAGGTCGACCCCAATAATTTCTAATCTTTAACTAAAACCATTTCCTAATTAGCTTTCGTTGCCAAATCCGCTCGATTGCACTCTACTGTCGTTTTATGGCTACTTCAGACAACGCCCACGTTGTTGCCAATCACATATTTCACACACTAATGCACCATGGACGTTACTACATGCTTCCTAGATAACCAAGACTGGAAAAAAATTGCATTATGAGAGGTCGACAAATCTACAACCATAAAGAGTATTGTTACTTCCTTTTTCAAATGGCCTCGACCTAATTGTACCAACCCTTCAAATTCTCCGACCACCTCAGCTGTAGCTCTTGTGAAACCCACTATTGTCTGCTCTGATTTCAAAATAACTGGTGGCCGTTTGAACTTTGAATAAGTTGACAAAAAAAGAGTGTTTGCTGAACTTCCAATGTCAATCAACACTTTTCGTACTTCTTTGCCAGCAATTGCAGCTATGATTACTACTGCATCCTTATGTGTCCCGAAAATATTTCGCATATCGTCGTCATCAAAACAGAGTATATAGGACGGGCTTCGGTATATGTAAGGTGACACCTTTGCCTCTAACTCGGTAGTTAGACTTACCACTGAGAAGAATTAGTTATACTTGCCATTGAATCTCCTCCGAAAATAGTTAATGATTTGAAAATTTTACAAAGGTTACTAACCTTTCCACTTCCTTCAAGCATTATTTCTTCAATCATACCAATTATATTTTGATCCTCCTCAGATCTAAATATTCAGTAGATACATCAAACGGGTCAATGACCTTAAAAATAACCAACTTCATTTCTGGCTTTAGCGCTACCACAATTTCGTTGGAAGCTACATTTTGCTGAACCTGTTTCTTTACATAAGTTGTCAATTTCCCGTCATCGATTAAAGCTTGTGTCTTCTTTTTTAATGCGATACAATCCTTCGTATCATGCACTACATCTTCATCATACTTACAGTATCAATTATTTTCGATTTCCCGAGGAGTTTGGATTGGAAAAGGTTTGCGAAACGAGACACTCTTCTTTGATTTTCAAAAATAATCGACACACACTCATTTAAGTCTGCATAATGTACGGGTCGGATCCATCTATTTGAGAAAGGTTGGTTACAAGTCTAGAGACTATACCTAACTCGTCGTGGTTGGGAAACTGATGGCTTTCCTTGTACCTGCTGCACTACCGGTGGCAAAACACTTATCGGTTGGGGTTGCGGAATAGGGGTCGGTTTCTGCAAATTCTGCTAGTATGTCATTATCGCCACTTGCGAACTTTGCTGAATTTGAGCTGCTAACTCACACGCTTTGGTTTCTTCATTAAAAATTTTCTTCTCCACTTGAGGTAGCAAAGCAGAAAACGTAAAGGTTTGTTTCTTTGTGACCGCCTGTTTCATGGGGCCGGTTAATAATCCCAATCTATATTTGTTAAAGCCACACTTTCCTCGCAATGGCCAAGGTCAGTTTAGCATCCACAAAGCGTCAGGTATAATTCCTTATACTCTCTCCTACCTTTTACCGACTGTTAACAATTGTGTCCCCATTGATTCGGAAACTTTTGCTTCCCACGAATTGCTACCTGAACATCACCTAGAACATCACCCAGAACATGTTGAAATTCTTTATACATCCTTAAAGTAATCGATTGTACCACTTTGAACTCCGATATTTAAAGGTCATTGATTTTTTTTGACAATTTAGTTTATCATCATTTTTGAAACTCAACATGAAATTCTTAAAAGCTTCTAAATGATTGTCTATGTATTTCTTCCCATCGTACTTTTCCAACATAGAAATGTCAAAACTCTTTGGGAGGTGTCCTGACAGAATTTCATCCGAAAGCGGGGATGACTCCAGTTTTGCCCCAATCCGAAATCCCCGCTCCCTAGACCCTCTGTATGGGTTAAATATAATCCTTCTCCGTTTGGGTTGGAAAACTGACTCTCGGCCCTATATCCATAATTCTGGCTTCCCGATGGGAATTGTAACTGAGGAATATTAACTTGTTCTCTTTTGTTGATCGTGATAACCCTTTCTTTCTCGATACAAATTGGAGTTCTTTTGTCGATGTTATGTTCGTGATGCTTTGATACTTTCGCCAGACGAGACTTTCAACATCAGATTTCTCGCTCTCTTATTATTCTTTTACCTTTCCTAAAGCGTCGGCTTTCTTGCTCTGGAGATGATGACTCATCTGAATCATAATCGGTGAAATCACTGTATTCTCGTCAGGTCTGACGCTCAGTTTTTCTTTCCAACCCATTATTTTGCATCCGAGCACGTGATTAGCTCCTACATTTACCTTCTTAATTATCTTCATCAAGAAATTATTCTCTTTGGTCTACCGATCTATTCCTCTTTTTAGCTAAAGTTGTCTCCTTTTTAGCAATAAGCTTTGCTATATCATCCAAAAACTATTGCCTCTTCATGATGAGGGTCGATCATTTACTTCGCCCTTAATTATTTTGGTTACGCGTGTCATACTGCTCTTCAGATTGTCGGTCCTCAGAGTCTGACACAATGTTAGTGTCCTTACTTAACGCATTTCCCTCATCTGTTTCAGCATTCATCCCTCTGTGTGTTGTAATTTAGGAGAACTAGTTTCCCGGGTATCACTTCGAGTTCCCACAGACGGCACCAATGATAGTTCTAGAAATATCTAGAGCTTAGATTCGTTAATTTCACCACTAGAAAAGATAAGATGTTTGCTAATAGAGAGAAACGTGAGATTGTAGAGAGAGATACATGTCAGATTAATATTATATATTAAAAACGTACTTACTCCCCTCCCAAAAGGGTACTTTCCTTATATAGTGACAATAGTGGGATCCTTTTTACATAAACGGTCCCTCTAAACTATCTTTTTTCTTTTTACACCCTTACTTCTCATATTATTAATTAAGTCCTTATTACTTTTAGATTTATTACCATAAATACATACATATTTTCATTATGTCGGTCCAAAGTAATCTAGGTATTTTTTGCCCTTATCAGTGATAGCATTCAAGTAAGCAGAAGCTTGATATTGAGTGAAATCAAGTTTAATCTTACATTTAAAATTTCATTTTGCAAACTAATTGGCTGCTTTGTTTTGGTCTCTAAAACTGTGAGCTATTACCATTGAAGAAGTGATTAGTTCTCTAAAACATTTCATAATAAGAGCTATGTACCATGGGTAGTTACCATTAGCAAGCAGATTAACCAGTACTAAAGAATCCAATTCAATATCAACGTTTGACAAACCTTTTTTTTATGCAGATTAGGAGGTCCTCGGGCAAGGCTCTGATTTCAGCCATTAATGGTGTAAACTTGCCATATAAGTTTTTGATCCAAGAATAATATCTCCATAGATATTACAAATCATAATTCCACGACTAGAGATACCATTACGAAAACATGAGCCATTAGAGTTCAGTTTAAGTCTTCTAAGATTTGGGGCAGTCTATTGTAAGTAGGTCAGCTTGCTTTTAAAATTGAGATATTTTAAACAACCAAGATTAACTGCTGCTTTAGTATAATTATCCTAGTGTTTAGGCTTGAAAATATTAGCATTATCAAGACAAATTAAGACATGTTTAATATAGTTAATAGATGACAATATAGAATAGTATTTTCCATTTGACTTAGCTTTGTCTATGTTTAGCCAAATGACTCAATTCATTATTGGAGGAATGACATATTTTACATGAACCTTCTTGTCTGATGTCCATAACCAATTCTTGGTCATATAGGTTATAGTCATGAACCTGTTGATCTTAATTTTGAACAAATCAGCAAAATAAGACCAGATTGGCCAAGCGAAACTACAAGATACAAATAGATGGTTAGGATTTTCATAAGAATCAGTGATAAAATTATTTTTTGCATAATAGAATCAATAAGAATATAGCTGGTAAAATATTTTTCATAATAGAAAAAGAGCACTTCCTAGGTGTGACAGAGTTCCATATTTTTTTGAACATGTTGGATTGATTGTGATGCTGTCTTAGATGGTTCCAGGTATCTTTAATGTTGAATTTAGAGCCTTTTGAGAGCTTACAAAGTATATTATCCTCATTGTTTTAGTTAATAGCAGTGTCCTTAATAATATTTGCTCTAGCTTGAGATAAAAAGCCAATAAACCTGTTGATGTTCCATGAGTTGTCTTGCCAGAAAAAACTGATTTTTTCAGTTCTAAACCAACTTGTCATCTAAGATAATTAGAGGAGAGTGGTCATTCTAATTGTCTAACCAGAAATCTATCTCACCTTTACCTAAATTCCACCTTATGTTAGGCTCTGCAAAGGTTTTGATATTAGCAAGTCTTTTCCAAGTAAGGAAGCCTTTTTTATTGTAGTCAACCTAAAGAGGATTTGAATTCTTACATTAGATAGTGTGCATTAGGTTAGCCTAATAGCTCTTATTTTCTCTAAAATTTACCCATAACTTTCAAGAAAATGAGTCTTGAATGTCAGTGAGCTTTCTGATGTTCAGCCATCCTTCAACAAAAGGCTTACAGATAGCATACCATGAAGACCAATGATTTTTTTTATCATTAGTAGTGGAGCCCCAAAGAAATTTGTTAAAAGTTTTTTCAAGCCTATTGATGATGCTATTAGGAAAGTAGCAGCTCTAAACCCATTACATATAATTTTCCAAAAGCACAGAGTTGATAAGAATGAGTCTTCCATCATAAAACATGTGTTTGTTCTCCCAATCTTTAATTTTGTTGTTGATTTTGTTTAAAAGATAGTTGTAATTGTTGGACTTGTTGTTAGTGCTTAAGTAATGCCAAGATATTCTATTGGAAGAAAGTCAGATAATCTAGTGTTGAGAAATGTGGTAGAGGTGATAATATTGGTCTTGTCTAATAAATTGACCAAAAACATCTTGATATTTCTTAAGAAATTTATTTTATTTATCAATAGAGGTACTAAGACCGTTAGTAAAAATAAAAAGATCGTTTGCAAAAGCTAAGCAATGAATGATGAAGTCATTTCTAGAAGCATATTTTATATTTTTGTTAGAGTTGAAAAGCTTAGCTATAACCTCCTCACCAATTATAAAGAGACTAGGTGATCAAGGGTCATCATGTCTCAAACCTTTTTTGGTGTTGAAGTAACCTATAACATTTCCATTAATTAGTATAGAGATATGAACAAACTTAGTTAACTTGCTTATAAGATTGAAAAACTTATAAAAGCATCCAAATGATATTAACACTTTAAGAATGAAAGCATGGACATTTTGTCAAATGCTTTTGACATATCAAATTGAATCATGATATTAACAGATTTGTTTTCCTATTGAGGTCATGAACAAGCTCTTTTGTAATAAAAATGTTATCATGAATAGATTTGTTTTTAACATAGCCACCTTGAACTTCAAATTTTATTTTTGGAAGAAGATCACTGAGAATATTGTTGATGATCTTATATATAATTCTATTAAGTAATGTATGTAAGCTACTAAGTCTAAAATCCTTCAAATTTGTAAGGTTGATGGTCTTAGGGATTAGACACAAACATGTGGCCAATATTCCTTGAGGAATATTATGGCCAAGCATGAAGGAAGACATGCAAGACAGAGGTCACTCTTGATGATGTTCCAACAATTCTTGAAAAAAACTATTTAAGTCGTCCATACCAGTTGCACTTGAAAGACTCAAATTATTAATGATACTATAGATCTTATCTTCAAAAGAAGGAAGTAAGAGTAAGTCATTATCATCCTTAGTTATCAGCTTAGGAATGTTACTAAATATATTATCTTGCATTATGTTATTTTCTTCCTCTATACTTGAATAAGAATGATTGATCAGAACCTTTTTTAAATATACTTGAGTAGTTTAGCCAATCAAATTTTTGTCGGGAATCCAGTCCTCTCCCATTTCAATACTGATTATAGAATTTTTTTTCCTCTTCTTAGATACATACGCATGATAAGTTTTAGTGTTTCTGTCACCTTCTTTGAGCCAATTTGAATAGAGATTTTGCATAAAATAGGAATCTTCCATCCTTAAGGCTCGAAGATAGAGAGCATTAGTTTTAGCAAGCTCTATTTTAGTGGCAATGAATTAGATTCATGATGCTTCATCTCAAATTTATTGACTGTCTCTTCTGTTACATGCACTTTATCAAAGATATTTACAAAATGAGTTTTATTCCATACCTTAAGGCCTTCCTTTAATCTTATGAGTTTATGCCAGAAAATATATAGATGATAGCCTTCAATACTCTACTTCCAGTTATTTCTATAAAATTTAAGAAATCATTATCAAGTGTTTACATGTTGAGGAATTTAAAGCTATTCTTAAAGTTAAGACTGTCTTTATCTATAGAAACACACAAAGGAGCATGGTCAGAATAAATTCTGGAAATGTTAGTAACTTTAGTAACATTAAAAAATCCAGACCAAGCACAGTTGTAGAGAATTCTGTACAGACGCTTCCATTTGGAGTTGTTGGACAAAATGAATTTAGAGCCAACATAACCAGTATCTTCCAATTGACAATCTCTTATAACTTCATTAAAAAATGTGAGTTGTTGTGGCAAAAGGTTGAGCAACCAATCTTCTCTTTAGTAGAAGTAACTACATTGAAATCACCCAAGATCAACCATTCCTTAGTGGGGTTAGAGACATCCGTTAGAATATTCCAAAGGTCTATTTTTTTGAATCTTTGACATTAGCATAAACAATTAGTAGTAATTTTTTTTCTAAACCAAAACAAGAGATATCAATATGTAAGAATTGCGGATGATCAAGTAAGATATCAACAGAGAAATGTTCACTCCATAAAAACCAAATTTTATTTGAAAAATTAGCTGTAGAATTCTTGAAACCAATCTTTAAGGCAGTATTATCTAAGTTACTTGTACAAATGAGAGGCTATTGAATGACAACCATCTTGATGTTTTCTTTGAGAATGGTGGACTTAAGCCTTCTAAGAGAAATTTTATTCTTAATGCCGCGAATATTCCAGCTAAGTATTTTGATCATCTTTAGATGAGGAAGTGGTAGGTTTGGTAGTCCCTGAAAATTTCAAACATTTAATAGTAAGACTGTTAGGTTTTCTCTGTTTTTTGGAATATTTAAGTTTCCAGTTGAGAACTTCTTAAAAATCTTTGTCAATTTCTTTAGACATAGGGAAGATGGAAAACTTCCAATATTGTCTTGTCTTGGGTAACATTTCCAAATATCAGGTTTTCATAGTCTTGGGAGGTAGATTGATTATACCCATAATGAAGAGTTTGTATGGCTTCTATGATTTCCTCAGCATCAAGAGAATTAGGATCGTGAAACTCAGAACTTTGCTGAATGTTGGATACATCAGGGGACTTTAGCTTCGTGGCAGAACTATTCAATGTAAGAATCTCTTCATTAGACTGATTCTCTTTGCATTGTTGGCTAAACATTCTAGGGTCTGTACTTTTATCACGAAGAATCACAATAAATTTAACTTTATGTTGATTATTTTTTATCGTTTTGGAGATTTTGTTCCCATGAGAGTCATTATTAGTAACCTTGTTCATATCTTTATTTTGCTTAGCATTTCTCATATTTATCTTGCTTAGCATTTCTTATATTTATCTTGCAAGATTCAAGGTTATGACCAATATGATAACATTGCTGGCAGTATTTAGGAACACTTTTATAACGGATGTTTAGCCAACATACTTGATTATCACCAAATCCAAACCATGATCTTGGAGTTTTATGGAAACATCTATTTCAACCCATACATAACATGCGTTGTAGTTCGCTCTGTTTTTTTTTCTAGGATTGTGATCTTAAGAGGGTTTCCTATAGTAGCTGTTATAGTTTGAATTATACTTTCATAGTAGAGATATCCTGGAACTTTTTCAATCCTAATCCATGCTGGGTAGTTGAACTTGCATACTTGGGGTTGAAATCAACATTCCACTTTAATAGCCTCATTGACGATTCTCCAACTGTCCAGACATTTCGGGACCAAATCTTGCAAAGATCATCATTTAAGTCAAATTTTAGCAAGACATGCATAGTAACCAAACAACAATGTCGGATTATTCAGTTAGTTTCAGAGAATTCAAAAACTAGTTGAGGACTTTATTTTTAGAAAAAACCTTGTGTGAATTTGTTGATTAATGTATACTTTGTAGCAAGAGTTAACTTATCTTTATCATTTTGAGTGAACGAAATAGAGATGTGGTCCAATTTCTGATCCACACTAATACGTTTGAAATCTGTTTGAGGATTGTTTTTCCTTAAACTGTCAGCTATGGAGATGGCTTGTTGTTGATTATTAGATGCCATTGTTACATTTGAATTTCTTGTGATGGCTTGTTGTTGATTACTAGATGCCATTGTTACATTTGAATTTCTTGTGATGGCATTATCTCTTTTTGTTTGCGGGGATATTTGAAGGTTGTTTGAAAATTGAATATCGGGAAAATCTTCCAGAAGAAATGTGGAATCGGGAGTTTTCCACCATAACTGGATCAGTTCTTTGCATCGAATAAAAAAAGATTTGAAAAAATGAATTAGATTAGAAGACAGAAGAAGAAATTGAACCTAGCATTCAATGAATATTTTTTTAGACAGCAAGAAAGTCCATTTCCCTTGAAAAGAATATGATACTTAATGTTAATATGTTTGGATACGAAGATTTTTTTAGTGAAATATATAGTCCAACTAATTATTAATAACATGCATTTTGAGATAGCAGCACGTGATTATTATTTTTTGTGTGGGTCATAGATAAGAACTAACTTCTATTTTGTTTAATTTTAGTTTCAATTAAAACTAATAATCCAAAATTAGTAATCGTATATTAGAATTATTAATTTCTTTTGAATTTGAATATGTTTATTATTAGAAAAGATATAACAGAGATACTTAAAAAGAATTGTTTGAAAAATATTCTGAAGAGAGAATTTAGTGAATTCCATTTCTAGGGAGAGGGACATCTAAAGGGTTCAGCCTGGGCCTTTTGTCTTTCAAATAATCGTTACACGAAACGAAAAGTTTGCTGAAACCCTTGCAAGAACGAGTGATCGGAAGGAGTGATCGGAATGAGTACCGAAGCAGAGAGAGATAGTAAATGCGCGAAGTGTCTAATGAAGAAGTGGCTTCTTCACAGCGTCAATCTCGATGGTGAGTTCCAACGCTTGTGCACCTCCTGTGTCCTCTGGTTCCATCGATCCTCTTTCTGCCCTACCTGTTTCACATTCTACCACTCCTCTACCCTCCCCAATGTCACCGTCTGCTCCCAATGCCGCTCCTTCTCTCATAGCCACTGTGTCATCTCATCCTCCGGCACCCACTACCTCTGTCCTCCTTGCAAAGATCCCTGCTTCATTTTCTTCGCTATCAGCCGCAATGGCGATGTGCGCTCTATCGACACACAAGAGTTAGCCAATTCTCTCCATTGCGCTGCCCAAATCTCCCTCGCCTCCATCCGAAAGGCCCTCTCAGAAGCTCGTGCGAATGTTGACACAAAAGTCACCCAGGCTGCTTTGGCCAAGAAGCAGGCGCTTATGGTTATGAAAGACCTCGGGTGATCTTACTAGGTTTAATCCATGATTCGACTATCATTTTTATGCCTTCTTTTTCCACATCGCCTATAGACATAAAGTGAGAAATTCATGCATCTTCCTTGCAATAGATTTGGCCTACCAACATATATCGTTGTTTTGCTTTGTAATTGCAACTGCTTTTGTACATAAATACAAAATTAATCCCTGATGAATAAAAACAAATTTAGAAATTTTCTCAATATATATACTTATACATATTCAAGTAAAGTTACTTATCCATAGATGGTAAGTCAAAATCCCATCTAGACTACTGTAATCATACATAAGGCTGACAAAACAGCCCTCGGTTCCTGGTTGGGTCGGGATTGATTGAGCTATAATTTTGTTCAGGTCATGCATCTGATTGCTGATAATAGAATTTTGTCTTAGTGATTCATGACCTATAGTTTGGTAGGTTCTGTAAGAGTTCGTGTATTTGGATTTCGATCAAGTCAGTCAAAATATAAAAACACTTAGATTTCAGCCACTGGGTCGAAATAGCGAGTGTTCTAACAGAAATCTGGACTGTTCTAACCAAAACCCTATAATTTTTGTGCTGTGGGTTTATGTTTGTCAAGCCATGAAGTAATTTTATCAGCTGGATGAATGTCGGATACAAAATCACTATAGTGATAGTTCTTTTCTAGTATGATTTTTTCTCCATGAGTATCCATTATTGTGTTTCTCCGGGCTGTTGTAGTCTTACGGGTCTTGCAATGGCATTATCCATTCCACTCAAACTGGTCAAAGATATAGTAGGATTAAATTTCATTGTAAGTCAGCAGAACTGGCCTATGCCAAAGCAACTGTCTATTGTTAATTCTTGTATTCTTTGACAGTTCACACTGTCAAGTCAAACTTTTATCAGTTGTTTCGCATGCATCAGCATCTATATCTCCTTAATCTTTAGTTTGTGTTAAAATCATGCTTCTTCTTTTTTACTTGTATTTTGCTAATCTATATGATAGAATGATGGAAGATGAAGTAGCATGGAACATGACCAAAAAATCAATCTTTTATTCTAGTCACTCTGACCAGCTTACTCCACATCTAAACCTCTCAGGAGCAAAGAATTTTGGTATAGATTGCACGGGGTGGTGGTTCTGGAATGTATACGAATCTGTTAATATTGTTCCCATCTGTAGATATAACCATGAACACATCGGTAGAAACTGTATTTTCAAAAGTTTCATTTTTATAGTTTGTGTCCCGTAACAATCTGTGTAAAATAAGAACTAAAAAAAAGTAATAAAACTACTTAGGCTTCTATTTGCCAGTATCGAAGTTCTTCTCTTTGAACCGAGAATCCAAAATTAGCATATCTGCAAGCTTATTAAGTTGGCTGATATACCAAAGAATCTAGATGTGTACGTATAACTGACTATATCTTTGGAGGTCAATGCTGAAACCAACTACCAGACAGCATTTCAAATTTAGTATCTACGGAACGTTTACAGTTTAATCAAACATGGGTACCATATTTGTTATTTCTCTTACCTGAATTAATCTAAAAAAGCTCAGAACATGAAAACCCCGTTATATCTCTGCATAATATAACTCATACACGGTTGTAATTTATCTTTAACACTTAAAAAATCATAAATTATAAAATCTAAACTAATTCTCCATAACCTTTACGTATACTGATACCAAACCCGAGTTTAGTTATATAGAATCAAACAAAAATAATATACTCACGAGTTCCGAAAAACCAAAAAACAATTATACAAATAATTTAACGATCATGAACTGGTTGAGTAAGGCATGATTGTGACTAAAAGTCATGAGTTCGAGTCCCTTTACATACGATTTCTTGACTGAGCCTTGGTTCTGTTGTTGGTTTGTAGGTTATTGCGTTAGACTGAGGGTTTATCATGTGCGCATTCGTTGAGTAGCGGCTGCGGGTTCCCTCCGAAAAAAAAGAAAAAAATAATAATTTAACGATTTTTATCCTAAAAAAACAAAACTAGAATTTGCACCGACAAATTCGCACAAATCATTTAAAAATATTGTGTAATTGTCATGGGACTTTACCTAGAAGCTTTACATGATTCGTACAAATTTTGTAACGTGTGTCATGCAATTTTTTTAAATAGTGTTTCGTTGTTTTAGAAGTTGTGTTTAGTATTTTGTTGTTGTTAAAATTTTGAATGATGATTGAATTTGTAAGAATCCTAGAATCATATTATTTGTGTGTCAATTACACATATATTTACAACGCATGAATATTACATTAAAAACAAATTGACCGAATGCATTGAATATTTGTTTACACCGCCGAACATTACATTAAAGACAAATTGACCGAATGGATTTAATGTGTAGGTCGAGAGTTAGGATATGCCATCATCATTATCTTTCACAATGATGGAGGAGTGAGAAATCTCTTATGTTGTATTACAAATGCAAGAGGTTCGACATTTAAAAAAGACGTTTGGTGCATATGGTATAAAGAAAATATCGTGTTCAATAAAGAAAAATACGCGTTTCCATTTCAGTTGAGAGCCTTTCATATAACGTGAAGTTGATTGACGGTTATATACAACCAACAAAACCACCCACCACCAACGCACTTCGCATGCCATTCACAAGACGCTAAACCAAAATCAGACGAAGAAGTTCGTAAGTTATCGTTATTGGACGCTCGTCCTATATATATATATATTCGATTTGAAGAACTATAACTCAAACATGTATCCTGCATCCGCAACAAAACATAGTTTTGTTGAGAAAATCGACTAGTCCCACATACAAAACTTGTCATTGAAAATAAAGAAATATAATTACTTAGGGAGGTATCGAACAACTAAGGGATCAGACGTGATCACCGATTTTTTTTTTCGCGCATCTTACAAGTATTAAGGCGATGCACACATTCGTACACATACTTATCAGGATAATACTTACAAGATAACGAGATATAAAATGATATTGTTCGAATTCGTTTTGTAACTTCAACAAGTATGACATTTTGCATTGGTTTGGTTTTTATAAGTTTGATTAAGCAAGCGAACTACACATGAGCTTTGAGTGTTCTAAATTTGATAACGAAGGATAATATATGTGTTTTTGAATATTATCTTGACTGATTGGGAGTTAGCATTGGTTTGAGCTATCAAATACGTATTTCGTAACTCGATCTACATGTTATGCAATTGACATACAAACAAAAATATTCTTGAAAACACGAAGAAGTTGATGACTAAAAGGGAATATGTGTATAAGTTTATGGTTTTTTGCAAGAAATTGGTCGACTCCAACTCCAAAGAAAATTAAATACAAAAGTAACAAAAATGAAAGAAGTATTTTCTTATTGCCCAGTTGCCCTAGATTTTGATATCCATTCTTTGATAAAACCATATGACAAATATTCATTAGTTGCTTTACTAGAGATTCAACATTTGGACAGCACAACAACCAATTGGTAAGTAATTTTCATTTTTTAAGTTATATTTTTAAAAATAGTCTCGTGCCTAAAATAGTACATCTATTAGAGTCAAGTACATTCCTAAATTTAATAGGTAAATTTTATGCATTAATTGATCTTCAACATTCAAATATTTATGAATATTTCTATATATATAATATTTATAGATTTCAACATCCTTGAGGTTCATTATCGAGTTCAACATTAGAACTATTGATGACTAATTATTTACAATAGCACGTGGTTGTATTGTTAGAAAACATATACGTGTCCTTGTGCATGTGAACTAGTCATGTTAGAGAGAGAACATAGATATATTGAGAACGTCTCATTCAATATATTTTGGAAAACATTAAACACTGTTTCTCGTTCCGAAACTACACTTGAAGATCTTTTAACAAAAAACAATCAACAATTAGATTATAGCTACACATGAGATATATAAGATCATATAATAAATAAGATGATGCAAATCTCTAATCTCAAAAAATGTCATGTGGTAGAATCTAAAGAACCGATCAATACTAGAGGTAGAAGATATTATCGGTCAAACTGATCGACTAAATGAGAAAATATCATTTCGAGAATGTTCTTGAAGAAACAGAGAGTGCTAGTACGCCTAATATGGCAGGTAGCACGACACAAACAAAGCAGAGACCATACATGGTACTTTAAACTGTCCTTATAAAACCAATGCGTGGTATAAAGTTTTCCTCTTAAAGTAGGTGTAATATTTTTACATTTACATTGTTTCCTACCACATTCAAAACTTATTAAAGAGATTCAAAATTGATTTCAATTATAGATGTCACTTCGTTTATATAAGTAAATCAATTATGTTATATTATATTATGATTATTTTATGTGTCTTTAACTAATTGATTTATAGGTTCATGTGTTTTGCTAATTCTTACATTATTTTTTTATATTCATATTAGAACGTTTCCAATAATATACATTGTTTGGTCGTTCCACCGAACTTAAGAAGCAAGTGCATGGATAGTTCCGTACGACCAAATATTCAACAACTATAGCCAAATCAAGCTATATATTGTTGAAATTGGTTAATTATGTGATTTTTAGCTTGTTTTAGACCATGATTTTATTTGTGTACTCCACTCATGCTTAATTATGTAATGTCTGAACTAAATTATTCATTTTTAACTTGATTATGGCTTACACAAATTTTAGATATTATCATATCATATTTGGGTGAGAGATATAATAAAATTGTAACGTAAAAATCACATGTTGAGCTAAGAAAATGCATCATAAATCATATTAGATTTATCTTACGCATGTCAGTAATTGATATATCCTTGTTGGTTACAATATCCTTATCTAATATGTGTATTTGTTTTATTAGTCTTAATGGATTACGATATCCTTATCTGACATATTTAATTATTTTATTATTCTTCGTGGATTACGGTATGCTTAACTTCTATTATATAAATAATCACCATTCATGATATAATCTAGATCTAAAAACTATTGTAGAGTTTATTATAAATTTATATTTGACGAAAATACATAGAACTATAGAGAAAACTATTCCAAAAGAATGTAAATATTTTTAGGATGCATTGGTCTGCAAGATGTAGTACATTTATGGTATGGACCATATCGTTTCCTTGCAAGTCCCACGTGGTCGGTAAAATGTCAAAACAAATATTTGAAGGGCCTGAGAACATACTGAGTTTTTTGTATCCTGTGTACAAAGAAAGCCAATATGTGTATGAAGTTTACAAGGGTAATATCACCAATGTAAAACTAAAGAACAGATGAATGACATAAATTTCTACATCACGATAAAAAAGAGGTAGATATGGTGATGGATCACTTATGCCGGATAAGGATAAGAAGTTAAATAAGGATAGAATTATCCTTCCCCGTAAATAATGCTCGATGATTTTATTGTTAATTATCTCTCATCTTTTCTTTGTGTTCATTCAATTTTCCTAAATTATTGTCGTATTTCATATTTATTGTACGTAGTTTCCTTATTATTGTAATAACATTTTTTTATCATGAAGTCTTACGAAGTATTAAATTAATAAAGAATGTTTTGATGATTGTAAAATGTATTTTTTCTAGATCCTTAGATTATTTATGACCAAACCCAAAAAACAAAAACATTGGCCTAGATTTGCACAAACTATGCAAATTATTTCTTCAAATTTACATAGTCTATACAAATATATGTTAAAGGTGGCCTTTAAAAGCCAAACATAAGGTTTTTACTCACAAATTGCGAGAATTCGGGGCCTAATTTTGCACACTATATGTGAACAAACAATTAAAATTTAGGCTACATTTTTTATTCTTGAGTTTGTTCATGTATATTCTTATTTTTAATGAACTCCGAGAGTTTACGTTCATCAATCATATTTTGGACTGATCCTATAAAGCCTAACAATCTCTTGTATAATATCCAATTTTATTGTGGAACTTATAAAACTTTTGTTTATCTTGTGCTCCTTAGAGATGTGTAATTTTTTGGGTCTCTGGTACATGATTACAATTTTTTAACGTTTATAAAAAAACTTATAGATTCTCAATTAGCTTAGTGAATAGTCCCATTGTCAGATGTTCTTGTCATCGGATATTATTTTTTATTATTATAGTTGTTTCAAGACCACTATATTTTGTTTTGATTTTCGTGGGTCTTGTTAAACATTTGGTACTATTCCTGGAGGTCTCATGATATTGTTTGTAGTACCTGAGCCATCATCAACCGTTCATTGTTTTATTTCAGTGATGGTATGAAAGATGTAATTGGAGTTGTTGTATCTGCATCAATATATGATTTCGAGAACTCCTCGACCTTGATGTGATTTCTACTCGCTTAATCAATTCGAAGTTGAGTGTCTTCTTCTTCATTACTGAATCTCACAGAGATCCTGCTAAAATATCTTGTATATATTTCCACCATACCATGACAACCATGTAACTCATGTTTATATATGCGAACCTCTGAGTATATTATTGCAAAGTTTCATTTGACCAGTGCTTGCAGTGGATGATATAGTCTCTATCTACCTTGATTTCTTTAGAACCAATCCAATGGATTCTGAAGACAATTCGTAATCTCTTGAAACTGTTAATGCATCTTGGAGGAAAGGTAAACCACGTCAAGGTGTTGCTTCGGAGATTCATAGAGAAGTCCATGCACTTCATTTTTTCATTTCCCTCGTATTGTGTGATCGCGTTTTTATATTGGTTGATCTAACACTCTAGATCTCTTTTGCCACTATTTTTGTCCTTCTTGCAGTGGAGGAAGTTAGAGGACTCTTCCTGCTACAAACTTAATTAGTCATATCAATTACCAAGATATAAGTTGTGTTACATCATCAAGAAATTACTCAGTATAAGTTACATAACTAAGAAAAACTGTATCACCAAGTGGATAATATATATTTGTAAACAATGTAAACATATTTTTATATTTCTAGAGTAAGAATATTGTTTATTTTCTAAAATATGGTTTTCAGTTGCTCATTGTAAGCAACCTTTTTTATATGTACGCATGTGTGATTTGAACATGTGATGTTACTAATAGTCATGGATAATACAAGTTTAGTTGGAGGTAGCCATACTACGATGGAGGATTTCAAAGATGGTTGGTCATAAATGCTCATCCATCTGATGATTTCAAAGATGGTTTGTGTATGGTAGAGGTCTAAGAATTCGAAGTATTCCACTGTCATCGGATCCAATGAGAACCGAAGACCCCAATTGATAATATCTGAATAGACCACCAATTCATTTTCTCCACAATCAAGTGGAGGTTCTCCTTCTTTTGGCAGACATATGTCATTCCTCATTGCTTTTTAAGACGATCAGCTTGGCCTTCCTTATAGTATATGTATGGTACATTTTTTAGTGTCATAACATATTCGGGGAGGAGTGTTTTTAGGTTGACACTAATGGAGGCAGCAACGTCCTCGGGAATAATAACTAGAGATTTTCCTTTTTTTTTTTTAAGCTGCTTCTTATTTTGAGGTGTCGTCATCTGTATCAGAAGCAGCTTCACTTTCTGTAGCCCCATTGTTAGAATGAATAGCTTCTGAACCAGCTTCTTCATTAGAAGCTTTATTTATTAGTCAAAGTGGGTGGTAGGTTGGGATCGGGTTTCCTTCTTGAGTATTCGGGGGAGTTCGTTGTGAATCACTCATAGTCTCAACAATTTCTCTCCGGGAGGAGATGGTGGTGTAGGGTTATCTTCTAGGTTTTTAGAAGAATTTGGTAAAGTACAACATTTATATTTCCCATGATTATGAAGGTTTTCTACTTTACATGAAGATTCAGCGAAAAGTGAGCTTTCGATTGAATCTGAGGTGTTTCTTTGCGTGATGTCTGAGATGAATCAACACTAATAGGTGATGCAGCTTATTATGATTGTCTATGAGTATATATATTGTGGGTAACTTTGCGATTTGTTGAACGAGATACAGTTATGGAGCCATAAGAAGTTGGAGAGGAATTTTGAAGTGTTGATGGCGAAGGATTTGTTGATAAAGGCTGTTGAGATTTTGGTGTGGATGAACATAGACCACATGGGAATTTCGATTTGGCTCAAAATTACCGCAATATATGGTTTCAGTGGAGAATCAAGGAGCGTTGCTTATCAGTCTCGCTGCTTAGTATGCTTCAGCCCTTTACTGATGCAAAAAATAATTGTAAGCACCGAAAATTGGTTTTTATGTATATTGGGATTTTCTGGATTTTTTGGTTTTTGAACATTTTTTCATATACTAACCTGAAGATTGATTGGAAAGTATGAGTTTTCCGGCGATGGTAGCCAAGAAGTTGATTACTCATGGAAGAGTAACTAAGAAATTTCTCAGGAAAATTTGATTTTCTCTTTGAAGAAGTTTGTGTGAGGTAAGGAACTAAATGAAGGATTATTTATAGAAGATTTAGGAGAGAGAGAATGGTGTCACAGAAGTTGAAGAGGTGGAGACCAAGCGGTTGTGTGTAGAGGGGGTAGTATGACGTCTGTTAACTGTCAGAACTTGTGGCAGGTCTAGAGTCTAATACCTAATGAGTCATTGTACTTGCACCACACTATACCAAACATTTATGACCGTTATGGAAATGCCAACTCATATTTCCACATACAAATGTTCGAAGTACTAACAAAGGCTTAAGCTAATTTCGAAATGAATGCATGCAAAAATGTATTCGAGGAGGAAGTTAAATAATTTTGAAGTAATTTACATTCAAAGCAGATTGAACTTGGCAAGTAAATATTTTCTGTTTATTATGAGTTCTGAAGTAATAACTGGTTTGGTTTATTTTGGGCTGGGGGTAATTTTGTAAAGTGTTTTGTAAAGTATTTTCACTATTAAGTGTTTGGTATAAAGTAGTGAGAGCTTTGAGCAGCCTGGTTGTATTAAATGTTCATTACCTTCATTAATGAGAGTGAGTAGGGTATTTATACCCTTAATTAACGACCCATGGGCTTACAGGTTAAGTTATGAAACCGGGTTAATTTTAAAGACCCATTAATCTTTTAAGTTGATTAGTACATAACTTAGTCAAAAAGTGTTTAAGTGTTTTTACGTTTGTCCTGTCCGGATAGTTCAGTTGTACGTTATTTTCCAAATTTCCCTTGTCCGGATAATACAGTGAGCTGTGACTGGATAATCCGAACTCATCAGTAGCCTCTTTTTTAAGCCTTTCCAAATATCTTTGGTAGGACTAAAAAATCTACCTAGCCCGTAGTGACTTTATCCGATCTGCATGTGTAACCCGTACTATGAGGTTTATTCTCATCATTAACTCAGTTCGAAGTTTGTCCGAACAAGTTTCTCTTTCCAGAAATTCTAAAAGTTTTCTTTTTGGATCGTGGGACACGTGTCACAATCTGGTTCGACCTACCAGATGTTATTCTTCCTAGATAGGCGCACCCACTAAGTCTAGAAATTTACCTAGTCATTTAATCATTCCAACGTTTGCGCCGTCTTTAATCATTTTCAAACCCTCTTCAACTTCTCCTAGGTAACAGTTACTTTTTTCTACTATTATATAAATCCTTTTTCACTATTTCATTATCTTCATCACTAAAAAAATTTCTAGAGAGATTTTCACTCTTATCTTCAAACTTGTTCTTGAGAGTTTTATGTTCACAGCCAGAAACACACTTGTTAAAGGCGGCTGGTTAAACTTATGAGAGCTAGAAAGCGCAAAAAAAGTTTAAAGGGAGAATCGCATTGTTGCCGGTCTCTCAGTTTCCCCAAGTGAGATGTCTGGTGAACCGACCCAAGAAGCTGACCAAGGATCATCCTCTTCTAGAAATCCCAAGCCTAGACAGTTATTCAAACCAAGCCTCTCTCCTTTTCCCTCAGGCTCTTCTGTTCAAGAGTCCCAACCTTTTGTTGCTAAAGAAAAAGCGGTTTCGAGTGTCAGAAAACCTTCCCCCTTCATAGCCATGGGTTCAGACGCTAAGAAGTCCCCGGATAAGTCAACCCCTCGCCGGACGACTCGCCTAACCAAAGCCCAACCTACTGCTTCACTACCAAAGCCCTCCGAATCAGAGGCATCTAAAGCAACCTCAAAAGATAAGCCCTCTGGATCGGAGGCATCTAAAGTAGCCCCAAGGGCTAAGTCCTCCGGATCCCAACCTCAACCGGACACAAGGCCTTCAGAAACAACAGACGCACATCTATCTGAACAGCCTTTGGTGCCAGAAGCTGACACCCATCCATCCAAGGCAATTGATAAACCTTCCACAGTGATGGAAGAAGTAATGAAAGATAGTATCGACGAGGCTCCCTTTGAAACTGAAACATCAGGTCAAACAGATATGCTGCTTCTAACAAGATGGGCAAAGGCAAAGTCAAGGTCTGTTTGACCCATCCGGAGCTTCAGGAGTGCCTAGAGGGCAAGGTAGGCCCTTGCTTTAAAAATGCTAGTGTTAAATATCTACTGGCTCTACAAAATATCAACTATGTCTACACCCACATTGCTGAGTTGAGTCAGATCCAGATGAAATGGGGTATCCCAGAATCAGTGAAGCTAAGGATACATGTCACTTCGGAGACTCCGATGGACTGCAAACTCAACGAGGTTGTTATTTTCACTGAGGTGCTAAACTGGGGACTTCGGTTCCCATTGGAACTAGAAATCGTCAGGTATTTCCATCTAGTTAAACTTAACCAAAGCTAGCTAAGCCCAAATGCCTGGTATTCCCTCATTGTTTGTATAATGGCATCAAGGTTATCAAAAATCCCACTCCTAATGGAGCAATTTGCCGATGTGGCAAGTCTATGCAAGAATCACCACATTCCATTCTACCATCATAATATGGGGAACAATTTCAAGGTGGTAGACGACTTGCTGGAGTCTGAGAAGAATTGGAGGACACATTTCCTGTCTATCAGTGGGACATGAGAGAACGATAGAAAGATCAAGGCCAACACCAATCCCAGCATGTTAACTAGCAGGTGGAAGTGTACTGGTGAGTTTTTTTATCTTTGTTTTTCATGCTTTTCTTTTTAAATCATAAGTATTCCCCTTCTGATTAATTTTTTACTTTTTTTTGCAGTGCTGCCGAAGGAGTTCACTGGACACCTAGAGGAGGGCAAACAACATGTGCCAAGATTAATGCATGGGCTGCGGAGTGTTGGGGAAATTCCTTTCGTTGGGGAACACCACAGGTCGGAGGGACCTCTCATGGGAAAATCTAACTACGCCGCCTTCTCTTGGTGTAATTCTCAAGCGAACGGAGGCCCAAAGATGGTAAAATGGTTTTACCTTCCAGAGCAAAAGCTCCCAGCAAAATGAAAGGGAAGAAGAAGAAAGCTGCAGCAGAGCCAGTTCAAGCAGCCACATAGGGGACTGGTTCGAGGAACCAATGGGGAATTGACGCTTCCCTACTCAAGGTGGTAGAGGCTAAAACTGTAAGAGAAGCGGGAGAGTCATAAAACCCACCAAAACCTCCCAAAAATGACCGGAAAAGAAGAGCAAGCAGTGACGAAAAGGCTGCCAAAAAGAAGAAGGTCACCTTAGGAGAAGAAATAATTCTTCACCCTTAAGAGCTTCTACCTCCACCAGCCCCTGTTGATCCCACATTATAAGAGAAGATCCCAACAGGTCTGCAGTCTAAAGAGGTTGTTGGGGGAGGTATTGAAGGAGTGGACATTAGTGCCCTTCAAAACATTGATTTATACTTCAATGATTCGGAGAATGGTGATTTCGCAGGTCCCTATCGCCCTTCGAGCTCTGCTAACATGGTGACCTTTAATGGTAAGTCCTTCTCCGTCTCCGGAGAGCAAAATGTTCTAAGCTATTCTCTCATTGGTCACATCCATCCAGTTCTTGACTTGGAGAGACAAGTGAAAAGCCAAACCACTCTCATCAACTCCCTCACCACTAACAATGAGTCTCTCTCAACCAATTTTCTCAATGCCAATCAGAGCATAGAAGAACTGAAGAAAGAGATAGAAGCATTGAGGAAATACAATGAAGATCTATCAACCAAGTTGGCCACTTCAGAGACTGCCAGTACTGAGCTCTAAACTAAGTACTCCGGTTTGGAAAAGGACCTCACAACATTAAGGGAGGACCTGAAAACCAAAGATGGTTTCATTCAAACCCTGTCAGGTGAGAAGACTTCCTTAAAAGGTACTGTGTCTAAGACAGCCAAAGAGAAAAAGGACTTGATGAAGCAGTAGGAGTAAGATATTCATGCATGCATTGATAAATATACCAACAAAGTGGTAGATTCTCTTGAGAAAAGATACGATGAAGTCAGGTCTGACATGGTGCTGCTCTTCCATGAAACCTTTCCGAAGAGGACCCTTGGTCCCCTATGCAAATATGTGGAATACGAAGACCTTCCTCATCATACCATGACAACTGGTGACAAGTACAACTACTCCAGTGTAATTGATTCCACTACAGATGATGAAGAGGGAACTGGTGAGAGTTCAAGTGCTGAACTCAAAAGTCCCAAGAAAGGCGGTGATGGTGAGATATCCGAAGGGAACAAGCCCTAAGGTTTAATCATATTTGTTTTTATCTTCTTTGAACAGTTAAAGTCCTTGGATGGCCAAGGCATATTTTGTAATGTTATCCGGTCAGAGTCCGGATAAGTCTTTGAAATACTTAAAGTCCTTAGATGGCCAAGACATGTTTTGTTCTTCCTATTCGGTTAAAGTCCGAATAGATTTATTTATCAAACCTTCTTTTATTTAATACATTCTTTCCTTTAAATTTTTCACAGATAATGTTTAAGTAGCCCTTTGTATTTCAGAAGTATTAAAGTGAGAGTGTTTAATATCTCAGATGACATGTATTTAATGGTCATCACTGGTGATGATAATAATTGCCTGAGGGTAGGCTAGTAATTTCAAGTGGAGTTTCAAGGTGGTGTATGGGTGTTTAACGGTGGTGTATGGGTGTTTAACAGTTAGAGTAGAGAGTAGAGAGATGATTAAGCTGCTTGGTAGCAGTTAATTCTCATTACCCATAGTTAATGCTGGTGGTTGGGTATTTATAGTATGATGTTTGGGCCCTTATGGGCTTTCGGGTCATGTTTAATGGACCCAGGTCATGATTAAAGACCCATGAGCTCTAAGCAGGAGAGCAAGTAGCTTAGTCAGGAAGTGTTTAGGTTTTTTAGTACTTTAGTCATAGTTCGAACAGTCTTAAGTTTATAGTGTCCTAAGTAATCTGTCCGGAAGTGATCTGTTCGATTTATGTCCTTGTAGCCTGTCCGGTTTTCGGAGAGACTTAGACTGATTTACCCTTCCGGGGAGCATGCTAAATTCGGACTCATTAGGAGCCCCTTTTTTAGGTGTTTGAGCAAGTGTTCTTGTCAAAGAACTGAAAAACAGTCCGATGTATGAAGTGGTTCTCAATTCAGACAGAACTGTGGGTATACCCGGACAGGTTAAGCTTTACAAATTCCAAACGGTTTTTGCCAGAGTTAGTGGGACACGTGTCGCTCTCTGATTGGCCACTCCAGCCGTTTTTTCACCTTGAATTTCGCACCACCTTCTTCAACAAGTAACCTCTTTAATTACCAATAATGACATCAGCGCCGTCTTTTAATCATTGCCCAACTTTTCGGATTCTCCTAGGAATCAACTCCTTTTTTCAAATCTACTATAAATTCACATTCATTTTCCACTGTTTTACCATCTCTTTCAAATTTCACTCTGCAAATTTACTCAGAGCTTTCTCTCTCTAAAACAAAAAAATTTCCTTGGCTGTTTATGTTTACAGCAAGAACAGCATTGATCAAAGGTGGTTGGCTCAACCTTTCGGAGTTGGAGAAAGCGCAAAAGGTCGAGAAAGAAAGGCGAATAGCAGCGGGGATACCACCATCACCTGTTGAGAGACCAGTTGCTTCTGTTACAGAGTCGGATCGAGGCTCATCCTCCTCCAAAGGTACCAAGCCCAAAAAACTCTTTCAATCCACCCTCTCACCCATAGTCTCTGGTTCCTCAGTCCAGGAGTCAATACCTGATGTTGAGCCAGGAGTCACAGCTACAAGTGTCAGGAAACCCTCCCCTTTTTTAGCTATGGGATCTGATTCTGATCACTCTCCAGAAAAGTTAGTTATTAAGAGGCCAAGCCGGTTAGTTAAGGGACTAACCTCCAAGAATACTCCCTCAAAATCGGGGGCAAAAAATAGTGATTCTGGGTCTGGAGTGCCCATTAGAGCTCCCCGGGAGAGGCCAACTGGTCCGGAGGCCAGCAGCCCGGTACCTCCAAGAGAGACTTTTGCCTCCGAGCCCCAACCTGAGGTGAGAAGTCAGAAAAATACAGACAGTCAGCAGTCCGGAGGCCAGGCTGTGCCAAGCCTCAACCCTCCCCGGATCACTACCACAGAAGCTCCCCCAACGGTTATGGAGGAGAGAATGGAGGACTCTGCTGAAGAGGTCCCTTTTGAGTCCAAGTCCTCCGGACAGGCTGATACTACTGTTGTTGCTGCCAAGAAAGGCAAGGAGAATCTGTACTTGAGGCATCCGTACCTGCCGGAGTGCCTTGAGGGGAGAGTGGGGCCGTGCTTTCACAAAGTTGAGCTCAAGTACCTCTTGGGGCTTTGAATAGTACATCGTCCCTCGACTATCACGTTTGGTGGCAAATAGTCCCTTGACTTTCAAATGTCCGTTGACAGTCCCTGGACTATCGCGTTTGGATAAAGTTAGTCCACCAGATCCTCTGATCCATGAGAGGCTGCCACGTGTCACCATAGTTCCCAGATTTTTGTATCACCACTAGTCCCTTGAGTTTAGTTTTCTGTAATTTTCTACATTTTGGGTTTGACCTAAACTCAAGGGACTAGTGGTGATACAAAAATCTGGGGACTATGGTGACAGGTGGCAGCCTCTCATGGATTAGAGGATCTGGTGGACTAACTTTATCCAAACGCGATAGTCCAGGGACTGTCAACGGACATTTGAAAGTCAAGGGACTATCTGCCACCAAACACGATAGTCGAGGGACGATTTACTGTTCAATGCCTACCTCTTGGCCTTGCAGAAGACCAAGTATGCATTCATCCATACTTCAGACCTGGGTCGAATGCGCACAAAATGGGGGATCCCCGAAGATGTAAAGATAAGGATCCCCATTGATCCGGAGACCCCTATGGACTGCAAATGAAATGAAATAGTCTTCTTTACAGAGCTATTTAATTGGGGACTCAGGTTCCCACTGGACCCGGAGATCGTACGGTATTTCCACCTGATCAAGCTATGCCCAACTCAGCTGAGCCCCAATGGTTGGTTCACCTTGATGTCATGTATCATGGCATCTAGGTTGTCTGGGATCCCTCTTCCTATGGAAGAGTTTGCAGCAGTGGCCAACCTTTGCAAGCACCACCAATTCCCCTTCTATCATTTCAATATGGGGAACGATCTCAAGGCTGTTGATGACCTCTTGGAGTCAGAGAGAAAATGGAGGAGCCAATTTCTGTTTGTCAGTGGCGCCTGGGAAAATGGCAAGAGAATCAAAGCCGGAGAGAACCCAAGACTCCTCAGGAGTAGGTGGAGGAGTGATCGTAAGTTTCTTACTTTAGATTTCTGTCCGTTTCTCTCTTTTCTTTTTTTCTTTAAGTTAAGTTTAAACTAACCAGTTTTTCTTTTGTTCTAGCAGAGCTGCCAAAGGAGTTCGGGGACTAATTGAAGGCCGGACAGACTACCTGTGGCAAAATCAATGCTTGGGCCGCAGAGAACTGGGAGAATCGATTCCACAAGGCCTTCACCCCTGGAAATCTAGCAAGGTCTCACTTGTGGAACACCACAGGTCGGAGAGACCTAACTTGGGAGGAGCTCACCACCCAGCCCGATGAAGACACTGTGCTTAGAAGGTCCCACGAACTGGATGGGACACTCTACCTGCCTGCCCGGGCTAAAGCCCCAAGCAAAATGAAAGGCAGAAGAAGAGGCAAAAAGGTGGCGGGCGATGCTGAGAAGGATGCCCCAACATATCCAGAGGGGCCGGCCCAGGTTCAAATTGATGCAGCCCTCTTGCAGGTGGTGGAGCAGGAGACCGAAAGGCAGGAAGTTGACCTCCCAAAACCTCCAAGGGCTCCCAAGAGAACTCGCAAGCAAGTAGGTGAAAGCGCTGACCGGGAAGCCAAGAAGAAAAAGACTTCCCAAGGAGATGAGCTCGCTTTCCGGGATCCGGAGCCTTCCTTCTCCACTGACCCCTCCGACCCAACTCTGGCCGGAGAGATTCCAAGAGACTTTCACACTGATGAGGTAGAAGGGGGAGATCTCAATCTCGATGGAATGGACATCACAGATCTAGCTGGGCTTGGTGAGTATTTCCTTGGCCTCCCCAGAGATGAATTCGTAGGGCCCTATGTTCCTCCAAGTAGCTCCAATACAGTCAACTTCAATGGTAAGACTTTCATGGTTTCTAGTGAAAAGGACATCATAGCCCATTCCTTGCTTAGTAATGTGCAGCCAGTTCTTACATTGGAGAGGCAAGTCCGGAGTCAGGCAGACACCATCAAAGACCTCAAGTCTGAGAAGGAAAAGCTGTCCGGAGATCTCCGCACTGCTACTACCAATGCTGATTTGCTTAAGGAAGCAAATGAGGAGCTGAAGAGGAATCAAGATGAAAGCAACACAAAAGTTGCCACCTTAGAAGAAACCATCAAAGATCTTCAGGGGAAGCTGTCCAGTATGGAGAAGGATCTTACGGCCTCAAGGGGAAAAACTATCGCAAAGGAGAAGATCATCACCAACTTGACCACTGACAAGATTTCTCTAGAAAATGCAGTGACCCGGGCTGCTGAGGAGAAAAAAGCTTTGTTAAAGGATCAAGAGGCCACAATCAAGGCCAAGATTAATGCTTATGCCAGGGAGATGATAAAAAGCGAAGAGTTAATGGTTCAAAGGGTGAAGTCTGATATGGTTCTCCTTTTTCATGAAAAATTCCCGAAGAGGACCCTGGGGGACTTATGGCTCTATGTAGATGATGATGACCTTCCATTTTATACAATGGTTGATGAGGGATTTTCCGGTGAGTCCTCATCTGATAATGAAGAGAAGACCGGAGAGAGCCCAGGCGAAGAGGAGAATGATCCTAAGGGCAAGAAAGTGGTCGAAGGGGGGAGCGACATCAAGGGCAAGAAGGTAGATGAGGGTGAGCCATCTTCAAAGGCTCAACCTTAATTTATGGTGTACTTTATTTATCTTTTACTCAAACTGAAGTCCTTGGAAGGCCAAGGCACTCTTTTTGTTATGGTGTCCGGTATTATTCGGACAGATTTTTTGTGCTGTACCCTAACTTGTTCGAAAGTCCTTGGAAAGCCAAGGCAATTTTAAGTTGTTGAATGAATGTTTCTATTTTGCACAACCATCATTTTCTTTCATTATTTGTTTTAGTTTAGATAGCTAGAGTTTAAGTAGCTTTTAGTTATTGCATTGTGAGAGTGTTGAGATTCTCCGGCTAGAGTTTAAATAGCCCTTAGATCTTTCAGTCCGGGTAGTATGACAAGAGATAGAATTTTGAAAATACTTAGAAATTTTTTGAAGAAGGCATCGAATTTTATTGAACCATCCGGACACCTCATTAAAACCTCCCCGTGCCACCAGGGAGGAAAGAATATGCCCCCAAATATTTACATGGAAGTTCAAACAAGTAAATATTTACACAAGTGTTATTCCAAGTACATTCGAAGGTGCTCAATATTCCAAGGGTGAGTTAAAACCCTGCCATCTTTGTCTTCCAACCAATAAGTCCCAGGCTTGATTCTTTCAACTACAGTATACGGACCCTCCCAGGTTGGGGCCCGCTTTCCGAAGAGCTTTTCCTTAGTATGCAAGAAGACCTTCCTTAATACTTTGTCCCCTGGTTGGAAATCTCTTCTTTTAACTTTAGAAGCAAACCTGCTTCTCATCAAGCCCTGATAGTGTGCCACTCTTAGGCAGGCTTTAACCCGTCTTTCTTCTATTAAATCAAGTTGATTTCTGATGGCCATCTCATTAGTGTGTCCGGAGAAGTTATGAACACGAAAGGAAGGGAGTGTCTTCTCTATGGGGGCTACTGCATCCATTCCATAGACCAAGTCAAAGGGAGACTCTTGTGTTGCATCCCCAGACGTTATCCGGTAGGCCCACAAGACCTCTTGTAGATAACTAGGCCACTTCCCAGCAGCCCCTTCTAGATTCTTCCTTAAACCGGACAGTATAGTTCTATTAGCCACTTCAACCTGCCCATTGGCTTGTGGGTGAAAAGGTGAAGAAAAACAATGTTGTATACCCCTTGAGGCACAGAAGCTTTCCATTTCTCTATTGTCAAACTGTGGCCCATTGTCTGTTGTTATCTTCTGTGGGACACCAAATCTGCAACATATGTTGGACAGAATGAACTTTATGACAGCTTTTGATGTTGTCCCTGCCAGGGGAGCTGCTTCTATCCACTTCGAGAAGTAGTCAATGGCCACAATTATAGTTTTACGCCCTCCGGACGCCAGAGGGAGAGGCCCTACTAAGTCCAACCCCCATCGAGCAAAAGGGATGGGCTCAGAAATAGACTCCAAAGGAATAGCTGGTACATGAATTTCATTGTTGTACCTTTGGCATGGGTCACACCTCTTCACCAATTCCTTAGCATCTTTCATAATCGATGGCCAATAATATCCGGAGAGTAATACTCTCTTGTTAAAGCTCTAAACCCACAATGGGCTGATCCCTCACCATCATGCAATTCGGGGAGGACCACTTGTGATTCATCATCCCCTAAACAACGTAGGAGAGGTAGACTATAGGATTTTTTGTACAACACTTATCTCAACATAATGAAACCACGAGCCTTGTGTTTCAATATTCTGGCTTGTGATTTATCTGAAGGCACAATACCATCGGACATATATTGTATGAGAGGAGATCTCCAGTCTTGAGGCCGATTTACTTGTATTTCAAAAACTTCCTCATTTTCACGCTTACTAAGTTGAATAGAAGGGCTTTCAAGCACATGGATCCATGGGTAGGACTCCGTATATGCTATTGTTGCCAACGAGTCTGCTAGCTCATTTTCTGCTCGGGGAATGTGCTCATAGACAACAGCTTTAAACTTTAGCGCTTCATTCTTGAGGAGGAGTAAATATTTCACAAGTTGCTCCTTTCTAGCCTCAGATTGGCCTAAGGCATGATGGATAAGCAATTGGGAATCACTTAGTAGTTTGACCCTCTTAGCCCCACAAATATAGGCTAACTTTAACCCAGCTATTGCTGCTTCGTATTCGGACTCGTTATTAGATGCCCTTAAAGCAAAAGAAATAGCCTGGTACATACTATCTCCATAAGGGGAAGTTAAACATATTCCTGCACCACATCCCATAGTGCTGGACGATCCAGACTTTCTTGTTTTTTGTATCAGTAGCTTGCTCCGAATCCCTATCAGAGTGGAATTCAACCAGGAAATCAGCCACTGCTTGGGCTTTTACCGCTGTCCGGGAAGCAAAGTCTATGTCGAAGTCCCCCAACTCTACTGACCACTTAGTCATTCTGCTCGAAATGTCCGCTTTTTTAAGGACATTCTTTAGAGGGAAAGATGTCCGGACGATGATAGGATGAGCCTGAAAGTAAGGTCTCATCTTTCTTGCAGCTATCACTAGAGCTAACGCCAGTTTTTCGAGTTTCAAGTAACGCCTCTCAGCATTAATCAAGCTTTTGCTGATGTAGTACACTGGGTAGGGACGCCCATCGACCTCTCTTACCAACACAGCACTGATGGCACAACTTGAAACGGCCAGATACACAATAAGAGTCTCCCCATCAACTGGTTTGAACAAAGTTTTGGGAGAGGAAAGATGTTTCTTGATTTCATTGAATGCCTCATCACACTGCGGGGTCCACTCGAACCCCTTCGCACCCTTCAAAGTTTGAAAGAAAGGAGCACACCTGTCCGAAGACCTCGAGATGAATCTGTTTAAGGCAGCTAGTCTCCCCGTTAACCGCTGTACTTCTTTGATGTTTCGAGGAGGTTCCATCTGGAAAAGAGCATTCAACTGATCCGGATCGGGCTGTATTCCATGCTCACTTATGATATACCCTAAGAATTTCCCGGACTGCACTCCGAAAACACACTTTCCAGGGTTTAACTTTAAATTTACTTTTACCAAGTTGGCAAAAGTTTCTCGGAGGTCGGACAAGTGTAGCTGCTCATCCACACTCTTCACCATCATATCGTCAATGTAAACCTCCATATTTCTTCCAATTTGATCAGCAAATGCCTTGTTGACTAGCCTTTGATAAGTATCCCCAGCATTTTTCAAACCAAAAGGCATCACCTTGTAGCAATGTAGACCCCTATCAGTGACAAACGTGGTATGCTCTTGATCTTTTGGATCTACTTGAATCAGATTGTACCCGGAGAAGGCATCGATAAAGGAAAGCAGCTTGTTCCCAGAAGTAGAGTCTACTAACTGATATATCCGGGGGACCGGATACAAATATTTTGGGCAAGCTCTATTAAGATCTGTGAAGTCAATGCACATGCGCCATTTGCCATTTTTCTTTTTTACCAGGACAGGATTGGCAGTCCACAAAGAATATTGAGATTCTTTAATATGCCCCATCTTTGTGAGTCTGTCAACCTCTTGTACTATGACATCAGCCTTTTCTTTTGAGAAAGCTCTTCTCTTTTGAACCACTGGTGCCACATCTCTCCGGACAGATAGGTGATGGGATATCACCTCTGATGGAACTCCAGTAACATCAGCATTGCACCAAGCAAAAACATGCTGATGGTCTTTCAAAAATTTCAACATCTCTTCTTTCAACATTGGTGGCATCTTGGGCCCTATCTTGACACTATTGCCTTCTTCCAAACAATGCATTTCAACCTCTTCAATTGGAATTAACACTCCAGGGGTCTCTCTGGGGTCATCAATTTCACCCTCACCCCCAGAAAGGCCCTCAAATTGCTATTGATCATTTATTCGGACCGCCCCCAGCGTTCGAGGAGCCAAGCCAGTGGCATGGCATTCTCTTGCAATCTTTTGGCTGCTCCGGACAACCCCAACATGTCCCTGAACAACATATTTTAAGCACTGATGGACTGTTGAAGCCACTGCATGCATCCTAGAGAGCCAAGATCTCCCCATAATAGCATTATAGCAAGTGGGACAATCCACCACGATAAAGAGTATTCTAACCATTTTCTTGAAAGGGCCCCTACCCAATAACACCTCTTCTTCAAATTCTCCGATCACATCGGCTGAGCTGCCTGTGAAGCCCACGATTGACCTGTTCGACTTTTGAATCACTGCTGGATTTTTCATTTTCTTGTAAGTGGTTAGGAAAAGGATATTGGCTGAGCTTCCAGTATCCACCAGAATTCGCCTTATTTCATTGCCCCCTATAGATGATCCTATGACAACAGCATCCTCATGAGGGCCAGCAATGTCTCTCAAATCATCCTCATCAAAGACTATGAATGGGAATGAGTTTGGTGACTGATAAGATGTCATGCCTCCTTCTAACTGGGAGGCTAAATTATGAACATGCCTCTTTCTCGAAGAAGCAGTAGGAGCTGTCATAGAGTCCCCTTCGAAAATTGTAAGTGACTCAAAGAATTTAATGAGCCCGGAGACCGACCTAGAACATTCCTCTATAGCACCCACCCTGTTTCGAGTTGGATCAGGATCCAAGTACTCAGAATCCACATCAAACCTTTCAACTATGACCATGGCCCCCTCTGGGGCAGCATTACTTGGACCAACCCGGTGAGTGTTGTCAGGCATGTTGCCTCCTCTTCTCTTAACGTATGCTCCCAACTTTCCCCTTTCAATCAAGTTCTGAACCTCTTGCTTCAACGCTATGCAATCATCAGTGGTATGGCCAATATCATTGTGATATTGGCAAAAGGAGTTGTTACGATGCTCTCTGGGAGACTGCAAGGTTGTCGGTCTCCGGTAATGCACCTCATCTTTTGTTTTATCGAAAATGGTGGCCACACTTTCTTTGAGCTCTGCGAACCACTCCGGTTGGACCCATGGCCCTCTTTTGTTTCTGGATTGTTGAATTTGAGCAGGAGCAGCTGGCTGAGACTGAGCTTTTGCCCTACCATGCCCCTGTCCGGTTTCTCTTACTTTATTCCTGGACTGGTTTTGATTTGGAGTTGGTGCCACCGGGGTGGATCTCACCTGTCTGTGCACCTTGGTTTTCTTTGTTTCATCAACGTTTATTTGCTTGCCAACTTGATTTAGCAATCCTCCCCAGGTCATAGCCTTCTTTCTGGTCACCGAATCAGCCAGATTGCCTTGGTTCAAACCTTGCCTTAGGGATGCTATTGCCACCTGTTCGAAGCAATCAGCCAACCCATTCTTTGTGTTCACAAAACGACTTATGTACTCTTTCAAGGACTCATTTGGCTCCTGGGCACAATGGATTATTGTGTCTCCATTGCCCTTTAGCTCCTTACTCCCTACAAACTGCCTTCGAAAGGCCACCCAAAACGTATCAAAATCTTTAATACAACCCTGAGGCAAGCTGTTGTACCATTTCAGAGCACTCCCCGTAAAAGATTGGGAGAATGCCCTACAAAGTAGTTTATTATCGTCATCAAAGTTCATCATGAAGTTCTTGAATTTCTCCAGATAATTGTCCGGATCAGTACTGCCATCGTACTTCTCCATTTTCGTCCTTCCACGGCTGAACACAGTATCCTCGTTTGTAGTGGCAAAGATACCTGGTTCAACGTGGAAAGCAAAAGGATCCATCAGCATCTTGTCCGTATACCTCCGGTGGTGAGATGACCCCTTTCCAATATGCTTTTTCATTCTTCCATGGTGGTCTCTTTTTCTTGAATATTTCTTCACTTGCTTTTGCTTTTTCCTGGTTCGACCTTCATCGCTGCTAGAGGACAAGGATTTTTCATTTCTCTCACTGTCCGAAGAGCTACCTGAAGATTCTGAGCTTGAGTCAGAGCTCTCCACAGGCTTGGACCGGTGAGACTTTTTAGAACTGGCATGTGTCTTTTTGGTGCTCACATGAGTTTTCGAAGCCTCAGGCTCTCTAGGGTTGTCGGTATGATGAGCAACTGATGCTTTGGATTTTTCTTTCACGCCTATCTTGGCCTTTTCAGCCCTCAGAGCTTCTATTTCAGCCCTCAGCCTGTCACGCTCTTCGATAGTGTACTCGTCATTCTCTCCCACCACTTCGAGCAAAGCTGGTGGCACTTCTGGATTGTCCGGATTCATTCGGACAGAGTTTTTTAGCTGGTTTTGAATGCTTGATTCAGGCACCGTCGCCTCCCACTGTGGTCGCCAATTTGGTGAGGATAATAATTGCCTGAGGGTAGGCTAGTAATTTCAAGTGGAGTTTCAAGGTGGTGTATGGGTGTTTAACGGTGGTGTATGGGTGTTTAACGGTTAGAGTAGAGAGTAGAGAGATGATTAAGCAGCTTGGTAGCAGTTAATTCTCATTACCCATAGTTAATGCTGGTGGTTGGGTATTTATAGTATGATGTTTGGGCCCTTATGGGCTTTCGGGTCATGTTTAATGGACCCGGGTCATGATTAAAGACTCATAAGCTCTAAGCAGGAGAGCAAGTAGCTTAGTCAGGAAGTGTTTAGGTTTTTTAGTACTTTAGTCATAGTTCGAACAGTCTTAAGTTTATAGTGTCCAAAGTAATCTGTCCGGAAGTGATCTGTTCGATTTATGTCCTTGTAGCCTGTCCTGTTTTCCGGAGAGACTTAGACTGATTTACCCTTCCGGGGAGCATGCTGAATTCGGACTCATCAATCACTAAATTAGGTTAATCCAATATATCAAAGATCCAAAGTGTTAAACTAAAGATTTGTACTTGAATTGAATTATAGTTAAACCATACTGGATGTTTTAAGAAGGCATCACATTTTATTAAATGAAAAAATCGGACACCTCATTAAAACCTCCCCGCGCCACCAGGGTAGGAAAGAGTATGCCCCCTAATATTTACATTGATATCTAACAAGTGAATATTTACAAAACTTTTATTCTAAATATAACCTGAGATGTTCAATATTACATGGGTGCTTCAAAACCCTCCCTTCTTTGTCTTGAAGCCTATATGTCCCAGGCTTAAGCTTTTCGGAGACCTCATAGGGGCCTTCCCAGTTCGGAGCCAGCTTACCGAACTGTTTCTCCTTGGTGTGTAGGAAAACGTTTCTCAAAACTTTATCTCCTAGTTTAAAATCTCTTCTCTTGACCTTGGAAGCAAACCTGCTCCTCATAAAGCCTTGGTAGTGGGATGTTCTCAAGTGAGCTTTAACCCTTATTTCTTCTATTAAGTCCACTGATTCCTAATTCCTATCTCATTAGCCTGTTCGGAATAGTTATGGACCCTGTATGATGGTAGGGTAGCTTCAATGGGGGTAATGGCATCCATCCCATACACCAAAGAAAAAAGAGATTCTTGTGTAGCAGCCCGATGAGTAGTTTGGTATGCCCACAATACTTCTTGGAGATAGCTTGGCCACTTCCCTGCAGCCCCCTCTAAATTCTTTTTCAATCCGGACAAAATGGACCTGTTGGCAACTTCAACCTGGCCGTTCGCTTGTGGATGGAAAAAAGAAGAGAAGCAGTGCTGGATGCCTCTAGAGGCACTAAAATTATCCATATCCTTGTTATCAAACTGTGGCCCGTTATCTGTGGTAATCTTTTGAGGAATCCAAAATCTGCAACATATATTGGATAAGATGAATTTTATGACAGCTTTCGAAGTTGTTCCTGCCAAAGGAGCTGCATCTATCCATTTCGAGAAGTAATCAATAGCAACTATAATAGTACTGCACCCTCCGAACGCCATTGGCAGAGGCCCAACTAAATCCAATCCCCAACGAGAAAAAGGTACTGACTCAGAAATTGACTTTATATGTACTGTTGGCACATGAATTTCGTTGCCATACCTTTGACATGGATCACACTTCTTTACCATTTCTCTAGCATCTGCCATTATTGATGGTCAATAGTACACAGCCAACAATACTCTCCGGGTTAGTGCCATGTAGCCACAATGTGCTGACCCTTCTCCATCGTGTATTTCAGATAAAAAAACTTGAGATTCTTCAACCCCCAAACAACGTAAGAGAGGTCTACTGAAAGATTTTTTATAGAGAACTTCATTTATGATAAAAAAAACCACAAACTCTGTGTTTAATGTTTCTTGCTATAGCTTTATCCGGAGGCAAAACGCCATAAAAATGTATTGAAGAAGGGGAATCTCCAATATCTAGGTTGAACTACTTGTATACTCAATATTTCCTCCTCTTTCTTGTTATGGCTTGATTGTATAGATGGGAATTCTTGTACATGAATCCAAGGATAGAACTCAGAATATGTTATGGTTGCCAAGGAATCTGCCAGTGTATTTTCTGATTTAAGAATATGCTCATAATAAACACTTTTGAAGTTGGCTGCCACCTCTTTAAGGACGAGTAAGTATTTGATCAGCTGTTCCTTCTTGGCCTCAGATTGACCTTGAAGATGATAGATAAGAAGTTGGGAATCACTCATCAACCTAACTATTTTAGCCCCACATACGAAACCTAATTTGAGACCAGCTAGAGCTGCTTCATATTCAGACTCATTGTTAGAGGCCCTGAACCCAAAACAAATAGCCTGGTACATTTTATTACCATACGAAGAGGTTAGAAAAATTCCAGGTCTGCAACCCATTGTGCTTGATCCACCATCAATCCGGACTACCTATTCTTTTTTGGTTTTTCCTTCTGAAACTTGTTTAGAACTCCTATCCGGGTGGAATTCTACCAAGAAATCAGCAACAAATTGAGCTCTGATAGGAGTTCATGGGGAAAAATCAATGTCATAATCACCCAATTCTACTGACTTGGTCATCCTGCTTGATATGTATTCTTTCTTAAGAACATTTTTCAATGGGAAAGATGTTCGGACAATGATGGAATGAGATTGAAAATACACCCTCATTTTTCTTGCAGCAATCCTTGTATGGGCTTGAAAAGGGTCTTTGGTGAAGATAAGTGTTTCTTTATTTCATCAAAAGCTTAGCTGCATTGTGACGACCAATTAAAGTCTTTAACACTCTTCAAAGTTTGGAAAAACGGAGCACACTTATCTGGAGATCTTAAAATAAAACGATTCAAGGCAGCCAACCTTCCAGTAAGCCTCTGGACTTCTTTAATATTCCGGGGAGGATCCATTTCTAATAGGGCATTCAACAGATCTGGATCAGGTTGTATTCTTTTCTCACTTATCACATACCCTAAAATAAATTTGGATCGAACCCCAAAGACACATTTTTCTAGATTCAGTTTCAAATTCACCATGGTCAGATTGGAAAAAGTTTCCCAAAGGTCAATTATATGTGAATCCTCCTCTAAGATTTTAACCATCATGTCATCTATGCACACCTCCATATTCCTTCCAATCTGATTAGCAAATGTTTTATTTACTAGCCTCTGGTATGTAGCCCCAACATTTTTCAACCCAAAAGGCATCACCTTATAGAAATGGAGAACCCTTTCTGTAACAAATGTAGTATGATCCCGGTCCTTCGGATCCACCTGTATCTGGTTGTACCCAGAGAAGGCATCCATGAAGGACAATAACTTATTACCAGACATTGAGTCCACCAACTGATCTATCCGGGAAACCGGATAAAAATCTTTTAGGCAAGCCCTGTTGAGGTCAGAAAAATCAATACACATACGTCATTTCCCGTTCTTTTTCTTGACTAACACCGGATTAGCAGTCCATAAAGGATACTGTGACTCCTTTATATGCCCTATTTTGGTAAACCGATCAACTTCTTGGACTATTACATCAGTTTTATCCTTAGAGAAGGCACTCCTTTTCTGCACAGCAGGTGCAACATCACTCCGAATTAATAATTTGTGTGAGATAATGCTTGCAGGTACTCCGGTTACATCACCATTGCAACAAGCGAAAACATGTTGATTGTTGAACAAAAAGGACAACATTTTCTTTTTTAACTCTGGCGCCATCTTGGAGCCAACCTTGATACTTCTACCCTCTGCCAGGGGGTGGGTTTCAACCTCTTCCACCGGTATTATAACACTAGGGGCCTCTCTGGGGTCATTAATCTCACCCTCCCCCTCATAAGGCTCCAGTAACTGTTAGTCTTCATTAATTCGAACTGCTCCCAAAGTTCTAGGAGCAAGTGCAGTTGCATAGCACTCTCTTGCTATCTTCTGACTACTTCGGACAACCCCTTGAACCGCATACTTCAAACACTGATGGACTATTGAGGCCACCGCATTAATTCTAGAGAGCCAGGACCTCCTAAAGATTACATTGTAACATGTGGGGCAATCTACCACAACAAATAACACTCTGACTAACCTTTTAAAAGGCTCATTGCCAAACAGCACCTCTTCTTCAAACTCCCTGATTACATTCGCAGAGCTTCTCGTGAAGCCCATAATGAATCTGTTTGACCGTTGAATAACGGTAAGATTTTTTATCTGCTTGTAAGAACTTAAAAAGAGGATGTTTGCCAAACTGCCTGTGTCTATCAGAATTCATCTGATATCATTGCCCCCAATAGATGCTCCTATCACCACAGCATCTTCACGAGTCCTAACAATATTTCTTAAATTATCCTCATCAAATACTATAAATGGAAAAAGGGTTTGGTACTGATAAGAAGACATGCCTCCTTCCAACTGAGTAGCCAGAGAGTGAACATGCCTCTTTCGTGATGAAGGAGTGGATGCTGTCACGGTATCCCCTCCGAATATATTGAGTGACTCAAAGAAACTAATGAATCCGGACAACGTCTTAGTTTTTTCCATTATGACCCCTATTTTATTCCGGGTTGGATCAGGATACAGGTACTCCGAATCAACATCAAATCTTTCAAGGATCACCATTGCCCCCTCCGGAGCAGATGTTCTCGCATTGTTCATAAGGCCAATTCGAGGAGCATTGTCACGCTTCTTTCCATTTCTTCTTTTGACATAAGCCTCTAACTTACCTCTTTCGATGAGATTCTTTACTTCCTGCTTCAGAGCAATGCAGTCTTGGGTGTTATGGCCAATATCATTATAATATTGGCAAAAACAAGTATTTCGACTATCTCTAGGAGACTGTAGTGTTGTTGGTTTCCGGAAATGGACTTCATCTTTAGTTTTATCATAAATTGTGGCCATATTCTCTTTAATTCTGTAAACCACTCTGGTTAAACCCAAGGACCTGTTTTAATCCTTGACTAGTGACTCTGAGATTAATTTTGGTTGGATTGAGCCTTAGCCATGTTGGACCCTTGTCCGGTCTCCTTAGCCTTATATCCAGACTAGTTTTGGTTTTGAGCTGTTTGGGTGGACCTCACCTGACGGTGCATCCTGGTTTTCTTGGTTTCATCCACGTTAATCTGCTTTCCCACTTGATTTAATAAGACACCCCAAGCCATAGCCTTCTTCCTGGTCACCGAATCGGCCAGGTTCATAGGGTTCAACCCTTGTCTCAAGGAAGCAATTGCCACATGTTCGAAGAAATCTGCTAACCCGTTCTTGGTATTTACGAACCGACTTATGTAGTCCTTTAAGGACTCATTTGGCTCATGGGCACAATGGATAATAGTATCTCTATTGCCCTTTACCTCCTTACTTCCCACAAATTACCTTCGGAAGGCAACCCAAAATGTATCAAAGTTTCTGATACACCCCTAGGGCAAGCTGTTATACCACTTTTAGAGCACTTCTTGTAAAAGATTGGGAGAAGGCTCTACACAAAAGTTTTTCATCATCATCAAAAATCATCATGAAGTTCTTGAACTGCTCTAGATGATTGTGTGGATCCTTACTCCCATCATACTTCTTCATTTTGGAGCTGTCAAACCTTTTAGGTAGGTTTCCGGAAAGTATTTAGGAAGACAATGGTGATTGTATCCAATTCATATTACTACTAAAGACTGTGTCTTCATTAGGTGTTGCGAAAATACCTGGTTCGGTCTGAAAAGCAAAAAAGATCGATCAGCAACTGATCTGCATGCCTGTGACTGTGACTGTAAGATGACCCTTTGCCCATATGCCTTTTAAGTCTCCCATGCCTATCTCTCTTTCTTGAATATTTTGTAACTAGTTTCTGTTTCTTCCTAGGCCTCCCTTCATCACTGCTTGATGACAAAGACACCTCAAGCTCAGCCTCGTTCGAAGAGCTGCTGGAGGACTCAGAATCTAAACTTTCCACCGGCTTAGACTGGTGAGTCTTCTTAGAAGTGACATGGGTCTTTTTGAACTCAAATGAGTCTTTGATGATGGATCATTCTCCCTAGGATTGTTAGTATGATGGATGGCTGACTCCCTTTACTTCTCCTTTATACCCATTTATGTTTGTTTTATGGCCCTCAACGCCTCTATTTCTGCTCTTAACTTGTCTCGTACTTCGATGGTGTATTCCTTGTTTTCCCCAACTACCTTCACCACAGGTGGTGAAGTTTCTTGCTCGTTCGGATCCATCCAAACAGGTCTTTTCTACTTGTTTTGAATGCAAGATTCAGGCACCGTCGCCTCCCATTGTGATCGCCAATTTGGTTTGGTTTATTTTGGGCTGGGGGTAATTTTGTAAAGTATTTTGAGTATTAAGTGTTTGGTATAAAGTAGTGAGAGATTTGAGCAGCCTAGTTGTATTAAACGTTCATTACCTTCATTAATGAGAGTGGTTGGAGTATTTACACCCTTAATTAAGGACACATGGGCTTACGGGTTAAGTTATGAAATCGGGTCAAGTTTAAGGACCCATTAATATTTTAAGCTGATTGGCACATAGCTTAGTCAAAAGGTGTTTAAGTGTTTTTACGTTTGTCTTGTCTGGATAGTTCAGTGGTACACTATTGTCTGAATTGCCCTTGTCTGGATAGTTCAGTGGTACACTATTGTCTGAATCTCCAATATCTAGGTTGAACTACTTGTATACTCAATATTTCCTCCTCTTTCTTGTTATGGCTTGATTGTATAGATGGGAATTCTTGTACATGAATCCAAGGATAGAACTCAGAATATGTTATGGTTGCCAAGGAATCTGCCAGTGTATTTTCTGATTTAGGAATATGCTCATAATAAACACTTTTGAAGTTGGCTGCCACCTCTTTAAGGACGAGTAAGTATTTGATCAGCTGTTCCTTCTTGGCCTCAGATTGACCTTGAAGATGATAGATAAGAAGTTGGGAATCACTCATCAACCTAACTATTTTAGCCCCACATACGAAACCTAATTTGAGACCAGCTAGAGCTGCTTCATATTCAGACTCATTGTTAGAGGCCCTGAACCCAAAACAAATAGCCTGGTACATTTTATTACCATACGAAGAGGTTAGAAAAATTCCAGGTCTGCAACCCATTGTGCTTGATCCACCATCAATCCGGACTACCTATTCTTTTTTGGTTTTTCCTTCTGAAACTTGTTTAGAACTCCTATCCGGGTGGAATTCTACCAAGAAATCAGCAACAAATTGAGCTCTGATAGGAGTTCATGGGGAAAAATCAATGTCATAATCACCCAATTCTACTGACTTGGTCATCCTGCTTGATATGTATTCTTTCTGAAGAACATTTTTCAATGGGAAAGATGTTCGGACAATGATGGAATGAGATTGAAAATACACCCTCATTTTTCTTGCAGCAATCCTTGTATGGGCTTGAAAAGGGTCTTTGGTGAAGATAAGTGTTTCTTTATTTCATCAAAAGCTTAGCTGCATTGTGACGACCAATTAAAGTCTTTAACACTCTTCAAAGTTTGGAAAAACGGAGCACACTTATCTGGAGATCTTAAAATAAAACGATTCAAGGCAGCCAACCTTCCAGTAAGCCTCTGGACTTCTTTAATATTCCGGGGAGGATCCATTTCTAATAGGGCATTCAACAGATCTGGATCAGGTTGTATTCTTTTCTCACTTATCACATACCCTAAAATAAATTTGGATCGAACCCCAAAGACACATTTTTCTAGATTCAGTTTCAAATTCACCATGGTCAGATTGGAAAAAGTTTCCCAAAGGTCAATTATATGTGAATCCTCCTCTAAGATTTTAACCATCATGTCATCTATGCACACCTCCATATTCCTTCCAATCTGATTAGCAAATGTTTTATTTACTAGCCTCTGGTATGTAGCCCCAACATTTTTCAACCCAAAAGGCATCACCTTATAGAAATGGAGAACCCTTTCTGTAACAAATGTAGTATGATCCCGGTCCTTCGGATCCACCTGTATCTGGTTGTACCCAGAGAAGGCATCCATGAAGGACAATAACTTATTACCAGACATTGAGTCCACCAACTGATCTATCCGGGAAACCGGATAAAAATCTTTTAGGCAAGCCCTGTTGAGGTCAGAAAAATCAATACACATACGTCATTTCCCGTTCTTTTTCTTGACTAACACCGGATTAGCAGTCCATAAAGGATACTGTGACTCCTTTATATGCCCTATTTTGGTAAACCGATCAACTTCTTGGACTATTACATCAGTTTTATCCTTAGAGAAGGCACTCCTTTTCTGCACAGCAGGTGCAACATCACTCCGAATTAATAATTTGTGTGAGATAATGCTTGCAGGTACTCCGGTTACATCACCATTGCAACAAGCGAAAACATGTTGATTGTTGAACAAAAAGGACAACATTTTCTTTTTTAACTCTGGCGCCATCTTGGAGCCAACCTTGATACTTCTACCCTCTGCCAGGGGGTGGGTTTCAACCTCTTCCACCGGTATTATAACACTAGGGGCCTCTCTGGGGTCATTAATCTCACCCTCCCCCTCATAAGGCTCCAGTAACTGTTAGTCTTCATTAATTCGAACTGCTCCCAAAGTTCTAGGAGCAAGTGCAGTTGCATAGCACTCTCTTGCTATCTTCTGACTACTTCGGACAACACCCACTTGCCCTTGAACCGCATACTTCAAACACTGATGAACTATTGAGGCCACCGCATTAATTCTAGAGAGCCAGGACCTCCTAAAGATTACATTGTAACATGTGGGGCAATCTACCACAACAAATAACACTCTGACTAACCTTTTAAAAGGCTCATTGCCAAACAGCACCTCTTCTTCAAACTCCCTGATTACATTCGCAGAGTTTCTCGTGAAGCCCATAATGAATCTGTTTGACCGTTGAATAACGGTAAGATTTTTTATCTGCTTGTAAGAACTTAAAAAGAGGATGTTTGCCAAACTGCCTGTGTCTATCAGAATTCATCTGATATCATTGCCCCCAATAGATGCTCCTATCACCACAGCATCTTCACGAGTCCTAACAATATTTCTTAAATTATCCTCATCAAAGACTATAAATGGAAAAAGGGTTTGGTACTGATAAGAAGACATGCCTCCTTCCAACTGAGTAGCCAGAGAGTGAACATGCCTCTTTCGTGATGAAGGAGTGGATGCTGTCACGGTATCCCCTCCGAATATATTGAGTGACTCAAAGAAACTAATGAATCCGGACAACGTCTTAGTTTTTTCCATTATGACCCCTATTTTATTCCGGGTTGGATCAGGATACAGGTACTCCGAATCAACATCAAATCTTTCAAGGATCACCATTGCCCCCTCCGGAGCAGATGTTCTCGCATTGTTCATAAGGCCAATTCGAGGAGCATTGTCACGCTTCTTTCCATTTCTTCTTTTGACATAAGCCTCTAACTTACCTCTTTCGATGAGATTCTTTACTTCCTGCTTCAGAGCAATGCAGTCTTGGGTGTTATGGCCAATATCATTATAATATTGGCAAAAACAAGTATTTCGACTATCTCTAGGAGACTGTAGTGTTGTTGGTTTCCGGAAATGGACTTCATCTTTAGTTTTATCATAAATTGTGGCCATATTCTCTTTAATTCTGTAAACCACTCTGGTTAAACCCAAGGACCTATTTTAATCCTTGACTGGTGACTCTGAGATTAATTTTGGTTGGATTGAGCCTTAGCCATGTTGGACCCTTGTCCGGTCTCCTTAGCCTTATATCCAGACTAGTTTTGGTTTTGAGCTGTTTGGGTGGACCTCACCTGACGGTGCATCCTGGTTTTCTTGGTTTCATCCACGTTAATCTGCTTTCCCACTTGATTTAATAAGACACCCCAAGCCATAGCCTTCTTCCTGGTCACCGAATCGGCCAGGTTCATAGGGTTCAACCCTTGTCTCAAGGAAGCAATTGCCACATGTTCGAAGAAATCTGCTAACCCGTTCTTGGTATTTACGAACCGACTTATGTAGTCCTTTAAGGACTCATTTGGCTCATGGGCACAATGGATAATAGTATCTCTATTGCCCTTTACCTCCTTACTTCCCACAAATTACCTTCGGAAGGCAACCCAAAATGTATCAAAGTTTCTGATACACCCCTAGGGCAAGCTGTTATACCACTTTTAGAGCACTTCCTGTAAAAGATTGGGAGAAGGCTCTACACAAAAGTTTTTCATCATCATCAAAAATCATCATGAAGTTCTTGAACTTCTCTAGATGATTGTGTGGATCCTTACTCCCATCATACTTCTTCATTTTGGAGCTGTCAAACCTTTTAGGTAGGTTTCCGGAAAGTATTTAGGCAGACAATGGTGATTGTATCCAATTCATATTACTACTAAAGACTGTGTCTTCATTAGGTGTTGCGAAAATACCTGGTTCGGTCTGAAAAGCAAAAAAGATCGATCAGCAACTGATCTGCATGCCTGTGACTGTGACTGTAAGATGACCCTTTGCCCATATGCCTTTTAAGTCTCCCATGCCTATCTCTCTTTCTTGAATATTTTGTAACTAGTTTCTGTTTCTTCCTAGGCCTCCCTTCATCACTGCTTGATGACAAAGACACCTCAAGCTCAGCCTCGTTCGAAGAGCTGCTGGAGGACTCAGAATCTAAACTTTCCACCGGCTTAGACTGGTGAGTCTTCTTAGAAGTGACATGGGTCTTTTTGAACTCAAATGAGTCTTTGATGATGGATCATTCTCCCTAGGATTGTTAGTATGATGGATGGCTGACTCCCTTTACTTCTCCTTTATACCCATTTATGTTTGTTTTATGGCCCTCAACGCCTCTATTTCTGCTCTTAACTTGTCTCGTACTTCGATGGTGTATTCCTTGTTTTCCCCAACTACCTTCACCACAGGTGGTGAAGTTTCTTGCTCGTTCGGATCCATCCAAACAGGTCTTTTCTACTTGTTTTGAATGCAAGATTCAGGCACCGTCGCCTCCCACTGTGATCGCCAATTTGGTTTGGTTTATTTTGGGCTGGGGGTAATTTTGTAAAGTATTTTGAGTATTAAGTGTTTGGTATAAAGTAGTGAGAGATTTGAGCAGCCTAGTTGTATTAAACGTTCATTACCTTCATTAATGAGAGTGGTTGGAGTATTTACACCCTTAATTAAGGACACATGGGCTTACGGGTTAAGTTATGAAATCGGGTCAAGTTTAAGGACCCATTAATATTTTAAGCTGATTGGCACATAGCTTAGTCAAAAGGTGTTTAAGTGTTTTTACGTTTGTCTTGTCTGGATAGTTCAGTGGTACACTATTGTCTGAATTGCCCTTGTTTGTGATAACTCATGTATATATTTTGTTGAATCGTTTCATATATTGTGCGACATTAATACACTACATTTATAGTTTTAAAGTAGATAGTTTGCATAATCTTTGGTTTATTTTCGTTTGGTATTCTTATTTTTAAACTCACTATTTTTTTTTTGTTTAAAGATGGTTAAGGTAACAGGTAGCAAGCGCGCCGCCTCCTATACTAACATCACATGAGCTAATTTTATAAGGCACCAAAACTTCTCGTAGTGTGTGACATAATCGTCATTGCCAAGTTGTAGAGAGGAGTTGGAGGAAGATGTTTCTCATTATCCTCATTTGTGTGCATGTCATTCTGCAGCATGCGGGAGCAGTACTGGCCCATCTAGAGTGAAGAGCCCAAATGAGATGTTTATAAACTATAATCCTTACTCAATTGTATCGGGACTATGAGAAGCACGAAGCTTATAGTGTATTCATTAAGGATGTAAGTTTCTTTAAAACTTATAATTGACTAATATTCTATATTTTTCTTATTAATTTCGTTTTATGCGTTTTGTAGCCTCGACCATTATTATGTTGTTACTATATGTACGATATTATAAAATTCGAGAGCAGGTTATAAGTATACCAATCCGGTATCTTATCGACTATTTCGCACATTGGTATATGAACATCCACTTTATTGAGAAGTTTCTCAAGCGTTAACATGTAGAGACATCGTCTTTCCATTTCTCTTTTGTTAAGATAAAAATGACCCTTGATGACATCCATGCTATCACAAGGTCTTCCCATATAAGTTATATCTTTCGATTTGTTGAGTATGCTTGTGAGGAGAGTGGGACCAAGTCTTTTCCTCTATGTTTGGCCTTAGACCGACCTACCTACAACAAAAGATCAAGAGGCCAGATAGTAGGGGTGGAAAATTTATTCGTCTTTCGTTGTTGTGGGAGACTGATGACACGGCGGAAATAGAAGAAGAAGCAACGTTAGATGAAACCTTAATTCAAGGGTAACATAATGAAACCCTATTCTAAAGGTAACAAAGACTGAAATTTTCAGAGATAAAAAAAATATTATTCCAAAAACTTAAAATAACTTAAGGCATATGAGGCTTTATATAATACCTTCTCAAAACCCTAAATTAGAATACAATGAAATAAAAGAAATGTATTAAAATAAAATAAAGTCAAATATTTATATAATTAGATTTTATTTAAACAATATAAGATAATTTGAATAAAATAAAATAAAAATATTTTGTGTTTGGAATTTCTCGGTTATATCATCCTCCCCTAATTGAGAAGAATTTATCCTCGAATTCACAGCACCAACACCATCAACAATCAAAATTATTTTATTTTATTTTATTTCAATTTTTACATTGGGAATTATAATTGCTGACCTTATCAGAATAAGATAAATTCTTCTCGAGTATTCCTTATTCGAAGTAACATTGAAGCCATTCAGTTCATGAAAAAAATTGGTTTCAAAAACTTTTTCATAGCCTGAAGACAACATCTCCATGTCCAGTTGATGAAAAAATAATTTTAAAAACCTCTTCATAGTCTAAGACGACATCTCGATAAGCAAGCATTACCTTGATCCGATGATTGGTAGCCAATTTAAACTCAATATATAACTGGTCAATACGGTCATCTATCGAAACGCCTGGTGTGTCCCCGCATACCAAACGATCTTAGAGATCTTCATGGCCATAGATGTTGTTACCTTCTTTAGACCTTAAATCAGATAAAATCAAGATTCAGAAATATGCTTGCCCCGTAGCAGGAACTGAGGCTCTGATACCAAACTGATGACGCGGCGGAAATAGAAGAAGAAACAACGATAGATGAAACCTTAATGCAAGGGTAACATGATGAAACCCTAATCTAAGGGTACCAAAAACTGAAATTTTCAGAGATAAAAAAAAATATTGTTCTAAAAACTTAAAATAACTTAAGGCATATGATGTTTTATATAATAGCTACTCAAAACCCTAAATTCGAATACAGAGAAGTAAAATAAATGTATTAAAATACAATCAAATCTTAATATAATTAGATTTGATTTGAATAATATAAGATATTTGAATTAAATAAAATTAAAAAAAAAAAGGTTTGTGTTTGGACTTTCTGGGCTACATCATCCTCCCCTGGTTGACAAGAATTTGTCCTCGAATACACAGTATTATCACCATTAACACATAAAGTTATTTTTTTTCAATTGTTACATTGAGAATTATAATTGTTGACCTTATCAGAAAAAGATAAATTCTTCTCGAGTGTTCCTTATTTAAAGTCACATTGAAGCCATCTAGTTGATGGAAAAAATTGGTTTCCAAAACTGTTTCATAGCCTGAAGAAAACATACCCATGTCTAGTTGATGAAAAAATGGTTTTGAAAATCTCTTCATAGTCTGAGACGGCATCTCGATAAGCAAGTTTTACTTTGATCCGACGATTGGTAGCCAATTTAAACTCCTTCTATAACTGGTCAATACGATCGTCTATCGAAACGCCTGGTGTGTCCCCGCATACCAAAAGATCTTCGAGATATTCATGACCATAGATGTTGTTCTCTTCTTTAGACCTTGAATCAGATAAAATCAGGATTCAGAAACATGTTTGCCCCGTAACAGGAACTGAAGCTCTGATACCAAATTGATAATGCGGCGATTGACACTCATCAAGGAATTTTCTATCAGAGACTTATTCTATAAGTCACTATAATAATAATATTTTGACCGATTAGCGTATTAGTCATGCTACCCGAGGTAATATCTTATATGTATTAGGTAGTACGATAATAGCCGACAAGACTGGAAATAAAGTTTCTCTTGATTATTTATATTTAATTCAATAGTACACTACGATGGATATATATAACTAGGTCACATGGTTTTTGCCTACTTATATCATTCCATTGGACATAGTTTTCTCTATGGTACTTGTGGTATATGCAGGGTTACCGAGATATTGAAGGCTCTTATTTTTTATAACTTTCTTTGGATATCGGCTTCGTTATACTGTGAGTATGTTATCACATCACCACATATATGTCGATATTCATTAGAGAGTGTTTGCTCAAACCAATCTATTTGAGATGTAATTTGACATGCCATATTTATATTTTTTAAAGACTATTATAAGTTTCAATTCGCACTTTAAAATCTCAATTATATTTTATTTTTAAATATACTAACTTTTTAATGTTGTTGTAAGTAAAGCTTTTACTATATGGTTACCTACAATATGTGCGTTTTTTTGTGAGATTGGTTGGATTGATCATACGTTGAAGTACGGGGACATAGTAGAACCATAATATTCTTTGTGTGTGGCATGCTAGTTGGGGCATATTTAAACGGTATTAGGCCATTTATGATCTTATTTTTCCAGGACTGGTAGACGAGTTGGACCTAAGTTTCCATAAGGTGAAATAATTTTGGTAATCGAGAAAACCATATCAGTAAATATATAGGTAATACATACGATGGTAGGTCTGTTAGTACGATCCCCTTGTATCGTATTTGAGTTAGAAGTTAACTTTGGTACAAAGTAGCAATCCAATATCGTATTTGAGTTAAGAGTTACCTTTGGTACAAAGTAGCAATCCAAACTCCGTCAGGCCCGATACATATGTTAGGGTGAACCCTCCCATGAGCAACTAGGGTAACTTGGGTGAGGGTTAGAAGAGAAATTAAAGACATTAGATGAGTGCTAACATATCTCAAACTACTATCGATGTAATAGATGGATTTTTTTGTAATCTGTTATAACTTGTATGATATATTCTATTTATGATCTTTTATGACTTGTATGACTTATATGAATTTTATGATCTTTTACGTTTATATTTTTGTTTATAATTTACTTGTATGACTTACATAATATTGTTATGTATTTTATGATCTAGTTATGACATTTATGTTACTCTTATTATCTTATATCTGTTTTTTAATTTTATTAACAAAATTGCGTCAATTTCGTTAAATAAATGCTTAGTTTTAATATAGTATATATATTATTTGGATAGAATTTCAGGGCCCAACTATACCCTTTGTTCGTATAAATAGAACAATGAATGAAATTAATATCATACGTTTTACGCGATTTCATTTTTCAGATAAGATTTTAGGGTAATACCTTTAATATCACATATTACACGATGTATAAGCTGGATATCGCACATATCATGCGATTTCATTGTTCGGAACTATTTTTAGCGCCTAAATTAAGCCTTCGATTGCGCATAATACTTTACTTATAACCTGAATATCATATAAATCGTGCGATTTCATTGTTTGAAAATATTTTTAAAGACTAAATTTAGCCTTCGATTGTGTAGTATGTGTGACGAATAAGCCATATATAGAATATAATGCATTATACACTACTAATCTACAATATTTGAGACCAAACAATGATATATTAACCATAATATTAGATAATTTTCCACATACAATAAAAATACATCATCAAACATGATTACAAGACGAGATTAACTTACGAAAATATCATTTAACATAAAATTACACTAAATATTATATATTATTAGTCGAACTCAAATCCTCCGTTAAATTCAAGAGATGTGAAATTTACTAACACGTCCACTTGTTCAGCAAGGCGTTCCCCCACACAAATTATCATATATTTTGTAATGAAATTAATAAATTTCAAACAAAATATACTGACTGCTTATTGGCTGACTTCGTATAACAATTCAAACACCTGAACCATTGGTTTAGATTTCAAATAATTATACTTTGTAAATACATCTTCACGACTAGGTAGACACAAAGAAAAAACTTATAGATGCTCGTAAATGTACTATATTGTACACATGAGTTCGTAAAAAACAACGGTAGTCATATTCAACCTTGTTATGTGAACAAACTTGGCGATTTGAAACAAGTGATTATCTTATTTAATGGTCCATTACATATCTAAGATATATTACCTTTTTTTAGTTATTTTATTTAGTAGATGAAGAAATATGTCATGTTTGAGTAGCAATATATAGAGAAGTAAATTACGAGGGTGGCAAGAAAGCAAGAAATCCTCTTTGACGGGAATTTGTACTTGGTGGAAAACTCTTTGGTGAGTTAATTTAACGGGGTACTGTTTAACGAGATATTTTAAGGGAAATTGATTATATATATATATATATATATATATATATCATACTTAAGTTCTAACCCAACCTAAAAAATCAAATATTACATAATTAAATTTGAGAGTGGACTAATATAATATAATGATACGTAAAAAAGTTTGAAAATAAAAATAACACAATCACGCTTCATCTTTAGTAGAATCGGTTGATATTGTCTGTTTCTTACGCACCGGTATGATGACCAGTTTGATTTGGATAAACCTTTTTAATATTTAAAGCTAAATAATTGACCAAGCACTAGCTTATGAGGTATGAAACTGATTCCATGCCGAATATAATTTGGCCAAAGGTTTATCCAAACTATAAAATTAAATTTAAGAATTAGATAAACATTAAGACCTTTTAAAAAAGTAAAAATAAAATAATATACGAAAGAAAAATCCAACGCGTTGATATCGTGTACGAAAAAATGCAACGCGTAATGGTAGATATCGTGTACGAAAGAAATTCCAACTTCTAAAATAGGTGTTGAACAAGGTGGGCAGCCACGTAATGGTAGATACGTTAAACATTAGTAGAAATATAAATGCAACATGTTGATATCGAGTGACTATCACTAATCTGATGTCAGGTAATTTCATCCAATAAAAGTTATGTGATGACTTGTGAACCAAACTAACCTATGTAGTAATCCATCTAAAACATATGTTGAACCATAAATATCCAAACAAAAATATTTATGTTCATTTAATTTTGAGATCAATTCATGTTTAACAGAAACCCAAGTTTCCTCTTGGCCATGTATCATTCTCAATACAGTCTGATAACCGTATTGTCCGTCTGGCATATCGTCCTCCACGCTAGTAAGAAAACGATGTACAAAAAATAGGGATGCATCTCGTGTATATATTTATACTTTTGTGTTAGTAAAAAAAATTGGCTGACCTACTTTATTTTTTTCTAGTAGGAGCTTTTAGTACCACAAATGGATTTAGTTTTGAAACAACCGTGATATCTATCGTACCGGACGTGCTACAACTCTCGGTTTACTCAAAGACATATTCATAATAACATTTGTCTTGTTTAGACGATTGGTCTGGATCGACATTTGTTCAACCTTTAGTGGTAATCGGTTCTTTAGGTTCCATAACGTGACTGGTTTCGGGTTTTAATTTTTTTATATGATCTTAAGATTTTGGCCTATAACCATGTATGGAACTATCTATGATGGATAGTATATTTTATAAAGAATTTCCACACATAGTTTCATATCTATAAACGATATCTAATGTGTTCCAACATATACCTCATTCGTCTTTTTGAGCAGATATATGTTCTCGTTCTACCATAGACATTTCACATGAATATGCAGCACGTATGTTTTCCTAATAACATATCAACATGATATCCGGTTGCGCCTATATATATTGTTCGATCATAAGTATTCTAGATTATATTTATGCTCGTAGTGTATATATAACTAGTTAACTGTGAAAATAATATAATTCTATATTTAGGTTCAGTACGAAACTTACTTCACTCGATAGAGCACCTTGTGAACTTTGTCCCACAAAATTTCAAAATACATTGATTAGTACCAATGTAGCATTTTAGGGACGCGTGAGTTCACATCTAGAAATAAAATAAAATATTATTATTGATAAGAGTGTAATTAGACCGACCCGGGCCAATCAAATCATCAGCTTATCCAAACTTGTAAATATATACACAGTCTTAGTCAAAGATACACTTAACTGCATATTTTAGTAGTTAGAGAAATATTATCTGATATCTTTAAATACATGGAATATTTTTATTGTAATACGAGCCATATATAAAGATCCAACATTAATCAATAAAACTAACGCATCTTTTACTATTACTTTTACTCTATATTTTAGGTTATTCATCTCTATTATTATTTCAACTCTAACTCAATTTACTTTTAAGTCTTCTTATCACTTTGGCTAAGCCTAGTGATCCACATTTATCAGTATCAGTTGACGTCGTTTGTCGAAAAACGAGGAATTTTGTTCTCATTCGGTATAAAACAACCAAAAATTTTAAACGAAACAAATGTCAAACCATAACAAAAGCAATGATCCTTCTATGCACGAGGATACTGAGATGGGAGGTTTAAGGCGCAAGTTATTGAAGCACCAAATACCAGAGAGGATTATGCATACCTCTTACAAAGATCGAGATTTTGGGTCAATAGTTAATGGAAGAACATGTGAATAATTTTTTATTGCATAAAAATTGTTATTGCATGTTTTAGAAACCAATTCTGTCATCAAGAAGTGGATATGGTGGATGGAAAATTAAATAGTTCAATAGTCTCTCAAAAGGTTACATCAAAATTACAAAACGCACTATATGGCCTTTATAAACCACTTTGTGAGATCTAATGTAATGCAAATGGACAAGGATTACATAATCCATTACAAACAGAGGGTTAATAAGAGCTTGGAAAAATATATTATGAGATTTTTCATGACAACACCACCACTACTAAATTGTCATGATCAAGTGGTTGTGGCAGCATTGTTATAATGATTAAAAAATGAACATTACCTAAAGAAATCATAAAAAGAGTGAGATTTGAGTTTTACAGAATTATTGTAACAAGTGGAGCTACGAATCAAAACGGATGAGGAAAACCCGAACAAAATCAAAAGATGTTTCATAAATGTAACAAATGATGTGATACGCACAAATATAAAAATTACGAAGCTGTTAAATAAAATTGGTTCATCTTTAGCCAAAAAGAGGTTCAATTAGTCTCAAAAGGAGAAATTGATAAGTGATTATGACGAAAATAACAATAAAAAAGATAAAGGCCAATCAAGTGGATCTTTCTTAAATCCAAGCAAAAAGTGAATATCAAAGCAATGGTAAATACAAAAATTGTAAGTCTTATAATAGCATAAAAATATTTGTTAAGGATTGTTAGCTTTTACAAGATGAAAACTATACAAGGACATAAAACTTAAACAACTTCATTGAGGTGAAAACAAGATTGGTTTCAGGCGAGACCGTAGAGCAAACCTCACGAACGGCTAAAGTTTAATGGGCACTACACTAAAACACAACCACAATAGCCAATCGAGGGGAGGAAAATGACAACTTGGACGCACACCTAAAAATACAAGTACTCAAATTAATTGCTGGGAAAATCCATACTTTAAAAATACAAACAGATCTCTAATAAGGCGGTCTAAAGGATATGCAATAACGAATCTCATGAAAATATCCCCACACTCATACAAAATTCGACATCTTAATATATCATTCTCATATGATGACCTAAATAAATCTAATTTACAATCGATAATGTAGTAATAATAGCAATGGAGTTAGCAAGTGTCAAATTTGATAGAGTAAATATAGATAATAGCCTTCAGACAAATATATGATACAAGAAAACATATTAAATAATAAAAAGACCGACTGCATTGAAGCGAAGCCAGATTTTTTTAAAAGGAGTAACAGGTGTAAAGACTTTTATCTTAGGAGAAATGCCTCTTGAAGTAGCCATCAAGGAATAATAATTTTTAAAAAAAGGCGTGTGGTGTCTATTCGTGGTAACAGACACACCAACCTCACATGATATAATTTTGGACTGACCATGGCTCGGTCAAATGAATACAGTCGCATCTGCGGTTCATCAATGGCTAAAATATCACATAAACAATAAAGTCATCGTGATAAAAGAAAATTATAAAATATTTAGAAAATGTCAAACAACACCCGTGGAAAAAAACTATAACAACAAATCTCAACCACTCTTCCAAACGGTGAAAGCAACAGAAAAAATCCAACATACTCTAGTAAGACATTAGGTGTTCAATAATAACGATAATTTCATGCCCTCTCAGAAAATATTAACAAACTCAAAGAGAAAATTCGCGCATATACTTGGTGGTCTTAGGTTATGAAACTAGCGGAATACTAATCATAGAGAAAAAGAAAGAAATTCAAAACCGTAAGTAAATATGTACTACTAGCATAAACTATATATTTAAAACGAGAAAAATAGATATAATATTGGTAATAGCGGCTAGAGAAATAAACCATACTTTCAATCGCAGACTATATTTGTAGGATCCTCATCCTCCTCCTCCTCCTCCTCCTCCCCCCCTCCCTCTCTCCCCCCGCGTCAAAAATATATATATTACAAAAGCCCGATGTCTTAGAAAAAATAACCATATGATCAATAGAACTAGGGGATTACGATATCAATTTCGAGCCTAGTTAGACAATAAAGGCTCAGACATTAGCCTATTTTTTAATAGAATTCTAATTTGAGGGACTAATCATAATAAATGATGAGTAAAAAATACCTGGAGAGTCTAAATCGATGAAAGAAGTAACAATCAAGGTTCGGGAGCAGAAAGTTACTTGCTTCCCTGGTTGGATATATTTTAAACCAACCGATTCGGTTTAGATTTCCAGCACCGCATAATAAATCAGAATATAAAGCTGATATTGCATGACTTCGGTTAACAAGAATACACAAAGAAAAAAATTACAACCTCTAACTGACCGAAGAAAAAAAGGATAATACAATCCAATATCTGAAGGAGTTGTAAAATTTAACTTCTCAATTCAAGCATGTCACAAGTGCTAAGGATACAATATGCAATTGTCGATGCACTTGCTTCTTTCGCTTATACTTCTCCAACGCCATGAGTAATATTATAGGAAAACCTTTTAATCACACTTCCAAATTAAATCTTCTCAACCCTCACATCCAAAGGGATAATTATAATCGAACGAGAAAAATAGAAAGAAGATTGGCGAACACGAATAAAAAAAATTACTTTATAAAAGGAGTCTTACCCGAAGATAAAACGAAGGCAAGAAAATAAAAAGAATATCAGTAAGGTACGTGTGGATATCACACACATTATACAAAATAGGATTGTCATAACCCTTACTAAGGTTGATGGGATCAGATTGTGTTGGATGTCCTTTGTAGTAAAGTGGGTAGGAATTTATTTAGAGGGATAATTCGGACCAGATGGCTAAAACTTGATGAATAAGTAGTATGCTAAGTAAGCTTAGTGACTCAGCTAAGTGTCTAGTACATTGTTTTACGGGCTTGGAGGCTTGTGAGATTGACCCGAATAGGTGACCCGACCTGAATGGATCCCAAAAAGAGGCTCAACCAACAACATTAAATGGGTTGGACATTTTCTAAAATATTAAATATAAGCACCTATTTTCTCTCCCTAGATTTTATTAGAAATTTAATACCATATAAACAAACGATCTTCCAAAACTATTCTTAAATTAGATTTCATCATTATCAAATTGACGACCACAGTAGGAGCGTGAGGTGCTTGAATAGCTTTATTACAAACCATAATTGCAGATCGTACCTCGATGGTGGATTCCACTTCGAAATTTTTTGAAGCATGGATCTCGATATGCAGGAAGTCCACCCTCTTGACGATGAGTGGATAAGAGGTGAAAATGAGCATGCTACTATTTCACATGTAAATTGGTAGCGCCGAGATATGAGGTTGAACAGACGACAACAAACACAAAGAGAAGATGACGAAAATAGAGAATAGATAATATATAACCCTAGGTTAGAGTGAAAAAGAGACTCAGAGACTCAGAAAAAAAAAATCTCAATTTTTATTCATCAAAGTCTGACGGTAAAATATGGTATAAGATGCTTTATATATGAGACATCCAAAACCCTAATAAAATATTCTAAAATATACAATAAAGATATTAAAAATAAAAATCAAATATAATATGAATGCAATCAAATTTTATTTATTAATTAAAATATTTATTTTAATATAAAATAAAGTAAAGCATAAAAAACAGTAAAATATGATTTTCGGACCCTAAACAGTAGAATTTGAAGTCCAAATTTCGTGACATAGTCACACTTTTGATAGTTGTTGGGTTCGTCGAGACGTTCAATTTGAATACCAAATTCGCCTACTTCTGATACCCTAGCGAGAAACCAGTCTGTCCGCAATCTTCCCTACATCATCATTTCTCGTTTGGGAAGAATTCGACCTCGAATTCAAAACGTTGAAAGAACTGCAAAAATATTGACGTTTTCACCTCCAATTGCAACCGGTACTGGCATAAATGTGTGATAGGTGGTAATCTAAATGTTGTCACTCTTGTCAAGAAGTAGTTTCCCAGCTTTGTCCCTCTTTACCATGTCTTGGGCATTACTGTGATCATCAGTAACAAGATATATTCCACCCACTTGTTATATTTCACCTTTATCAACCCATTTACTAAGCACAACAGTAACCTTGCTCCCCCAAAGGGGTAGCCGAGTTGGTTGAGTATGGCATTCTTATGACCAAAAAGGTCATGAGTTCGAGTCCCTCTACATACGCTTTCTCGGCTGAGCCTGTCACCTTGTGTGGTTTACCTTCTGGCGTTGGTTTGCAGGCTATCGCATCAGACTGAGGGTTTACCCTGTGTGCACTCATTGCACTCTGAGTAGCGGCTGCGGGTTCCCTCCGGAAAAAAAAGCCCCCAAGGGGGTAGCCGAGTTGGTTGAGTATGGCATTCTTATGACCAAAAGGTCATGAGTTCGAGTCTCTCTACATACGCTTTCTCGGCTGAGCCTGTCACCTTGTGTGGTTTACCTTCTGGCGTTGGTTTGCAGGCTATCGCGTCAGACTGAGGGTTTACCCTGTGCGCACTCATTGCACTCTGAGTAGCGGCTGCGGGTTCCCTTTGAAAAAAAAAACAGTACCCTTGCGTGTGTAAAAAGTTGTTAACTTTTCAGTTCCAAACTGTGTTTGTTGTATAACATCAAGACCCTTGCCGAAAGAAACAGTTCCTCTTTGTTGAAAAATAGATGGCTTCTCAAGTTCTTCAGAGTATATTTCTGCCAGCATATTCAAAATACTGCAATCTCTAACTTTTAACTTTTTATTGTTTCTTTTATTTCCCCAACCATCACCCAAAACTCCTCCAGGTTCTATTACAAAACCTAACCTTGTATCTATTAAAACACTAATATTTTCTTCTAGCAATATCTTCATAATATCAAATACAAAAATATCATCTTCTATTTTCACTACGCGACAATATACATCCACATATAACCAAAATTAAGGTTTGATTGTAAGATAACCGAAAATACCTGGAAGGCGCATCTCCACGATAAAAGATACTGCTTCGCAGTCCTTCTTCAAAAAAATCTATGGAGTGATGTAGTATGGTGTACTGAAGTCTGAGACAATTTCTTGATTTACAAGTTTCTCCTCAACATTAATTAGATCTTCATTATCTCATTATTTAACATCAACGCTCTTCTTTTCAATCTCATCCTCGTAGACATCATAAATTGGATCTCCCAATTCCGACCAAGTTTCATCAGAAATTCCACCCTGCTAGTTAGCCTCATACTCATCAAAGAGTGGATAATCAAGTATCTGCGACTCCTCCATGTCACCAGCAACTACTTGATGAAATTCCTTACCCTTTGGTTTTTTCAAATTGTAGCTATGAATATGGTTAGATTCTGTGAAAAATACTTTCGTCTTTGAATTTCTTATTGGAGTTTGGAATCCGGCGGCGGTTATATTCTATATATCTTCCATCACTATCTTTATTTGATATCGTAACGAATTCATCCATTCACATATCTGGCCAAATCGATATTCCATCTCCTCTCGATAGACTAGTTCTATGATTGGAGTAGTGGACTTCCCGCGAGCAGTTCTCTTAGGCGGCATATCTTCTTAACCCACGTCGTAGGAGCTTTGTCGCTCTGATACCAATATGGGAGCACTGAGATATGAGGTAGAACAGACGACGACAAACACAAAGAGAAGAGACAAAAATAGAGAATAAATAATATACAACCCTATGTTAGAGTGAAAAAGAGACTCGGAGACTCAGAGAAAAATCTCAATTTTTATTCATCAAAGTCTGATGGTAAAATATGGTATAAGATGTTTTATATATGAGACATCCAAAACCTTAATAAAATATTCTAAAATATACAATAAATATATTTAAAATAAAAATCAAATATAATCTGAATGCAATCAGATTTGATTCACTAATTAAAATATTGATTTTAAAATAAAATATCAAAAATAGTAAAATAGGATGATCGGACCCTAAACAGTAGAATTTGAAGTCTCAATTTTGTGACATAGTTCAATTTGAGTACCAATTCACTTAGTTCTGATACCCGAGCGAGAAACTAGTCTGTCCACAGTATTCGCTACATCATAAATCATAATAAAAAAAATACCGTTCATGCAAGACGAGTGTGATGAGGTGAGGGCTGAAATTGATGTTTTCAGGGCCCAAAGGCAATGTGGAATAGATTTAAAAGATAAGTTCACTGGGGAATGTGTTGTTACAGACGAGCCGGGCAACAAACATAAACATGATAAAAGTGATCAATCTCTGAAGGCTCACGTAGGTTCAAAGAAGGAACAACGGGCTAAGCAGTTGATGAACACATCAGGTTTTGTTAAAAACATCTGCCACATAATATAATTCAGATATTTCTACTTATTCATCTAGTAGTGACCATGGTCGTTAAAGGAAGAAAGAAAGGTTAAATTTAGAAACATTCTAAGAAAAGGGATAGAAAGGGAAAAGGGAAAAATAAAAAATATCAGGGAAAGTAAAGGGATTGGCAGACCACGAAATTGATCATCTGTTAAGTGATCAGTTTCTTATCCAATCTGAACCGGGTATCTTTTCCACTTCTGATGAAGATCATATGTTTATCCATAGCCATAACTAAAGACAATCTCCTTTGTCTTCAAAGATTCTATATGGATATTTTCCAAGATGGTTTAATATCTCTAAAATAGAGAAATATGGTAGTAGCAAAGATCTTGATAATCACCTTGAATAGTTCAAAAACTTTATGATGAACTTTGATGATGATGATGATGATAAGTTATTACCTTCTCGCAAACTTTTAAGGGGAGTGCATTAAAATGATATAACATTTTACCACAAGGATCTTTTAAAAACTTTGATATGTTCTAGATGGATTTCAGAAGGCGGTTTATGGGAAGTAAAGAGCTTAAATGGAATGGTGATATTATCATTCATTATGCATAAGAACCGAATGAATCCTTAAAATATTACATCAACCGTTTTATAAATATGAAGAACAGATTGGCTGATTATTTTGAAAAAGTATCAATCACTTCTTTAAGGCAAGGTTTAATATCGGGTGAGTTGGTTGATTTAATAACTCTGAATAAAGCTATGACCTAGGGAGGATTATTGAATCAAGTCGAAAAGCAAATCACAATGGAAGAAACCAAAAATTCAAGAGTACCACACCAGAATAGGTCTGATCCAACAACTTCAATCCCACATGCCATGCCACAATTAATTACCAGCTTAAAGACTCCGGACAAGGCTCACATTATTATAGGCAAAGTCAGTCAAATCAGGGTAAACCATCTAGACCAAGAAGGATTAAATGGGTCCAACATGAATAGTTTTCCAAATTAAGGAAAAATATGGCCACCATTTATGACAGAATTAAGAATGTTGTGCATTTCTGAAGGCCGACACATTTTCAATCCCCAAGAGAAAATCAGAACACTCGTTTATATAAATACCATAAGGATGTTGTCATGATACCCAAGATTTCATTTCACTAAAGCAAGAAGTACAAACCTTGATTGAAAAAGAAAAGTTCTTTGCTTCTGTTAAAAAACAAGAAGGCAATATGAAAGTTAACATTCACTCCCAGCCTAGTGCAAGCATAGCACAAGCAACATGACCAAATGTTCCAGGACTGAGTATGGGGGTATCTAGACAAGAGGATGCTATGATGATTGTCGAAAGATTTAATGTAGACCTAGAATATTTAGACCATGATCCAGATCAGAACCAGGTTAGGGTGATAATGGAAAAAAAAGACAGTATCTGATCTATGCGCGCAGCTTCTTTGAATATTTGACCATTTTATTATGACTGCACCCTCAAGCTACTCAACAAAAAGGTATATAAACAGTCTAACTACTCAGTTAGAAGGGAAAATGTCTACAAATCTTTATCAGGGCCCGAAAAAATTCATTGTCTTTGATGAAGATGACTTGAGACACATTGCAGGCCCACATAAAGATGTTGTGGTAATAGGAGCATCTATTGAGGGCAATGATATACGTCGAATCCTCATTGATACAGGAAGTTTGAAAAATATTCATTTTTATCAACCTACAAGGACATTTAAAATCCTTCAATCATCCAACGTTTGAGTAGGAACATAATAGGATGCACTGGTAACTTGGTCGATGAGATTGGGGAGTTTGAATGAGAGATATTGTTGGGAAAAGGGCCATTCAAGAAGTTGGTAAGAGTTTTGTTTGTGGTAGTTGATTACCCAACATTTTACAATGCTATATTTGGTAGTTCTTGGTTATCTAGGATCCATGCAGTAGCATCCACAATCCACTAATGTCTAAAATATATTATGGGAGGCCAAGTAGGCATCTAGGCATGGGCATATGGGTATGGAACCGAATAACCAAACCGAATCGAACCGAAACAACGGATTCGGTTCGGTTCCGGTTCCTTATAAATACCCATACGGTTCCTTATCTTAAATACCCACGGTTCTCGGTTCGGTTCGGTTCGGAACCGAGAACCGAATAGTACCCATAAAGAACCGAATAAGCAATAGTACCCTTGAATATCCATGGTTCAGTGTTCGGTTCTAAACGATTCTTTTGGTTACAAAGTAACCATTTGGTTAGAAAGTAACCATTTGGTTCTTTTCGGGTTCAGTTCCAAACAGTTTTTTTGGTTAGAAAATAACCATTTCGTTCCTTTCGGATTCGTTTACAAACGGTTATTCTGGTTAGAAAGTAACCATTTGGTTAGAAAGTAACCATTTGGTTAGAAAGTAACCATTTCGAACCGAAACCCAAATATAACCGAACCGAACCGAGAAGAACCGAACCGAACCAAATTTTAATCAGTTCCTAAATGGGTACTAGTTTTAAAGAACCGAAAGAACCGAGAACCGAACTGAACCGAATCAAATTTTAATCAGTTCCTAAATGGGTACTAGCTCTAAAGAATCGAAAGAACTCAGAACTGAAAGAACCGAACCGAATCAAACCGAAGAACCGAATGCCCATACCTATAAGCATCGTCTGAAATAAAAGGTAGCCCGAGAATTTTATGTCATTACTCTTGCTCTAAATTTGTTAGAAGCAGTGAAAGTTGACAAAGAATAGTTGTTAATGAAGTCTTCAACCGGATCAAACGAGATAGATGATCCAAGGGAGGCACATAGTGTTGTAACCTCAGTTGAAGAAGCTGAAGTTCATTGCCTTGAAGAAGGTAAAAGTGTCAGGGTTAGATCTAATTATCATTACAATTAAAGGAAAAGTTATTATCATTTATATCTAACAATCTACATGTTTTTGCTTGGTGTAACGACTATGTAACTAGAGTAACGGCAAGCATAATTAGTCACAAATTGTCTGTTAGATCTGATGCAGGGTCGGTGGTACAAAGAAGAGGAGCTTTTTCCAGAGAAAAATATGAAGCCATAGTCCAAGAAGTAGATCGGTTAACAAATGTGGGAGACATTAAATAATATCAGTACCATTTTTGCACAGCTAACCCGGTCCTAGTCAAAAAGAAAAATGGAAAATGTCGTATGTGCATTGAGTTTACCTATCTCAAAATAGCTTGCCCTAATGATCCATTACCAGTTTCCCGAATAGATCAGCTAGTAGATTCCACATCAGGAAACAAGTTTTTATCCTTTATGGATGCTTTTTCAGGGTGTAATAAAAAAATGCATCCGAATGATCAAGATCATACTACTTTTATCACTGACAGAGGGCTTCATTCTTATAAAGTAAGGTCTTTTGGGTTGATGAAATGTTGGAGCCATTTATCAACGATTGGTTAATAAGGAATTTTCTATCCAAATTGGAAGAAATGTAGAAGTTTATATCGATGACATGATGGTTAATATCCCTAAAGAGGAAGACCACATATCCAACCTCCAATAAACTTTTTCTAACTTAGAAGCCGTCAACTTGAAATTAAATCTTGAAAAATGTACCTTTGGTGTTTGATCCGGGAATTTTTTAGGCTACATTATAAGTGAAAAGGGGATCCAAGCTGACCCAGATCAATTAAATGCTTTGTTAGCCATGGATCCACCTCAAAATACTAAAGAAGTGCATGTATTATTTAGAAGGTTGACATCATTAAACAGGTTTATTTTAAGGTAATCAGACAAATGTGCACAGTTTTTTTAAGACTTAAAAATGCTAAAGATTTCAATTAGTCTCCAAATTGTGACCAAGCTTTCCTTGAAATCAAGCGGCACCTATCTTCACCCAAAACATTAATTAAACATGTAGACGGGGAAAGACTATACGTATTCGGTAGCATCAGAGTATGCTGTGAGTGCAGTGTTGGTACAAGAACTTGATAATTCTCCTCACCGTGTGTATTATATAAGTAAGAGCTTGTTGGAAGCTGAAAATATGTACTTAAATTGGAAAAAATAGTCTTGGCATTGGTGATGTCTGCCTAGTCGCCCCTTTTGGAGCTTCTATGTACCAAACTATTCGTTTTGGTTTCAGAGCATCGAATAATAAGTTTGAATATGACGCCGCCATAGTCGGATTAAGGTTAGCTTAGATATGTGGTTCCAAAATAGTCTGATTGATCAGCGATTCACAACTACTCATTCACCAGGCATAGGGATAATCTGAAACCAGGAAAGAACACTTGCTAAAGTATTTAAAAATGTTGAAAGAAATCACAAACGGGTTTAAACATATTAAATGCGAGTATTTCCCGAGATTGGAAAATTCAATGGTTGACTCTTTAGCCATTATATCTTATTCCCAATCATATCATTGGATCCTTACAAGAATGTCCTTCCACAGTCACAACTACAGAAATAAAGGGTGAAGTGGGAGAAAATCTACAAGTATCCACTATAGCTTCTAAAGATTGGAGGAATGAGATCTAAGAATTTATCATTGAAGGAGTTTTACCTCAAGACAAGGCATCTGCCAAAAAGATAAAATACAAAGCTCATGGATTTTCCGTTCTAATTGAGGTTCCTTATAAATAAAATCTTTCAGCAGGCCTCTGTTGCGCTGCCTCTAATCTAATGGATCTCAAATTTTTTTAACAGAACTACATGATGGAGAAGGATCAGCGCATTGTCGCTATAAAGATTTAACTAGAACGGTCTTGTTAGCAGGGTATTATTGGCCTTCTATTATGGCAGATATTAAAGACTTGGTGAGAAGATGTGACCCATGTCAAAGGTATGGAAATGCAATCCATGTACCAACAGTACCCGTAGAGTATGTATCAGAAGCAATACCATTTGACAGATGGGGACTTGATCTAGTCGAACCTCTTCTGATGGCTTATGAGGGATGTTAAACTATAATTATGGCAATAGATTATTTCTCCAAGTGAGTAGAATTTGTGCCCTTGTCCGGAACAACATATAAAGCGGTGATAAAGTTTATCATTTTCAACATATGTTGCCGATTTGGTATTCTCAAGCCCATTACTACAAATAATAGTCCTCAATTTGACAAATAAAGGTGTGGAAATATTCTATACATCAAGAGGAATTTAATATTGTCTCTCTTCTTCTTTTCATCCTCAAGCCAATGGACAAGTTGAAGTGGAAAACCGGACAATTTTAACGGGTTTGAAAAATAATTTGAAGGGAACAGCTCAAATGGCCAAGTTATTTATAGGAAGTGTTATGGGCATACCGAACCACTTCCCACGCAGCCACTCAAGAGTCTCCATTTGCTTTAGTTTATGGAATTGATGCAATTACATCTATAAAAGCTACTCTTCCTTCTTTAAGAGTTCAAAATTATTCCGAACAAAATTATGAGAGGGCAGTAAGGGCTCAATTAGATTTAATTGAGGAAAGAATAGTAAAGTAAGAACTATACATTACCAAGGCCTGATAAGGAGCATTTTTGTATCTAAAGTAAGAGGAATGAATTTTCAAGTTGGAGTGTTAAAAAAGTATTTTTATACATTAAGGAAAATAAGTTCAGAATGATGGCTCTAAATTGGGAAGGACCATACATCGTATATGAAAGGGTTTGGAAAGGAACATACAAGCTTGTAAACAAAGAAGCTAACATTTTGAAGCACCCTTGGAATGTTGAACACCTAAGGTTATATTTAGAATAAACTTATCTTGTAAATATTTAATTTTCTTTACTTCAATGTAACTATTATGGGGCATACTTTTTCCTACCCTGGTGGCGCAGGGAGGTTTTAATGAGGTGTCTGAATTCCACTCAATATATCATCATTTACCTTTAAAATTTTCTTTGTTATACTTGGTTGGATTAAATTTATGTTTCCTTTGAATGGATTACCTTTGAATGGCTCGGATGAATTAAAGAAAAAATACCTTCAAATGAATTACCTTTGAATGGCTCAAATGAATTAAAGAAAAAATTCCTTCAAATGGGTTACCTTTGAATGGCTCAGATAAATTAAAGATATATTTCCTTCAAATGGATAAACTTTAAATGGTTATGATGGTTTAAAGATATATTGCCTTCAAATGGATTACCTTTGAATGACTTCGATATGATTAAAAATATGTTGTCTTCAAATGGAATACCTTCGAATGACTTGATCAGATTTAATTTATTTACTTTTGGTAAGTATTCTCAAATGTTAAACATATTTGAGTACTTGGTTGAGATCAGATATCAATGAAAGTAAAATACGTAGTGAGACATAAAGTGGATAAAAATAAAGATGAAATAAATATCTTTGAATTAAAATCCGATTCACATAGCAAAATGCCTTGTATACAACAATGACTTATACAAATGAGGTCACAAAATAATATGATCCGCAAACAACAAAATTCCTTCCACACATCAAGGACTTTAGGTTAACATACAAACACATAAAAATTACTAACTTTAGGGCTCGTTCCCTTCGGTATTCTTCAATCCATGCCTATTTTCCTTTGTTTTTTCCCTCTTCTTTTTCTGAATTATCATCATTTGAATCCTCTTCAGTCTCATCATTAGAGTCGGATTCATCCGAAAAAATTCCTAGTTTATCACCCGCAAACATAGTATAAAAGGAATTTGCTCATATGGCACGAACTTCCACAGATTCCCAAGAGACCGCTTGGGAAAGGTTTCTTAAAACAACATTACCATGTCCGATTTAATGTATTATTCTCTCTTATCCATAGATTTTAATACACCGTCGGCATATGCATTTATAGCATCAGCTATGTCATTTGTAGTGTTTATTTTAAGATTGGTTCATCTTCTTTCTTCTTTAAAAGTTCTTCTACCTTTTTCTTCTCTTCGGATGAGTTTTAAAGTTAACTTTATCCTTAGTGTATTGCTCTTTCAAAAATGTGATCTCTTTTTGCAAATTAGTAAACTTGAGTTGCAGTTGATCGTGATCAGATTTTGATTGAACCGACCCATTCTTAAGGTTCTTCACCTCCTTATTCAGATTTTTAACTTTGTCTTTCTCCGCTCCAATGGTGTTCATTAAATTTTTGTTTTCATTATGAAAGGAATTAATATCCTTGACCTGAGATCTAACCTGCCTCTCCAAGTCAACTATTGGCCTTATGTAGCCTGAAATGCATACCCTAGTTCATCTTGTTCTTTATACACTTCAAAGGATTCTCCATCGAAGGTCATATTATTTTTATTGGCAATGGTAGTGGTTTGAGGAATTCTTTTATCAAAATCTTTAAAATTAAAGTTTCCAATGTCATCTAGTTGGTCAACACCTTTGAAATAAGGTCTGGAAGTGGTAAGAAGTATAGGGGAATGAGGATCAACAGACGCTTCTTCTTGATGAGGAACTTCAGTAGGATTAATGGTATGAGGGACTTCGGATCGGAGTATGATCTCTGAACCAATAACAGTTTTCTTCTTCTTTGTCTTTTTTTGTCACTGCCTTCTTTATTCCTTTTCTCCTTTTGCTTCTTAACTATCAGATATTTTGATGGATCATTAATCTCCCCCCATGGTAACTGTTACAGCTTCCAACAGACTTGCATCGATTTTATCCGGAGGTCTCATACTTTCTAGTTCATGAATGGTTTGAGGTGGTACCTCCTTTTTCTTCTTATTCTTCTTCTTTTTGTTCTTCTTCTTAATCTTATCAAGATTACTGGGAGCTTTATTTCTGGTTGGTAGGAAAATTTTGCCATCAACTTCCTCAATCCTATTGAGAATAGCAGAAGATCAAGGAGGGGTAGTAAACTTTTCCCATGAGAGCTCACAGATCGGATTTGATCTCCATAGGTGAGTTCTCACCATATATCCTCTAGTAAAAGAATTATGAAATCTATTTGACTATTTTTCAGTGGACCATTAGTTCATTATGGTGAAAGTTACTTTCCCATCTTTAAAGTGTTGTGAAAATAGTTTTGAGAACACTGTAAAAGAAATCCGAATTAAGAACTAATGATATTGTACAAGTTATAAAAAAAATACATCTACCTGAGCTTTTCTAGTATCTTGTGAGCATACTCGGATTTCCTTTAGAGGTAATCTTTGTGCCATTTTCCCAAGCGCCACTAATAAATAAAAATTGAGTTCTCCAAGGTTTATCAGCTTCCAGTAAATCATTGACTACTTTATAGTCATTTCTCATGTTGAAGTAATGAAAGGGAATGTTACCATTCTGACACAAACCAACCATAGTGGCAAATTGTTCCATGGCCATCAGCATCTTCGATAGCCTTGAAGCTATAACACTGGCTAAAGGTGTAAACCATGCGTTGGGTCTTAGTTGAATTCGGGCATAACTTTACTAAGTGAAAGTATCTCACAATTTTCGGGTCTAAAGGAAACTTAAGACGTCATTTAAGTGCTTCGATGTACACCGCCAGCTCTCCTACCCTGCAGAGGAAATCCCCACTTGTTGTGAAGCTTAACCAAATCAGTAGTATGAGTGTATACATTAGATACCTTTTTTAAATCCAGCAAGTATTTGATGCTAACCTTAGTGAAATTGGGCCTGAATCTCCCAACAAGACATTCAGGAAGTGGTTCAGATTCTATCAAATGGGTATTTTTTTCCTTTTTCTCGTGATATTTTTAGTATCCCCAGCATAATCTGATGTTACTAAAGGTGTATATTCACCACTTTCATCCATTCTCTCTTCCATCATTTGTGGTCCCAATTCTGCTGGATCATCAGCCTGAGTACCAGGGTTATCTTCCTCAATATGAGGATGCTCAACAAACGAAGCGTTTGGAAGGGTAGGAGCGATGGTTTCTCCCACGATCAGATTTTGTTAAGAGAGATTGTCGTATCAGTATAAATCTCAGATGATTTCTCAACCTCTTTCTATGATATGGAAGGTCTATTTTTAGCCTTAGAAACTCTAGAAAGCCTACGTGGAGTATTTCTGGAATATCTGACCCCATAGGTATGAAAGTTGATAGAGGTTTATGATTGCTAACGAATTTTACTGAGGAAGTCTTAGATGACTGAGCAGATTGGTCAGGGATTGTAAGAAATTATGCAAGGGGGCTAAGTTTAGAAACAAATGGTTGTCTACTAGATGAAGAATTTCTATCTGATTCTGGAATTTAAGTCAGCGCAGAAGTGGGGAATCCAGCAGTAATTCTGGCTTGCCTTTTTTCTTCCTCCAACTCGAACAAATTGAGCCAACCTTCTTTGATTAATGTAGTCCTTGCTGTAAACATACAAACTTTGAAAGAAACTAGAAGAACAAAAAGAGAAATCTTGATGAAAGATGGATTTTTTTTATCTAGAAATGTAAGATCAATATATTTCTCACTCCATAAATAAAAACAGTAACAATTACCTTCATATATAAGTAAGGAAAATGCACTTGATTGTTTTACTATGGAAGATGAACCAATGGTAATAATTAGGAAAGGTTATCAAATGTAGCTGATTTTCCTTTTTTAGCAATAGATAACATTAGCAAGAGAGAAATCATTCAGTAGCTCCATTGACTACGTGACACGTGTCTTGCAAAAACTAACTGTTTAAAGTCGTGACCTTTCAGCAAAAAGAAATTTGATAACCTCATTCTGATGCACTTCGGAAATCATTTACAGTATTAGCTCTTTTGAAATACTTTGGAAAGAGCTAAGGGGGCTAGATGATAAGATAGGATGTGTCGGATGTCCCTTGCAGTAAATTGGATCAGAATTTATTTAGTGGGATAATTTGGACCAGATGACTAAAACTTGATGAATAAGAAGTTTGCTAAGTAAGCTCAATAACTCAGCTAAGTTCCTAGTACATTGGTTTATGGGCGTGGGGGCTCGTGAGATTGACCTGAATAGGTGCCCCACCTGAATAGCCCATGGATCCCAAAAATAGTATAAATAACTTAACCAGCAGCATTAAATGAGTTGGAGTTTTTCTAAAATATTAAATACAAGCACCTTTTTTCTCTCCTTAGATTCCATTAGAAATTTAATCGCATATAAACAAAAGATCTTCCAAAACTACCCTTAAATTAGATTTCATCACTATCAAATGTGTATAGGTACCAACGAAGCAAACTTCGTAATGGAAAAATTAAATGAGGGATAAAGTGACACTTATTGCGACTATAAAGCCTTATTCAAAATATCTTTCTCCAAGGATATTATTAGCCAACAAGTATTAATTATGCAAAACAAAAAAGTAAAGACATGTGATACATGCCCAAAGGTAAAAAATTTAATACAAAATCTATCAGAATTACTGGAAATAATAACAAAGACAATGCTAATAAGATGGGTTACGACCATCATGTAATCATTCTCGATGACACCAAAAGAAAGAACACATCATATAGTTTTCGCTGATTATTTCTCTAAAACAATAGATACACAACAAGTGCAAGTTACCATGGCAACAAATATATAATGATTCAAACAAAATATGTAGTGCAGGCACAGGACCTCGAAATCTATCAATATTGATCACAGAACATAGTTCTAAAAGGATAACGTCATAAAATACTGTGAATAAATGGGAATAAAACAAATACTATATTCTATGTCTCATCTTTAGACCATTAATAAGTTAAATTGACTAATTAGGAAATATTGGAAGACATTAAAAATATGTTGGAAGAAGTAGCGAGAACCCCGAATCTCCCATAAGACACGTTATGGTCATACCAAACAAATCCAAGAAAATCCATAAACAAACTTCATTTACCATGATATATGAAATTGAGGCGGATTTATGAAGGTTATCTCATAAGAAAGCAAATAAGCAGATGAGGAATAGATAAATTCCAACGTATGATTCAAAAATATTGAATCAAAAAATAAGAAGATAAATATTCTAACATCCAAATGGGGAGTGATTGCAAAAGTATACCCAAATTGGGAAGAATCATTTACGCCTAAATAAAAACAATTAGAAAATATGGGAAAACCCTTTCGGAGGCCTTCGAATGAAGAAATTTTTTAACTTTTATTATACTCATATGGGCTAACAAGCTTGTAACTCACTACTAGTGCAAAATATTTTTGTGAATAAATTGTTCCATTTCTCAAGAGTACCAAAAGGTCTTGAAGAGGATTTCGGTGTCAATAAAATGTTTGACACACCAAGAATACAACTTGTCTTTTAAAAAACACAAAGCAAATAATCCTAAAAAATAATATGCCAAAACAATAATATCTTTTGGAAAGTGCAAAATTGCATAATGTTTGTTGACAAATTTAAAAATGGTCAGACAAAAAATCTTAACCAAGTGAAAACACTAAATAATATGTCGATAGAAAAATATTCCTTAGAACAAATAAAATATAAAAATTCAATAAAACAAACAAAAGAGTATAATATCGTTTGAAAAATATGAAAATAGGTAAAGTAAATAGTGTTTCGCCAAGATACAAGTGCCAAAGCACATTATGTTGCGTGGGGAAAAAGCACAAAAAACAACCTAAATCAAGTTAGGAAAGACATAATGGAAATAAAAAATCATCTAATTTTGGGCACCTATAACTGACTGCAAAGTGACAAAAGTAATTTTGCTCAAATGTAGCACGCTCACATAATCGAGCCTATCGTTCATCAAACAATCGCTTACAAGTATAACTTAATTTCTTCTGAAGTTCGTCTTGGCATTTACAAGATGATGGTCAGTTGAAGACCAACGTTCCTCTAAAAAAATATAATCAACAAAACATTTAGTAAGTTTTTTCTTTTGAGCCTCCATGTCTTTATTTTGATATAACACCACTCTTTAAAAATGAGAAGGAGATAACTATTTTGGATAACTCATCATACGTACGAAGCATAGCACTACCCAACTGGTTAGCAAAGTTAGATTTAAATTTTAACTCTTTAAGAGTGGCTTCGAGCTAAATCACCAATTGTTGCTCGAATTTGGTCTATTCCTCCAAAGCAACTCTAAGAGAAGCACCTTTGTCTATTGGCTCAGACGCTCTTTCAAATAAGGTTTGAAGCCATAAATATGATTTGAGGGGTCAATGTTGGCTTTACGCAGCATTATTAACCCATTATATATAATCTGAAATATGAAATGAAGTTGAAATTGGCACATCCAAAACAAAATAAAATAAAAACTAATGTTAAACGATAGCATACCTCGAAAAAAAAGATAAAATTCATTTATGTCATTTCCAAAAGAGAGCTATCTAAAGAAATAGCCCTCTAACTAGTTAGCACAACATAACTAAAAAATATCGTGAATTTATTCTAATAAAAAATAGCGAAGATGCATCCAAATAAGAATCATTTTGGAAAGGTAAGATAGTATTTGAGTTCGTACAAACCTCATAACTTGAAAAAAAAAATGCAAGACAGGATACATATAACAAATTCTATACATTCAAAGGTATATACCACTAATAGTGGTAAAAAAACTGGCAGTATATTCAAACAAAATCTAGATAAATCACTTGGAAATAAGGAAGAGTTGGAATCATAAAAGAATTAACAGAACAATTAGTGGTTACGACCATAATTGTTCCAAGACTCACACCTTCTCCCATGATATTAGAGCTAATTATTGAGTCAACGGGAGTAAAAGACATAACTATAGAATTCTGAGACTATTGAGGCCTTAGTTCATCTGAAGATGGGAGGATAGGTTCTGAGACAGAAGTTTTCAGTACGACGTGATAAATTTTCTACATATGTTTGTTGTAAATTTGAATAAGTTCATCGTGCTCATTAGTGAAGCATGGCTTAATATTCTCTGTAGTCTTCCCCATCAAGGAATCAAAATCAAGGTTAGAAAGTTATTCATCCACTTTAAACATATTAACTGTAAAAATCCAAAATATTGGATTCCAAATGAGCATAAGAAGACAAGAATGAACCATCAAGACAGCCATTAGCAAGAGCAGGATACGAAACAAAGAAACAGAACATAAGCAGTTTTATATACAATAATAGAGTCTTGTTTCTTAGTAGCTTCATAAATAAACTTAGAATTATTTTTGGTGGTACCGACAACAAAAGGAGAATTATCTACCATATAAGTTAATTTATGTTTCTTATTTTGTATCACACCTTCTTCAATAACACCCATGTCAATGTCAGAAAGACAAACTATTCTTCTTTTGTCCAAAGGCCTAGTCACAACCATAATAGCTTTATAAACTGAATAAATACTACCTCCATTTGTGGAAAAATATAAGGTTTTATGATAGACTAATTAGCCTTCATTTGACGATCCACCAAAGAAAAATTATCAACAGTCATTTTGACAGCATGCTTCCTACCAATTCTTTTCTTTTTTTTGAAGGTTTCACAACTTCCTTTGAAGGAGTAGGCTTGTCAGCAACCGCTTTAGCAACTAAAGAATAAATATGAAAACGTTTTATATCCTCTAATTCATATCATAAACTATTCTCAACAAAGTGATTAGAAGTCATAATATAAGCATAATAATTTGAAAATTATTTGGATTTTGTTATCAAATGAGAATACAACTCTTTGATTTATCCCAATCAATCTTCTAAATCGGCAATTTAAAGGTTGAAGACAAAATACAAGAAAAAATCAAACGCAATACGTAAAATCAAGCAAAACATAAGAGGTTAAGGAATAAAAACTTACGACTCAGAGGCTATTTTTAAATAATCAGGAGAATAGTTGGGCCAAGATCTATCTCCTAGTTACTGGAAACATATAGACACTTGTATTTTAAAATATTTTTGAACTTATGAAAATCAATAAGAATATTGGACAAAACTACCATATTCACGTGGAAGTAGAAATTCTTATGTGGCCTAATATATGATTACCATCAAGAAATTCTAATATCCTGAAGCGACAACCAATTTTATTCACCAAAATTATAAAGCAAATTATCGAGCTCCAATAATTTAGAATTATTTGTGAGAGATAAATATAAGTATCTTGAAAACATTAAAAAAGATCTATGAAAAGGAAAGTGGAGACCTTGATCAAGCATATAAGTCCAAAGAACAAATTTGTCTTCTTTAGTGTCAAATGGAGCCCGTCCATTTATGGGAAACCTAATGAATACTTTTTCAATAATACACCTCAATAAGTTGCGACTATATTTTTCTTCAGAGAGATAAAGATAAGTATAATTTGAAACTACTCTTAAGTGATAAACATTCAATTTACATGGACTTGTGTCATGAGTTTCATCTGAAGATAAAGAGTCGATTGAGAAATTAACCTTAACAAAGGAGGAATTACTCCCATCGACAACACTAGAATCCCTAAAAGATAAAGGAATAATTGTACAGGAAAAACTATATAAACACTACAACCAACACATCTAACGGTTAAAATTAATCAAAAAACATGAAGGGGCAAGATAAAAATATATCAAAGGACTTCACGCACACATATAAAGTACGTAAATTTATTACACATCAATTTTTACCGGTAAAATTGCATGTGCAACTATATTAAAATAGGTCGTCCAATTCCAAACTTATTTATTTGGAAATAAAAAAGTGAACTCTTTGCACAATATACTAAGTAACAAAATATATTATTTGTAATCATGATAAAAAAAAAATCTTCATCTAAATGGATAGAGAATAAAATAATTATTTTTTATCTTTAGCCTTCAAGAATGGCTAAGATGGTTACTCAAAAGTAAAAAAATCATAAAGGAATCAATTTCTTCAAAAATATTTATTCCAACGTATAATTAATTGCAATTAAAAATAAGTTCCATTATGCACAACGTATTTAATACATAAAGATATTCAAAGTTTCAATTCGCTAAATTTAGTAAAAAAGTTGTTTCAACTAAATATATAGAGATAATAAAATCTCATAGCCTTTAGCTTTCATCTTCAATAAGGGAAAAAGTTGCTACTTATAAATAAAAAATAAAGATAAAAGAATAAATTACATTGAAAAATTATATTTCTTCTCTCATCTTTCATTAAAGTTTGGGAGCTACTGGAATACCTATGCGAATATGCTCGACGAAGATCAGAAAATAATTAAACAAATGTAGTTGAAGCAAACACATGTAAAGTTAAAGAAAAAAAATTGAATCAAAGATAAAAAGAATCCACAATGCAAGAAACCTTTAATAAATTGATAAAGGAGTTATTATTGTGTTGTTCAAGCAAACAAAGTAATAAAAAGATAAATGAAGCTTCGACAAAGACCAAAGAATGCTTCGGCCAATACCAAAAATGCTTTAGGAAACATTGTGCTAGCCTTCCTTTGTCACTCTCATCAAGACTATGGGACTACTGATAAGGGTGTAATTAGTCCATCCTGAACTAATAATCGACCCATTAACTTACCCAAACGTGTAAATATCTATACAAACTTAGTGAAAGATATACTCAATTGCATATCTTGGTAGTTAAATTAATGTTTTTTGTTATTCTTAAATATCTAAAATATATTTTGTAACACGATATATATATATATATATATATATATATATATATATATATAAAGATCCAACATCAATAAAATAAAGCTAACGTATCTTTTACTATTATTTTTTCTCTCTACTTTACATTATTCATATGCATTATTATGCCAACTATAAGTCAATTTACTATAAGTTCGCGTACTGTTTCGGCTAAACTTAGCAACCCGAATATATTGACATCAATTATTATAATATTGACTTTTTTATATGAAAAATGTAACATCAAAAAATGAAATTCGCACTTATTTATTGGTTATATTGTTCAAATGTTTAATCTCACTGGTGAAGGGGTTAAGAATTTTTTTCCCCTTATTTTGTTATCCATGTCACAACATAATCTTTAGTTTTTGGGTATGAGGCGAAAAATTTGCTCAATAATGCTAGATTTTTAGTATAACTTTCTTACGTTTGACTCGACAACAAAGTTATAAAATTCCATAAAATCAGTTGCAGTGCCTTTGGGGGCCATCAACGTTTTAGTGTTTGCGATAATATTTTTGTTCATATGATATTTTCATAACATGTATATTGCTTCAGAAAATAGGTCTTCAATAAACAACGCTAACTCCCGACCTGCCAAGATGACACTAGAAAATGCTCACTTATTTCCACCATCACTACTCGTAAAAAACATAAAGGTCACATAAAGTTGGCTTCCTTCTCTGCATTCATAAACACAAAAGTAACGCAAAATGTAAGTCGTGTTAAAGTTACATAAAAAATCTCAAGCAATAACATTTTGTACCCCGTCGCCTTGTAAGTATAATCCATGATAAGTACATGTGGGAATCTACGCAATAAGTCAATACTTGTAAGATGTGCAAAAAATAAATTGGTGATCATGTTTGTTGCATCAATTATCCGATGTCACATGTAGTAATTTTGTTCATTCAATTTCGTCAACAAATATTGCATTCGGGTTCGACCATTTTTTTCCAACAAAATAATATTTTTTACAAAAGTTTTACATCTTGTGCAGGTTGGATATACATCTTCAAACCAACATATACTTCCATAGCAACCAAGTAGAAATAATATACATACTAATTTCTTTTTGTCGGCCTTGAGTCTACAAACTTGTGAATAATCGTTTAATCTGATAATTTGTTATTGGTTGTATTTCTCGTTTACAACGGTCAATCGCCCATAAACAGCTAGTGCATCAACTATAAACGCTTCTAATTCGAAGGGACAATCACATGTCTTTGCTTAATACTTTCTTTTCCTCAAAGTTTCGATTTTAGTTTTCGATTTATAAATATTATACTTCTCACATTTGTACAGTTGTAGACCTAATTATGTTCGGCTAGACCTAAAACAACCGAACATTAAATGCAACTAAACCTACATAAAATCATATATTGGATGCGATATCTCATATGCTCATCAAAAAAAATTATGTGAGTTACCAAAATTTAGACCAGTATCCCATTATAGTTTCTCTATTTTCATTTAAAATAGACATGTGTCAGCTATCCATCTACTATTAAGATTGGAATTCTTTTTTTAAAACTGAACAACTAAAAAAAAAAAACTTTAAAACCTATATATGTGTGTGTGAAAGCTAACAAAAACCGAAGTGTATCTAACCACGTCGGTATCATATAATTTGTTGAAGTTGGCTTTCCCTCTATGTAAAGTTTAGATTAAGAAAAAATTAGTTTGTCTTCTCGTAATTCTTATAACTACTATAAATAATTCAAATTTAATAAGATATAAATATTAGATATAATAATGATCACTTCATTATTTTCAAGTCTCAAGGCACACCACCGTCCACCAGCAACAACTACCAAAAACCTTTCTATCTCTATCTCTCTTTCTCTCTCTCTCTCAAAACTAACAAGCTGTTCTGATATCTCTCTCTCTTTCTCTTGTTGCGTCGTTTCTGAATTCCGATCCTCAACGGTCAGACAACTTCTTGACCATGGTTGACTTTGGAGACGAGTTAATAATCCGAAGCTTCAGAATTCCATGGCTGCTTTGGATCCAGCTACTCGTTTTCCTTCTCCTCCTCATTCTTATTCTATGTTCTTTCGCTTTTTGCGCTCCAGATCCGACAGATGATGCCTCCTCTGCTTCTACCAGCTCCACGGTTTTCGCTATTCGACATTCGCGAATTACCCAGGTACGGCCTCATCACTTAATCTCAAACCCATCTATCTTTTTTCAATTCTTGTCTCGATCTCAATCTTTCCGCTTGATCCGATTCCTATTCGTTTCGATTTCTTGGTTGATTTCGTGTTACTTTCTGTTTTGTTATGAAGTTCACGTCTGTTTTGGGAAAGTCCCAAAATTGAAATTACCTAACTCTTCCAGAGACCGTTTCAGTAATTTGTCATTTTAGATAAGCAAAATTCAATCTCAATCCAATTCAGCATTTCGGTTTTCGGATTTCAAACCCAAAATTACTTTATTCATCCGGGTTCTTAATTATATCTCTTTCGATTTTTTCGCTTGAATTTGATTTTTTTTTAGTATCGAATTGACATAACAATTTACTTTCTAGACTAGTAAACTGAGAAGTAGAAAAACTATATAGGGTTTAAATTTGAAGGAAAAATGAAAAAAACTCTGATCTTTTTTTCAACATTCCCACAATTTTCCGTTTTTAGTTGATTGAATCCAGGTTCTAGTTTTACAACCCGAGTTAAGCTGGGCAATAATATATTGTTTTGAATGTGTACTAACAGCTGTTTAGAGTATCAAAATTTGGTAGTAATTCATTTTTTATAAGTTAGGCGGAACCAGAGTGTATATAATATTTAAGATAATGTCATTACCGTCACGATTGTATAAATTAATATTATCAAGACAAGATAAAAATGTACATAAACTAGTGTTGCTATGAATGTTCAGGTCAGAATCATTTTTAAAATGGTCACTAATCTAATCTAAGCTTTGATATTGATTTATATATTAAGCTAATAAAAAAGTGTATTATTATTATTGAAGGGCCGTATACTGTTGTCCTTAAATTAATTAGATACTAGCTTAACCTTTTTGTCCTTTTAGTTCAGCACATTTCAACATAATTGTTGAAGATAATATAAAAACCTTGTATTTTTCACTTTCCTTTTGACTGGTTGTTGAGATAATATAAAAGTAGATGTGGCAAAATTCTAGTCTGATGCGGAAAAAAAAACAGAAACAGAAGAAATTTTCGTTAACACCCGGGTAAGGACAAAGAAATATGGTAAATCTAGATCATGAATTGGGTCGAACATTCGGTCAGATACACATAACCAAAGATACCAATCTAGATGGTAAGTAAAAAAAGATCAAGAAGAAATATGTTAGATAAGGTAAGATCGTGTCACAAAGGTCAGTTTGGACACACATTTGTATATATCGGACTTGGACACACGTTTGTATAAGTGTGGCGGTGGCGGGTCAGAGTACGAAAAGCTGTCTTATTGAATAGGACCCGTAATTGAATTTTGGCCATCCCTAAATGATCAATACTGGGAATATAGGCAAGAGATAAGCTAATCTATTTTTTTTTTTCGGATTCCATGTTTTATCTTGGCAAAGTTCTTTGTTTTTAATTGTCTCGCGTATATGTCAATTATGATCATTGCACAGAGTGATGAAAACCGTAGCATAAAAGGTGAGATAGAAGCAAGCAGAACCATATCAGTAGTTAGAGGAGACAGGGACAACATAGAAGAAGAAGAGAATCAATTTAGCCGGTTTATGAGGCTAGCCAAGTCATTGTTTCTCAAGTGCCTTGGTCTCGATTCCAGTTCAGAATCAGATTTGCGGCGTAAAAAGAAGGACTAATTTTTGTGTGTTTGTTTCTCTCGTGTTGATATCAAGTGTATAATATAGCATAAGTTTTAGAGCTGTATAGAGATTTACCTGTTCTACTAATACGTAATAAGAACACAATTTTTATGAGCGGAAAACTGAGTTCTGTTTTTATTCAATTTCATTAACATAGTAGTATTTATAATCTAATTCAGTTTTTTAATATTGGAAAAATTGTGGATAAGCAAATTAATTATATTGATGTAATTAGATATGAATTGGATTTATAATCGAAAACTTTATTATGTACATATAAATGTAGAAACTGGAAATGGAATTGAATTCGGGGTTTTGAAAGGATTAGAAATTAATTCATTGGGTGGTCTTTCTAATTCGTGATGATTTGGGCTTGTAATGCAATTGGATCGTCCATAAATAAAAGATCACTATTACTAAAATATGTATGATTTTTTTTATGGTAGCCAAAGAACTCCAAGCATATATTTAATTCATTATCCTATTTTATATTTTGCTATAAGTTTCATTTTCGGATTGGGCACGGCTAAAGCAAGGCCTATTTTTTTTTTATAACTAGACTTCATTTTTAGATTTTTTCCGTGAATTTGAAATTACTAAAATACTCCCAAATATAAAAACCTTCAATTTTTCAACCAACTCGTTTTATACCTCTTCTCCCCTCTTTCCCCCTACCATTTTTCTCTCCAAAATTTAAAAAAAAACACAAAAACCCACAAACCCAAATTTTCCAAAAAAACATAAAATCAACCTTAATTCATAAAAGTAAAAACCCCAAAATTCAAACTATGGATTTGAATGACTATAACGACGATTTCAGCTGCAATATTGATGATTTCTGTTCGGACGAGGAGAAGCCGCTTACTAACCATATGGAGAGTGTCCTTGAGGTAAAAAAATAAGTTTTTTTTGTAGCAGAGCACAACCTCGCACGAATCTGTGCTTGGAATTGTACACTTCTACGCAAGAACACGTGTGGAAGATACAAAATTGCGCAAATTCATGCGAAGATTGTGTCAAATCTTCCCATGCAATTGCGCAATTTTGTCAAATAATCGCAACAAATCGTGCGTAGATTTGATAAAATTACGCAATTTCATGCGAAAATTTGACACAATCTTCGCATGAAGTTGCGTGGTTTTGTCAAAACTTGGCACAATTATGCGAGATTTGGGTCTGTCTTTGTTTTATATGCCCGTTTATTGCCAATTTTTGCGTTTGTCTTCACTTTTCGAAGTGTGAATACATGTATGAAATTGTTTACAATCGATAGAGTTATTTTTGTTGGTGATATGAAAGAATTGTGATATTGTGGGAGTTAAATGATATTTGTTTGTGTAAGAACCGGGAGAAGAGAAGCACCATGTAACATGACTGATTATAGCCAAATTTTTACTACGAATAATGTCTACAGCAAAGCGGAATTGCTAGCATGGGTTGATAAGGAAAACAATAGCATGGTGATATGTTACAGTTCATGTTTCAGTTTATGTTTGAGTTTGTGTTTCAGTTTATGTTTGCGTTTGTGCTACTTTGATGATGTCCTTAGACTTAAATTTCAAACATTTTTTTTACATGTTATAAAATGATTATATCATTAAAATGTAACAAAATATCATAACACATAATTAAACTGTAACAAAATACCATGACACATAATTTAAACTAGTCGTTACGTATGTAACACATAAAAAGTCTTAAACTGTCAACGATGAAAACATGAAATAATATAACCTATTAATCAATCCATATACTCGTGGGCAAGACGGTAGCACTCGTCCAAAGGTTCACGAAGGTCCTCCAAACTAATGACAGGGTGGCTCTATTCGTACACCTGTAAATCGAGTAGGTGCAATCGTGCAGTTTGGTGGCATGTGTGGGTGCGGAGGGGTTCACCCCTACCTCTGCATCATCTTGGTAAGTCTCTGGATTGGAAACAATGTACCGCAGTTTTTTGTAACCTATGCGGATTAGATCAACGTAGTACCATCCTCGTGACCCGGAATATACTGCCACCTTGCAGACTATGGTGAATACGGTGGGCCTCCCGGTTGTCCCAAGTGAATACGCGCCAGTTGTAGAGGGTGTTCGCACGACGAATCCTACTAGAACCCGTAAGAATGGAACGCAGTGCACCATGTACATATAATTAAACAATTAGTCCATAACACGCATGCGCAAAAGAAACAATATATTATATCGAGTATCGTAAAATATTACTTGTTGGATGCAACCCAACTGTCTAACCACCCGTAGCGGATTGTATGCTTTGACAATGTTTGAGGCATTCAGTGTTGTATCTATCCAAACTACATCAGAATGACCTCGATCATCCCGTACGGTCGTATAAAGCATGAATGATACCTACAAAATATGAACAAATCCTTTAACATTAGCAAATTATATTAAAATAAAGTATTACGATAATTAAATATGAAGATAATTATAATTTACATCGTGTTTGGTGAAGGTAGCTAGTTAATCTCAAACACTGTTTTGAGCCTGCTGGCTTTGTCGAAACGGTAAAGGTGCATGCTTGCACAAAGTATGATGTGTGAAACTAAACTTAGGGTACTGGTAAGCTGAAAAATATGGGGAAATGGTTGTAAATCCATGCCTCTAACAATCCCAAGAATCCATACATACCGGAAGTAAAGTGTAGGCATCCTCTCCCTGGCTGGAAGTAGAGCTGAGCGAGTATCATCTGTCCCCAATTATACCTGCCCAAGCTACTGTAATCATCTATGAACTGTAAGCAGTCGAGGCAAATGTTGTTGTCCGACTTGTTGGCCAGTATGGTACAGCCAAAGAAGTGCAACAAGTACACCCTAGTAGCTCGGTAAACATCAGCATCAATAATCCCATCATCATAATACAGATGAGTGCAGAATCTTCTCTTCAGCAATGCAAGGCGAACATGCCTCTTGCCTCCCCAATCTCTTCCTCAATCTCCTGAACATTGCACCCAAGTAAGCGAGTGTATGCCGCATTATGCTCATCGGCAATAACGTACTCATATATCTCACACTTCACACCCACCACTAGTAGCCTCGTGATGATGTAGACATCATCCAGTGTGACAGTCATCTCCTCAAAAGAGAAATGAAATGTGTTCGTTTCTGGATGCCATCTTTCCAAAAACGCCTCTATCAAATGAACGTTTGTAGCCCATCGAACGAGAGCGTCAACAATGGGTCCAAAACATGTGCCCATAACCTTATCATGTACTCGTGTCTGACGCATTTTCAAGTCCCAACCACAGTATGTTTGGTACATAGCATAAGACCGCATATTTACAATCGGGTGCATAAAAGAATACAACATATAAGATAAATCGATAACCAATAAATTCAATAACAAATATAACATATAAGATAAACCAATAGCGAATAAATTCAATAACATATAAATTCAAAAATAAATTCAATCAAACCTAAACTAATAAATTCATTAACAAATATAAGTTATAACACAAACCTATAACTATAACATAAACCACATTGCATCTAATAATAATAACCTTAACAAATAAATTAAAACCAAAAAAATTACATCATTTTTAAGACGATATAAGCCTCATGCTCTTTGTAGGAGAGGAAGGTCAAATATAGGCCGATGATATGTCAGTTATATCTACGGAATTGTTGGTTTGTAGTACGACGATGACGAGCAGGGGCGACATGTAAGTCCCCTCTAGCACGGTGACGGACACTCTGAGATGTCTCGCCTACTAACATCTCCTCGACATCATCAGCTGTATCTCTCTCCATAGTGGGAGAACGGGGGCGTGTGATCATCCTACAATCACGCAAACCAAACAATATAATCAATATCTTTTGTCAAACATGCATAATTTACTTAAACAAAATTAAAATGAATAAAAAAATTGTGAAATCTTCGATGTAGGATAAAAACCTGTATTGTAACACGCGACACCGTTCAACGGAATCAAATCGGGCAAAAAAGGTGAAATTACAGATCCACACATCGTGGATTTGGTAATCCTCGCACGATTTCGTGTAAGGAAATACCGAACCCAGAAATTAAACTTAAAATTCGTAAACATACCTAAACTACCCCAAATCTGCAAAAAAAATCACCCAAATTGAACCTACTATCATAACTAAACACATACATGCAGAAACATCAAGAAAACAACTACAACTACATGATAATCCGATTTTTCCCCCGAAACCTAAACTGTAAATATCTCTAAAATAATTTATGGAAATTTAAAAAAAAATTACTCCAACATGTAGAGAATGATTACCTTAACAAGTCTTTGGGGTTGGATTTGAAAAAAAAATCTTACAAAATCGAGGGTTTAGAGAGGTTTAGGGTTTGAAAGGAGAGAAAGAAGTGAATATTGAGATTTTTTCTATTTATGAGTGAGAATTTCGTAATTGATGGGGGTATCATTATAGCCAAGCAGGGTATCACTATAACTGGGTCTTGCTATATAAAAAATGGGTCTTGAATTAGCCTAGTCCTTCGTGATTTCATATACAAGTGTTCTATAATATTGGAGGAACATTAAATCATTAGAGATTTAAAAGGGACATCACTGGAAATCTTTGTTTACTATTCTACTCGAAAATGTTATATTCGTATTATGTATGACATTGAATTATTGAGCGATTCAATATGTTCTATCAATTGGTGTCAGATTCACGTCTTTTCTGATTCAAAGAGTAGAATTGTTTATTTATATATATTTAAATCAATTGAAAAACATGTTTTTTGTATTTTGTATAACGTATATACCATTGTGATTATGTATTGACTACCTTGGTTATGATATGAATTTACGGTCTTTGAGATTAAAATATGTTATGATTTATTTATTCGTAAAAAACATGTTTAAATATGTTTTTTTGTGAGAATAATATATAAGTGAAATCGAGATTTTTTTCCTTTTTAATTTAAAGTTTATTTGATTCCTGAAAAAAATTATCCTAGATTTTACAACAGATAAACGCTTCGGTAAATGAATAAATCAAAATTGGTTGGACAACTAACCGAAGGAGTAAGCCAATTTTTACTGTCGGCCGAGGACTATCCTACCACACCTTTACCACACGTTATGTTTTCTCTATTTATAGACTTTGGGTAAAACCTCGATTCTCCAACAAAATGCTCCAGATTCACTTCATTGATCAACGGTTGTAATAAGATCATAATACCTTAAAATATGAAACCTAATAAATAGAAAATCCAAATTAATAGGAAATCTAATTGATATAGAAGACCCGGTTGATATAAAATCTAATTAATATTAGAAGACCAAAATAAGATACCCAATTAAACAGGAATTTCTAAGCAAATACAAGAAGCCTAACTTGATCAAGAACTGAAGCACAACGCAATCATATCAAACACAACGTTCGAGTGGCATTGGAAAATTATTTCAGACCTGTTCTGCTTCAAATCAGGCTGCCTTAGACTAGTCTGTTACAGACCAATCTGCTTTGTACCGGTCTACTTTGGATCAGCTTAGTGCGGTCCAGGTTGCTTCCGTGCAATACATATGCTTCAAATCACCTTGTTTTGACTATGTTCAACTTTTAGGTTATAATAGACTCATTCTACACCTAACTCTGGTTGATCATCTAGTCACATAGATAGTCAGCAGTTCAACTTAAACTACTCCGGTCATATTTCTCCAGCTACAATACTAAGTTTCAGCAATGGCACATAGTTCTAGTATCAATGCTCAATTCCATCTTCAACCCTTACTTTTAGCCTTCAACACCTACTCTCAGTATCAATATCCAGCTTAAAATCTACGTTACAACCTATAGTGCTAAGCTACAACTTCCACACCAAGTTATAGCCTTTGACACAAAGTCAAAACTTTGACAGTTACCTTGCCACCATCACTTTGAGCAGATACTTAACAGAAAACTTGGTGGTCGGGTCATTCAATCCAACGATAACAGCTGCCCCATTGTAGCAAAAGGACAATCATGGCAACGATGCACCTTGATTTTTTTCGAAAATTTTAATTATATTGTTTTTAAAAAATTTAAGGTGTGTCTTCACTTTTGTATGACTTGTGACCACATGAATTTTGTTTGGACGTGTTGGATTTGTATGTACATGAAGTGTGAATGAATTATGTGTTTAAATGTTTAAATGTTTTTATGATCTGTGTTTACATGTTTATGTGAATGAATTAGAGAGTACATTCTCGGAATATCTATGATTGTCACAAAGTTAATGGAATTAAGTATGACCTACCCAAGAAATGTGTGGTAGACTTTATCTTTTAGTTAGTAATTGCTAAGTACAAGAATTTTCAATCCATTTTTAATTACATGTGGGAGAAATATATGATTAATGAGTTGATTGCATACGCTGCACACGAGGAGGATAGACTGAAAAAGAAGCCATCTCAAGTAAATGCGATAAGATTTAATAAATGGGAAGGTCAAAACTGTAAATTTGATGGCAATGGTTCTGGGTCCGCTCCCAATAAGAAAACAAAACAAAATAAATCGACCAAGGGTCGATATTTCTTATGCAAAGAGAAATGACATATCAACAAGATTATATATATTAAAGTTTACTGTGGAGGTGTAAATGTAGATCTCCGATTGAAATTGAGCTATGTGAATGATTGGATCCAACGTCAGTTTCCACTCATGTAGGGAGTTCATATTTTCTTAACATAACTTATGATTATTCTAGAAGGGTATGAGTGCATGTCATTAAGAATAAAAATGGAATTTTTAAAAAGATTAAAGAAGAATATACTCTTGTAGAAAATCAGGCATGAACTAAAGTGAAAGTTTTGAGAACTGACGATGGTCTGAAATTCGTTTCGAAGAAGTTTGATGAATTTTGTAGGAACAAAGGTATACAAATGCATAAAACCGTTTCATACACACAGTAAGAGAATGTTCTTGTAAAAAATGAACATGCGTTGTTGGAGAGGGTGAGGTGTATGTTATGGGAGCTAGATTACACAAAAGTTTATAGGAATACTTTTTAGTACTGCAACATACTTGATCAATAGATGTCCATCAAGATAAATAAATTTGAAGACACTTATAGAGGTTTGGAGTGGCATGACAACATACTACTCCAACTTGAAAATATTTGGAGCTTTAGTTATTGCCCATGTTAAGCAAGACAAGCTTGATGCTAAATATGTGAAGTGTATTTTCATTGTTATCTTAAATGTGTGATTTTTTTCAAGTTGTGAAAGATGGAACCCAAAGGATCAAAATTTATTATAGGGTAATTTCCCTTAAGGTACACCAGCCCAACAAAAATTCTGGTCTAGTGGGCTGGACTTCGTCTAATTCTTAAAACATACATCTAATTATATAATAATTCCATAAAAATCATGTTATTTCTTTATTGACAAAATTGCCCTTGATTTATGTTAACACATGAACTCGTCTTCTTCGTCTCGCTCTTCAAACTCAAACCAGTTCATCTCGCTCTTCACACAGAAACTGGAATACCTTCTTTTTTTGAAGATTTTTTTCAACTTTTCCATCGCTCCTCTTATCCCCATCATCCGCTCCGACCTCAACCTCTCCGCCGCCAATATCGTCGCTTCCAGAACCGCCTCTTTTGCCGGCTCTATTTCTCTCGCCTCGCCATGACCCAATGTGTGACCTTGTTGGCCCGTATCGCCTCCTCCACACTCTCTTTCCTCACCGTACCCGCTATTATATCCACCTCCTTAGTTTCTTCCTCCACCTCTTTCATCCTCGTCCGCTTCCTCGTCGGATTCTCGCTCGTAAATTTCGTCGCCAATCAATTGTGGATGAGTTCTATGTTCTCATCCGACGTCGTTGGGCTCGCCAACGGGCTATCTGCGGGATGGGCTAACTTTGGGGCGAGCCTGGCTCAATTAGTTATGCCATTGTTGTACTCTCTAGTCACTTCCTTCAACGTACACTGCTCTTTTTTAAACTGTAACCGCCATTTTAGTTCTAAAATTATGCCAAGATCTTCCTTTTGGTTCTTATAAGAATGGAAAAATAGTAAATAACACCACCAACGATAACGACAACAGTAACACTAACACTATTTGGTTTGGCGAAATTCTTTTGGATGGATTGAGTAATTACCAAGCGTGGATACTAGCTTTGGTTTATGCTTTTGGCTTTAGATTCGAGTTAACTACTGATAACATAATCATTGAGTATTTTTATGACCGTTTTGGGGTTAACATTGAGATTACAGGGATAATAACTGCTTGTTTTGGTTTTTCCAACTTTTTCTCTCGACCGAACGGAGGGGTGGTTTCCGATGAGATGGGGCGACGTTTTGGGATGAGATGGCGGTTATGGGGATTGTGGGTGGTGCAAACGGTAACTGGGTTGCTGTGTTTTGTACTCGAGCGAGTTAACTCGCTGTGGGGTTCTGTGGCTGTCATGTGGTTATTCTTTGTTTTTGTCCAAGCTGCGTCCGATCTCACTTTTGGTGTTGTTCCTTTCGTCTCTAAAATGTGAATTGGAATTTTCTTGTCTAATATTAAGTGGTTTGTCCATATGCCACGTGGAAATTTAGCGTAAAAAAACACGTGTACATTATTTAAGTGTGTAATATGATTTTTTTACTACCATATGGTCCATATAATATAAATCAACATTGTTAATCGAAGTTGTATAATTTTGGTGCAGATCACTTGGATTTGTAGCAGGCATGACAGGAAGCGGAGGCACAATAAGGGCAGTAGTAACACAACTAGTGTTGTTTTCAGGGTCTAAATACTCCAAGCAAACCAACATATCTCTTATGGGGCTCATCACTGTTCTCTCTACACTTCGTGTCACTCACATTTACTTTACTCAGTCTGGTGGCATGTTTTGTGGTCCTTTCCTCGCCTTACAACAATCCGATAACGGTGATTACACTCCACTCCAACAGGGTAGAGACCGAGACCCCCAAGAAAAACAAATGATGGGCTTCTCGTACGGCCTAACTAACTCTTAAATATGCTTGTAATTAGGGCGGTTGATTATTCCGGAACCGCTAATCTGACCAAAATCCTATTGATTGTTTAGTAGGATCGGAACCGGACATAAACTAAAATGATAAAATCGGACAGAGTACTTGATTGAATTTTAATGGTTCGGTTTATGTTTTTATTTTTAAAACTGCAAACTGATAACTAACCAAAACGATATAATCGATAAAAAATAAAACTGCAATCCAATAACGAAAATATAATTGATTTTCGTTAGTTGAAGTACCTAAGAATAACATTTTATTATTGTTATTCCTATTATAGTAACACTTCTAATACTGTTATTCATAATAGAGTAACAGTCTTATTACTGTTATTCATTTGAATAACAGTTTTATTACTGTTATTCCTAACAGAGTAACAGTTTTATTACTGTTATTCATATTTGAGTAACAGTCTTATTGCTGTTATTTTAATAAAGTAACAATCTTACTACAGATATTCATAATAAGAGTAACATGATGGTGGCGGTGATGGCATTGGTCGTGGTTGTGGTGGTGGTGGTGGTCGTGGCGGTGGGGATGGTGGTGGTCGTTCTGGTTGTGATGATCATGATGATTGTGGTGGTAGTTGTGTTAGTCTTAGTGATGGTGGTGGTGGTGCTGCTGTTGCTCTTGGTGATGGTGGTCGTAGTGGTGCCAGTAACGGCGGTGGTAGTGGTGATGGTCATGGTGGTGGTGGTGATGGTGGTCGCGGTGGTGGTTGTCGTGATGGTGCCGGCAGTGGCGGTGGTGGTCATGGTGGTGGTGGTAGTAGTGGAGGTGGTGGTCCGCCGCTGGAGATGGTGGTGGTGCCAGCGGCAGTGACGACGGAGGTGGTGGTTGTGATCGTGGTGGTGGTTGTTCTCGTGGTGGTGGTTGTGGTGGTTGTGGTGGTCGTGTTGGTGGTCGTGGTCATGGTAGTAGTAGTGGTGGCGGTGGTGGTGGTCGTGGTCGTGGTCGTGGTCTTGGTGGTTTCGGTGGTCACGGTGGTGGTGGTGGTGGTGGTCGTGGCGGTGGCGGTGGTGGTGGTCGCGGTGGTGGTTGTGGTTTTGGTGGTGGTGGTGGTGGCGGTGGCGGTGATGGTGTTTTTGGTGGTGGTGGTGGTGGCGGCGGCGGCGGTGGTGGTGGTTTTGGTGGTGGTGGCGGTGGTTGTGGTGGTCGTGGTGGTGGCGGTGGCGGTGGTCGCGGTGGTGGTGGTCGCAGTGGTTGTCCCGGTGGTGGTGGTGGTTCTGGTTGTGGTGGCAGTGGTGGTGGTGGTGTTTTGGTGCCGGCGGTGGCGGTGGTTGTGGTGCCGGTGGTTTTAATTGTGGCGGTGGCGGTTGTGGTTGTGGTGGTGGTGCTAGTTTTGGTGGTGGTGGTGGCGGTGACGAGAGTGGTGGTTTATGTGATGGTGGTCGTGGTCGTGGTGGCGGTGGCGGTGGTCGTAGTCGTGGTGGTGGCGGTGACGGTGGTGGTTGTTTTGGTGGTGGTGATGGTGGTGGTCGTGGTGGTGGTGGTGGTGGTGGTGGTGGTGATGGTGGTGGTGGTGGTGGTTTTGGTGGTTGCGGTGGTGGTGGTGGTGGCGGTGGCGGTGGCGACGGTGGCGGTTGTGGTGGTGGTTGGGGTGGTGGTGGTGGTGGTGATGGTGGTGGCAGTGGTCGTCGTCGTGGAGGTGGTGGTGGTGACGGTGGGGATGGTGGTTGTTTTGGTGGTGGTGACGGTCGTGGTGGTCATAGTGGCGGTGGTAGTTTTGGTGGTCGCAGTGGTGGTGGTGGTCACGATGGTGGTGGTGGTGGTTGTGGTGGAGATGGTGGTTACGGTGGTGGTGGAGGTGGTCGTGGTCGTGGCGGCGGTGGTGGTGGTCATGGCGGCGGCAACGGTGGTGGTTGTCGCGGTGACGGTGGTGGTTGAGCGGAGGTGGTGGTTGTGGTCGTGGTCATCACGGTGACGGTGGTGGTTGTCACGGCGGTGGCGGTTGTGATCGCGGTCGTGGTGGTCGAGGTGGTGGTGGCGGTGGCGGTGGTGGTGGTTTTGATAGTGGCGGTGGCGGTGGTTGTGGTGGTGGTGGAGGTCGTGGTGGTGGTGGTTTTGATGGTGGCGGTGGCGGTGATATTGGTGGTGGTGGTCGTTGCGGTTGTGGTGGTGAGTTAAATTTGATTGTTCTTTTAAATATAAAATATTAAATATGTATTTTATTTTGAGGGGTATTTTTGTACATCACATATTTTATACACCTATTGGAATTATGAAAGTTTGATGTATGTATCAATAATTTTAAAATATTTGATGTACCTTTTAGGAACTTACCCTTTATTATAAGCGGAGATGTTACTTTTGATGAGATCCGAATGAGGATGAAGTATAAAAACCTGGATTCAAGACCAGAAACAAGGATAGATAAAATTCAGTTTAAGGTGGGGCCTTTCACTGGTGAGAGGGAAGAATAGAATCAGACTCAAGTACATGATGAGAGTGTAAGTCAAAAAATAACTTCTTCATACTATAAGCTAGCACGAGATAAAGAGAGTCGAGTTCTTACTCCATCTAATATATATATATATATATACTTATGCTTACTATATTTGTTATGATTTGAATGCAGTTAAAAATTTGCAAGACTCTAAATGAAAGAACTTCAGGGAGGCATTCGAAAGAAATGATAGCAAAAACAAGAGGAGGGAAATGAAAGATGAAATTCTTTCATTCGAGAAGAACTGGACTTGGAGGTTTGTGTCATTACCTAAAAAAAGGTTAATTGGTAGCAAGCGGTGTTTAAAAGAAAATAATGTATGACAGGTGTCGAAGTACTGTTAAAAAAAAAGTAGTCGCACGAAGCGGCTAGGGTTTTGTGTTTATTAGAAAATGTTCCTTTTTGTTTTATTGATACATTAGAGATGTTAACTCAATAGTAAGGCTCTCAATATATAGAGAACTTAGAGGCCTATACAAGGAAATTTAATACACTGAATATTCTAACACTCCCCCTCAAGTTGTGTAGTGGGATCACCAATACCCAACTTGGATAAAACTGATTCGAATGTTCTTCCAGCAACCATTTTTGTCAGGATGTCTGCCAGTTGCTTATCTATTTTAACGTGTTTTGTTCTATCGTGCTTTACCGGGTTCTCTGAAATCTTAATCGCAGCTTTATTATCGGACATTAACTGAGTTGGACACTTCAGAGGGGATCCGATTCTTTCATTATCTTCTTTAACCAAAGTATCTCGGTAATCCCCTTAACGATTCCTCAAAATCCTGATTCAGCACTTGACAGTGATACTACTTTTTGTTTCTTACTCCTCCAAGTCACCAAGTTACCTCCAAGAAGAGTAAAGTAGCCAGTAGTTGATCGCTTGTCGTTAGGATTCCCTCCCCAATCAGCATCTGTGAATACTTCAACATCAAGGTGTCCATTTTTCTTAAAATTATGCCTCTTCCTGGTGCTAACTACTCACACCGCGTATGCAATGTCGGGTCGAGTGTGAGCCAGGTAAATCAATTTTCCCACCAACCTTTGGTACCTTTCTTTACTCGCTGGTCTGGCCCCTTCAATTATCTTTAGTTTGTGATTCACAACCATAGGAGTGTCATTTGGTTTGCAATCCACCATGCCAACTTCAGCTAATAAATCCAATATATATTTCCGTTGGGAGATATAAATCCTTCCTCTTAACCTAAGAACCTCGATTCCTAGGAAATACTTCAATCCCCCAAGGTCTTTCATTTCGAACTCCTTGAAGATGTTTATCCTAAAAGAGCTAATTTCTTCTTCGCCATTCCCTGTTATAATCATATCGTCGACATATATTATAAGACAAGTGACTAATTCTCATCTCTTTTTGTAAAGCAAGGTATGATCCCAATTACTCTGTTTGTAGCTATACTGCTTCATTGCCATTGTAAATCTCCCAAACCAAACACGAGGAGACTGTTTGAGCCCATATAATGCCTTTTTCAGTTTACATACCTCATTTTCTTGAAAACCATCAGAGAACCCTGGTGGAGGTTCCATATATACCTCTTGTTCCAAGTCTTCATGTAAGAAAGCATTCTTTACATCAAATTGATAAAGAGGCCAATCTTTATTCACGGCTATTGAAAGTAAAACTTTGATAGTGTCAATCTTTGCAACCAAAGAGAACGTTTCAGAGTAGTCTATACCATATGTTTGTGTACATCCGTTGGCAATCAATCTTGCCTTGTGTCGCTCAATGGTGCCATCGGGTTTATATTTTATATTAAACACCCATCTACACCCGACTGCTTTCTTCCCTTGTGGTAACACACAATTCTAACATGTACCATTCCTTTTTAGAGCTTCCATTTCGGTATTCATTGCCTCATGCCATTCAATAATCTTCTTAGCTTCTTGAGCTGTTTTAGGGATTTGTTTAGAGAAAATAGTAGTTGAAAACGCCATTGCAATCTTCGTCATTCCTTTCATGTCCGTTTTTACTGGATATGTAGAAGCACGAGGAACGTGTTCCGGTGAATACCGGTTAGGAGGAACTCCTCTATTTTTTCTTGGGGGAAGAACCAGAGTTTGAGTTTCAACAAATAAGCATTTTGTGAATTATGACATTGTAAATTGTTTACTTTTTGATGGACATTTTATTCGGCTGATTTGCTGGTAGTATCCATGGCATTTATTTCTTGTTGGACATTATCTTCGGGAGAATCATTGGTGGTAAGAACTGCCTCGTCAGTCTCCTTTATGTTAAAAGAGGCGTGTTCGGTGGCGCCATCTACCGACTCTGTCGGCACATCCTCAAAGTAACTTTCATATAGCAACCAGTCGAGTGATTCACTTACTTTCTCCCCATGAGCAAGAGATTGGTGGTCAAAAAAATAATCGGATTCTAAGAAGTCACAGTCCATGGTGACATGGATTCGACGAGTAACTGGATTGTAACACCGATAGCCTATTTGATGGACACCATACCCAACAAATACACACTTTTCAGCACACGGATTAAGTTTGTTTCAACTAGTTTTAGGGATATGAACAAACACCGAACAACCAAAGACACGAGGTGGTAAGGTCATAACACATGGAATTGTAACTTGGGTGGCAAGCACTTGTAATGGAGTTTTATTTCCTCGACATCGGGTTGGTAGACGATTTGCAAGATACGTGGCTGTAGCAAGAGCTTCTGGCCAAAGAGAATGAGGAACTCTAGATTCAATCATAATAACACGAGTTTTTTCAAGTAAAGTACGATTTTTTCGTTCTGAAGTACCGTTTTGTTGAGGTGTGTTTGGACAAGTAGTTTGATGGATAAGACCATTTGTTTTGAAAAAATTATGCATTGTTTAGTTGACAAACTCTGTTCCATTATCATAATGGAGAATCTGTATTTTTTTTTTCAAATTAAGTCAAAATCAGTTTGTAAAAACAAACAAATATTTCTGGTACTTTTGATTTATGTTTCATGAAGTATATCCAAGTCATTCTTGAGAAATCATCCACAAATAAAACAAAGTATCTGATTTGATTGTTAGTGGAATTTGGTGTTGGACCCCAAACATCAGAATGGATTAACGAAAAATCATAATCAACTCTAGTATTACTTTGATTAAATGAGACCCTACGATTTTTTGCAAGAATGCAGGTTTCACATTTCTCATGAATAAAATTATTCAAAAAAAGACTAGGAAACAAACTCTTAAGATAACTAAAAGAAGGATGACCAAGTCGTTGATGCCATAACCAAAGTTGCCTTTCGGTTGTTCCATGAGCAAGCATGACATGTCCCTTATGAACTACCTCATCAACATAATAAAGACCTCTTTGTTTAGTACCACGCCCCATGATCTCTTTCGTACGAATGTCCTGTAAAATGCAAAAAAATGGATACATAAGAACCACACAGTTGAGTTGTTTTGTCACTTGACTAACAGATAATAACTTTAAGGATAATGAAGGAATGTAGAGGCAGCTTTTAATTTTCATTTTTTTCCGAAAAAACAATTGAACCCCCCCCCCCCCCCCTTTGACTTCACAAATTTCTCCTCTAGCAGTTTCAATATGGGACTTCTTTGGAGATGACATGTCACCAAAGTCTTTAGGATCATAAGACATGGTGTCCGTAGCCCCACAATCAAAGATCCGATTCATTGATTTCTCAAACACTTTACCTCCAAGTTTTTCATAGGAGTTCGCCGCCATTCCTCCAAAACCAGTGCCACTTCCTTGCTCATTTTTAGTCGGATCCTCACCGCCACTTGTAGACGAAGCCCGTTTGACATTAGATTTGAAACGATGGTTAGTTTTCTCCTTATGACCGTCCTCCCACCATTATGGATAGCCAACGAGCTGAAAAAATGTCTCTTTAGTGTGTTTCTTCATCCCACAATGAGTGCAATACAACTTGGATTTATCTTCTTTCTCTTTGGATCAGAATTTAACCCGCTGTGCAGAATCTTTAGCAGCCAAACCCATTCAAATTTTAATCGAGTCACTATCAGAAGAACCCGATACTAGTATATTAAGCCTGGCCACTTCCCTTTGTATTGTAGCATATGTTGTTTCCACGGAAGGAAGAGGATCCCTTTTTCAGGATATCTCTCTTGACTGGTTCCAGCTTGTTATTAATCGCCATTAACAATTGATAGGGTCTTTGTTCTTGATTCTTCTGATTATAGATCTGAATGTCTTCTGGGTCTTTCATAGGGTTCGGATCTCGCCTATGTATAGACATCCAGATGTTCTGCAGTTTGTTCCACAAATCTTCTAGTGTATTGGACCCTTGCCTTAATGAATTAGCCCTCTTATGAAGGTCAAACACCTGTAACGAATCTGTGCCAGAACCGTATGTGGTAGCTAGCCCATCCTAGAGGGATTTTACAGTGGGATATTGGGAGACATTATTCACCAAGCTGGATTCAAGATTCTGGATAATCCATGTGAAAACACATTGATCATCTTGTTCCCACCTTGTATATGTTTTATCAGTTTTGGATGGAGGTGTCGGCTCCCCTGTAATGTGAGAACCTCTCCCCCTTCCCCCAATTGATTTCTTCATCAGGTTTGCCCATAGGGCATAGTTGTCACCACCGAGTTTAATCCCTAGGGATAAATTCTCGGGGTTCGTTGTTTTATTGTTGTGTTCCGAGACCATTTCTCAGAATGGCAGCAATCTGCATTGTTAATTCATCAAGGATTTGACTGACCAAGACTTCATTTCCAGCCATCTTTGTTGAGGATGTTTAGAATTCCCAGAATCACACGTGCTCTGATACCATGTTAAAAAACAAAGAGAGAAGTAGCCGCAGGAAGCGACTAGGGTTTTGTGTTTATTAGAAAATGTTCCCTTTTGTTTTATTGATACATTAGAGATGTTAACTCAATATTAAGGCTCTCAATATATAGAGAACTTAGAGGCATATACAAAGAAACTTAATACACTGAATATTCTAACAAGTACCAAATTATAAAGAAAGACTTGTAACAAATGATTTTACTCAGATGCAATTGATCGATTAAAACAAAATCTTTGTGAAGTGGTTTAGAATGGCAGATTTTAAGGTAGTAAATACTCCACTTGGCTATCATTTAAAGTTATCAGTTAAACAATGTCATCAATCTGAGGATGAGAAAAATAAGATGAAGAATACTCCATGTACAAGTGGGTTTCGAAGTATCATGTAGGGTAGGGTTTTGAGTAAACCATATTTATCCTATGCAATCAGTTGTAGCCTTGCTGACAACTCAAGCATAACACATAACCCTTGTTAAAGGGGTCAATGAAGCCATATGGTTGAACAATATGATTGGGGAGATGGGGTTATGAAGCCAATGGTGTGTGAAGAAACATTATGACGGTCAGAGTGTCATTCATTTTTATATAAAAAATAAACATATGATTCTAAGGGTGTGTCTCATAATCACCAGTTTTTTAATAATAATATACATGTGTTTTAATAAAATAAACACATGATTTGGAGACGTGCCATTGGAATCACTTACGTTGACTAAAAACATCTAATTTCGAAGGTATGTCTTGGAATCGCATCTATAAAATGAGGATTTTGAAAAAATGGTTTCTTTGAATCGAGGTTTGGATGTTTAATGAATATAAGACTTAAAAACAAGATTAAAATACATTGTTAGTGGTTTGGGTGATGTTCTTCAGTGTTGATTCTTTGTTCTTTTTTCTTCCATTAGGTTTTTGAAGTTAACAATATTTTGTAATATATTTTTTGAATTTTTAATTTTTTAAGCTTAATTTTTAGGAGTTTATGAATAAAATTTAAATTTAATATAATAATATTATATGTTTGTAGGACATAAAGATAAAAATGGCATAGAATAAAGAAAAAAAGTCGAAATCGAAATAAATTCTCGTCCGTATTTAGCTTTTCAATGTAATGTGATTCGATATACTCGATGAAATTGTGTATTTTTAATAATTAAAATAAAAATTTAAAAATATTTTTTTAAAAAATATATAAAAACATAAATTCGAAATAAAATAAAAATAAAATAACAAAAACATATGTTGAATTACGTTTTAAATAAATAAATAAATAAATAAAAAATATTATATAGCCCTTCCCTTATTTTATTCACTACAACAAACTCCCGGCGTTTTTCACTCGTAGTCTTTTTTTACAACAAATATCCATCTACTAAATGGGCCAATAAAGCCCATTCTTTATAATCACTCAATATCATGTAAACTCTCAGCCCTAAAACTTTCCATCGTCTTCTTCGTTCCATCTCTCTCACTCTCTCTCAAATTTTCAATCACTCTCTAATGGCGAGAAAGAGAAAGACACCGGATTCAGTGGCTGCACAAGCCGAAACCGAAACCGAAACTCAAAGACCTAAACGCACGCTTTTGGGATGGAAAGATAAAACCGATGCCAAAGAGACCGAGCCTTCTTCTTCTCCTGTTTTCCGGAACAAAGAGAAGGTTTTGGTCACTTGCTCTCGTCGAATTAATTATAGGTGAGGTTGCTACTTTTGTTATCGAAATATTCAGATTTTTTTGTTTTTGCTTCTGTTCTAAAGATTAAATTAACTCGGCATTTCAGATATCGACATTTGATGTTAAATATTGTATCGCTTTTACCTCACTGCAAGAAAGATAGCAAGGTCGAGTCTAAAAGTAGTAAAGGTGCTACCTTGAATGAGTTAGTCGAGCTCAAGAGCTGTTCTTCGTGTCTCTTCTTCGAGGTAATTGCTGTTCTTTTTGTATCTGTTTTAGTTTACTGGTTGTATTGGGATTTCTAGTGTATGCTGTTTGTATTAAACACTTGTACAATGTAGTTGTTCCACAAAGTGTGGATTCATATTAGTAGTCTTTAGTTCACTAGTACTAGCATATTGAATTCTGTAATTCAAGCACAGCTCCCAGGGGCATATAAAGTGATCAAGGTCTTGAAAACCAACCTGTATATCTTTTATTTGCAGTGTAGGAAGCATAAAGATCTTTACCTCTGGATGGTCAAAAGCCCTGGTGGACCTTCTGTCAAGTTCTTGGTCAATGCAGGTGCTGTTTAATTACGAGCAGTATAAATATATAGATTGTGTTAGTCTGCCTGTTTCCCCGAACTTTACTTTATCTCGACGATTTTGAAAGAGCAGCGTAATTAAATGTTTTTGGTTCCTTGATTCTAGTTCACACAATGGAAGAACTAAAGCTTACAGGAAATCATCTAAAGGGATCACGTCCTCTATTGTCATTTTCATCGAATTTTGACAAAGATGCCCATTGGAAACTTATAAAAGAGCTGATCATTCAGGTCTTACCTTCTCTCTTATGAGCAATTTCTTTGTTTATAATGCTCTTGACCAAGTAATATACAGATGGTACACTTAAACTCATGCTTGGATGCTTGTTGTCGTGTACCAGATTTTCGGAACTCCAAAGGAGAGCAGGAAAATTAAGCCTTATTACGACCATGTATTTAATTTTTCCATTGTTGATGATCATATATGGTTTCGCAATTACCAGATTGGTTAATGTTTTAATGTGTAAGAGTAGCTTATGTGCAATGTCGTTTTAATCATATAGTTTGTCTGATAGTTTGAGATTTGTTCTATAGTAAACTGTAAAAAAGTTATTTACTCCTTGAATTTGGTGGAGCAACTAAGCCATGGTCTGCAATGCAGATATCTGTTCCTCATAACGAGTCGGAGAAGATGGTCCGAGGAGGCTTGGACAAAATGACTCTCATTGAGGTTAGCGCGTGTCAGTTTTATAGCTTAGGTGATGCCCAGTTTTAGTACTTGTTTTAACCTTTACATTGCATATATAGGTCGGTCCAAGGTTTTGTTTGAATCCTATCAAAATATTTGGTGGCAGCTTTGGAGGCCCTACTCTGTATGAAAATCCATTCTACGTCTCACCAAATCAGGTCAGAGGATTTTTCAGCTCAAACGTTAGAAATTGATAAACTGTTTTATCGTATCGAGACTATGCTTTGTAAATGTGTCGATTTCCACTCTTGTGTTTGCTGTATGTTTAAAGATAAAATATGACTTGTGGAGTTTAATGTATTTATGTCAATGTAATGACTGTATAATGCCCACAGATACGAGCATTGGAGAAAAAGAAACAAGCTGGGAAGTACGCAAAGAAGGTGAAAGCCAAGACAAGGAGGAAGATGCACGAGCTAGCTAACCCGTTGGAGGTTAATGAGTTTGCAGACATGTGGAAGGACTGATACAATAAATATTCCAATATGTTTCCAGAAGAAGACTCCAGAGATTGGGGGTAAATTTTGATGTTCTAGATAATTAAAAGTTCGACGATTTGTAACGTTGTGATGCTGTTGGTTTGTATGTTTTTTTTGTCTCCCTTAAAAAAAGGATTTGGATCAAATTAGAAAAAGTTAAATCAACTAAATAGCTGAGTGAAAATAAAAATGGATAATTATTTCATATTTAAATCGTAAAAGATAAAGAGATAAAAAATGATGTTAAAAGATTCTGAATGTTTGGTTTTCAAATAAGAAAGTCATAGTTCTTGATATAAGAAGATACATTGTTAATGAACCTTTATTAATTATACCAAAATTCTGGTATATCATATTTGTTGACATAACAAAATACATTTTATTATTGTAAAATAATATATATATAAAAACTATATAAGAGAACTTGACGTACATTATCAAAATTATAGTAATTAATTTTAGTAATTTGTTTTTTCACTATAGACCACGGTAGTAGATTTTTGATATGTATGAAATTAATTTTTTTGTATTATTAAGAATTTAAAAAATTATTGATGAAGATAAGTTACAATATTATAACTATAGAGTAATATAACATTGCAGGATACATAATCAAGTATTTGATTGTGAAAAGTAAAGAGAAAAGTGCTAAATTGTTCCAAACTTGTTTTAATAAGCAAGAAGATTTTATTTAAGTTTGGGACGTGGAATTCTTTTTTAGGACAGTAATAGGCTATTGTTTGAGATTTGTATCTTTGAAGTGCGTTTTTTACACTTTTACTACACTTTTGATATTTTATTCTTTTGAGATTGATGTTTCCGCTTTTGAGCTTCTACTATTTTTTTTTTATGTTATTTTTTTTTTTATTTTTCTAATTCTGCAAGACAAGTAATTAAGGAAGAATGGTCAAGGAAAACCTTGCCAAATGTTATTTTCAATCATTTTTGTAATCTTAAATTCCAGTTTCAATACTTTCTGGTAGAATGATTGCACTGAGGGGAACAAGACTATGGTTGGTTGGGAATTGACAGTTTGTTTTATATTTTATTGTGTGTTTAGCTATCCAATCAAGAACATAGTTCTAGTCTCTATAAACATGTCTGATTACCGTATTAGATGATATCATATTTCTGCAGCAAATTATAATTAAATTTAATTACCATGGAGATATCCTATAACCAAGTATGTTAAAGAGTATTAGAGAATCAATATCTATATCAACATGTTTATAACCATTTTGTTTGCAAAACAAAAGACGATCCACTAATGCTCTAGTTTCTGCAACTAGAGGAGAGTTTTTTTCCTAATAAAGTACCTTTAGCAAAAAACAATTCACCATTAGCATTTCTTACTGTAAAATCACTACTTGATTCACTATTAGCTAAGGTTGAGCCACCGCAATTTAATTTTAAGTCAATTTAAAGATGGAGGATGACATTTAATGTACATACATTGTTTTTTATTTTGTAAATGATTGAAGCACTCTAAATCTCTAACAATTTTTGGATCTCCTTGCCAATGTTTGTTTTTTATAACGTTTGAGTTATCAAGTGTTGTTAATATATATCTGACATCATCAATAATGTTTTTAGCAGAATGTTTAATGTTATCATGTTTTGATTTGTTCATGGTCATCCATATAGACCAAATAATTATGAGAGGTTAGATTGTTCTAATGTGAATGGTTTTTGTAGTTGAAAGAAACCATATGTTTATAATATGGTTGAGTTTCATGTGGTTTCGTAATATATTCCCAAATATGCCTGCAAAATGTTGCCAAACAACCCATGAATTATGACAGGAATCAAACACATGATTTATTGTTTCTAAGTTTTGACAGTTTTGGCATTTTGATGATAAATGAAAACCTTTATGTTGGAGGATTGAGTCAACTGAAATGGGATTGTTAAGAACCCTCCAAAGAAGGAAAAACACTTCTTTGGAGGGATGTTATTCCAAATTTTCCTAAAAATGTTAGATTTATTATCATTTACATTGATTTCATTCCATTTTTTCCAATGAGAATCTTCCATTAGAAGATACAATCCACATGATAATATCATTCTGATTTATGTTTAATGTCATTTTTTGGATTCTGTTAATAACAGATTGCAAAACATTATTCCTAAGCTTTTGTATATTTCATTCATTGTTAGACCAGAATTTATATACTTTAACTTGTCTATACCATAAGTTGTTATAGTTTGGGAAAATGATGATCATATGGTGGGTATAATTCCATTATTTAACCAAAAGTCTATATTACCCTTACACGAGGTCCAAAATATATACTTCTCAACTATATCTCTTGGTTTTATTATCATTTTTCATACTTTAGAATAAGATTTTTTTTATATGTTTGTAAATGATGGATATTATGGTAGTATATTGATTGCATGAGATTAGCCTATGGAATTTTATTACCTTTAAAGGTAATCCATATTTTACAGGTTAGTGCTGTTTAGGTATTTTTAAGGTTTCCGATTATTAAACCATTTTCATCAAATAGTTTGCAAAGTGTTGACCATTATGCCCATATTATTGTTCTGGTGTTTTCCTTGTATCCCCACATAAATTTATTCAAGAGTATATTTATTCTTGTTATGACATTGTTCAGAATTTGAATACTTTGCATGTAGTAGTTTGGCATAACAAGAAGGACTCATTTGATTAGAATCAGTTTTCCTCCAAATGATAGACTTTTAAAGTTCCAGTCTAATAGAAATTGAAATCTAAACATTCAAAATCACTTCAAAATTATATTTAAATTTGATCCATGATCTATTGATACAAAATGAGTTTTTCACTGCTTCCACGACTATTATAAGAAATATAATAACTTTGTGTAGAAATTTTAGTCTAATATTACGAGAAATACAATAACTTTGTCTATTTTTTTAATATTATAGTTTTTTCATTAGAAACTAGACTTATAAATATTCACAACCATATACGGAACTAAAATTTCAACTTTCTAAATCAGTATAAAATTACATTATAATTTGATCTAAATCAGTTGATGCAAAATAATTTTTTGATAGCTTTGACGACTCTTACGAGATATACGATAACTTTATCTATAAGTTTTATTTTAATATGATATGTTTTTCATTGGAAAGTAAACACATAGATCTTCAATACCATATCTGGAATTACATTTATACACTTTGAGTTAGTGCAAAATTAGATTTTAAATTGATATAATTTTTTTTTCCAATAAATGACTGTTACGAGAAATACCATTACTTTGTAGACAATTTATTTTAATACAAAACCAACATATATAGAAGATTATTAATTTAATACAAAACCAACATATATCTCTAGCAAAGATCTGTCGCTACTCAACGAGTGCGCACAAGGTAAACCCTCAATCTTATGCAATAGCCTGCAAACCAACGCCATAAAGTAAACCACGCAAGATGACAGGCTCAGCCAAGAAAGCGTTTGTAGAGGGACTTGAACTCATGATCTTTGCTCATTAGCATGCCGGACTCCACGAACTAGGCTACCCCTTTCGGGGTCTCTCTCTCTTCTTCTTAAGTTGTAAAGGAAACTCGCTGTTTTCATTAAAACTTTATATATTCTTCTACACTAAATGTTTTATTAAATGCTCTACCTCTTTCTTTTTATGAATTTTTTCTTTCATCTCTCTATGTTCTTCAAGATTTCTATGTTCTTCTTTTTTGTTCGTGTTTTCCTGTTTTTTTAACGATTTTATTTTTATTAACGTATATGATCAAAATTTTGGTTGAAATTGACATTTAAACTGGAATATGTTTCTAGATTTAAGATTGAGGATTGTTTGGATAAATAAAACGATTATGTGTTTTCAAGAAAATTTTATTACGTTTTGAGGTAAGTTTGTTTCTCATGTCAATATCTCACATCTCGCATCTAGATTTTTAAGATGCTAGATCCGTGTTTAATTTCTCACATTTATCATATAGCTTTTCTAGATGCAAGACCATTGTAAAATATTTTTTAGATAGATACAAGACCAATGATATATGCAATGCACGAGAAATTGTATAACATTTTTTCGATAGATGTGAAACCAGTAATAGATGCGGGACCAGTGATAGATGCATGGCACCGTAAAATATTTTTTAGATAGATGAGAGACGAGTGTAAAATTTAAAATTTTAGATGATAGATTTGAGACCAAAAAGCTAGATGCAAGACACGCGTTAACTGGGCTTGTAAAAAAATATCATCCATGGATCTAGTTTTGTTCGTTATAAAAAGACTACTAGCATTCTTGCATTTCCCCCATAAGTTACATTCTAAAAAATAAGAATTTTGAAAATTTAGTTCACAAAAAAACAAAGAAAATAGAATTTATACGTGTTTGATGATTGTATACAATGGTATTTTTGGTAGAGAGTAGGTTAATAATTTTAGAAATTAGATTGTAATAGATTTCTGGAGTTGGTATTAGACGTACCTACCATATAATATAATATAATTAAGTATTTTATTTTTTTAATTATATTTTACTTGTGTTTTTCTATTTGGAACTTTATGTGTTTTTATGTTAAAAAATATTCATTTCCTTCATTAGAAAAAGTACCACCGAAAACATGATTTTTTTCTTATATTTTAATTTTAATTTTTTATTAATTTTGAGTTTGTATCATTTGTTACATGATTCATTTATTTATTATTAAAAAAATTATTTAATTTTAAAAACAAATTATAATCATATATAGTCGATAATGAGGTTAGGTTTTTCGGTTGATTTCTCATAACTATGAAGATCATGGTAAATGACAAACCTATTTATAGTGATATAAGTGGTATTGTGATACATGAGGTCAATAAATACATAAGATCCATTGGACTTAACTTAAATATTATATTTGTATATGATTAATTATCGATCTAAAATGGGGTGACAAGTCGACTAATATTTATATTATTAGTAGCCTTCTAGTTCTTGCAAGCTAGTCAGTGATGACTAAATGATCGTCGTGCAATCGACCACTTGATTGAACCTTGTCTATCTAGATGCCGAATAGCCCATGTAACTTGTCCACAAGATATTTTCCCCGACTTGTCTTATTAAAAAAACTTCATTGAGACAGGATCATGGGTTATCCCAAAAATGGCCTTAGAAAGATCTTGGCAGCCTACCCTCTAGATTTTGATTAATAGGTCTCGGTTATGAGCCTTTCAACCTTGATTACTCTTTATCTACACCATTAATTTCACGACATGTGTTTGTCTCAGTCTAAAATGGTCAAAACTCATGATTTTTGAATTTTTTAGAGCCACTTAGTAACCTTATGCATGAAGATAATTGAACTTCTTCTCTTTGCCTCCTTACACATTACACCAATAAGCAAGAGAGAAATTAAAAAGCCAAATGAAAGCTCATAAATAATAGCTTAAATAATTATGTTTGTTTGTTCAAACAAATATTTAGAGAAAATACGTTTATTTCAAAACAACTAATAACCATCACAAAAATCTCCTCGACCATCGTCGATCTCTTTTTGCACCAAAATTGTTTTCGAGCTTACATACAATAGTCAAGCACTAGAGTAAGAGCTAGCTTTTCTATCTGAAGGTACCTTGTTTATGCATCTAGGCTCTTTCTCACATAATAAATCGACTTTAGAATTACTTCCCTGACCAACACTATACTGACAACATAATTATAATTAAGAATATAGATATAGAGTATCTCCCATGTTAAGGTCTGTGAGAGAATATCTAAAGAATATAAGTATTTTTTAATATTGTTAATGGTTTGGTCACACTCTTCCGACCAGTAAAAATGACCCAACTTATTTAATATACGGAATAAATGAACAAATATGATTGAGATATAAACCTATTCAAGATTTCTAGTCTCGTATCCAACAGTTGGACTTTCTTAACTATCGAAGAAGGATTATGGATGTTAGAGCTGCCAATTATGACGGGTACAAGACCATGCAAGTAAGCTTCCCTAGATTCAGTTTCAAGTTGATAGCCTTTATGCTTTGAAATTGGTGTGGTTAATTTTAGTATGAGGGTAAATTTGTAATCTGTTCGGAGTTTTGTGGAGGTTTATAGGTGTTTAATGTTTTGAGTAGAGAGTAGATGGAGAATTAAGCAGCTTGGTTGCAGTTAATTTTCATTACCCACATTTAATGCAGGTGGTTGGGTATTTATACCTTTACATTTGGGGCCTTATGGGCTTTCGGGTCATGTTTAATGGACCCGAGTCATGTTTAAAGACCCATGAGCTCTAAGTAGGAGAGCAAGTAGCTTAGTCAAGAAGTGTTTAGGTTTTTTAGTACTTTTGTCATAGTCCGAACAACTCAATGGGTTGAGTGTTCGAAGTGTGCTGTCCGGTCCGGTGAATTTGGTCTGATTTGTCCTTGTCCGGAGAGGAGGCAGAATTCAGACTCATCAGGAGCCTCTTGTTTAGGTGTTTGTTCAAATACCTTTGTCAAAAACCTGAAAAACAGTCCGATGTCAGGGGTGGTTTTAATCCGGACAGGTCTATTTGTCTTATGGTTTTATTCGGACTGATAAAGCTTCATGAATCCAAACGGTTTTGTGCCAGAGTTCATGGGACACGTGTCGCTTTCTGGTTGGTTGCTTCAGCCGTTTTTTCACCTTGAATTTCGAACCCACCTTTTTCGAAAAGCAACCTCTTAATTAAAGGTGGTGACATCAGCGCCGACTTTAATCATTACCAATCTTTTCGAATTCTCCTAGGAATCAAACTCATTTTTCAGATTTACTATAAATTTAAACACTTTCTACTGTTTCACCATCACTCTCATATTTACTCTGCAATTTCTTAAAGCTTTTTCTCTCCAAAGCAAAAATTTACCCAGATAGTTTATGTTTACAGCGAGGAACGCTCTGATCAAAGGTGGGTGGCTCAACCTTTCTGAACTTGAGAAGGCGCAAAAGGTTGAAAGAGAAAGACGTATTGCAGCAGGATTACCTGTTTCGCCCATCGACAAGCCAGTGAACTCAGCCACAGAATCAGATCAAGGTTCTTCTTCCTCAAAAGGTACCAAGCCGAAAAAGCTCTTTCAAACTAATCTCTTCCCCATTATCTCTAGTTCATCGGTTCAAGAATCGGAACCTGTTGTTGAGCCAGGAGTAACAGTTACCAGCTTCAAAAAGCCCTCCCCCTTCTTAGCTATGGGGTCAGACACTGAAAACTCCCCTCAAAAGTTAGTCGACCGGAGAAAAGGCCGGCTGGTCAAGGGCCAGGCCTCTAAGAGCACTCCTTCAAAGTCGGGTGCCAAAGACAGCAGCACTGGGTCAGAAGTGCCCATTAGAGCTCCCAAGGATAGACTGTCTGGTCCGAAGGGTAGCAGCCCAGGTCTTCGAAGAGAAACCTCTGCCTCAGAGCCCCAGTCGGAGGCCAGAAGCCAAGGGAACACTGAAGCCCAGCAGTCCGGAGACCAAGCTGAGCCAGATCTGAATCCTCCCCTTGCCACTGCTACTGAAAATCCTTCATCAATTATGGAGGAAGTAATGGAGGATTATGTCGAAGAGGCTCCATTTGAGTCTGAGCCCTCCGGTCAGACCAGTAGTGCTGTTGTTGCCAAAAAAGACAAAGGCAAAGAGAAGTTGTGCTTGAGGCATCCGGATCTGCCAGAGAGTCTTGAAGGAAGGGCGGGGCCTTGTTTCCACAAGGTCAGTGTCAAGTACCTCCTCGCCTTGCAAAAGATCAACTACGCATTCATCTACACAGCTGAACTGGGCCAGATGCGTACGAAGTGGGGAATACCGGAGAACGTGAAGATCAGGATCCCTATACACCCAAAGACTCCCATGGACTGCAAATTAAGCGAAATTGTCATCTTCACGGAGCTATTCAACTGGGGGCTCATATTTCCCTTGGACCCGGAAATTGTCAGATACTTCCATCTGATAAAGCTCTGTCCGATCCAGCTGAGCCCCAATGCCGGGTACACCCTCATGACCAGCATTATGGCTTCAAGGCTCTCCGGAATTCCTCTACCAATGGAGGAGTTTGCTGCTGTGGACAGTCTCTGTAGAAACCACCACATCCCCTTCTACCATTTCAACATGGGGGATAACTTCAAAGCTGTGGATGACTTGCTAGAGTCGGAGAGGAATTAGAAGATCCAGTTCCTGTTTGTTAGTGGTGCTTGGGACAATGGGCAGAAGATCAAGTCTGGAGTTAACCCAAGTCTTCTCACAAGCAGATGGAGGAGCGATCGTAAGTCTTTCACTTTACATTCTTGTCTCTCCCTTAGTTTAAACTAATTGGTCTTACTTTTGCCTTAGCAGAACTGCCCAAGGACTTCATTGATCATTTGAAAACTGGGCAGACCATTTGCACTAAGATCAATGCTTGGGCCGCAGAGAAGTGGGGGAATCGATTCCATGCTGCCTTTACAGGGGGCAACCTAGCAAGGTCTCACATTTGGAACACCATAGGTCGGAGAGACCTAACCTGGGAAGAGCTCACCACCCAGCCTCCTCCGAACGTAGTGCTCAAAAGAACGCATGACCCAGATGGGACACTCTACCTGCCAGGCCGGGCCAAGGCCCCAAGCAAGATGAAAGGTAAAAAGAAAGGCAAGAAGGTGGTGGGTGGAGCTAACCCTGCTGAGGAAGATAAGGATGCTCCAATAAATCCGGAGGGGCCAGTCCACAGCCAAATTGATGCTGCTCTCTTGGAAGTGGTGGAGCAGGAGACTGAAAGGCAAGAAGTGCACTCCCCAAAACCTCCAAGGGCTTCCAAAAGAAATCGTAAACAGGGAGGTCAAGAAGAAAAAGACCTCTAAGGGTGACGAGCTTTCTCTCCGGGCTCCGGAGCCTCCTTCCCAAGCTGATCCCACTGACCCAACACAAGCGGAGGAGATACCTGGTGACTTCCATACCGATGAGGTCGAAGGGGGAGATCTCAACATTGATGGGGTAGACATCACCGGTCTTGGTGGGCTTGGTGAGTACTTCATCAATCTTCCCAGAGACGATTTTGCTGGGCCTTACCTCCCTCCGAGCACCTCAAACACAGTCACTTTTAATGGTAAGACCTTTATTGTTTCAAGTGAAAGGGATGTCATAGCCCACTCTTTATTAAGCAATGTTCAGCCTGTACTTGCGTTGGAGAAACAAGTTCGAAATCAGGCAGACATTATCAAAGATCTTAAGTCTGACAAAGAGAGGCTGTCCGATGACCTTCGCACTGCCACTTCAAATGCTGTCATTCTAAAGGAAGAAAACGAGGAGTTGAAGAGAAACCAAGAGGCGAGCACCACAAAAGTCACCACATTAGAGAAAACTATCACAGAACTCCGAGAGAAGCTGTCTAGAGTGGAGAAAGATCTTGCCACCTCAAAGGGGGAATCCAAGGCCAAATACCAAATCATCACCAAGTTAACCAATGACAAAATTTCTCTTGAGAATACAGTGTCCAAAGCTGCCGAGGAGAAAGCCAGTTTGCTAAGGGATCATGAGGCCAAAATCCAAGCCAAGATCGATGTCTATGCTAACAATGTGATCGATACTCATGAGCAAATGTATGCCAAGGTAAGATCAGACATGGTCTTGCTCTTCCATGAGAAATTTCCGAAGAGGAACCTAGGGGATTTATGGCTTCATGTAGAAGTTGAAGACCTCCCATATCACACGATGGCTGAAGGCGACCGGATTGGCTTCTCTAGCGCATCTTCATCTGATGCTGAAGAAGACATCGGGGAGAGCCCAGACGAAGAGAAAGATGATCATAAGGGGAAGAAGAAGATAGATGAAGCCGAGCCATCTTCAAAGGCTCAGCCTTAATTTACGAATTACTTTTTTTTCTTTTCATGTTATCTAAACTAAAGTCCTTGGAAGGTCAAGGCACTCTTTTTTGTTAATGTGTCCGGTATTTGACCGGATAGGTCCTTCACTCTGGTTTGAAAGTCCTTGGAAGGCCAAGGCACTTAAGTTGTTTTGTTTTAATGAATATCCTTGTTTTGCCCAATTCTCATATTTTTTCATAGTCTGTTCCAATTTTGATGGCTAGAGTTTAAATAGCCCTTAGTTATTTCATAGTGAGAGTGTTTAAATTCTCTGATGACGAATGCTTAAGTGGTCATCACTCTTTTATTTCAATCCGAATGGTGTGACAAAATACAAAACTAAAACACTTCAGATTTTTTTTAAGAAGGCATCAAATTTTATTTAAAAAGCCGGGCACCTCATCAACCCCCCCCCCCCCCCCGTGCCACCAGGGAGGAAAGAGTATGCCCCCAAATATTTACATGGATGTTTAAACAAGTAAATATTTACACAAACGCTACTCCAAGTACATCCGGAGATGTTCGATATTCCAAGGGTGGGTCAGGATTCTTCCATCCTTGTCTTCCAGCCAATATGTTCCAGGTTTGAGCCTTTCAACAACCACATAAGGTCCTTCCCAAGTTGGGGCCAATTTTCTGAGCAGCTTTTCTTTGGTGTGCAAGAAGACTTTCCTCAATACTTTGTCCCCCGGCTGGAAATCTCTTCTTTTAACTTTATAAGCAAATCTGCTCCTCATCAAACCCTGATAGTGTGCAACTCTAAGGTGGGCTTTAACTCGTCTTTCTTCCACTAGGTCGAGCTGACCTCTGATTGCCACTTCGTTAGCACATTCGGAGAAGTGGTGAACACGAAATGATGGAAGAGTTGCTTCTATGGGAGCTACTGCATCCATCCCATAGACCAAAGCAAAGGGTGACTCCTGAGTTGCAACCCCAGGTGTTGTCCGGTAGGCCCACAAGACCTCTTGTAAATAACTAGGCCATTTCCTAGCAGCCCCTTCCAAATTCTTCTTTAAACCGGACAGAATAGTTCTGTTAGCCACTTCAACCTGGCCATTTGCTAGTGGGTGGAAAGGTGAAGAGAAACAATGTTGTATACCCCTTGAGGCACAGAAACTCTCCATTTCCCTATTGTCGAACTGTGGCCCATTGTCTGTTGTTATCTTTCGTGGGACACCAAATCTACAACAGATGTTGGATATAATGAATTTTATGACAGCTTTTGATGTTGTTCCTGCTAAAGGGGCTGCTTCAATCCACTTCGAAAAGTATTCTATAGCAACAATTATGGTTTTGTACCCTCCGGATGCCATAGGGAGAGGTCCCACTAAATCCAATCCCCATCGAGCAAAAGGTATAGGCTCAGAAATTGACTCTAAAGGAATAGCTGAGACATGAATTTCATTGTTGTACCTTTGGCATGGGTCACATCTTCTTACCAGAACCTTAGCATATTTCATGATAGACGGCCAATAGTAGCCGGCCAGTAAAACTCTCCTCGTTAATGCCCTGAATCCACAATGAGCTGATCCCTCACCATCATGTAGTTCGGAGAGGACTACATGAGACTCATCACCCCCCAAACAGCGCAGAAGGGGTTTACTATAAGACTTTTTTTACAGAATGTCTCTCAGTATGATAAAACCACGAGCCTTGTATTTCAATTTTCTTGCTAGTGATTTATCCGGAGGCACGACGCCGTCGGAGAGGTATTGCAGGAGAGGAAATCTCTAATCCTGAGGTTGTTTCATTTGTACTTCAAAAATTTCTTCTTATTTACCCATACCAAGTTGAATAGAGGGGCTCTCTAGCACATGGATCCATGGATAAGACTCTGTATATACTATGGTTGCTAATGAATCTGCTAACTCATTTTCTTTCCGGGGTATATGTTCATAAACAACGCTTTTAAACTTGAGTGCTTCATTTTTAAGAAGAAGTAAATATTTCACTAGCTGCTCCTTTTTAACTTCAGATTGACCTTGGGCATGGTGAATAAGAAGCTGGGAGTCACTTAGTAGCTTGACCCTCTTAGCCCCACAAATATAGGCTAACTTTAATCTAGCTATAGCTGCTTCGTACTCATACTCATTATTGGAAGCCCTGAAAGCGAAACATATAGCTTGGTACATATTGTCACCATACGGAGAAGTCAAACACACCCCTGCACCATAGCCCATAGTGCTGGATCCACCATCTGTCCGAACAATCCAGACCTTTTTGTCTTTCATGTTAGTAGCCTACTCCGAATCTCTGTCGGAGTGAAATTCAACCAAGAAATCAGCCACAGCTTGGGCCTTGACTGCCGTTCGAGGAGCAAAATCTTTGTCGAAATCCCCCAATTCTAATGACCACTTTGTCATCCTACTTGAAACGTCCGCCTTTTGGAGGACATTCTTCAAGGGAAAAGATGTCCGGATGATGATAGGATGAGCCTGGAAATAAGGCCTCATTTTTCTTGCAGCTATTACCAGGGCTAATGCTAACTTCTCAAGTTTCAGATAACGCCTTTCTGCATCTATCAAACTCTTGCTGATGTAGTATACTGGATGGGGGTAATTATCCACTTCTCTCACCAACACAACACTGATGGAACAGCTTGAAACTGCCAAATATACGAAGAGTGTCTCCCCATGAATTGGTTTAAACAAGGTTTTAGGGAAGGACATATGCTTCTTGATCTCATCGAAGGCCTCATCACACTGTGAGGTCCAATTAAATCCCTTTGCACCCTTCAAGGTTTGAAAAAATGGGGCGCACCTGTCCGAAGATCTTGAGATGAATCTGTTTCGAGCAGCTAACCTCCCCGTTAGCTGTTGTACTTCTTTAATATTTCGAGGAGGCTCCATGTGAAATAGAGCATTAAGGTGGTCCGGATCGGGCTGTATCCCATGCTCACTTATAATATAGCCTAGAAACTTCCCGGATTGTACTCCGAACACACATTTTTCTGGATTCAAATTTAAATTAACTTTCATCAAGTTGGTAAAAGTTTCTTGGATATTAGCCAAATGCAATTGCTCATCCACACTCTTTACCATCATATCATCGATGTATACTTCCATATTCCTTCCAATCTGATCAACAAAAGCTTTGTTTACCAATCTTTGATAAGTAGCCCCAGCATTTTTCAACCCTGATGAGTCCGAATTCGAAGTGCTCCCCGGAAGGGCATCCCAAAGTAAATCTCTCCGTAAACCGGACAGGCTCCAAGAGCTTAATTCGGACAGGACTTTTGAACCGGGCAGATGACTTCGAACACTGCAAGTCTAAAGCAGTTCGAACTATGACTAAAGTACTAAAAAACCTAAAACACTATCTGACTAAGCTACCTGCCCATCTACTTAAAACTCATGGGTCTTTAAACATGACCCGGGTCCATTAAACTTGACCCGAAAGCCCATAAGGACCCAAATTACATACTATAAATACCCAACCACCAGCATTAACTATGGGTAACAAAAATTTACTGCTGCCAAGCTGCTCAATTCTCTCTCCACCTTGAAACACCTTGAAACACCTTGAAACACCTTCACACCACCCTGAAACACCCTCACGCCGCCTTAAAACTCCACTTGAAATTACCAGCCTACCCTCAGGCTACTTTTATCCTCACCAAATTGGCGACCACAGTGGGAGGCGACGGTGCCTGAATCCAGTATTTAAAACCAAGTAAAGAAATTCCGTCCGAATGAATCCGGATAATCCAGAGCTCCCACCAGCTTTGCTCGAAGTGGTGGAAGAGAATGATGAGTATACTGTCCAAGAGCGCGACAGGTTAAAACTTGAGATAGAAGGTCTGAGGGCTGAAAAAGCCAAGATGGGCGTGAAAGAGAAATCCAAAGCATCAGCTGCTCACCACACCGATAACCCAAGAGAGCATGGGGTTTCCAAAACTCATGAGAGCACTAAGAAGACGCATGCCAGCTCTAAAAAATCTCACCGGTCCAAGCCTGTGGAGAGTTCTGACTCGAGTTCAGAGTCTTCGGACAGCTCTTCGGACAGTGAGGGAAATGAAAAGTCCTTGTCCTCTAGCAGTGATGAGGGACGAACCAAGAAGAAACAAAAGCAAGTTAAAAAGTATTCCAGAAAAAGAGATCACCATGGAAGAATGAAGAGGCATATAGGAAAAGGGTCATCTCACCACCGGAGGTATACGGACAAGATGCTGATGGATCCTTTTGCTTTCCACGATGAGCCAGGTATCTTTGCAACTCCTAATGAGGATACCGTGTTCAGTCGTGGGAGGAATTGGAGGCAGTCTCCACTGTCTTCTAAAATCCTATCCGGAAACCTCCCCAAGAGGTTTGACAGCACCAAGATGGAGAAGTATGATGGCAGTACTGATCCGGACAATCATCTGGAGCAATTCAAGAACTTCATGATGAACGTTGATGATGATGATAAACTACTCTGTAGGGCATTCTCCCAATCATTTACGGGGAGTGCTCTGAAATGGTACAACAGCCTGCCTCAGGGTTGTATTAAAGACTTTGATACTTTTTGGGTGGCCTTTCGAAGGCAGTTTGTGGGAAGTAAGGAGCTGAAGGGCAATGGAGACACAATAATCCATTGTGCCCAAGAGCCAAATGAGTCATTAAAGGAGTACATAAGTCGTTTTATAAACACAAAGAATGGGTTGGCTGATTGCTTTGAACAGGTAGCAATAGCATCCCTGAGACAAGGTTTGAACCCAGGCAACCTGGCCGATTCGGTGACCAGGAAGAAAGCCATGACCTGGGGAGGATTGCTGAACCAAGTTGGATTGTCCCACTTGTTATAATGCTATTCTAGGGAGGTCTTGGCTCTCTAGGATGCATGCAGTAGCTTCGACAGTCCATCAGTGTCTAAAGTATGCTGTTCAGGGACAGGTTGGGGTTGTCCGGAGCAGCCAAAAGGTTGCAAGAGAATGCTATGCCACTGCCTTGGCTCCACGAACGCTGGGGGCAGTCCGTATCAACGATCAATAGCAGTTTGAGGGCCTTTCTGGGGGTGAGGGTGAAATTGATGACCCCAGAGAGACCCCCGGAGTGTTGATTCCAATTGAGGAGGTTGAAACACATTGCTTGGAAGAGGGAAAAAGCGTCAAGATAGGGTCCAAAATGCCACCAATACTGAAAGAAGGAATGTCGAAATTCTTGAAAGACCATCAGCATGTTTTTGCTTGGTGCAATACTGATGTTACTGGAGTTCCATCAGAGGTGATTTCCCATCACCTATCAGTCCGGAGGGATGTAGCACCAGTGGTACAAAAAAGGAGAGCTTTCTCAAAAGAAAAGGCTGATGTCATTGTACAGGAGGTTGACAGACTCACAAAGATGGGGCACATTAAAGAATCTCAGTACCCTTTGTGGACTGCCAATCCTGTCTTGGTAAAAAAGAAGAATGGTAAATGGCATATGTGCATTGACTTCACAGACCTCAATCGAGCTTGCCCAAAAGACTTGTATCCGGTTCCCCGGATAGATCAGTTAATAGACTCTACTTCAGGGAACAAGCTACTCTCCTTCATGGATGCATTCTCCGGGTACAATCAGATCCAAGTGGATCCGAAAGATCAAGAGCATACCACTTTTGTCACTGATAGAGGTTTACACTGCTACAAGGTGATGCCCTTTGGTTTGAAAAATGCTGGGGCTACTTATCAAAGGTTGGTCAATAAGGCATTTGCTGATCAAATTGGAAGAAATATGGAGGTTTACATTGACGATATGTTGGTGAAAAGCGTGGATGAGAAGTTGCACTTGTCCGACCTCCAAGAGACTTTTGCCAACTTGGCCAAAGTGAATTTAAAATTAAACCCTGAAAAGTGTGTGTTCGGAGTGCAGTCCGGGAAGTTCTTAGGGTATATCATAAGTGAGCATGGAATACAACCCGACCCGGACCAACTCAATGCTTTGCTCCAAATGGAGCCTCCTCGAAACATTAAAGAAGTACAGCGATTAACGGGGAGGTTGGCAGCTTTGAACAGATTCATCTCCAGGTCTTCGGACAGATGTGCTCCATTCTTTCAAACCTTGAAGGGTGCAAAGGGGTTTGAATGGACACCACAGTGTGATGAGGCATTCAATGAAATCAAGAAGCATCTGTCCTCTCCCAAGACCTTGTTTAAACCAGTCGATGGGGAGACTCTTTTTGTATATCTGGCTGTTTCAAGTTGTGCCATCAGTGCTGTGTTAGTAAGGGAGGTTGATGGGTATCCTCACCCAGTGTACTACATCAGCAAAAGCTTGATTGATGCTGAGAGACGTTACTTGAAACTTGAAAAACTAGCTTTGGCCTTGGTGATAGCTGCAAGAAAAATGAGGCCCTACTTCCAGGCTCATCCTATCATTGTCCGGACATCTTTCCCTTTAAAGAATGTCCTTCAAAAAGCAGACATTTCGAGCAGAATGACAAAGTGGTCAGTAGAGTTGGGGGACTTCGACAGAGACTTCGCTTCCCGGACAGCAGTAAAAGCTCAAGCTGTGGCTGACTTTCTAGTTGAGTTCCATTCTGATAGGGATTCAGAACAACCTGCTGATTCAAAAGACAAAAAAGTGTGGATTGTCCGAACAGACGGAGGATCCAGTACCATGGGATCTGGGGCAGGAATATGTCTCACTTCCCCCTATGGGCACAATATGTTCCAAGCTATTTGTTTTGCTTTCAGGGCATCCAATAATGAGTCCGAATACGAAGCAGCTATAGCTGGGTTAAAATTGGCATACATCTGTGGAGCAAAAAGGGTCAATCTACTAAGTGACTCCCAATTGCTTGTCCACCATGCTCTAGGCCTGTCAGAGGCCAGAAAGGAGCAATTGATCAAATACTTGCTCCTCCTTAAAAATGAAGCGTCAAAGTTTAAAGCTGTTGTTTATGAGCACATCCCCCGGGCAGAGAATGAGTTAGCAGACTCATTGGCAACGATAGCATATACGGAGTCCTACCCATGGATCCATGTGCTTGAAAGCCCTTCTATTCAACTTGATGAAGGTGAAAAAGAGGAAGTCTTTGAAATACAAGTAAACCGGCCTCAAGACTGGAGGTCTCCTCTTATGCAATATCTGCCTGATGGCATCGTGCCCTTGGATAAATCACAAGCCAGAACATTGAAACACAGGGCTCGTGGTTTCATTATGATTAGAGAAGTCTTGAACAAAAAGTCCTATATCAAACCTCTCCTACGCTGTTTAGGGGATCATGAGTCTCAAATGGTTCTCTCTGAATTGCATGATGGTGAGGGATCAGCCCATTGTGGATTTAGAGCTTTGACAAGAAGAGTGCTTCTCTCCGGATATTATTGGCCATCAATTATGAAAGATGCTAAGGAGCTGGTAAGAAGGTGTGACCCATGTCAGAGGTACAGCAATGAAATTCATGTACCAGCCATTCCTTTGGAATCAATTTCTGAGCCCATCCCTTTTGCTCGATGGGGATTGGACTTAGTTGGGCCTCTCCCTGTGGCGTACGGAGGGCGTAAAACCATAATTGTAGCCATTGACTACTTTTCGAAGTGGATAGAAGCAGCCCCCTTGGCAGGGACGACGTCAAAAGCTGTTATAAAATTCATTCTGTCCAATATATGTTGCAGATTTGGTGTCCCCCAGAAAATAACAACAGACAATAGGCCACAGTTTGATAATAGAGAGATGGAGAGCTTCTGTGCCTCAAGGGGTATTCAGCACTGCTTTTCTTCACCTTTCCACCCACAGGCCAATGGGCAAGTTGAGGTGGCTAATAGAACAATACTGTCCGGTTTAAAGAAAAACTTAGAAGGGGCTGCTGGGAAGTGGCCTAGTTATTTACAAGAAGTCCTGTGGGCCTACCAGACAACACCTGGGGCTGCAACACAAGAATCCCCCTTTGCCTTGGTCTATGGGATGGATGCAGTAGCTCCCATAGAGAAGACACTCCCCTCCTTTCATGTTCATAACTTCTCCGGACAGGCTAATGAGATGACAATTAGAAATCAACTTGATTTAATTGAAGAAAGGCGGGTAAAAGCTCATCTTAGAATGGCACACTATCAAGGCTTGATGAGAAGCAGGTTTGCTTCTAAAGTTAAAAGAAGGGATTTTCAACCAGGAGATAAAGTATTGAGAAAAGTTTTCTTGCACACCAAGGAAAAGCTCTTCGGAAAGCTGGCCCCAACTTGGGAGGGTCCGTATACTGTGGTTGAAAGAATCAAGCCTGGGACATACTGGTTGGAAGACAAAGATGGCAGGGTTTTAACTCACCCTTGGAATATTGAACACCTTCGAATGTACTTGGAATAAAGCTTATGTAAATATTTACTTGTTTAAACATCCATGTAAATATTTGGGGGCATACCACTTCCTCTCTTCGGCGCCACGGAGAGCTTTCAATAAAACTTGATGCTTTCTTCAATAATTTTCTAAGTTTTTGCAAAATTCTGTTGTTTGTCATACTACCCGGACTGAAAGGACTAAAGGTTACTTAAATTTTAGCCAGAGAAACTAAACACTCTCACAATACAATAACTCAAAGCTACTTAAATTCTAGCTGTCTAAAGTGAGACAAATAATAAAAGAAGAAGATGGTTGAGTAAAATAAAAGCATTCATTCAACAACTTAAAGTTGCCTTGGCCTTCCAAGGACTTTTTGAATAAGTTTGGGGCACAGTACAAAAATCTGTCCGAATAATACGGACACCATCACAAAAAAAAAGGTGCATTGGCCTTCCAAGGACTTTAGTTCAAACAAAAGATAAATAGAATAAATTATAAATTAAGGTTGAGCCTTTGAAGATGGCTTACCCTCATCCTTTTTCTTGCCCTTGATGTCGCTCTTCTCCTCGACAATCTTCTTACCCTTGGGGTCAATCTCTTCCTCACCTGGACTCTCTCCGGTTTCCTCTTTGTCACCAGACGAGGACACATCAGTGTACCCTTCATCAACCATGGTCCAGTATGGGAGATCATCGTCATCCACATAGCGCCATAAGTCCCCTAGTCTCCTCTTCGGGAACTTCTCGTGAAACATGAGGACCATATCGGACTTCACCTTTTCAATCATTAATTCTTCACTCCGTATCATCTCCGTGGCATAAGCGTTGATTCTGGCCTTGATCATGGCCTCTTGATCCTTCACCAAAGCAGCTTTCTCTTCAACAGCCTGAGTCACTGCACTCTCTAAAGCAAGTTTGTCAGTGGTCAGGTTGGTGATAAGCTTCTCCTTGGCTGCAGTTTCTCCTCTTGAGGCTGTCAAATCCTTCTCTAGTCCGGACAGCTTAGCCCGGAGATCTTTTACGGTCTCTTCTAAAGAAGCAACTTTTGTGCTGCTTTCATTGTGATTCTTCTTTAGCTGTTCGTTCGACTCCTTAAGCAAATCAACCTTAGTAGCAGCAGTCCTGAGGTCATCGGACAGCTTCTCCTTCTCAGACTTGAGGTCTTTGATGGTGGTTGCCTGACTTCGGACTTGCCTTTCCAAGGTAAGTACTGGCTGCACGTTGCTAAGGAGAGAATGGGCTATGATGTCCCTCTCACTGGAAACCATAAAAGTCTTACCATTGAAGTTCACTGTGTTGGAACTACTTGGGGGAACATATGGCCCTGCGAACTCATCTCTGGACAGGCCAAGGAAATAATCACCTAGAGCACCTAGACCGGTGACATCCACTTCATCCATGTTAATCTCTCCCCTTTCAACCTCATCAGTATGGAATTCCATTGGAATCCCTTCATTAAGATCCCCTGGGATCTCTTCGGCTAACGTCGGATCGGTTGGGAAAGTGGGCTCCGGATCCCGGAGAGCGAGCTCTTCTCCTTGGGAAGTCTTTTTCTTTTTAACTTCCCTGTCAGCACTGTCACTTGCTTGCTTACGAGCCCGTTTGGAAGCCCTTGAAGGTTTTGGGGGATTCACTCATTGTTTCTCGCTCTCATGTTCTACCACCTGTAGGAGGTTTGCATCAACTTGAGCCTGGGCTGGCACCTCTGTGTTTGTTGGGGCCTCTTTCTCAGTATCCTCTACTGCTTTCATGCCTTTCTTCTTCTTGCCCTTCATTTTACTTGGGGCTTTGGCCCGGGCAGGAAGGAAGAGGGTCCCATCCAGTTCATGAGACCTTCTCAGCACGACATCTTCATCAGGTGGGGTGGAGAACTCCTCCCAGGTTAAGTCTCTTCGACCTGTGGTGTTCCACAGGTGAGACCTCGCTAGGTTCCCAGCAGTAAAGGCTTTATGAAACCGGTTCTCCCAGTTCTCTGCGGCCCAAGCGTTGATTTTGCCACAGGTGACCTGTCCGGCCTTCAGATAATCCCCGAACTCCTTTGGCAGCTCTGATAAAACAAAAGAAAAACCGATTAGTATAAACTTAAAGGAAAGAGAGGTTCGTACAGAAACTTGAAGTAAAAACTTACGATCGCTCCTCCATCTACTTCGAAGTAGGCTAGGATTCTCCCCGGTTTTAATTTTCTTGCCATTCTCCCACGAGCCACTGACAAACAGGAACTGGCTCCTCCATTTACTCTCCGATTCTAGGAGATCATCAACAGCTTTAAGATCGTTCCCCATGTTGAAATGATAAAAAGGGAACTGGTGATGCTTTCACAAATTAGCCACAGCTGCAAACTCTTCCATAGGAAGAGGAATTCCAGATAGCCTAGACGCCATAATACATGACATCAAGGTGTACCAGCCGTTAGGGCTTAGCTGTGATGGACATAGCTTGACCAAGTGAAAATAGCATACTATTTCTGGGTCCAGTGGGAACCTAAGTCCCCAATTGAATAGCTCCGTAAAGAAGACTATCTCATTTCTTTTGCAATCCATCGGGGTCTCTGGATCGATGGGAATTCGAATCTTTACATTCTCAGGGATCCCCCATTTAGTACGCAGTCGTCCCAGATCTTTAGTATGGATGAACGCATACTTGGTCTTTAACAGAGATGAAAGATACTTGAACTCCACCTTGTGAAAGTAGGGCCCTACTCTCCCTTCGAGGCTCTCCGGCAGGTCCGGACGCCTCAGATACAAGTCCTCTTTGCCCTTCTTGGCAACAACGATAGCAGTTTCAGCCTGTCCGGAGGACTCAGACTCAAATCTAACCTCCTCGGTGGAGTCCTCCATCCTCTCCTCCATTATTGTTGGGGGAGCTTCTGTAGAAACAGCCCGGGGAGGGATGAAGCTTGGCACAGCTAATCCTCCGGACTGTTGGCTCTCTGAATGTTTTCGACTTATCACCTCAGTTTGAGTTTCTGAGGTTGAAGTTTCTTTGGGAGGTAAAGGACTGCTAGCCCCCGGACCGGCCGGCCTTTCCCGGAGAGTCCTAATAGTTGCCCCGGACCCTGATTCGCTAGTATTTTTGGAAGAAAGCCCTTTAACCAACCTACTTGGCCTTTTCATGATTAATTTGTCTGGGGAGTGGTCAGAATCGGACCCCATAGCAATGAAAGAGGATTTTTTCCTAACACTTGTGGCAGTGACCCCCGGTTCAACTATATGGATCGACTCTTGAACTGAAGAGCCAGATACTATGGGGGAGAGTGTTGATTGAAAGAGTTTTCTAGGTTTTGTACCTTTAGAAGAAGATGAACCTCTGTCAGATTCTTCGATTGAAGGGGCTGGTTTCTCGACAGGCGACGCTGGAAGCCATGCTGCAAGTCTTTTTTCTTTTTCAACTCTTTGAGCTTTCTCCAACTCTGAGAGATTAAGCCAACCGCCCTTGATCAGTGCTGTTCTTGCTGTGAACATAAACAACTAAGGAAATTTTGAAGTTTTAGAGAGATAAAGCTTTGGGTGAAATGGCAAAGTGAAAGAGATAGTGAGACTGTGAAAGGTGAAAAGAATTTATAGTAAATGTGAAAAACAGGTTTGATTCCTAGGAGAATCCGAAAAGTTGGGCAATAATTAAAAGACGGCGCTGATGTCATTTATGGCATTTAAAAGAGGTAACTTGTTCGAGAAAGTGGTGCAACTTTCAAGGTGAAAAAACGGCTAAAGTAACCAACCAGAGAGTGACACGTGTCCCACTAACTCTGACAAGAACCGTTTGGAATTCGTAACGTTTGGTCTGTCCGGTTCTGTCCTCAACTCTCTTCGAATTGATAAACCACTTCCTGAATCGGACTGTTTTTCAGTTCTTTGACAATGATACTTGTTCAAATACCTAAAAAAGGGGCTCCTGATGAGTCCGAATTCGAAGTGCTCCCCGGAAGGGCATCCCAAAGTAAATCTCTCCATAAACCGGACAGGCTCCAAGAGCTTAATTCGGACAGGACTTTTGAACCGGGCAGATGACTTCAAACACTGCAAGTCTAAAGCAGTTCGAACTATGACTAAAGTACTAAAAAACCTAAAACACTATCTGACTAAGCTACCTGCCCATCTACTTAAAACTCATGGGTCTTTAAACATGACCCGGGTCCATTAAACTTGACCCGAAAGCCCATAAGGGCCCAAATTACATACTATAAATACCCAACCACCAGCATTAACTATGGGTAACAAAAATTTACTGCTGCCAAGCTGCTCAATTCTCTCTCCACCTTGAAACACCTTGAAACACCTTCACACCACCCTGAAACACCCTCACGCCGCCCTAAAACTCCACTTGAAATTACCAGCCTACCCTCAGGCTACTTTTATCCTCACCAAACCCAAATGGCATTACCTTATAGCAATGAAGACCCCTGTCAGTGACAAATGTGGTATGCTCCTGATCCTTTGGATCTACTTGGATATGATTGTATCCGGAGAAAGCATCCATAAACGACAGTAGTTTGTTCCCATAGGTGGAGTCTACTAGTTGGTCAATCCGGGGAACTGGATACAAATCTTTTGGGCAAGCTCTATTGAGATCTGTGAAGTCAATGCACATGCGCCACTTGCCATTTTTCTTTTTCACCAGAACCGGATTGGCAGTCCACAAAGGATATTGAGACTCCTTGATATGCCCTATCTTTGTGAGCCTGTCCACCTCTTGTACAATGACATCAACCTTTTCCTTGGAGAAAGCCCTTCTCTTTTGAACTACTGGTGCAATGTCTTTCCGGACGGATAGGTGATGTGATATTACACATGGTGGAACCCCAGTAACATCGGCATTGCACCAAGCAAAAACGTGCTGATGACTCTTAAAAAACTTTAGCATCTCATCTTTCAAACCGGGTGGCATCTTGAACCTATCTTGACACTTTTCCCTTCTTCTAGACAATGTGTCTCTACCTCTTCGACTGGTATTAACACTCCCGGGGCCTCTCTGAGGTCATCAATTTCACCCTCACCCCCAGAAAGACCCTCAAATTGCTATTGTTCGTTGATACGAATTGCCCCCAGCGTCCGGGGAGCCATAGCTGTAGCATAACATTCCCTTGCAACCTTTTGACTGCTCCGGACAACTCTCACATGTCCCTGAGCAGCATATTTCAAACATTGGTGGACTGTTGAAGCCACTGCATACATCCTAGAGAGCCAAGACCTCCCGAAAATAACATTATAGCAAGTGGGACAATCCACCACAATAAAAAGTATCCTGATCATCTTCTTGAAAGGGCCCTTGCCCAACAAAACCTCTTCTTCGAACTCCCCGATCACATCTGTTGAGCTGCCAGTATAGCCCACAATTGATCTGTCCGAACTCTGAATTACAACTGGATTTTTCATTCTCTTGTATGTGGTTAAGAAAATGATCGTCTTATGTCATTGCCCCCAATAGATGCCCCTATGACAACAGCATCTTCATGGGGGCCAGCTATATCTCTCAAATCATCTTCATAAAAAACAATTAAGGAGAAAGGAATTTGCGACTGATAGGAAGTCATGCCTCCCTCTGGCTGGGTGGCCAAAGTATGAACGTGCCTCTTCCTCGAAGAAGCAGTAGGAGCTGTCATAGTATCCCCTCCGAAAATTGTAAGGGACTCAAAGAACTTAATGAGGCCGGAGACCGTCCTAGAACTCTCCTCAATTGCACCCACTCTATTTCGAGTTGGATCAGGATCCAAGTATTCAGATTCCACATCAAACCTCTCGATTATAACCATGGTTCCCTCCGGAGCAGCATTACTTGGACCAACCCGGTGAGTATTGTCAGGCATGTTACCTCCTCTTCTTTTGACATAAGCCCCCAGTTTTCCCCTTTCGATCAAGTTCTGAACCTCTTGCTTCAAAGTTATACAATCATCAGTGGTATGGCCAGTGTCATTGTGATACTGGCAAAAAGAGTTATTACGGTGTTCTCTAGGGGATTGTAGCGTGGCCGGTCTCCTATAGTGTACTTCTTCATTTGTTTTATTATAAATAGTGGCCACACTTTCCTTTAATTCTGCGAACCACTCCGGTTGAACCCAAGGCCCTATCTTGTATCTGGATTGCTGACTCTGAGCAGGAGCAGCTGGCTGAGACTGAGCTTTAACCCTACCATGCCCCTGTCCGATCTCCTTCGCCTTGTTTCCAGACTGATTCTGATTGGGATTTGGTGCCACCGGGACAGACCTCACCTGCCTGTGCACCCTTGTCTTCTTTGTTTCGTCTACGTTAATCTGTTTTCCAACCTGATTCAGCAACCCTCCCTAGGTCATGGCCTTCTTTATGGTCACTGAATCAGCCAAATTGCCAGGGTTCAAGCCCTGTCTTAAGGATGCTATTGCCACTTGCTCGAAGCAATCAGCCAACCCATTCTTGGTGTTCACAAAATGACTTATATATTCTTTTAAGGACTCGTTTGGTTCCTGAGCACAATGGAACCATTGTGTCTCCATTGCCCTTTAGCTCTTTACTCCCAACCAACTACCTTCGAAAGGCCACCCAAAAAGTGTCGAAATTCTTGATACAGCCTTGTGGTAGACTGTTATACCATTTCAGAGCACTCCCCGTAAACGATTAGGAGAATGCTCTGCATAGTAGCTTATCATCGTCATCAAAGTTCATCATAAAGTTCTTGAATTGTTCTAAATGGTTGTCCGGATCAGTACTGTCATCATACTTTTCCATTTTGGTGCTATCAAACCTCTTAGGGAGGTTTCCGGATAGAATTTTAGAAAACAATGGAGATTGCCTCCAATTCCGACCACGACTGAACACATTATCCTCATTTGGAGTTGCAAAGATACCTGGTTCATCGTGGAAGGCAAAAGGATCCATCAGCATCCGGTCTATATGCCTCCGGCTGTGTGATGTCCCTTTGCCAATATTCCTCTTCATCCTTCCATGTCTATCCCTTTTTCTCGAATATTTTTTTATCTGCTTTTGCTTCTTTTTAGTTCGACCCTCATCACTGCTAGAGGACAAGGATTCTTCAACTCCCTCATCATCCGAAGAGCTGTGAGAAGATTCTGAGCCTGAGTCAGAACTCTCCACTGGCTTAGACCGGTGAGACTTTTTAGAGCTGGCATGAGTCTTTTTAGAGCTGGCATGAGTCTTTTTGGTACTCACATGAGTCTTTGAAGGCTCATGCTCTCTGGGGTTATCGGTGTGATAAGCAACTGATATTTTTGACTTTTCTTTGATGCCCATCTTAGCCTTTTCTGCCCTCAGAGCTTCTATTTCACCTTTTAACCTATCGTGCTCTTCGATAGTGTACTCATCGTTTTCACCCACCACTTCGAGCAAAGCTGGTGGTACTTCCGGGACGTCCGGATTCATTCGGAGTGACTTTTCTTTCTGGTTTCGAATGCTTGATTCAGGCACCTTCTGCTCCCACTGTGGTCGCCAATTTGGTGTGGTTAATTTTAGTATGAGGGTAAATTTGTAATCTGTTCGGAGTTTTGTGGAGGGTTATAGGTGTTTAATATTTTGAGTAGAGAGTAGAGGGAGAATTAAGCAGCTTGGTTGCAGTTAATTTTCATTACCCACATTTAATGCAGGTGGTTGGGTATTTATACCTTTACATTTGGGGCCTTATGGGCTTTCGGGTCATGTTTAATGGACCCGGGTCATGTTTAAAGACCCATGAGCTCTATATAGGAGAGCAAGTAGCTTAGTCAAGAAGTGTTTAGGTTTTTTAGTACTTTTGTCATAGTCCGAACAGCTCGATGGGTTGAGTGTTCGAAGTGTGCTGTCCGGTCTGGTGAGTTTGGTCTGATTTGTCCTTGTCCGGAGAGGAGGCAGAATTCGGACTCATCAGAAATATCTCTACAAGTTCAAATATATGATCAATATTCTTGGTATTTTTTAACAATGTATTATCAATGCACACTGAACATTTCAACCTATTTGGCTAGTTAAAACTTTGCTTATTAACCTTCGATATATTTCTCCGATAAACGTGAAGACCTCACTCGTGATAAATGTAGTGATATCTTGATTAACTAGGTGCATTTGAATTTGTTTGTATCAAATATAGGAATCCATGAATAACAATAGCTTGTTTATTGACGTGAATTTTACCAACTGATCCCCTCTCGTAATTGAGAATGAATATTCTGGATAATTCTTGTCAAATTAGCATGTTTTCACACACATCAGCCACTTCTTAGTTTTATTTCGAACGAGAATTGGGTTTGCTTTCCAAATATGATATCTAGACTCACGGATATGCCATACATTTGATAGTCAGTCAAAGTCATCCAAAATTGTTTCATCATTCTCAAGAGAGAAATCTCGTCTTCGCTATTTGGTAGGCCGAACATTTGGGTTGGCCAAAATTTTATGGAAAAATATGGCAGACGGTACCACTGTCAGGTCTTCAGACTTCTAAGAAAATATATCTAAATTGTTAGTTAAAATATATAATAAGGCAGTTCGGTGTCTACTATATAGAGTTTTTTCTTTTTCAAACAATTTCCCTTAACAAACTTAACTACTTATGTATCCTTCTCGATAAATATTAGGCTCAAGGCCTCGTGGGGATTATCGGGCCCCTCAATCTCAAGCGAGACCCATTCTAAATGTTATTTCTTTAAAGAGAAAAAGGTCGCATACATTCACAGACGACCTTCTGATTTTCTTTGATAACTGAATCTTTATTCCTAACAATATACCCAAAACATTGGTGCACAGTAGAAACGATATCATGTATTTTTCCAAGCAATGATAGTCGGGGGATAACATTATAAGGAGGAAAATATTCAACCACCATAAACAAGACACTCAAAATCTTCTTAAACTCTTCTTTACCGAGATTGACCTTGAACCTCAAACTCACCACATAGAGGGGAATCATGTCCTATAGATCCAATCATTGTCTTTTAGAAATTCTGAAGAGTGATGAGGTTCCTCATTCTATCAAGTGTTCATTTAAAAAACATATTTACCGAGCTATCTAAAGCAACAATAAATTTCTTGAAATTAACCATTGCAATACAAATAATTATATTAAAACATCTTCATAGATATGTTATTCCTCAAATATTTTCCTTGTCAAAAATAATTTAAAGGTATAGAGTTCGATATGGATGTGCATAGGTTTGAAATTGATATTTAAATTCAAGTTCATAAGCATACCTCTTTCTTGAGGACTTTGTGCCTCGTGAAAGTGAGCATCCCCAACTTTAGTTCCAGTGACATCGCGATTATTATTGAGATCCACATAATATAAAGTCTAACATAACTAAGGTCTAATCATACTTTGGGTGTACAAGAGTGCTTCAATTCTTACAGCCTCTGGTTTTGGCTCATAAGCTTAGGTTCGACTTTAACTTCGCCTCCACTAGCATGGCCTTTGAAAAACTCAATGAGCTTCCCGTCTTCAATAATATTTGAATATTCTCCCTTACATATCTGCAATCCCTCGTGTTATGTACTACATAATTATGATACCTGCAAAACATTTTTTGGTTCCTCTCTTCTCAGAGTTTGATCATATAGATACGTTTTCATAAATATAATTTTTTTAGCATTGCGATCGATGGTTATTATACTCTCGATTAACTCCGTATAGTTACCTCATCGAGTCCACCTACTTTTGTGGTCAACTTGGCCTTATCCTGAAGAATCTTCTAATAACACTAATGACTATAGAAACACGTACGATATTTAACCACCAGTTATTTTTAACTTTTTATAATTCATATATTTCAAACTTATTTAGTAAATAAGAACCAAACTCTTATTTGCGCAACAATTTGCACGTAATTCCGCAATTGAAACATGAACCTTGTTTATTTTTAGCAACAAAATTACATGTAATCCAGTAACTGACAAATATTTATTTTTTCCAGACTTATTTGAAAACCTAATACACTTAATTATGCAACTAAAAAACATAAAAATAAAATAAAAAATAGATTTTATAGATCTATTATGTTGTTTTAAAATAATAAAATCAATTATATTCTTAGATTTCTTTAACTATATTTCAAACAAGATATTTTAAAAATAAAAAAATAGCTAAAAATATTTGAGACTATTTATTTATAAATAATGGTATAGTTATTTTTTAAATACTCAATTATTATTCGATTAATATATTTTATGAGTAACTATTATATAAAATTATTTATCATTATAATTCGATTCAAATAATTCTGAATGGTAAATTATTTGAAAATCAAATTTATTGATATTCTAATTATAAAAATAAATTTTAAACTGTCATTAGAAATTTCTTTGTAAATGATAATTATTAAATAAACTAAACCAAATATATCTTATAACAAATTAAATAAACCTCACTAAAATTTCAATTTCGAGTAAAAAAGAGGTGGTTCAAACCGACGTTGAATTTCTTTTAGATTATCTCGTTTGAATCATACGGCACCGACAGGTGGTTCTCCAATGCCACGTGGTCCTCGGACAGATCTTTACTTTACTCTTTAGTGATAAATTGTCATGAAAAAATAGAAGAGTACAAAAGAAAAAAAAAATGGAAGAAGAGAAGAAAAGAGGGTGTTTGAAATGCAAGAAAGTAATAGTCTCCTTCTTCAACTGCTGTCTTCTTCATTCTTCACCTCAACAACCACCAAGTCACCCAACTTCAGACCCACAAAAACAAGTAAGAAAAATAACCAATCTTCTTCTTTTTATTTAATCTGTTAAGCTGTAGTTTTTTTTTTCTTTTTTTTTTTTACAAAACAAGAGTTAAACTAAATTTTAGAATATAAAAGTAAAGTTAAAAAAAAAAAGTGTGATTGAAGTATTATTGGATCATAAGTTGATAATGCAGGAGAAAAATTATGATGTGAAGATATCACCAACAACAACAACAAGGACTATAAAAGTTGGAAAAAGGCCTCAAAGACCACCAGTTAGCACCGGAGGAGGTCCAAAAATCAACTGATTTATTTTGCTAATCTTTAAAGGTTTCTCTTTTTAGTCAATATACTCTTTCATTGTTTTTCTTTTGGAAGTGGCTTTTCTGAAGAAACCGGTGACCAAAATACCTTACACGTGTACAAAAGCATCTCAACAGCTACTTTAAAATTGAAAAATTTAGATTATCAGATAGTGTAAGGTTTTGGCTAAATTTCGCTAAAAAAAACTATAACCGGCCAAAAAAAAAGTGGATGATTTATGGTTATTACTATTTTGTCATCTATTTAAGTAGATCCGGTATTCTTTTAGGTCCGGACTGACCTTCCATCTGGTTGGTGACTTGGTGGGAAGTGTTTTTTTCGTTTAAATTCATCTTGTCTGCCGGGTGAGAAAGTCCATCGGACTGAGATAAAAAGATATTTTTGATAATTTGACAAAAATTTGAAATAGACTATTTTTCTGACAAAATTTAACAAAAACCATAATCATTCTTTATATAATTAAGATAGTCTTTTATCTTATAGGTAAAGAAAATGAACAACAATAAATAAGGGGTAACTTTCACTATCATTTTACATATAATGATATAATCTAATAGGATTTATTTTTATAATTAAAATAATTTTATATTTTATAAGAGAAAATGAACAAAAAAAAACTTAATCGTGATGATCGGTCTGTTTTTATAATTGGACTCAATCCAATGAAGTTGGATGGTGATGATTTTGTTATGAATGAATTTTTTTTGGGTGTTCCATATTTCTGGAAAGCTTGTCTCTCCGGTTAATTCCTCTCCCAACCGAATAATCTCTTCTTCCTCAAAGCCAATATTGAGTCTATGTGGAGAAAATTTGGCTTTGTGGACTTCAAACTTCTCTTCGAAGGTTACTTCCTTTTCAAATTTGGTTCTGAATAGATGGCTAAGAAAGTTTTGGAAGGTGCACATTGGCATTTTGGTGGCAATTTGATGATCCTAGAATATTGGTACCTCTTTCTTCTCTTATCAAATACCCCCATACTGAGGTTCCCATTTAGGTCAAAGGTATTTAACTTACCTTTGGAATCATGGACGGCTGAGGGATTTAGCAAAATCGGATCAGCTATTGGCACACCCTTGTTTGTTGACAACCAGACTAAGAGGATGAACAAGCTGCATTCAGCTATTCATTCTTCCAGTATGGGTTGTGTCACTAACAAACTTAATCGTCTCCAACTTGATCTTGCCATTCTTAACCGGAATGAGTATAGTGATATTAGTACCAGGGTTACTAATGCTCAAAAAACTCTATTCGTTGCTCAAGCTGCCCTTGCCAATGATCCTCTCAACCTTTCTCTGGTCTCCAAAGAAGTTGAGGCATTCTCAAACTTCATCTTCCTGAGTCGTGCCGAAGAGTCCTTCCTCTAGCAAAAATCTATAGAAAACTGTATAAAGCTTGGGGAAAAAACATAAAATTCTTTCACAATAGTATTAAAACTCGTCTTTTCCGAAATAAAATTGTTTCTATCAATAATGATCAGGGGTTGTGTTTCTTCTCCCATTAGCATCTCAAAAGTCTTTGTTAGCTACTTCGAAAAATTAATAGAGGTCATCCTGAGGATTACCAGGGGTTTGAAAAAGTTGCATCCCTTCTTTCTACCAAAGTCAAGGAATGTGACAAGATTCATATGGTCCGCGAGATCTCTCGTGAGGAGATTAAATCTGTCATTTTCAGCATTGATAGCAACAAGGCGTCTCGCCCTGATGGTTTTAATTCTTTCTTCTTCAAAAACTCTTGGAATGTGGTTGGGGAGGACATCTGTAACAGTGTCCTTGAATTGTTCCATACCAAAATCATCAATTCTGCTTGGAAGTCCACTTCCATCGCTATTATCCCCAAAAAGGAATCACCTTCGGAGGCTGCCGATTTTAGGCCAATTTCTCTTTGTAATGTTGTTTATAAGATTATCTCCAAAATCTTAGCCAACAGAATCAAAGACTCATTTCCATATCTTATTAACAATTCCCAATCGGCTTTCGTCTCGGGAAGAAACATCTCGGACAATATCCTTATTTCCCAATAACTCTTTAGAGGCTACCACACTAATGCTAATGGCAAAGGGTTGCTCTAAAGATTGATCTTAAGAAGGCTTTTGACAACGTGCGTTGGCATCTCATCCTGGACATTCCGGTGACAATGAATTTTCCAGATAAGATGATCAATTGGATCATCAAATGCATATCCTCCCTCTCTTACTCCATTATCATCAACGGAGACCCTCAAGATAACTTCAAAGGTAGAAAATGTCTCCGGCAAGGGGACCCGCTCTCTCCCTTCCTCTTTGTTCTGGTCATGCAAGTCCTTTCCTGTACTCTTAAGGAGAAGAGTTCCGATAAAAATTTCAAATTCCACTGAGGAAATGCCACAAACTTAAGCTCACGAATCTCCGTTTCGTAGACGATCTCATGATTTTATATCATGGGGACGTTAAATCTCTTCTCTTTATCAAAGAGGCCCTGATTGATTTCCATGCCCTTTCTCGACTCAAAGGAAATTCTTCTAAAAGCCACATTTTTCTCTCGGGTATCAATTACCCTATAAGAGTTGAACTTCTTTCCATTATGGGTTTACCTAAAGGATCTCTCCCATTCAAATACCTGGGAGTTCCTCTCCTTACATGGCGGCTTACCCATACAGACTGTCGTCCCCTTCTTCACAAGATTACTGCTAGAATAGACTCTTAGACTTCCAAGCATCTATCCTATGCGGGCAGACTCTAGCTCATCAAGTCGGTCCTCTTTGCCGGACAAGTTTATTGGTCTTTTATCTTCATTCTTCCCTCCAGGATCATTAAAGAGCTCACTCAATACCTTTTTTCTCTTTCTCAGGTCGGAATCTGCTATGAAAACCCATAGGGCTAAATTAGTCGGTCCAAAATTACCTCTCCCACAAAAGATGGTGGCTTTGGGATCCTAGACCTCAAAATCTAGAATCAGGTGGTTGTCCTCAAACATCTTTGGTCTATTATCAGTAATAATAATCATTCAATCTGGAGTGATTGGATTAAAATAGAAAAAATAAAAAATAAAAATTTATGCGATCTTTCTCTCGGATCCTCTCCCTATTGGATTTGGAGGAAAATCCTCCGGCTTCGGCCTATGGCGAGCAACTTGTATAGGGTGGCTATCGGGAATGGTTCGAATACATCTTTCTGGTTTGAACTATGGCTTCTCCCCATCTCCCTTGTAAAGAACTATGGGTCATTGATGATTCCAGACTCGGGAAGAACCTCAAAGTTTCCGAGATCATTCTCAATGGTAATTGGAATTTGCAATCTCTTTTCAGATCCGCAAGTGCCAGAAGCAACGCTAATCTCAAGGAGATCAACAGACTCATCCTCTCCCTCTCATATCCTAACATCTTTGCTCAAGACGTCCATTATTGGAATGCAAAATCTGGATGCAATAAATTCACCATCAAGGACACCTATAATGCCATTTGTATGCCCAACCCAGCAGTGGGGTGGATCGGGTTAGTATGGAATAAATACAACATTCATCGACATTCTTTCATCATCTGGCTTGTTGTCCAAAACAAACTGTCCACTCGGGATAAGTTGCTCAGTTGAGGTTATAATACCTCGACTGACTGTGTTCTTTGTAACTCTGCTCTGGAAACCTCAGCTCACCTCCTCTTTGACTGTAGTTTCTTTTAGAGAATTTGGAACAACACCAGTTCTAAACTAGGTTTCCCCTTCATTAATTCTAACTAGCAGTCTTGGATAAATGAGGCGTCAAACTGGTCTCAATCTCGAAACCACTATCTCTGGCGCGCTTGTCTCGGCGCGGTTATCTACCACGCTTGGAAGGAGAGGAACTCAAGAATATTTGGTTCCCTTACCGCCTCCATGGTTTCTCACCGAATCTTCTCCGATCTTCGGTTCAGATTTCATGGTTCCAAGATATGCTGGCCTTCGTAACCGATTCCCTCTAATTATCTCTTTCTCTTATTACAGGTATTCTCTCTTTTGACCAAGACACTTGGTATGGAATCTTATAGAGATATTCCTCTGGAGCTCTCATCTGGTCGTCTTGAGGTCTCTGGTTTCTCAGTGATGATGTTCCCACTCCCGCTCCTTTTGTTACTCTTTAAGTTGTTATGCTGATGTCCATACTATTTTACCTCGGCTAATTAGTAATTTTGTTTCAGTCTTTCACTTATCTATTGTATCTCATCGGGGTATGCCCCATGTATTTGTATGAACTCTCTATTTATTTAAATGTTTTTATCCACAAAAAAGCGTCTATTATAAGGGGACATAGGGAATAACATTTTTGGAGATGAGTATTCATTTTAAAGATAATTCGAGAAAAAAATAATTTCCATCCGCAATCATTGTTGTAGAAAATCTTAATATGTTTAATATGTGTTCCAACAATTTTTTTATAGTTGTTTTACTACTACGGTTTTTTTTACAGAAAACATTAATTAGTTACTTCATTCGTTTAATTTGATATAATAATAAAAGCTTCTCACGTGTAATTTTATTTAAAAATTTAATTTTATAGAATATAAAACAAATGATTTATAAATCCTTAGATGAACCGGAACTAATCTATAACTAACATTAACTAAACCCTAACAATTATGCAACAAACCTCAACTAATATAACAAATCTATATTATTCAATTATTTCGTTTTGATTCTTTATTTTTTGTTCAATTTTCCCTAACAAATCTTCTCTAAACTAAACTCGATCTAGAGCTTAATTTATCTACTTCATAACAAATTCCAAGCTTAATTTTCAAACTTTAAAAAAAATCACCCTTAAGTGGCTTTGTGAAAATGTCAACAACTTGCTTTTTGAGTTCCACAATTCTCCAAATGAATCACACATTCATTTACAAGTTCACTCAGAAAATGAAAACAAACTCTGTGTTTATCTCCCATAAAAAGTTGGATTCTTAGACAACTTTTTAGTTGCGATGATGCCACATAAAATAGTTATGCTCCCCTATACTTCACGCTCCAATTCCTTTAATACTCTTAAGAACGAAACAACTTGACAAACATAAACTGATACTGCTACATACTTTGCCTCAGTAGTACAAAGAGTAACAATCAACTCCTTCTTTGAAAGTCATGCTACTACCGCTTCATCCATAAGAAAAACATAGCCTGATGTACACTTTCTACTCTCAACATCTCTAGCAAAATTATTGTAAGTATATACTAGTAATTCACCTTTTCTTTTTCTCCCATACAATATTTTAAAATCAATGGTGCCTTTTAAATTCCTTAAGACCCTCTTAGCTGCTAGTAAATATAACATAGTAGGCTTTGACATGTATATACTTAGAAAACTTACAAAAAACTATAGGTCAGGTCTGGTTGTTGTGATATACATGAGACTTCATATTATTCTTTTATAGTAAATCGCATCTACTTTTTCTCCTCCCTCATCCATATCGAGTTTGTTACCACGTACTACTGGATTAAACATTCCATTGAAATTATTCATCTCAAACCTCTTGATAACTTCTAAAACATAGTCGATACATGAGATATAAATTCTATGTGGCATTCGCATTATTTCAATTCAAAGAAAAAATCTCATCTTACCCAGATCAGTCATCTCAAACTCATTTTGCATAATATCTTAGCATAGAGATGTCGTTAATGTGTAAATGAGTTCGTCCACATAGATGTCACAATCAAAATATCACTTTGTGTGTTAGTTTTAAGAAACAAGGTTTTGTCATTGTGGGATTTCTTGAACTCTTCCATGATAAAATATTATTTTATCTTACTAAACCAAGTTCTTGGTGCTTGTTTTAAACCGTATAGTGCCTTCTGGAGTTTGTAAATCCTGTCTTCATCTTTTTTAAGTATATATCATTTTGGTTGTTTAATGAAAACATCCTCCAGTGGAATTCTTTACAGAAAAGCTGATTTCACATCTAACTTGTATATTTCACATCCTCTTTAAGCTGTTGTAGTTATAAAAGTTTTGATCGTATCTGTTTGATCAACATAAGAATATACTTTTGTGTAGTCAATTCCATATTTTTGAGAGTATTCATTTACCACTAGTCGAGCTTTATATTTTTTTTCATCTCTCCGTGTTTATTCAACGTTTTTTACAGATCCACTTCACTCTGATGCATTTGGCTCTATCTGGTAGACTTGATAACGTCCAAGTCTGATTCTTGACGATCGATTTTATTTATTCATCCATTGCTTCTCTCCACTTCAAACTTCTTTCTACTTTTTCAAAAAAAAATTAGATCCTCAGCATTTATTTCAAAGATGTTTACCTCATCTTCTTCTTCACAAATTTTATTTTATGTAACATAATCATTCAAATATCATTGAGGTCTAGTAGCGCTTATTGTTCGTGTTGTAGGATTTTGATCAGTTTGAGCATGACTTTCTTTATTCTCGACTTCATCATTATATTATTTAAAGTAAGTATTCTATTCAGATTCAGATTCTCCTATGACACTAACGTCAGATTCACTATCCTCCCAAATCGAATCATCATCATTCAAGGTCAGTTCAATATTTTATTGAATTTTTTCCCAATTTCAGTCTTTTTTTAAAATAACATCATTTCTTATCATAATCTTCTTTATAATTGGATTATACATCCTATAACCCCTGGATTGCACAATATAACCATATAAACTCCAATTATGCTTTTATCGTCAAACTTACCTCGTTTTTCATCTGAGATGTGTACATGACCGAGACTTCCCCAAACTCAAAAATGTTCCACACTTGGCTTTAATCCGCTCTATTGTTGTTATAGTGTCATATTTCTTACAACAATTGTGGGACTTTTATTAAGAATATAGAATGTTTACAGTTCTACATTTGGCCAAAATATCTTTGAAATGTTCCTTACAAAAAGTATTGATCTCACCATGTTCATAATTTTAGAATTTATTTTGCTCTCAATGTATTCCTCTTACAAATTGGCATCCTATGATGCTTCCTCACTAAACAGTCTAAGCAAGTAAAATTCTGTGAATTTAAAATAGGATAACCACAAACCATACCTTTACTTTGCAACATCTGCAATACTCGATGGCTTATATAACCATAACGTTCATGCCAAACTTAGCTTTAACTTATGAGGTTGTTTGCAAAAAAAATTATTCTCTAGATTTAATTCTATTTATTTTTTTATCAAACAACATGAACATCATATTAATGCTCATTTTGTTTTTTTCTATCAACCCCTTCTTCTTATGATAGATCTTCCCATTTTGGACATTCATTCTAAAAATTTCCAATTCGATGAAACCTGTCACATTCCACGATACTTTTATTGAAAAATAATCTACTTCGACCACGTCATCTTCCTCTTGTATCACTTACTCTCCCTTGATTTACACTTAGTACTTGTCCATCTCTTTTGTCTGGTTTTTAAAAAAATTGTTCATGAACCGCCAATTTTTTTTGCAGTTCATCAACTGAGATACTCTCAATCTCCTTTGATTCTTCAATTCACACCACTACGTACATAAATTTTTACTTAACGTTCTGAGAATCTTCTGCACAACCTTTGAATTAGATAAAAATTCTCAATTGCTTCTCATCTTATTCATGATAGCCAACACACGTGTGAAATATTCTTCTATATTCTCAGATTTCTTCATTTCAAGCACTTCGAAGTCTCTTCATAACTTTTACAAAAGTGATTTTTTCACTCTTGTATTTCCTCTGATTTTTTTATTTATTGACTCTTTAATCATCTTTGAGGTTTCCCTGTCCAAAATTTTCTCTAACGTTATTCTGGCAATTAATTGATAGAGATAATGGTTGATGTTGTGATCGTTGGTTTTGGCATCTTCAAGTTACAGCTCAGTTACAGTTCAATTACAACTCAACCAATTTGAATCGCAAAGAACAAAAAATAAGAAAATAAAGATTCAGAGAGGATAAAGAAAAAATCGAAGGAAAAAACACGAAAAAAGGATTTAATGAATATATTCAGCTGTAGTTCAATCAGAATTTCAACCAATTCGAATAAAAAAGAAAAAAAGAATAAAAAAAGAGAGAAAATAGAACAAATAAAAGGAAGAAAGAAATCAAAAAAAATAGAGAGTCTTTAATGAAAATATCTAATTTGATAAAAAAAAAATAGTCTTATCAAATCGGTAAGAATATTTAAAGGATATTACAAAAAGTGAGAGTTAGTGATAACCACCCACGTGGACATTAAATTACCGATAACCATATAGATTTTAAAGTTTACAAAAAGTCACTTGTTACATAAATTCTTCCAATAATACCCATGAAACACACAAATATTGATATACTATAATTAATTAGTTTAACCTTCAAAAACTCAATATCTTTCAAATCCTAACTTAAAATATTTTTCTAAAAACACATATATTTCTATTTTTTTAAAACTAACAAAACGAACTCCATAAGTGATATGTTTTAAGATTTTTTTCTTATTTTCGTCACCAAATTACATATAATTTTACAACTAGAAGATAAGTGATTTTTCCATACTAATTTACACGTATTTTCACAACTAGAACATGGTCCGTTTTTTCTCTAAAATTCTAAATTCAGCACAAAAAATATATATATACTTTCACTGCTACAAAAAAAAATAGTTGTTTCACATCTAATTAACATTTATTTTCACAAAAACAAGTTATATTTTGTTTTTTTTTCGCACAATCATACTTATTTAACAATCACAATCCTATTTCCACAAATAATTTCCTCTTGTTTACGCAACTCATTTGCACGTAGTCACACAACTGGAACATATTTTTTCAGCAACCAAACTATATATAATTCTTTACTTGAACACAGTCTATTTTTTTATAAAAAATATCAATAAAAAATACACATATTTTTACAACTACAAAAAGTTAGTTGTTGCACACCCAAATAACAATTATCTTCACAAAAACAAGTTTTATTTGTTTTTTTATACAATCAAACTTATTTAGCAATCAAAATCTTATTTTTGTAACTATTTTCTTCTTATTTGCGCAACACATTTGCACGTAATTCTGCAACTAGAACATAGTTTTTTTAACAACCAAATTACACGTAATTTCGCATTTGGATCACAATTTTTTATAACAAAACCAAATTACACGTAATTCAGAAACTTGAGCATATTTGTTTTTTCTAGACTTATTTTGCATCTCAATCATAGAAAATTACGTACCTATACAAAATTTTAATTTTTTTTCATAGATCTAGTTTTCGTCTAAGAAAAACAAAACCAATGATAATTTTCGTTCTTTTGGAGTTATGGTTTAAAAGATATGACATTTAAAACTAAATATAAAATAATAAAAAAAAACATTTTGATGCTAAGTAAAAATGTTTATTTTGTTAAATAGAATCAACATGTAAATAATTATGAATGACTCTCCAAAGTAAGAAAACAAACTTCCTGGGAGTTATAGTAGACCAAATTTTCTTGTGAAAACTTGATTTGATTTTGGGGCTTCTCACAGAGTTCCAAGTCCATTTGAAATTGAAGAGATGATCTAGAGATAACGTACAGATCATTTCATCATCTTTTTCTTGATTTATTTTGCACTTCATGATTCTGTTCTTTCTGTTATCAGGTAAAGATCCTAACAGAGGAGTCATGTCCCAATTATTGGCCTTCTAGAAGGTGTTGACCTTGGCCTTCAAGAACCACTTATTTGAAGGCAATAAGTGGTCCAGAATGGGGGCCATGTCATGAAAATTCTCTATCGAGAAGTCCATTTCGCCTTTGCCAAGGAGCCACTTCACATTTTTTCAACTTTGCCCTTAATACACATTAAACGTTTCCAGGTAAAAGAACAACATTTCCTATAATTAACTTCTAATGAAAGAACATTTTTATTATAAGTATCATGCATGAGTAAAGCCCAAGTGGATTTTTTCTTTCTGTAATTAAACCAAAGATTTTGAGAGTATGTGGTTTAATATCAGAAATTTTTCTGATATTCAATCCACCCTCCTCAAAAGGATAACAAATTTTTTCCCAAGAGGTCCAATGAATACTTTTTTCATTTATATTAGATCTCCAAATAAATTTATTAAAAGTGTTTTCCAATCTTTTAATAACAGAGTTAGGTAACATAGAACTTTGCATCCAATAATAAGTAATATGTAATAGAATAGTAGAGATACGAGATAATCTTCCCCCATAAGAAAGCTGTTTTATGTTCTACTCCATGATCTTTCCATTAATTTTATCCAATAATGGAGTAAAATTAACTGCTTTGTTGTTGTTATGCAGGGTCACATCAAGATAACAAGTAGGGAGAAAGTCTGTAATGAAACCAGTTGAGCTCTCCACACTATTGGTTCTGCAATGCTGCATCTTTTTTCGAGGTAACCATATTTATTTTCTCTTTATTAATACACTGACCATAAACACTTTGATACTTGTCTAAGAAAGAACTAAGAATATTAATAAATTTAGGTAAAATATTAGTATAAATAATAATGTCATCAGCTAAAGCTGTGCAAAGAATAATAATACTCGACCTAGAAGCATATTTCATAAAGCAATTTGACTCAAACAAATTTTTAAGACCTCTAAGTAAAACTTCTTCACCGAGAATGAAGAGGCTTGGAGACAAGGGATCTCTTTGCCTCAAGCCTCTTTTAGTTTTGAAAAACCCAAAAATATTCCCATTAATAAGAACATAAAGGTTAATATTACTAATCATTTAATTAATCAGACATGTAAACCTTCTAGAAAAACCAAAAAGATTTAAAACTTTAATAATAAAAGATATGGACATTCTGTCAAAGGCTTTTGATATGTTCAATTGGACCATAATATCTCATTTTTAGGCTTCATATCCAAATCAAAGGCCAACTCTTTGGCAATGAGAATATTCTATTGGATAGTTCTATTTTTGACAAATGCACCTTGAGTGTTAGAAATAATGAGAGGGAGAACTTTAGAATTTATATTGTTTAAAAACCTAGAAAATATTATGTTAAACATCGTACATAAACTAATAGGCCTGTAGTTTCCCTAGTTAAAAGGATTAGCATTCTTAGGAATTAGACTAATTCCAGTGGCAAACATTCCATTAGGAATCTTGTAGCCCTCCAAAAAAGAATTAATAGAACTACAAAGATCATTTTTAATGGTGTGCCAGTACGTTTTATAGAAATTAATATTATATCCATCCAAACCTGCTGCACTATGATTTTCCACAGTACTAATAACTTCCCAAATTTCATCTTATTTTACAGGCATCATGAGGTTACTATTGTTCTCCTCTGATATAAGCTTAGGAATAATATCCAAGATAGGGTCAGACAACAACTCAGCTTCTTCATCACAACTGCTATAAGAACTAGAAAATAGATAAGTAGAAAAATATTTTACAACAGAGTTATATATTTTATTTTCATTATAAATCCAATCATCACCAACTTTTGTTCATTTTATAGAATTTTTCCTTCCTTTCTTATTAACATAAGCATGGTACACTTTAGTATTCCTATTAGCTTCTCTAAGCCATAAATTATAGCATTTCTGCTTCCAAAAAGACTCTTCAATTCTAATATCCTTTAGATGCATAGCTACAACCTTTTTAAGATTAGCATTAGTAACACTATTGTTATCATTTTGGTAAATAATTTCCATACTTTTAACCTTTTCCTCAGCTTCTTTTATATTACTGAAAATATTACCAAAATGGTTTTATTCCAGTTTCTAAGACAGCTTCCAAGTCTTTTCATTTTGAACCAAAAGATATTATTAGGAGTAGCACTGATACTTAAGTTCCGATTCTTTTCAACAATATCAAGAAAGGAATAATCAGAAGTCCACATGTTTAAAAACTTAAAAATTCTTTCGTAATTATATAGGATTATAATTAGCAATAAAAGCACTAATAAGCAGGGGGACATGGTCAGAACAAGTTCTGACCATGTTAATAACCTGTCTAATAGTTTCCACTTCATATTTTTGTTCCAGGTAAACTTTGAGCCCACGACACCAGCATCTTCTAGATGACAACCAGAGATAACTTCTACAGATTCATCCCCGCTACTTTGACACAACGTAGTGCAACTAATTTGCTCCTCATCAGAAGCAACGACATTAAAGTCTCCCATGGTAAGCCAAATCCAATTCTCAGTAGAGATTCTTTTGAGATAAGTCCACAAATTCCTTCTTAAAACTTTATTACACAACGTAAATAACAGTGATAACAAAGTTATTAGGGATACCATGATAACAGACTTCTATGTGAAGTAATTGATCAATATTAGCAAGGATACTAATATTGATATCATTAGACCAAAAAACCCAAATCTTATTAGTATAATTTGCACAAAAATTAGGAAAGTTTAACCTTGCAGCCACCTCTCCTTGAGCTTCAACTTTGACTAAAGGCTTCTGAATAACAAGAATCCTCACCATTTCCTTTATAAAAATGTCTTTTAATCTTCCCACAGTAGGATTATTGTTAATTCCTCGAACATTCCAGTTTAGAACTTTAATCATTATGAGAGGCTGTTTTGTATTTCTTTTAAATTCCTGTATATTGCAGAGATCTTAAAACTCTTTTACTTGGTCGCTTGCCTTTATTTATTGTCTTAAGTTTTTTTTTTTCAGAATGTTGTTGAAGCTCTTTTCAGTGGAAGAATCCAAACTTATCATTTTGATAGGAGAGGTACACTCACTTCCGATATTATCTTTGGTTGGAGAGAAGTTTCTTAAACAAAGATTACTAGATTCTTGAGTTGAATCCATAATTTTGCTTATCTCTTAGTGCGTCTATGGCTTCTTTCTCATCTGTAGGATTCTTAATATCATCACTTATAATTTGAAGATTAGACATTTTTTTGAAGTCTTAAAGATTTTTGATTAAGATTTCCCTTTAAGCTCAAAGCCTCCTCTCATTTATCATCAGAAGTAATTGACTTTGATATAAAAGGATCCCTGTCTATTACTATCTACTTTAGCTTAGGAACATAAACCAGATTTGTATCTTTTTTATTTCCAGCTTTAGTGATATCCTTCTTGTAAACATTATCTTTTATCAATGATGAATCAATATTAAAATTTCTAGCAGATACATTATTCGTATCGTTTTCTTTTCTTTTTTGGCCTTTAACACATTCACTTTGATTGTGCCCCTGGTGATAGCAAACAGAGCAATATTTTGGGAGATTCTTGTAGGACACAAACAGCAAACACCCATCATTTTGGCGAAAACCTACCCAACATTTTGAATGAAGCTTAACAGCCACATCCATCTCAACCAATTGGTAAACAACATTGTTATAAGACCTGTTCTTTTCAACGAATTGAATTTTATAGGAGAAACCAAGAGTAGAAACAACCTCAGAGATAATATGATTATCATTAATAAATTTTGGTATTCACTCAAGCCTTAACCAAACGAGAGCCATAGAACTTTCATATTTTACGTTAAAATCAGGCGTCCATCTCAAAACACGCATCAAGACACTTCCCAAGTACCATACTCTTCTTTCCCAGAACTTAGCAGCATCCTCCCTATGATCAAACTCAAAGATGATGTGACGAAAATCCCATTTAAAGAAATTGAAACATCCTTTAAGTTTTAGAGAACTTAGAAAACTATCAACAACCGATTTCTTGGAAATTCCTAATGAAAACTTTTCTACCAAAGTAACCTTTGCAGATTTAGCCAATTTTTCTTTAACTTTTCTCGAATACTAGATAGAAATATGATTTTCTTTGTAACAGATAGTCTCAGAAATCGTTTCAGCCTTTTGCTCCGTCATAGATTGTTTGACATCATCAGAAAAGGATTTACCCACTCTACATGTTTCAGACTGGCTGTTGTTTCTTGAACCAAGAACTGTAAATTCTTCTTCAAAGACATCATTATACATATATCTCCATGTATAAAGAAGAAGCAATATAACAAGGAAAATGAAGCTTAATCAAAAATCGCCATTAATGGCAAACCTGGAGCTTTTTCTCTCTCCTATTTCTATAAAAAAAAATCCTTAAAGTTGGTTATTTGTTGTGTTTAAATTTTAGTTACGATAACTCAATTGGATGAATCAAATTGAAAATAATTTGATTTTTAGATATTCTTTTGATTTTTTAATCTTAATAAGAAAAATATATTATATTACCAAATGTATGGATTTTTTAGTGATCAAATTTAATATATAATTTTTTATTTTAAACTTTTCCTATTACAGTACAGAAGATTACAATTGGGGAATTCAGTACGTGCGTATGTTTACTGTATATAAACATGAGAAAAAGACATCATCTTCAACCAAACTTAACTCACTTCGATCGTTTGTCCCACCAAAAGGAAGAGAGAGAAAAAAGCTTTTCTCTGAGAAATCTTCCAAACAAAACTTCAAACTTTTGTTAAATTTTTTATCTTGCATCCCATGGAGGCTTCTCTTACTCTGCAACCCGACCCGGAATTTTCTTCTATCTCCACCGTTGAAGCCGAAAACCTTTCCACTGCCGATTTCAACCCGACAGTCGGAATTCATCCTTCTAAACCCTTCACCGATTATGCCGAAAATGATAAGAGAAAATCAAAGCACAAAAAGAAGAAGAAAAATGTCGACACAGAAGATGTCTCTTCCTCTTCATGTTCATCGCCGTTACCTAATAAAAGCACGCGGGTGGCGTACAAACTACGCAGCCCCACGGTTCGGGTTGTGCCCCTTCGTCGGAGTCCTGGAGAGCGTGCGCTCGAAGCCTTAGCTCTTCCTCTGGGGATATCAATTGCAGCTTTTGTTAATACGGTTCGATCTAATTTTTATTGTTTTTGTTTTCGAATTCGATGAAATTGACTCTATTGATTGTTCGGGTATTCAATTGAATCATGGTTGTTCGTGTGGTATTGGGATTATCTAGTTTTGCTTCCATTTTACAGTCGCAATTCAGGTTAAAAATCGTTTTTTTTAGGGTTTTAGTTGGTTTATCATATACAGCTGCAGACATTCTGTTATGGGTATCAAGAGTTTCTCGCGATATGTTTCTTTTCAATCCTGATTGTTCTAGCTAGCTACTCTAAAAATGGTGTTTTGGTGAATTTTTAGGTTTTAAAGTTTCGATTTTTAAGTTGTTTTAATTTGATACACACGAAAATAACAATGGGATTTCTGCAATGATTGTTGTTCGATATGAAACTTTTCAAATTTACTTTTGTTTAGTTTCCAGATTTAATAAAAATGTGTAAGCATTTGAATGAAGTGTATAGTATCTTTGATGGAGCTGCAGGAGTTGGGTTTTCCATAGGGGTTTCCAGTTTCAATTGAACAACTTTGGGATCATAGTCTGAGATTCATGTATTAGCCTTTAACTAGGGGTCTGAAACATAGTTCTTACGAACGACAATGCTCTCTCTAGCTATCAGTGAGGTGCTATATCGACTGTATCTCATTGTCATTTGTCGGATATTCATGTATTGGCTTTAACCCGTTCAAACTGAAAGACTGTTATCATAATGATCCTTACTCACTACCAGTTTTGCATTCTATGTTATGCGTCTGTTGATATTATTAGTTTTTAATTGCAGGCTCTTGACAAGAATACGGAAGGCCAAAACCTGTCTCCTGAGAATCTTCCAATGGTTAATCTTCTTACTAAATTTTAAGATTGTTTTATCATATATATATATATATATATATATATATATATATATATATATATATATTATTTGTTCAATTTCCTTGGCAAAAACCGATAGATTCTAGTACTTCTAAGAAAGCGGTTAAATTTTAATTTGGTTTCGTATTTGTTTGGTGTTGCCATGCTTATTTGGATGCAAATACAGTCCCGAAAGAATGGCAGTAGTCACAACCTTTCATCTATTCCCTTGTTCTGGTTTTGAGTAGTGGGCAGTGACTGATTAATGTATCCTTTTCACCAAGTTCTCCCTTGCAGATCTGTACGTCAGCAGTCAATGAGTCTTTATCCGACGTAAGACATCATACCCTTTTTTAACATCACTTCAGTTCCGAGGCTGAAACAATTTCATATCATCAAATTCTCACTTCAAACCCGATGTGGCAACAGGTTTACAGAGACAAGTTTGAATGTTTCTTAAGGAATTTCGAAACATCCTTTGGAACTACCTTGAGAACTCTACGATCGATAAACAATGCATCACGCATTACGAAAGGACCTCAAATAAGCCACCAATATTCAGAACGTTTAATTTCAGATGGCACTCTAGACACTCTTCTGGATCAGGAAGTGGAGACTCGTTTTATAGAAAATAAAGGAGATGGCACTCTAGATACTCTTCTGGATCAGGAAGTGGAGACTCGTTTTATAGGAGATAAAGGAAATTCACAATCAAGCTCCATCCATGAAGACATGAACGAACTTGCCTGTGTTCCTTTTAACTTATCCGGTTCTTTATCCTTAACCAACAACATGAGCACGGGTGAGAGATCTATTATTGAGAGAACCCGCGCGAACGACCTCAAGACGGTTGAACTAGGTCTTAAATTCAGAAAGCTTAAACTTAAAGAAACCGAGCTGGCGCTGCAGAGCGATTCTAATAGTTTGAGTAGATCGAAATTAGTGATGGGAGTTTCAAAAGCATCTTTCAGAGCTGAAAAGTTCAAGACCGAATTAGGAGATAAAAGACACGGCGAGCTTCTTAAAAACTGTACAGACGGTTTTGTCACTGGTCTTATTTTCATGTCTTCATCGCTTTTCTATGGGGCTTATACTTTTTCGTTCAGAAGGATCAAGGACGCTACGTTTTCTTGTCAACCTTCCAAGGTATTAACCGAGCTTGTTTTCTTGCTTATATTTGTCCAATTGTGTTGTTTCCGTATTTGAGTTAATTGGGTTATATTCAAATTTTGATGTAAAGTATATAGAGATAATAAGGGGTTGATCGATGTCCATAAGCTTTTTTGGCTTTCAGTCTAGTTTGAGTTCTCTTTAGTTTATAATAAAAAAAAGTTAAAAAGCTTAAAAGGTACAAGTTAACTTTGTATTGTTTTTGACAAATTTTTCCCTTCAAGTACTCGTTTGGTTTCTTCTGCGGTATGTTTTCTATTTTCTGCAAAAGTAATTAGCTCGGTATAGGAGATATTCCATCCAAATTTTGCACATTGTGATATGAATATAGATGAAAATGAAAACCTTCTTCTGTATGTTGGTTGTATAATTAGTAGGTTTCATGTGAAATTGATGTTTGTATAAGTTCTATATTGAAAATATTGTTGATAAATAAAATTTCAGGAATCGAACTCATGGTGGATCCCGAAGCAAGTAACATCGATAAATTCAGGGATGAATAATTTATGGTGTTATTTTCAAGTATTTGGGAAACTGATTTTCGGTCTCCTATTGATTGTTGGGATTATATATTTGCTTATTCAACGTTCAGGACCTTCTAAACAGACAATGCCAATAACTTTCGTTTTGTTGCTCGGTGTTGGTTGTGGTGTGACTGGCAAATTTTCCATAGATACACTTGGTGGGAGCGGTTACCATTGGATACTCTTATGGGAAACACTATGTGTAATCTATTTTGTCGCAAACGTTTTCACATCAGCTTTGTATATAATTCTATGCGGACCCCTTGACGTGTGTCAAGGGATCAGGAGCAAACCGGTGATCCCTTACTGGATAAGGAGATGGATGTTCTTTTGTGGTGTGTTTGGTTTTCTACCATTGTTGTGCGGCCTTATTCCTTTTGCTGGCTTTGTCGAGTGGAAAGATCATATCTTGCAGTTTCTCGTCTCTTTGAAGAATTAGATTATTGTTGAAATCTACCTAAAGTTATGTGGCTTTATTATTAGGTGATCACAAACTAATAATCTAGCATTTGTACACTATTATTTTGTCGATTTGATGTATCATTGGAATTAAAAGCTTGTAATGCTGTTTGTATATTTCAGCATACACTATATTTATATTGTGTGTGTATGGGTTCTACTTTGATATTTTTTCCAATTATATACTTTTAATTTGTTATGTATTTTATTTTTTAAGTGTTCGTTAAAAACATGAAATTAGGCTATGTAAAAAGTTGAAATTATTAGCCTAAACTTTGAAATATAACACTAGATTTCTCTGTCGGCGAAATTTGAACAAAAAATCACTCGCCGAAAGCTTCAAAAATTAGTTGCATCTTTAGTAAATTTTGACATTGTGGCCTCTATTTAACTTGGACTTTGATACTAACTTTCAGAAAATTTAACAAAATCCATTTATGGTTTCGGATAGTTGTCAAAAAGTACAATGGTTGTATTGGATATCAGATATTTTTTTAACTTTTAAGTTCGTAAAAAATGTAAGCAAAAATAACAGTTGCTTGGAAAGCATTATTTGTAGGACGTTTTTTTTTTAAACCCGCCGCCACTATTCCGGGTACGTATTATTTTATATATAACAGAATCAGAATCGTCAATCAGTTTCACGATAATTTAACAATTTTTAACATAGTACATAGAGTGTGATCTATTTAACTGTGCGTCATTCAGCTTGACGACAATTTAACAATTTTTAACATAGTACATAGAGTGTGATCTATTTAAGTGTGCGGCGTCAATCAGCTTGACGACAATTTGACAATTTTTAACATAGTACATAGAGTGTGATCTATTTAACTGTGCGGCGTCAATCAGCTTGACGACAATTTAACAATTTTTAACGTGGTGCATAGCGTGTGATCTATTTAACTGTGTGGCGTATCGGTTGTCATGTGTGACAACATGATGCCGGATATTGTGTTTGTGATATACCTATAATAGGTCCATGCATAAATATTTGGTACACAATTATTAAAAAAATATTTTGTATGCGTTAATTAAATCGAATTTCAATAACGAAGATATCGAATTTTAATAATAATTAAGATATGACTTATCGTATTTATTTGACATTTTTTAATTATACATAAAAAATTATAAATTTTTTATTTAATATTTAAAAATAATTATTTATAATATCTAACTATTAGATATCTAATTTTATTTAGATTTTTAAACACTATATTTTTAAAATATTTTGTATATGACTATTAAAAAATAATTTATATACGTTGATTAAATCAAATTTCAATAAGGGTGAAGCTATTTCCTCTATGATTTTTTTTTTTATTTTCACCATAAATAAAAAGAAACTCCACGTTGTTATTTTCTCCTTAAATGAAATAACATATTTACCATTTTCTTTATTTTTATCCCAAAACTCATTCATTTTCCAACAACTCCATCAATTTCTACCACCATCCAAACTATCTCCATCATATTAACTTATGCACATCCAACTTGCCCTATTAGCTTCTCACATCAATCCGCCATACATTCTAACCCTAGCCTAGTCGCTATAAAGACGACCTCCTCTTTAGATTTCTCTTCTAATCTTGAAAAATAACAAACCAAGTCAACTACTCGAGATCTCTTTTAATCTTGAAAAAAAAACGGCAGTCTCTATCAAATTATTCTAGGGTAGAAATCATTCGTTATTTTAAAAAACAACAATACTTAAAAAAGCACCATTGTTTATTAAAACATATACAATGCACCTAATTCCGAGACGACATCTCGGAATTAGGTGCGTTTTTTTTTTGTATAAAAAACACCTGATTCCTCTGAGGTGCTGTCTCAGAATCAGGTAATTTTTGTTTGAAAAAAAAGCACCTAATTCTTAGTTGTTGTCTCGGAATTAGTTGTTTTCTGCTAAACCTGCACAAATCGGGATTTTCGAAAATATGTTTTTTTTTAACAGAGATTTTCAAGTTACATGAATGTAAAACTAAAAAACAAGATTAAATTATCTTGTTGGTTGATTGTGTGATGTTCTCCAGTGTTAAATCTTTAGTTTGGGTGTCTTGCTCTCCTATGAGTAATCTTTAAGAAATTTGGAAGTTCTTTTTTGTTTTTAGGGTTTAATTTTAGAAGCTAAATCATATATATTGGATTTAATTGGGTTAAATCATATGTTTGTTCGTATAAGGGTTTAATAATGGTTAATGACATCAAGTTATAAATTAGTAGGTAAAATAAAGACAAGATGGTAAAAGCAAGTGATAAGTCTTTTTTTGATTTTGAAATATGGAGGAAATAAAAAATATGATGGAGGAAATAGCTTCCCCCTTTCAATAATTAAAGATATGTATGTCGTAAACAAAATACTTATAATATTATTTTAATATTGCTAGTAATATTATCAAGATATTATAAATAGTTTATTTAATATTCCAAAAAATTATTTATAATAATATCTAAACACATATCTAATTTTATTTAGATCTTTAATCACCATATTTTTAATTGATTTAATAGACCATTATAAATATATATAGTGTATCCCTAAAATATATAAAAATTAAATTATAATGTTTAAAAATTCGGAACGGCTACTTTACTTATAATTATAACATATTAAATTATAATATCACAACTGTGTTTCACGACCAAATAAGGAAACTATAACCTTGACTTTACTTATAATTATAACATATTAAATTATAATATCACAACTGTGTTTCACGACCAAATAAGGAAACTATAACCTTGTACTATATCTAGCACTTAAAGAGGTCAATCTTAAGTGTTAGAAGCTACTGCTAACATACTCCCCTCATCTATAAATAGGACACAAGAACTCAAATAGATTAACACCCTTCAAAATCAATCTTGCACCCATACTTGTTTCTAGATAAACATCACCAATACCAACCACTTTCATCATAATTTTTCTCCTTATTCTTTTCTTCTTTACCATTATTAGATTTCCCAAAATTATTCTTCTTTCTCAACTTAGGACAAAAATTCTTAATGTGCCCGATCTCATGACAGTAGCAGCACTCCCAATCTGCAAATTTATTAGACTTGTTTCGACTCTTGCTTCTACTTTTACCTCTAGTTTTCCAACCGCGATTTTCATTTCTACCACGTTTCTCAACGACTAGAGTTTCTGAATGTGAAGAGAAGCCAACTGTTTTTCTTCTCATATCTTCATTCAACATACTACTTTTAGCTAATGCCATTGGGATATTGCCTTCAGGAGCTGAATTAGAAAGAGACATTCTGAAAGTATCCCATGAGTATGGCAGCGAACCAAGCAACCATAACGCCAAAACCTCGTCATCAAATTTGATACCCATAGCAGCCAACTGATTAATCAATCCTTGAAAGGTATTCAAGTGATCTGTAAGAGGTGATCCATCTTGATACCTCAAATACATCAACTGTTTGAACAAAAGTAACTTACTATTTCCTGTCTTCCGAGCATATAACTCCTCAAGTTTACTCCACAATTTACTTGCATCTGTTTCGTCTACAACATGATTCAGCACATTATCATCAACCCATTGCCGAATAAAGCCACAAACCTGTCGATGAATAATTATCCATTCTGCATCAGACTTATCTTTAGGTTTTTCATCACCGAACACTGGTAAATGAAAACTTTTAACATAAAGAAGATCTTCCATCTTCGATTTCCATATATGATAATTTGAACCATTCATCGTCACCATTCTGCTTGTATTCACCTCCATATTTGATACAAGACAAGTACACAACCTCTCGCTCTGATACCACTTTGACAAGAAATATAAGCAAAAACGAAATCTTCCCTCTTGTATCAAGTATGATAGAGATAACGATCCCAAAAAATATCAAGTCTGAATAAAATAAACGCAAACAACACAGAACACTTTTTACGTGGAAAACCTTCCCAGTGTAGGAAGTAAAAACCACGGGACTGATTTCGGAGTCCAACCAAATATTCACTATCAGAAGATGGGTTACAAAAATATTCTCTAGATAAAACTAGAGCATACGCCACAAGAAGTATGACAACTTCATACACAACCCCAATACACAAGATAATGAACCGAAATCAGAAAACTCACTGAAGTATCCCAAAACGCAGTTAGAAGAAGATGCTCGAAATGGACAGATTGTAGAGGACAAGTAGACGAGCCTTCTCACCAAAATTGAAGCCGATCGGACAACCTGAGACAGTCCGATTGAAAGCAAAAGTTCCGCCTCGGATCACCTTTTTCTCTCAAAAACTGCGCTATAGAATATGATGCTCATCTCAGAAAGACACTGTATAAATATATATTTATACATAAACCAAAAATCCTATGTGTTATCCAAATTGGGCTTAGCCCATATGATAATTGGACTCCCACATAGGAAGAGCCCAACACCCTCATCTATAAATAGGACACAAGAACTGAAATAGATTAAAAGATGACTTCTGTAGAGAAGAGGGAAAACCTGCTTAGATTGGGCTGCTATATATTATATAAATAAAGACTATTTTTTAAGCAATGAAATAACTACAAATAAATAGCCATTTCAACTACAAATTTAATTTTTTAGAATTGTATAAATAAATAATAAATGAAAATTGAAAGTGATTTAATTAATATTTAATAAAAAATATAGGCAAAATAAAAAAATTATTAATTAAAAACCAAACAAATAACAACGATGTTTAATCAAATAAAAAAGAACATTATAATTAAAATGTTTAATACAATCCAACGTAAAAAGACTAAGGAGCTTCATCTTTATTGTTAAAGTGTGGTGGACCAGTAGGATGCTCGACTTGTAAATAAATGTTCTCCATCATGTGTCGCATGCATTCTGATTGTTCCGCCTGAGAGGTTGCAAATTCATAATTCCATACCTATTTTTGACTATGTCACTGCTCGTATTGACCATGTCGTTGGTCGTTTAGACCCCGCAAATGCTCGAGTTTACCACACCACTGCTCGTTTTGATTTTGCCATTGCGTTTGAAGACCATGCCACCGTGTGTGTTGATTATGCGATCACTCAACATACTGCATTTGCTAACTATACGCCCACTTAGCATATTCGCGATTGAAAAGTCCTTGTCGTTGAGAAGTACTACCACTAGCCAGTGGCGTAGCCAGGATTAAAATCTTATGGTGTCCTCGTTATTGTCCAAAAAATATGTTTGTTATAATGGAAGTTGTAAAATTGTGCTGTGATATGTTTTCCTTTTTCATCTATATTAAAGTTATTTATTTGTTTAAGTGAGTCTTTCATACTATTTTTGCCAACACTTTGAGGTAATGTTATAACATAAAAAAATAGTAGTTGACTAATAGATGTATTGATTTGGACATGTATTGTTGGTGAACTCAAGAGCCTATGTTGTTACGGTTTTATCGGGTTTTTGTTTTTGTTTTTCCACAGTATACAGATGTATTGATTATGACATATATTGTTAATGAACTCGAGAGGCTATGTTGTTACCGTTTGATCGGGTTTTATTGACATTTTGGTTTTTTTATTACTAACATCATATTAGTCTAGATTTTAACTCTACTTGTATTGGCTAACCAAATACTTGTTAAATTTCATAAAAGAAAATAGTTTTCTAAAGGAAGACAAATAATATATAATAACAGTCCAACTAACTAAATACTTGTTAAATTTCATGAAAGTAATCTTATAAAGGAAGATAAAAAATGAAAATAAAGAACATATATTAATGAAATTGAGGAACCCTAGATCTCTAGGTTTTTACTTTAGCCTTTTCCACTAGGATGAGATGTATTTTGCTATTTTCTTATATTTATTAATGCTATATATAAAATAGTGGTTTCCTGGGCACCCAGGGAAACCACTGTAGCTCTGCCACTGCCACCAGCCATGGTAGCGGTCGTCGACTGAGAGTATCCAGGAGGTGGATTTGGTGGTTTGGTAACGCCGCTTGCGACCCATATATGATGCAATGATTCCAAATAGCAACTCCATGTCTGTCATTTTGATATCAACTCTCCCTTCCAATAATATGTCTCTTTTAATCTTAAAGAGTGCTTACCTATAACACAATTTTTTTAAACTTGATCGGAGTGTACATACTCACACATATCCTTTTCCTAACGAGCAAATGACTTAATATCATCTCATAAGATAAATTGACCCCCCCCAGCTTTGAAATCCATATAACGAATTATCAAACTAGTCAAATTAATTCATCCCTCATTTTTATCATAATAACAGTTAAAAATGTTTAAATATAAAAAAGTTGTGAATCATTGCTACTAGTATGAATAAAACAACTATTAAACAATTTCAAAGCTAATTTTCCAATACCCTCCAAATTACCTCTTACAGTTTTACGTTTACCATTAATTTCTGATTGGGGTAGACCACAACTTAAAAGCTCCACTGTGTCCTCGAAGGTCATAGGCTAATCATCATCCTAACACATACGAAACCGACGCAATTTTTTCATCAGTATATAATTCTTGAGATGGTAGGAAAAATTCATCTTCAAAATTACTTTAAAAAACTATAGGTAACACCATTAATTCTACACCTTATTCATAAACCTCAACCTTGAGGATAATTCTCAATTATACGTGAAGAGGCATAAAATTGTTGTACTAATTCGATATACCAATCAGAACTGAACCTACCAAGATATAACCAACTTAAGCCTATAGGAGCATCAAGAAGTTTGAAAAAATCTTACATACCTTCAATTTGGATAAGTTCTTCGTAATCCAAATGCATACCCGAATAGATTTTGACTACACCTTTGTGGCGCTAGCGCATTTTGAATGCGAACCTCTCATTCGCCCCAATATTCAATTGTCTGACTCTCAGATTCTTCTACATCTTGATGCGAAGAACTTCTTTCGGAACATGTTCTTCTTTTCGACGATGATGAATCATCTCCACCTCTCTGGACTTGCTTTGCTTTTCTAGAAGACATCAAAAAATAAGATCCCAATAATACCATGACTGTGAGAATAACTGAGCAAGATAGTCTAATCATTAAATATCGATTATATCTTGAAAATATAAGAAGCAAAATGGCCTAGTTATTATCTAACAAAAGCACTGATACTCTTTATGTTACAACCTTCTTGGATAATATAACAAACACCTAAACCAGTTGATACAACAAAAAATTAAAACAAAAAAAAGAAACATAACAAATATTGTTAGAGACTTCATAAAAAATATAGAAAAAGAGACTAACAAAGAGAAAAAGCAATGAAAACAAAGAAAAATGTTCAAGCAGTCATAAAAGCTTCGCCTGTTCTATTGGAAACACAAAATAAGGTACAATCACGTGTACAAGCTCGTCCTCCACTGGAAAAACCTGAAATAGTTATAACACATTCAAAAATGAGGTTCAAGCAAGTGTAAAATCTAATCCCAAATAAGAAAGATCTAAAACTTTAAAAACAAAAGAAAAAATATGTACAAAAATAATTGTTAAAGCTCATTCTGCACAAGAAAAATCTAAACAAGTTCCACCACCTAAAAAAGACACGTACAAACAATTCTACAAGCTCCTCAGCAACTTGCAACAGAAGAAGGTGGTGATTTTCTAGTGTAAGATGACGAAGCGTATAATAAAAAAAAATCGAAGATGTAGAATTTGATTGACCAATCTACAACGAAACAAACAAACTCATGTCATGAAAATGGTGAAGCATTTGTTCACTTTGAAAAAGCCAAAAAAAGCTTTAGTGATGAAAATCCAAGTATATGATCATATCCACAAATAATTTTTTTTTGTTAAATTCAAAAACATGTTGGATATTACAAACGAGGATCGGCTCGACTATAAGGTAATACATACTTTCTAAATAATACAAAACCCTAGTCGTTCTCTTTTCTCTCTTTTGTTCATTATTTAACATGGTATCAGAGCAAGGTTGATCTGATCGGGGAACCGTCGCCATCCCCCTGTTTTGTAGATCTACCACGTATTCTAGTAGTATTGGATTTCGGTTTGGAATTGGATTTATTTGGAAATCTTGGATCTGTTCGACAATTTTTGGATTATGTATTGGCATTGATCTTGATAGAGCATGTTAAAATCCGATAGAGTTATATTATTGTTGGACTTTGATATTGTTTTGGATCTTCTTTTGTGTGATTTCCAATTTTTTTTATCTTGTTTTTCGATTGGATTTGTGTTGGAAATTTCGATCTGCCTTTCGTCAGAATAGATATAGTTTTCGGTTTTCGGATCTGCTGTGTGCAGCTCCAATAAAACGGTCCGATCGAAAGGCAAACGATGTTCGTTTTTACTGAATTTTGGAGAGCATTTTTGGGACATTCAACCCTTCAATATGACTGGTCGGATTATGATTCAGTGCTACGGTTTGGGAGAAATCGCAACTGGAACAGTGAAACAGTCTTGTTGGTAAAACCGTGAATTCAAATTGATTTTGATTTTGGAAATTTAAAATTGGCAATCAGAAATTGGAAATTGAATTTAGTTTGTATTTTTGGATATTAGTTTGGTATTTGGATTTGAGATTGGATTTGTTTGGGTATTTGACATTGAGATTTTGTCTGGACTTCGTTTTGGTGTTTAGATGTCGTTCTTCGTTTATAGATTTCGTGTAGGGTTTAGATGTCGTTTATAGATCAATACAAAAGCTTTAAATAGCAAATACCAAATACCAATAAAATTGGAAATCACACAAAAGCAGATCCAAAACAATATAGAAGTCCAACAATAATATAACTCTCTATCGGATTTTAACATGCTCTGTCAAGATCAATACCAATACATAATCCAAAAATTGTCGAACAAATCCAAGATTTCCAAATAAATCCAATTTCAAACCGAAATCCAATACTACTACGAAATTGAATACCTGGTAGATCTACAAAACATGGGGATCACGACGGTTCCCCGATCAGATCAATCTGGCTCTGATACCATGTTAAATAATGAACAAAAAAGAGAAAAAAGAACGGCTAGGGTTTTGTATTATTTAGAAAGTGTGTATTACATAGAGTCTAAATCTATTATTTATAGATAAACTATATGGACTAATGTGCTTAGGCCTTATATCTCTAACAAACATTATGATAAAATTTATCCAATTTGTATAACCAGAAGAAAAATACCGGTAAAATAAAATTTCTTTTTTTACTCTTTGTTTAAACTCGTTTATACCTCATTTCTTTATTTCTTAAATATGTTTAATATCTCCACCCCTTGGTCTAAACACACCTGTATCTAATCTGTCTAAACTAGACTTCATCCATTGTATCTAATCTCAAAGAAAAGAAAAAAGTATATGGAATGTTACGAGCTTGAAATTCAGGTTTTGAAAAATTAATTCGATTTGGTTATAAAAAAACGATCAATCCAGGTGTAATAATACAGGTATGGTTCACACAAAAACTAAATATACTTTCAGTGAAAGATTAAAATAAAAAGTATAAAAATAATAGATTGAAATAAGGTTATAACCATTATCCAACATTATGCCAAAGGGCAATATAATGGTACAGCTTGACATGTCAAAGGCATTTGACAGGATGTCTCATGCCTTTGTGCTTCTCATTTTAAAACAGTTTGGTTTTCCTGCTGGCCTTATAACCCTTATCCAATGTCTTATTTCTAATGTTATGCTATCTATCCTCATTAATGGCATGAATATTGGCTACTTTCCTCAGAAGAATGGTTTAAGACAAGGAGACCCGTTGTCTCCAAGTATTTTCATTCTTGCTGAGGAAGCCTTAATCATATGCATTCATAATCTTTACATCACCAATAATAACATGGAATTTTACCTGAAATCTGATTACACTCTCCCCATTCTTGCATTTGCTGATGACTTATTGTTTTCACTAATAGCACACCTTATTCTGTTGATAATCTTTGTGATCTGTTAGATAAGTATCAATTAGCCTCTGGTCAATTGATAAACAAGGAAAAGACTAGAATCGTTACCTCAGTAAGCAAGAGTAGAAATGCATCTGCCATATTGAAAGCTGCCACTGGATTCAGCACAGATCAAGCTCCTTTCACATACCTTGGCATAACCATTGCTGCTAACAATAAAGGGAAGCATTTCTTACCTCTTATTGAAAAAATTCATAATAAAATCATGGTCTGGGACTTGAAAAATTTGTCTTTTGGGGGCAGAATTAGCCTCATTAAAAGTGTTCTTTATCCTATAGTATACTACTGGATGCAGAACAGTCTTATTCCTAATAGCATTATTACCAAAATTGAGAGGTGTTTCAACAAATTCCTTTGGAGATCAAAATATCAGGATCATGCTATTCACTGTTCTTCTTGGAGTCAGTTATGCAAGCCTTTTGAGGAAGGTAGACTGGATGTTAAAGCTCTTAGTGATATCCAATCCACTTTTTCTCAAAATTTGTGGTTTCAATTCAGGAAAGGATCTAGTTTATGGGCTGAGTTAATGCACTATAATTATTGTTCTTACTCTCACCCTATCCTTTCCAATTACAAGTCTTCTGACCCCATCTTATAGAAAAGATTGCACTCTATTAAAGAAAAGGCTGAGCCTAATATTACTTGGTCTCTAGGTAAAGGAAACCTTGATTTTTGGTTTGATGCCTGGTTAGACAAGGCCCCCATCATTTGTAATCCTAATTCTACCAACTGGTACTTACCTGTTAAGGTGAACTCCTTTTGGAAAGATGGCCATTGGGATATTGCTTCTCTCCATAACTTCTTGCCTCGTGATAAAAAATTTCAAATTGAAAAGGAAAAGATTAGTCTGGATAAAGAGGATAAAATTGAATGGAAAATATCTAAAGACAATCAATTTAGCACTAAAGCTACTTGGGATCATATAAGGTGTAAAAATACCAAGTTTTCTCTTTTTTAAAAAATCTGGCACAATATTATCCCAACTAAATTTTCTTTCTTAAGCTGGAAACTCTTAAAAAACTATATTCTAATTGACAATATTCTCTCTAAGAGACATTTAAACTTAGTATCTAAATGCCAATTTTGTTGCATTTGCGAAGAGAAGAATCATCTCTTTGTCAACTGCAACTTTGCGTGGCCTATCTGGAATTACTATGGCTTTTTATTTAAGATCCCTATAAGGCGTTATATGACCATTTCTCACATTTTTCTTCTGCTGGTTCTGGTTCACCCACAGTCGTTTCCACATAACTCATGTTGTCCCTCAATTAATTTGTTGGACAATTCGGTTCAATAGAAACAACTGCAAGTTCAATGGCATTCACGACACATTCATGAATGACATTGATAAAATCAACAGAATTATAAATGGAATTGAAGCTAGCAACAGATTACTTGCTAAGCACTGGTTTAATGCTTATAATGCAGGTCTGTCTCTCAATTGTACAAGCATAAACAAGAAGAACAGAAAAATCTCGTACCTGAAGTGGTTGCCTCCTGCAATGGACAGACTCAAAATAAATGTCGATGGAGCCTGTAGTTGTACCGGTGAAGGCAGTGGTGGAGTTCTTGTCAGAAATCATGATGGTGACATTGTTGCTGGTTTTAGCTTTCTGTATGGCAAAATGGATCCTTTCAAGGCTAAATGCAGGACGCTGATGGAAGCTTTAATCATTTGCAGAAGAAATCACTGGCAAGCTGTAGATCTCGAGTCAGATTGCTTGAATCTTATCAAATGTCTCGCGTTTGGCAAAGTTGATAACCCTATTATCAACATTTGTCGCAGCCTAATTTCTTCCACTATGAATCTGCAGCACATTTCACGAACTCAAAACGCTGCTGCAGATTGGATCTCAAAGTGGATTCTTTCTGAGCGAGTTAACAAATCCTTTGATGATTGCAACATTCCTTCTCCTCTTCTCGCTATTGCTACTCTTGAAAGCCTTGGAGTAGGCTATATTGATCTGGGTTAGCTTTGTCGTTGCTGGTTGAAGATGATTTCGTTCGTGAAAATCAGTTGCTCTGATTTCTTTCCTTCATTCGTGAATTTAGGATTAGGTTAGAGTTGGTAAAGTTTTATTTTTTACCTCTCTCTTATTTTGTATCTTTTCTCCAATTTAGTCCTACTATATGTAATTCTCTCACTTTAGAAATAAAATGAATTTTGATTAAAAATAATAATAATAATAATAATAAGGTCATAACCAGTTAACCAGGTTGAATGAATTAGACTGGGTTTAGATTCGGGCACAAATTTGTGTTAGACATTAGATCTAATAGTATATTATTTTATTTTAAGTATCAACCAATCGAAATTTTATTTTATTCATTTAAAGTATATTTTCAAAAATTATAAATTTTATAATCTAGAAATAATTTTAGTACTAAACGAATTTGTTATTACTTTTAATATTTTAAAATAATATCTATTGTTTTGGAATTTAAAAGTCACTTTTGATATATTTTATTATTATATTTAATATTTTAATACATTTATGTAGGTTTGGAACTAGGTTTTGGGTATTTGCTATTTAAAGATTTTTAGGGTTTTATCGGCTTTGCCTTCGCCTTCAAGTGACATTATGCCTACATCAAACAAGATGCGCACGGTTGAGAAAACCCGGGCGGACCACCTGAAGATATTTGAACTAGGTCTTGCAATGAAAAAATGCGAGAACGACCTCAAGACGGTTGAACTAGGTCTTAGAATGAGAAAGCTTAAACTTAAAGAAACCGAGCTGACACTGAAGTGGGTTTCTAATAGTTTGAGTAGATCGAAATTAGTGATGGGAGTTTCAAAAGCATCTTTTAGAGCTGAAAAGATCAAGAACGAATTGGAAGATACAAGACACGGCGAGCTTCTTAAGAAATGTACAGACTGTCTTGTCGCTGGTCTTCTTATCATGTCTCTATGTCTTTTCTATGGGGCTTATACTTTTTCGTTCAGAAGGATCAAGGACGCTACGTTTTCTTGTCGACCTTCCAAGGTATTAACCTAGCTTGTTTTCTTGCTTATATTTGTCCAATTGGGTTGTTTCCTTATTTGAGTTAATTGGGTTATGTTCAAATTTTGATGTAAAGGATAGAGATGAATAAGGGGTTGATTGATGTCCATAAGTTTGGTTTCTTCAGCTGTATGTTTTCTATTTTCTGCAAAAGTTATTAGCTTGATATATAAGATTTTCCATTAAAATATTGGACGTTCTGATAAGAATATAGATAAAAATGAAAACCTTTTTTCTCTTTGTTGGTTGTATAATTAGTAGTTTTTATGAAATTGATATTGATATGAGTTCTAAATCGAAGATATTGTTGATAAATAATATGTCAGGAATCGAGCTCATGGTGGATCCCGAAGCAAGTGACATCGATAGATTCAGGGTTTAATGATTTATGGTGTTATTTTCAAGTATTTGGGAAACCGAATTTCGGTCTCCTATTGATTGTCGTGATTATATATTTGCTTATTCAACGTTCAGGAGCTTCTAAACAAACAATGCCAAAAACTTTATTTATGTTGCTCGGCGTTGGTTGTGGTGTGACTGGCAAATTTTCCATAGATACACTTGGTGGGAGCGGTTACCATTGGCTACTCTTATGGGAAACGCTATGCGTATTATACTTTGTGGCAAACGTTTTCACTTCAGCTTTGTGTATAATTCTATACGGACCTATTGACGTGTGTCAAGGGCTCGAGAGCAAACCGGTAATTCCTTACTGGATAAGGAGAGGGATGTTCTTTTGTGGTGTGTTTTGTTTTCTACCATTGTTGTGCGGCCTTATTCCTTTTGCTGGCTTTGTCGAGTCGAAAGATCATTTCTCGCAGATTCTCGTCTCTTGTAAGAACTAGATTATAGATGAAATCTAGCTAAAGTTAGTATGTGGTTCTATAATCAGGTGATCGCAAGCTAATAATCTACCATTTGTACTTTTATATTGTCTGATTTGATGTATCCTTGGAACTAAAAGCTTGTTATGCTATTTGTATTTTTCAGCATACACTATATTTATATTGGGAAGTTTATGGGTTCTAGTTCAATATTTTTTCCAAATATATACTTTTGATTTGTTATGTATTTTATTTTTATTGGGCAAGGTTATTTTGAGATTCCTTGTAGTTATAATGAGACATTTTTATAATGAGATTTTTTTGTCTTATAATAAGACGAAAAAATGATCAAAATACCATTGATATAAAAGTTCTATTTCACTCCAAACTTCCTCTTTTTTCTCCTCTCCGCACAAAAAAGCTCTCAAAATCGATAAAAACAAAATTCAAGATTTTTTAAATCCGAACTCACAAACATGTTAAGGTATGAATCTTATTGATGTAATTTTTATACAATTTAGTTAGGTATCTTTAGTGATATTTAGAGTTATAGATTCTCTCGAAAAAGTCGAATTTTTATCTAAATGTTGTTGTTTTTTTGAAAAATAAGTTCTAGATATGTGTTAGTCTTGCTTGTCGAATTTGGGTTAGATATGAGGGGTTAGGGTTCTTGGGAGTTTGGAGGCTAGGGTTTATAGATTCAACTTGTTGAATCATATTATTAACATGATCAATGTTGAAATTGCTATCCCAGCTCACCTGAGTCAAAGGGGTATGTCATTTAACGAAGAATGGAAGGACTAACTAGGCAGCTCACCTGAGTCAAAGGGGTATGTCATTTAACGAAGAATGGTAGAACTAACTAGGCAGCTCACCTGAGTCAAAGGGGTATGTCATTTAACGAAAAATGGTAGGGTTAACTAGGTATATTAAATACGATAACATTTTTTACAAACTTGTTTTTATAATTTTTAGAAGAAGAAAAAAAATGATTTTTTGTTAGAAATTTGATTTTATATATAAAAGATAAATTTCTCAATTCACATAAACATTTTTTTTTTGATTTCATGGTCTCGTTGTAGCAAAAAGGCCCTAATATAGTCTTGCCCATTTTTATTTGCTTGTTGAAAACATGAAATTAGTTGTATCAAATAGGCTTAAAATGAAGTTATCAATTTAAATTCTCAGGATATGGCTCTGTATAAAATTGAAATTATTAGTATAAAATTGAAATTATTAGTCTAAAATTTGAAATAGAACGCTAGATTTGTCTATTGGCGAAATTTGAACAAAAGTTCACTCGCCAAAGAAGCTTCAAATTTAGCGAAAAAATAGAGGTAATAAAATTTCTTATATTGTTTATCTTATCAATTTAAAACCTATTTTTATAAATAATGTATTTGTAATTTTGCAACCATACATCTTTGTCTTTTCACAATTAAAATTTTTTAACCCAAAATAACACTTACAAATTTTTTTTTGCAGGATGCAATCAAGCTAGCTAAAAATTTACAAAGAGGGACAAAATATCAAATATGTGGTTGTACTCCTGATATTCTATACAAGGGTGGCAATGTTGGTTCGAGCCGGCCCAAACCGACCCGGCCCGGTCTAATCCGGTCGGGCTTTGTCCAGCCCGAACATTTAACGGGACGGGTACGGATATACGAATTAGGCGGGTTGGGCCGGGTATGGATTTTTAATTTGTCCAACCCAACCCGACACGCAAATATAAACTATATATAAAAAATAAAAAATGTATTAAGAAAGTAATTGTAAATTTGTAAAATATAACTAAAAAATATACTTACTAATTACTAGAAGACTTATATGTTTACCAATAATATACTGTCTTTGAGTAATTATTATTTTAATTTTAGAGTCAATAATATATTTTTTAATTATATTTTTTTTTCTATAAACTAATTCCATAAATTATAAATATATTTTTTTTAGATCTTTGTCTATATACTCCCAATCGTAGTTTCTAATTTTCCAAGTTTTTTTGGATGTTTTTCTCTTCTGCTATTGTGTTTTAGGTACGTTGGTTTAAAAATTCATGTCTTAAACTTTTGTTTTAAATTAAAAATAAAGTCCCAATAGTAAAAAAAAATGTTTGCGAGCCGGGTCGGGCGGACCCGCGGACATTAACAGGGCGGGCTCGGGTTCAAAAATATTAACCCCGTTGCGGGTCGGGTCGGGCCGGGTTTGGGTTCAAGTAAAAAACAACGGGCCCAAGCGGGTCGGCCCGAACCCGGTCCGAACCCGGCCCATTGTCATCCCTAATTCTATGTTTGTGCAACACTACTTTTCACAACATTTGGAGAAAAATTAGCTACGTTTGATAGTTAAATATGTTGAATATTTTTCAAAAATCAATGAGTATGATTGGATATAAATAATAGGAGAAAATCTAATAAGTTAGTAATTTTTTTTACCAAAGTACACAAAAACAACAATTGGTTGTGTAGCACTACTTGGCGTAATGAGGACCAAAACTCTATGGTATCCTAGAGTTGAGGTTGTGGATTATTGACCACCAGAATATAGATTTATGGAATAAAAATTTCATCTTGTTTTTCTCTTCGAGTAGTTCCACTTATTAAACTAGAGATATTTCATCTTGTGTTTCTCTTCGAGTAGTTCCACTGATTAAACTAGAGATATTTGGGATTTGCTCATATATGTAGGAGTTGTTTTAAAATATTTACGCATCATATAAAAACAAAGATATTTGGATTTGCTCATATATGTAGGAGTTGTTTTAAAATATTTATGCATCCTATAAAAACAAACAGAATAAATTCAATAACAATAAAATTTCAACTTAGCAATGCAAAATAAAAAAGAATGTTATGATTTAGGAAAATTTGTTTACTCCCAAATTAAACTCTACAACTCTCTATCTTAAGTAAAAAAACATAGATCAATCCATTTTAATCTTTTTAAAAATATTGAACAATAAAATAAGACATGAAGCTACACTAAAATCGTGTTAATTAATAACACAATTCATAATATCTTTAAAATTTAGATTGTATAATTTAATATATCTAAATTATATATATTTATAACTTTTATATAATTATAAAATTTAAAATAAATTATAACTTATGAATATTTTTTAGTTATTTTTTGGTAATTACTTATGCATATCTATTATATTTTGTTTATTCACAACATTTGTAGAATAAAACGTTATTTTTTCTCAAAGTCCAAATAATAGTATTCATTCTTCTAGTATCCTATTAACAATAGTGAGAATGGTTAAAATTTTGATTTTTTTTATAAACTTTTGTTTAGTCTTTTTATTTCCATTAATGGTTCGGCCACATGATATGTTTTTAGTGATATTTTAAATCTATATTTTTTATATAAAATTTATAAAACAAAATTCATATTGGTATCTAGAATATTAAGCCCCATCCTATATAATAGAAATTTAATCAAAATATAAGATTAAAACTAATTATATGTACTAAAAAATTAGTCAAAGTATAATATTTGGTTTCTATACTTATAGAAGTTTAAATATAATTGATTGAATTTATTAAATATAATTATATTGTACCAAGAATTTATTCAAATCAAAATATAATATTAACACACCAGAAATTTAGTGAAATGATAATATTTGGTTTCTATACTTACACTAGTTTAATATAATTGATATAATTGTGTCATGAAGTTATTGAGTATAATTATCATGTATCAAACATTTAGTTAAAATGTAATATTTGGTTTTTATACTTATACTAGTTTAAATATAATTGTACCAAAAATTTGATTGATATAATTATGTTTTAAATTTATTGAATATAATTATTATGTTTCGTGGGTTCTCTAGTTTGACGTTTTCCAATAAACTAAAATCTAATTCTTATATTTAATATTAAATGTATTATATATTGAGAGTGGGTTCATTGGGTTCTGGCACCCACAGAAACACCTTAGTTTCGCTTATAATACTTGTGGTACTTAGTATATATATATTAATATATTATATAAAATAAAGCATAATAAAAATATTAATTCATATACTAATTCCTTATCATTGTACATCCACTTTCTTTTACACAAAACATTGGATTATACTCATGCAGAGAAACTATATCACGATGTCTCTAATGGTTTGCATTGGAGACTAGATATGATATGAAGCTGGTTGAAATATTCCAAAACGTAACATCAACAAAGGATTCTTGCTTCAGATGAATCATTTTATACTATGACTTTAATTAATAACTATCCTATTATATTTGGAGACCTTGAAATAACAGATAAAGAGAGATTGACATTTGCAATGAAGTAAATACAACTAAAAATGATGAAAGTGTTGATGTTAAACAAAATCTACAACCAACAAATGTTGATGAAAAAATGAACAAACGAGAGTCTTAAAATGATGAAATGATACATTTTTCGGTGTTACATAAGTATTACATTCCATCAACCACTGCTCTAAAGAAGAAGAAAACAAAAAGAACAAAAATTCCTCTCAAATCAGCTGCGAGAAAAGTCCAACTCACATATTTTATGAGGTTTGAAAAGATCTGAAGAAGATAATATCACTTTAAAAGAAATATCAAAGAATATGAAGCTCAAACAACAAATAAAGAATCTTCACAAAAAAGTCAAGAATTTCAAAAATCAAAGATTCAAAATCAATAGATAACTTGTAGATAACTTGTATATCCATGTTCTATGGGTTTTTATTTTATATTAAAAGATAGATCTTCAATTGTAGATATAATTTTGTATATTCACTAGAGGTAGGTGACCTCCTTAGTTCTTCACTCAAAATCCAAAATATAAGATAACACCAACAAAGGTCTATTGATCTTTTACAGATGGGCTGGCTCTTTGCTTACTGGATCGTCCTCTTCCCAGTGCGGTAGGTACCTTTTTATTTGTAATTTTTTCGTTAGATTACAGGAAATGAAAAAAATGTGATCTTGTGATATAATTCATGAATTAAAAATTAAAACCTATTCATCCATAAATTATTCTTGTCAATTTATGCGGTTTCACAAAGAGTTTAGCGCAACTCACTCGTGTTGATCAATCAAGAGTTTTTGCTACTATTTAAGATTATTATTATATCACACATTTTTTTTCTTTTCTAACGCTTTATATCCCCGTCATTTTTTCTTATTAATATAAGAATTATATAGATAATATATTTGGTGATATATGAGCATTATATCGGTAATATTTTTGGTTGACCTAGAACTCTTAAGTCCTCATCATACCCCCTATCATCTGATGGTCAAATGGAGAGCAAAAAATAAAGAAAAACGTCAAAAACTATTTATTACACCTTAATCAGTAATAAATCAAATCAATAACCTAATCTTCAAGCTAGAGAGTGTAAACCTTTTCAAATCTTCACACTGGAACAAAGACAAAAACATTTCCTGAGACCTTTGTTGCTATCTGCATCTAAAGAAGCCACACAATTGAATATTAGTAAAATGGTTTATTCCTAAGGGAAATAGAGTAAAAATCAATACAGTCAGGTCAAGTATATCTACTGGAGAGTCAAATGGTGGTGAGATTTTGAGAGACAATAAAGGATACTTTATTTTAGCATTAAGAAAAATATATGGCAAATAATGTGCTTTATTAGCAGAATGTAGAGCTTTATTAGAAGAACTAGTTATATGCAATGAAAAATATATATTTAATCTCGACACTAAAATAGATTCAAAGATTTTTATGGAAATGATTGCTAATAGAAAAGATTATTGATTATGATTTCAATAATTGAAAGTTGCAGGTTACTTAGAGCTAGGATGCCAATTAACCACGTCTTCAAAGAGCAAAACCAAACAACTAACGGATTGCAAAAGAATCTCTAAAACAGGAATAGGTTACCGTAATCTGGAAGAAAACCGTTTATAGCACTATAACTTAGAAATACAAAAGATTTATTTAGTGAAAAAATGTTGGTAAATGTACAGAAAAAAAAATATTAAAGAAGAAATTCATAAAAATTCTTAGCAACGATAATAAAAAACAAAGTAACCAACAAAATATTATTCAGACATAGAGGAGAACAATTTCATTATAAAAAATATATCAACACAGAATAAAAGATCTCATGAAATAATTCAAAGAAAACTTACATAGATTATAAAATTTGTGGCCGATGCAACTCATCTCCAATGAGAACCACGTGTTATACGCTATTTAAACAAGATCAACTAAATTTTTCACGATATTCATGATCAAGATGAAGAAAAAACATTATCGATACTGGATAAATACTGGAAAAATAAAAAGAAAAACAGAAACATGTATTACCTATGCTAAACACAAGTACGACACACGGATAAAAAATACACAAAAATTTGGTTTCAGAACTACAACAAAACTGGATTTGATTTATGGTTCCATAAATCTTTGGGTTATTTGAACCTTATACATATGCTTGTATTTTTATTATATTAATAAAAATATTTTGTTTTTTGAAAATAAATTTAGTATTGGACACCGTTAACCCGGTTCTTCCTTTGCGGTCAAACGTATTGTGTCCACTCTACATACTCAGCAATGTTTAAACCATAAATTCTAAACATAAAAACTATAAAATATATTTTAGATTGAAAGATAAATTTTCAAATTTTGTTTTGAAACTACAACAAACATTAATCATGTAACAGTTACCTCTCAATTGCGCTATACGTACATACATATATAAAATGAATTTCGTTACATAGTTAGCATTCTTTTAAATTTAAGTCTTGTTTTTTCATTTTAGGTATAGTGCTCGTAGAATCATTAATCTCAGAATCATATAATTAATGGCCATGTAGAGTTTTACAATACGAGATAACATTATTAACTAAGTTTAGGATCTGTTTTATTAGGAGCATTCTCATAATTGTTAGTTTAGATTTGATAGCTATTCGAGATTAAGAAAAATACTTAGAATAGTAACATAAACAAAACGCGTAGAGTATATGCGTTCTTCCCTTTTTTTTTTTATCTTTTCATCGGGGTAAGTAATACAAACTTTAGTAATATTTAACCTTCAGAGAATTGTTGAAAAATGGTTAAAACTATTTGGTTGAGTTCTATTTTTAAATTTTATAATACTTATAAAATTATAACCTATTAAAAAATATTTTTTAAAAAAAATCATTTATTCTATTTATTTACGTCTAATATAAAATTGTTATTCACTATAAAAGCTTTTAAACTCTTTAACATTTTGTTTGTTTGTTTATGTAAATTCACCGATTAGTTTCGGTCATTTTATCACTCTAAATTTTATAGTTTACTATCTTTTTGTAAATTAAAATTTGTGTTTGTAAACACATAGTGGAATAGGCATTATGTTTAGTCTCTCTCAATTGCTATTATACAAAAAATATTATAAATTGACATAAATACTAATAGCTGAAATAAAAATAAGACGAGAAATCGATTATCGAATGCGGTATTTGTTGTCGCAACGCGACATTGATTTATATATATATACTATGTAATTACTCGACCGTATTTTTTTATATATCATGTGATAATGTTTATTTTTGAACTTCGGATAATCATATATATTGTCGATATTTTTCTACAATCTATATTTTTAGCATTTTGTTTTATTTTTCATATTATGTTAATTCATATAATTCATGCAAAATAATGTTTTTTTTCTTTTAATTACTTAATAGTTATATTCCATATACTAAAATAAGTTTGATTTTTTTTAGTTTTACTTCTACTAAACAAAACGTAATAATTACTTAATATATTTGACATGGTATGCATAATTTGTTCTAGTAGATCCGTCGGTGGAGATCCGATAACATTCTTCCTCTTAATGTTCTGTGCGGCAGGGTCCCTCTAGTCTTATAGAACTCTTCACTTGCAACAAAGGTTTTTTTACCGAGAAATAACAAAGATGAAATAACAAGAAAATTTATGTAACTCTTCTAATTTATAAGAGGTAGACATATATAAATTATGGTAGAGGAATCTATAACGTATGCCACTTATTTATAGATAATGCAATTGGGTTAAATCCCAAATGAAATTGCATTAGACCTCTATAACCTATTTTGTATTAAGGACCCCAACCCTTTTAATTAATTTATATTATTCAACTCCATGAAGTTATTAGTTCACTTTCAAGTGTTGATATTTGACCCCAATTCTTCACAAAGCCAAAATTCAACCCGGTGTCTACACTTATACATCTGTAACGAGTTTTGACATATAAGTATAATTCATATTCAATATATATTAATATAATTAATATAATTAATCCGATTAGTTATTAACTGGACTGACTTATGACAATGACCAAATATATCATTAGAACTTTTCCAACAATCTCTCACTTGGAAAAGACTAAAGACTTATTCCTCGTAATGTGAACAATTGAACGTAAGAGTAATCATGTTATCATCATCAATCAACTATACTATCAATTATGAGGTGTAGCATAAGAATAATATGAAATGTAATTGCATATATCTATTCTCAACTGTTTATACCTTAGTGAAAATCTACTCGAAAGATACATATGTTAATATATATTAACCTAGCCATATATTGTAATAATCCGAGATGTATATATCAAAATCACAAATATAAATCGGTCCGTACTATAATTTTTTCACTCAAATCATTCATCCTCTAATTTAACTATGCTCATCCTAGTAATTCGTTCATAAAAACTTTACGTAATGCTACATTTGTAAGAGGGCCTGTAACTAATAAAAAACTAACATATAGATTAATGTTTAGTGTGCTTATTCATCCATCAAAATATGAGGCAGAATACCAAATGATCTCTAGCTTTTCTAAATGCCTATATGTCAATGTGTTATTTCTTGCAGATATCAGAATAATATTTTAACTATTTTCTAGTGGTCCATGCATAGATTACTTACACAAGGTTCCGCAATTTTCAAGTTCATAATGTTGCAAAACATACATCTTTTATGATAATACAAGATCACCAAGAGACAGATCCTGATGAATCTGCATTCCTAACACAAAAGCCGCATCACCGAGATCTTTCATATCAATAGGTTTTGTCAATCACATAATCTTTTATTACAAATAGTGATTGGGTCCTATGTGTTTGAGAGTCTTTATGTAATCTACTTATTAATAAAATAATATCTGTTTCCCGTGGATGCATTATTATTTCCATAATTCGAACCATAATAAATATCTTGTTGTGTGATTAATTGAATATTTTGTTCTTTCTTGCTAAGAATTTTCTTTGGATCTTGTTTACAAATTGATACATTGTTTCTTGCATCGGTCGAGCGATGGTTTTATTATAATAAGTGATGAGGTAAGCTTGAAAATTTGATATCAGTATTATCTGTTGGTGAAGAAGACATAGTAGAATCACGAAGATCATGAATCTTGGGGTAAAGCCAAGCAAAATCATAATGATGGATTCTAAGAAGGAATTATTAGCTTCAAGCTATCTATTGGACTGAAAAAGGTATAAACAAATATGAGGTAGGTACCTTAATGTAAACGTAAGATTTTATATTTAGGTATTTAAGATGAGGAAGGTTTTGAGTACAAGGGTGAGTATGATAGACCTAATATCTTGCAAGACTCACATGTTATTATCGAGTTTGATCAAACTGATGGTGTTTACTCCTAGATGAGTATGTAGTAGAACGTTCATTTAGTATTAAGAATGAGTTTGGTGGGATTCAGCTGGATATCGGTGAAATTTTGTCAAAACAAGTCGAGACCAAATCCAAAGAGTACCTGAGATGGCGTATGACTAATAATAATATGGTATTAGTGAACCGACCATTCACTAGCTATTTTTTGTATTTGGTATTCCAATGTGCAGAATCGTGAAGAGTGCTACAAATCATGTAATAGTAGAGAAGATGAGTCGTAGCTTACTTGGGATTATGATTATGCTTTTGACAGTTAGATAGAATAAGAGGTTGAGTAAATGAGTAGTTCATATAGTTATCATCGTCAACAAGAGCCTTTGTACTTTCAGTTGTCATGATAATGTAGTATGTTCTGGAGGTGAATATGAAGTTTGAACATATAAGTGGATATGATGATGCATCTACTGAAGTTGTTTTCAAAATGGGATGGGGCTTGGTTTTTGCAAAAGAAGTTCAACCCTTTATGGGTTTGGGTCTTGATCTGAAGTTCGATGGGTCAAGGGTTTTGAATGTTCAAACCATGGAGCAACATTCAAATGTTGATCGGTATGATTTGGCATAATTCAGATGGATGAGACTATTGCTTTATTGGATATAGGAGGTCGGAAGAATGATCTGTTTGGGAGAATTGGCTTAATAGAGTTTATGGACTACATATAAATTAATCACTTTAAGGGTTCAAGTGGACAGTTTGTCTCCAATGAGTAGTTGGAGCATCCAGATAACGAATACTGGTCTCACTGTGAGCCTACGTGAATAATTGTTAAGTATATGCTAAAAGTAATTTGCTAATTTTTAAATGGATGTTATATATTAGATTTCCTAATATTTGTGTCTTGTATATTAATTAGGTTTTTACATTAGCTTAATGTCTTATATTAACTAGATTTGCTACTAATTGTGTATTTTATATTAATTAAATTTTCTATTAATTGAGTTTTCTATATCAATTAAAATTTGAATGTATTAGGACTATAATATTATTATTAATTGAGTCTTATATATTAATTAAATTTCATGTTAATTGTATATTTTATATTAGGCTATGTTGCCGAAATTTATGCAACGAACCCTACTTTCTATCGCGGCTATGTAAGTCTTTTTTATCTCTTTATCTTAGATATTTTCCTAATATAATGTATACTTTAACCCTCTGAACCTAACTTATATCAATTATCCAACATATCTGGAATGGTTATGGTAAGGTGGTGCAATTGGCTATTATAAGGAAAATCCATCATGTAAAAAAAGGACTTATATTATGTAAAAGGACTCTGGATTGGTTATGGTAAGGTGGTGCAATTGGCTATTATAAGGAAAATCCATCATGTAAAAAAAGGACTTATATTAGGTAAAATGACTCGTATGGTGAGGTTATACAATTAGATTTTATAAAAAGACTCGTATTATGTAAATAAAATACTACTCGTCGTTATAAAGGTGTTACAATTGATTTTTATAAAAGGAAAATCGATCATATAAAACACTATTTATGGTAAGATGATCTAGACAACTTTTTGGAGCCTTTGAATAAAAAGAAAATCCGTCATGTAAAACACTATATATGGTAAGATGATCTAGACAACATTTTTGAGCGTTTGAAGAGGTATTACCTCGTCCAAGAATTAAATGACTAAACAACTCGAGAATAAAAGAAAACAAGTATATTTCACAAATTCTCTCTCTTATTATTTTATCACTTTCAAAATGAATGGTATAATTCTTTATTTATAATATAAATAATCCTAAAAAATATTGATATATCTTATGTGTTCAATAAGACATATAACATTCATCCATTGCATTTCCTATTTTATTACTATTAATTTATCCAAATAATTTAGATTAATTTTATAATCTTGTCATAAACGTAAAATCTTCTTTAATAAGGTTTATGCGAGATAAGTATTGCCCCTATTTTTATATCCTATTCGTATTTTTCCTATCTACGTATTTTGTTACATTTATCATGTTATATATCTGGTATTTAAGTATTTCAATCTTTCTCAAGATTCGTCTCATCATCATGAACTGCATCTATATTTATTCATTATAATATATTTATTATATACTTGTATTTGTATTGTCATACATGCAGCTTATCTGTAATATATTGCATCATCTTGTCATAACGTTATCTCATTGCCAAGTATATTCTTCGTCCACAACATCTTCAAAATATGTATCTTATCATGTACGAGATGTGACAATTTCTTTTAATGTTATCATATCCTTGTCTTGTCTACGAGACATAGTTCAGCTCATCAAATATCCCTCAAGACATATCTCATCATTTTGGATACTTGTCCAATAACCATTACTTGATCCATAGTATTATATAATTATTCCCTTGTTACGAATATTTCCCTATTTAATAAGAGTATAAATGCTTAGGGAAGTAATTTAATTAGGGCCCCTAGTACTTATATTAAATGAATTTATTTGTTATCATTCGCTTTGCAAATTGAATATTCTAACAGTAAGTTTGAGAACACTCTGTCCTCTCTCCTCAAATCCTACAATGGTAACTTTTTCAATCTTTTTCTCTATTTTCCGGCGACCGGTCCTGGCCAATCATATAGCTTGCTATGGTTGATCCCCCCTTTCTCCTGATGCAAGCTGCTAGCAAGGAGGCTCACTGGTTCACAATATTGAAGGGCTCCCAGTTACATGGTATTTTTTTTCTCTGACTACACTCTTGACCCCACTGAGCCACAGAGGCTCCGTTGGAACCCATAACATACCTGACTCTCTCCGCCTTAAGTTTGCTAGTCCGGTCTCTCACTATCAGGCACAACAAATCATCCACCTTCTCCAGGCCATAGTTTTAAGCGACGTGCGACGCCCCGCGACGACGAGGGGTCAAAAATTTGTGGAGACGCGACGAGAGTTATTCCGTTTACGAATATTATTAATTAAATAAAATATAATTTAAAAAAATATTAAGAAATTAAGTCCAAAAATCAATAAAAATATTATAAAATCTTAACTTCAAATATTATAAGACATGTAAATGTGACTAAATAAATACTCTAACTAAACATAAAAAAACTCAAATATCATCGTCAATTAAGTTATCTTTAGTTGAATGACGATATACAGTTGAAGAAGAAGGAGGCATCGTGCAATAGAAGAGATTTTGCGTGTGTCAATTCAACATTCAGTATAAAATGTGAATAACTTTTATCAATATAAATAAATTAATAAACTAGTAATTCAATATAAACATTTAGTTTATATTTAAGATAAGTTAGTGATTTCGATTCGAATGGTTTGAAAGTTTAATGGTGACCGTTATCTTAGAATGGTTTTACTTTACTCTATACATCAAGTTTCGGTTCAATTATATCAGTTTAAATAACTAAAATTAGTTTATATGTAATAAAAAAATAGATGTAGCCAATGAAATAATGCTCGCGACGCAACGTGACGATACGCTTCCATAATGTCGCCGCGGGCGTGTTTCCGTTCGGACCGTTACGTGAATCGCTGTGACGCTACGCTTCCAAAATCTTCTAGATTTCTTCCTAATATCTTTTAGTTCCTGTCAGTCAGTTGTTTCTGGTGATCAAGTTAATCATATTCGAATCCCTTTCTTCACCTGGTCCATCTACATCTGGTCTTTCGAACCCTTCCTCTCTATTGATCTATCATCTTCCAACTCCCCATAATCAAAGTCTGAAAATCCTAGCGACTCTGCCTTCAACATCTCGTTCAATGTAACAACCCAACCATTGCTAGCCAAACTCAAAGGTAACAGAAGTTTGTTTTTAGTCAGCCAACTCTCCACTAACTATCTAGCTACTAAGCTCCATCTAGTCAAGACTTTCAGTTGTGTTTGTATAAAACTCTCCTTTCACTACAGTAAAAAGTTAATACAAGCCAATATTATTCTCAAAAGTAAACCCGTTGTGATTAGCCTCCCTCCTAAGTTATTAAACACTCTCTTTCACCCTCTTTGGACGAAGGTCAAGCCACACTTTTCTCCATTCCAACCTATCTTCACAAACCTTTCCAGCTCGAAACCCAACCCTTAAACCTGTATTCTTGAGTTATTTTAGGGTACTCACAGACCCTTGTTCTCTTCCTATCTGCCCTCTATACCTACTTCAAAATTGCTAGTTCCCTGATATATCTTTCTGACCTGAAAAAACATGTCATGTCCCTTTCAATCAACCCTGCCTTACCTCCCCTCTACCTCATCCCTAGGTTTAGCAGGCCCTATCTCATTTGGTCTGTTAACCCTAATTCTTCTCTGTTCCGAATTTCAAATTCAATGGAGTTCTTCCTAAGTATAAATCAACTAAGCATAACCTGTATTTTAAATTTTAAATTTCAAATTCAAATTTCAACTCTCTGTCTTTCACACCTTATTCTACCTTCAAAGTCACTAAGCATAACATGTATTTTAAGTATCTTACCTACCAATTATCGATCAGAATGTCTGATAACTCTTCCTTCTTCTTCAGGTCGGCTCAGCCTACCGGAAATCCTGGCTCTTTCTCACGTGTTCGCCCCTTGTCGTAGCTTCCCAAATTGGCCGCTCTTTATGTGGAAACCCCTCATCTCCAATTTCTCAAATATTTACTTGTCCCTTTCTCTGCCAGGTCTCTAGTGACGACACTGCCTTGGTACCCAAAAACCCACCGCTTCAACCTATTCACAAATATACTCTCATCTCATTAAGATTTTGTCAAGCAAACCCTTGCTCTGCCCAGACAGCATATGGAATTTGGTCTTGGCCAGAGCCTTTTCACCACCACCTAAGATCTCCTCCCCCGCACTGTCAACCACGAGCCCTCTCCCTCCAGGCTTTTGATCTCTAAAAACCTTCTTCAAGTCGATTTCTCCTTTGCATCTCCATCAATCCCCCTCTCCCTACCAAACCCTAGCCCTAATCCCTCTTTCGGTCCCAACTCGGTGTCGCTTGGCCTCTATCAGAATCTTAGGGTTGGTGTAAAAGATGATTCAATGGCCGCTCACTATGATTCGACCCCTCGCTACCTGACTTCATCCTTCATACCGTCGAAAGTTCCCCGGAATTTATGTCAATGTTTTGCATGGATTTTACAGAGACTCAATATATAGCTCCCAATTCCAAGGGTTCTGTCCCACGTCTTTGGCTCAAAGAGAACCATAAATCTCTTGGTTTCAATTCTTCACCGTCGATTGGCAGCTCTGGTAAGGATTCACGATCTGTTTTGGTCTGACAAAGATCTCATATTCCTTTGGGCTTCATTACACTAAGGCTGAACACGATATCAACCAGAAGTTCTTAACATTATAACCTTAGGGTTGAGAAGAATGTTTCTGTTGGAAGCGTAAGTAAGTCTATCAGGCCTAGTGGGTTGGAAGCGGGTCAGAACGGGACCTTCAATTCTCTAGCCTCTTTATTGTATGATATAGATTTAAATGCGCAACCCATTCATTCCCTCTTGGGTCGGTTTAAATCGTTTATTAGGACCACCAAAATCGTAACCATTTCTAAGCCTCCTATCTTCAAAGAAAATGGGATGTTTGGGCTTATTTCTCCTCATAAGCCTTTTTCTTTGATTATGAACTTTGGAAATGTCGGTAAAGGTCCAAAGGGTAGAAATAAAAAAATTTCCCATATTTTCCCAACCTAAGCCCCTCTAAATACTACCCCTTCCAAAAATTCTAGAGCCCACTCCTTCAACTCTAACCCTTTGGGAGCTCCAATCTCAAACTCCCTCCCTAACCCCAACCCAAACCGTTCCTCGTATGCTAGTCTTCAACCCTTATATTTTGAAGAAGATCACCTAACACTCATAATCAATTAGGGACTTGATGAGTTCCACTCCTTTTCTTGTCTTAAAGTTAATCCCATCAAAAGTTACATTTTCTTCTCAGGCATTAACAACTCCCTTCGTCATGAGCTCATTTCTATTTTAGGCTTCAGGAAAGACTCTGTTCCTGTCAAATACCTGAGAGTCTTCTTCTCTCTGGCCATCTCTCTTATTCAGAATGTTTCCTCTTATTCACAAAATTGCATCTCGTATTGATTATTGGACCTTAAATCACCTCTCTTATATTGGTCACCTCCAAATATTAAGTCGGTCTTGTTCAATGTTCAAGTTTATTGGTCTTCTATCTTTATCCTCCCCTCTAGACTTCTCAAAGAATTATCACAAAACCTTTGTAGATTTCTTTGATCTGGCCCAGCCATGAAAATTTATATTTCTGCTCCTTTGAATGAGGGAGGCCTTGGGATTTTAGATCTCAAAATCTAGAATCAAGCGGTCTTCCTCAATCACCTTTGGTCTATTATTAATTGCAACAATCATTCCATCTGGATTGATTGGATTAAGTTGGAGAAAATTAAGAATAATTCATTCTGGAATGTTGATTTTGGCTTCTCTCTCTTGGGCTTGGAGGAAAATCCTTTCTCTTCGCCCCTTAGCTAGTAAATTATTTAGAGTCACTATTGGTAATGGTCAAAATACATCATTTTGGTATACCCTTGGCTTCTCACTACTTTTTTTCGGAGGGAACCCGCAGCCGCTACTCAAAGTGCAATGAGTGCGCACAGGGTAAACCCTCAGTCTGACGCGATAGCCTGCAAACCAATGCCAGAAGGTAAACCACATAAAGTGACAGGCTCAGCCGAGAAAGTGTATGTAGAGGGACTCGAACTCATGACCTTTTGGTCATAAGAATGACATACTCAACCAACTCGGCTACCCCCTTGGGGGCGGCTTCTCACTACTTCTCTTGTTGAGCACTATAAAACGAGCATCATTCAGGTCATTCAGGATTTTATGCTCAGGAAAAATCATATGAAGTTGAAGAATTTTTTGAACTCTAGTCGCCCAATAAATCCCTGAAAACCACAAAAGAAAACTCTAAATCTGATATACCAAATACCCTTACTAAAACCTATGCTGATATTGTCAAGAAAACCAATACCCAGCCTATATTTAAACCTACCACTGTTATGGAAAAATTAGATCATATATCATTGAAATATTCTCAAATTGTTAAAGATCAGCTTAATATAGAGATCCACTAAAGATTATAATACCCGAAAAAATATAGAGTTTACCAGAACGCCTGTTACAGAAAAATTTAAATGGACGTCTCTAAGAATTTCTATCACTAAATATGGGTGGGATTTGGAGACAATCAAGGAAGCTAGTTAACAACTAGCTATAAAGATTTACCCAGATAATGTAATAGATGCTTTAACAAGAGCCATAGCAAAGACAATTGCAAGAAAGCTTCATACACGCCTTTAACTAATGAAGATTGAAATAAAACAGATAAGGAAGTAACTAGAAGTGAGGATGAAAACAATAGTAGCTCCAAGCCCTCTGAAGATAATAATTGAAAAGTCTATCAACCAAAATTAAAACTTTAATCATCAAACTTGATCAAAGAATGAAGGAAACAAAATCTAGCAGTCATCTTAACGATCTCATTTCTTCGACCAAGATTATTGATACAAGAACATATAAAGATATATCAAACAACACTCATATAATTATCCAAAATAATAATTATCAGAATCAAAATGCAAACTCTTCATAAGTTGTTGAAATTATGGAAGCTATATAAATACTTAAACAAGGTTGCAATCTATCAAGTTCTCAAGATTACAAAAAAAATTGATATCTGGTAATATCGCCCCTAATCAAAACAACATAGGAAGTATGCATACTTCTTCAATTCTTAATAAAAAAGACACATAAACTGTATTTCATGAAGTACTAAACTGAAAACTAAAGGAAGCAATAAGGAAAAAGAAGACAAGTAGTTTGATAATCAAATCCTTGAGATATTCAGGGACAAACAATCTGTCTACCTCTTAATTCAATGATGATAAATATGATTAGTTAGAATATAAGAGGAACTAAAAACAATTCCTTTATTAGAAGACTTAAATCTATCATCCTCAAAGAGAAGATCAAGTTTATTGTTATGCACGAACTTTTAGTTAGCTTTGAGAATCTGGAAAATATTGCTACAAGACTTGGGTTCAAGAATTACACTCACAATCCATCCAACAACCTTCAGTGTCTCTAGAGTGATGAATTCACTATAAGCACACTTACCGATCACTCTCAACTTTTACACTTCCTAACAAATTACCTATTACCTTAAATTTCCTAACGATGTAGAAAATAAAGAAAAAATTGTATTTGTATTATTGTATAAAATCTTATATCTTTATATCTAATACTCAACTCCTAATTATAGGAGTTATGCGTGACATTTAGTCTCCCCCTATTTATTTCTATTTATTACATAAACGTTTCCATCTATATATTTATTTATATTACTTATAGAATATAAATAATAAATATATAATAATAAGAGCATAATTAAATTATGAATACGTTATATTTTTATCTAGTTATTTTACACTGAATATTGTCTTATCATTCTTGAATAATCGTTTCGTTATATAATCTTCTTTTTTCTTCTTTCAGCAAATTGATTATTCATCGTCTTTAGTTTTCTATTAAAAAAATTATTAATCATTCTTGTTATTTTTGTGTAGTCGTGATCATTATCTTTCTCCTTTTATTTGTTTTGTCTCAATAATATCCTTATTCATAGCATATTTTAGTTTTCTTTCTCTTATTATCATTATCTTTTTTGTGGTTGGTTTTATTTATTCTTTATTTTATTTGTTTCTTATCTTGAAAAATATTAATTATTTTATCGGAAGGTTTGTTAAGCGACACTTTAGTTTACCGGTTTTGTTACAGAAATTAATGCAACGAACCCTTCATTTTATCAATGTTATGTGAGTATTTTTTTTACCTATTTATCTTAGATATTTTCCTAATCTCATATCTACTTTAAGCCCCTTATCCTATATTATATCAGTTATTTGAACTCGTATCTAGATGGGTTATGCTAAAGTGATAGAATTGGCTTTTATAGAAGAAAACTCTATCATGTAAAAGGATTCTTATTGGGTAAAAAGACTCGTATGGTAAAGTGATACAATAAGATTTTATAAAAGAACTTGTATTATGCAAAAAAAATATTACTCCTCATTACAGAGGTGATACAATTGGCTTTTATAAAAGGAAAATCCATCTTGTAAAAACCCATTTATGGCAAGATGATCTAGACAACCTTTTTTGAACCTTTTACGAAAGTCCAAGTAAAATACCAGTGATTTAATTACTAAAAAACTCAAGAATAAAAGAAAACAAGTATATTTCACAAATTCTCTCTCTTATTGTTCACCCTCAAAATAAATGGTATAAGTCTTTACTTATAATATAAATAATTCTAAAAATATGGATCGATGACATGTGTTCAATAAGACATATGACATCCATCTATTTCATTTCCTACTATATAATTATTAATTTATCCAAATAATTTAGATTAATTTTGTAATCTTTTTATAAACCTAAAATATTCTTTAATAAGGTTTATGTAAGATAAGTATTAGCCTTATTTTTATATCGTCAACCTATCTGTATCTTGCCTATCTGCGTGTTTTGTTACATTTATCTTCTTTAATATGTGGTATTGAGTTATTTAAATCTTTCTCAAGACTGGTCTCATCATCATGTACCACCGTTATCTATTTTTATCCATTATTTTATATTTATTATATACTTGTATTTGTATTGTCATATATGCAACTTATCTATAATATATTGTATCATCTTGTCATAACCTCATCTCATTTCCAAGTATATTCTTCGTCCATAACAACTTCAAAACATGTATCTCATCATGTATGAGACCTATCAATGTTTTTTTAATATTATTATATTCTTGTCTCGTCTACGAGACATAGTTCAGCTAATCAAATATCCCTAAAAAAAATTATTTTACATGTTGGATACATTTCCAATAACCATTATATCATCATTGCATTGTCACGAATCTTTTCCTATTTAATAAAGGTATAAACCCTTAGTGAGGTACTCTTAGTACGGCTCCTAGTACTAATATTAAATAAATTTTATTTCTTTAAGTACTATCAATAATATTCTCATAAGGTAAGGCTCATTAACCTTTACTAGTTCTCTTTTTCTAAAACCTCTTACACAAGATGATGTCATTTAGTAATATTACACTAATTCAAATTAATTGAACCATTGCTTGATATTATGTCTTCAATGTAGACCATTTGATGAAAACATAGATCAAACAACTAATAATAAGCGGTTTATTTATGTGATATAGTAAAACTCTTTACATTGACAACTATCGATTAGAATATGTAACATATAAATCGTTAATGCTGACTCTAAATAATAGGTAAAATGTGTTTCACCAATATTATTAAAAGAAAATATAAAATTTAAGAATTTTTTTTCGTAGTTTCAATTCTTGAGAAAATTCTTTCTCTAAAATGTTCTCCTTCTAAGAGCTTATTCGAAAATGAAGTATTCTATATCAACACTTTGAAAGCACATTATTATAATGCAACCTTAAAAACTAGATTCTAGTAAGGTAAACTTTCATTTTTTTAGTATTTTCTTATTAATCATAATAATATGTGGAGGGAGGGTGGCTTAAATTTGTGAATCCTTGGATTATATTTGTTTATGTAGGTCCATCAGATCCAAAAAGTGATAAAACACAATAAGTGGCCAAAACAACGATTTATATAGGTTTTGAAGTAACGCATCTAATTGGTAAAACATAAAATTGATAAAACCCAAACATATATCATGTTATTAAACACAGGTCATGAAAAAAAATTAGTGTTTATTAGAATAAATAATCTATACAAGATAGAAATTTGGATATCTCACTCGAAGCAATTAGGCTTTTCCTCGTCAACCATACACATATCGTAACAACAACGAATAAAAATCAAAATATACTTAATAGGTTATTCAAAGTGATGTTGTAGTTTGACTATCTAAAGATAGATATATTCTCATTGATGTAAAAAACTACGAGAATATATTTTTCCACAATACTCTAAATTCCCGAGATTTCTCTTTCATCCTAAACTACTTGATTTTTTCTAGTACATGTAAATATGTCAACACTTTTAACCTCAAATGGATAGAAAACTTAAACTAGTTTAAGAACTTATCGAGTAATCTTAAAGATCTTCATTGCCATACTATAAATTATTTACATATGCAAATTTAACAAAGTAAAAAAAACTTTTTTCGTTATATTACTCTTCATGACGTCAGTGTGTCATCAAATTTACATATTCTGAGCACGTGTTACACTAAAGTGCTTTCTATGATTGTGAAAATTACAAATCTAGCTCACCAAATCTTATTGGTTAAGTCGAACAAAGATAGATGACAACAAATAAAACAGGAAAACAATTATGTTATTACTTGCGAACATCATTTATAAATCCATACATTTTAATTTATATTCCTTTTCATAACTATTTTAGTTCTAACCTTATTTTTCTATTACATGTACTTTTTTAGAAACCGATCTCATCACCAAAACACTTGCATATTTTCTATCAGGCGATGAAGTGTTGAGTAGGTGATCAATTATTGGTGATGAAACTTGGCAATATCAATAACATATATTTGTACATGAAAGAATCTGCTCCACTCAGTTTTGAGATATAAATAAATTTTGGTTTTAGATTACGGTGTAATGATAGACGCAACTAGTAAGCCCCTCAAAAATTTGGACCATGTAAAACCATTTAAGAAAAATTTCAATGAATAATTTAATAATTCCTACAAAAAAAGAAACTTTCACCAAGAGACAAAGTCCTCTGAAGTGATAGATATAAACAGAAAAAAAAAACACCAAAAGGTAAGCGAACCAAAACTCAAGATTAAAGTTTCAAAAACACCTACTCCCATTAAAAACAGATAATATATTACTAGTATTGGTATCATCTGATTTTTATGATATAATATATTAATAATATTTTTTTTATGATATAATATATTAATAATATTTAATATAATATAATATTTAAAAATTATTTGATTGTTATGGTTAATATAGTAAATAATTCACCATACTATTTAACATATAATATTAATAAATATTTTTGATTGAAATTAATAAACATATAATATTAAATGTTATATGAATATGGTAAACGATAAATTAAATGTCCATTTACTAATTTGAAAATATTTATATGTATTTATATTAAATACATATTTTTAAATTAAATGATATATTTTTATGCAGATTTATTACTCAAATATAAGAGTGATATTTATAAATAAGTGAGAGCGAAAGCTTATCGTATGAAAATTTTGGTCAGTTAAAATATGTTCTAAATCTTCTACAGTGAAGAGCGATCCATTGATTTTGATATAAACATTTTTTTCTAAACAAAATGAAAAATATTTTTTAGAAGATGAGAAGGATTTAATTATTTTAAGTGAGAAACTTTGTTCCCACCAAATTTGTTAGGGATAAACCAATTACCTAAACCATTTTGATATAAAAAAGAAAGAGAGAAAATGGAGAAAAAAATGCATTTGTATTATTTTATAAAATCTTATATCTTTATATCATATTTATAGGAGTTATGCATGACATTTAGTCTCCTCTATTTATTTACGTTTTTATCTATATTATCAAATAATTAAATTATGAATAAATTATATTTTTAAGGGGATATTTTATACGGAATATTTCCTTATGATTCTTGAATAATCTTTTCGTTATATAAGTTATTTTCTCTCCCACCTAATTGATTATTCATTTCGTTATATAAGCTAATTGATTATTCGTCTTAATTTTGTGTGAGTAAAATATATTAAGCATTCCTGTTATTTTTGTGTAGTCGTGATCATTAGCCTTCTCTTTTTATTTGTATTGTCTCAATCTTATCCTTATTCATAACATATTTTATTTGTCTTTCTCTTATTATCATTATCTTTAATCATATATGGATATGATTACATATTTGTCCTATATAATATTATCCCGTGATATCCAATTTATTCTTTTTATATACTTAGGATATGATAGAAAGGGCGCAACATTCTTACCAGAACCATCCTTTATATTACATTTGTATTATGGTTCCCTTTTTCTTGCAATTTAATATCTAATGTGCAGTAAAATCAAATGTAATATGTCTTAGAATAAATATTTTAAATGTGTGTTTATAGTTTGTTAATCTTCTTTTTCAATGTTTTAAGATAGATATGAATATTTAAATATAATATTTTGTTTTTTATGTATATATATGTTTGATTGAAAATTTTGGTTCTCTATATATATAATATATATATATATATATATATATATTAGTTTCTTATTGCAAGAAGATAATTCTAGTTTAATTGTTGATTATTGATTTATTGTTTCAAAATTATATTGATTATTGTTTGGGTGATATTAGTTATTTTCTAGTGGATTCAAGTGGTAGATTATATTATGTCCTACTTGTGTTGATTCTATTTTGTAATTTGTTGGGTTTGAGCCCGTTTTGTATTTTTTATATATTTTATTTAAAATAAATATTATTTTTATTCAAATATCTTAAAATTTTGATATTGAAAATTTAACAGATTTAGAGATTTTGTATTTGGTAAACAAAAATAAATAATATCATATTTAATAAAAAAAATTCAATTTTATTACTAAAAACTAAGTTATAAGTTTATCTTGAATTATTTATCTCTGATGGTTCAAAAGCTAGTGCTGAAATGGCTGAAGTTATTGCTTTAGTAAATGGTCTTATGTATTGTAATGATAATGATATAACTTGTATTGACATTAAAACAGATTGTCTTAGTGTATTTAATATGATTGCAACTGGAAAATACCCATGGTACTTAGACAAGATTCTGAAATATTGTAGATCCTTTATTAAACCGCAAATGACCTTAAAGCATGTTTATAGAGAGCAGAATGCTGCTGCTGATTGGATAGCGAAGCATGCATTAAAAATTCAATCCAGATTTATAGTAGAATCTCCCCATTCTCTGAATGAGTTAACTGCAATCACTTTGTTGGAATCTTTAAACTTAGGATACTTTCGATTTTTTGACTAACTTGTTGGCAAGTTGGAAGACTTGACCATTCTTGATTTTGGTTTTGCAGGACAGGAGTTAGATGATGGAGCATTATATAAGGCAGCAAGGGGTTCAAGAAGCTGCTCAAGAAGGAATACAAAGGATGATAAGATGGGAAGAGAGAGGCAATAAGGGAAGAATGAAGAAAGGCATGTTAGGAAAATATGTAATGAGTACAAGTATGTAGGAGTAACTCACAAATGTGTTACTCAATCAAATGTAACTCATTCAATCTGTAAAATTGAGTAACTTACTCATATTTTGCATTGACAATTGTAAGCTTCTGTTTATGATCAATAAAAATGCTATTCTTGGGGAAAAAAGCTAGTGTTAATAAAATCAAAAACTTTCTTATAAAGTATCGTGAACAAATTGATCAAATTTACTACATCATCACCGGCTACAAGATCAAGTTACATTCAATACTCGCTTGTTTTAAACTATCCAAATTTCCTTTGAAATATTTGGAAGCAACTATTCACAATAAATGTATAGTTATCCATTAAGAAGATCTAGTTACTAAACTAAAAAATAAAGCACATGAATAGGACCATACCTTATTGTCGTTTGGTGGAAGATTATCCCTTATTCAATCAGTTTTACTGGCTATTCTCAACTATCATCTGCAAAACTCTCTACTTCCCAGATCTATCATCAGAAGATTTGAATCTATTTATAGTGGATATTTTTAGGGCACAACTAACAACCATAGAGCTATAGTTTCGGCTAGCTGGAGTAAGCTGATTCAACCCTACACATAAATAGGTTTAAATATTAGGAAAAACGAAGATATCCAACTTACATATTCTTGTAAGCTATGGTTCAAATTCAAAGAGAATAAAAGATTTGGGAAAATTTCATGTATAGCAGTCATTGTTCTACTACTCACCATATGCAGGTTCAATTAATCACGAAGTGATCCAAAATTTGTAGGAGACTAATTAATTTTAGAAGCATTGTTGAGGGATTTACATACTGGACTATGGGTCACGGTGTAGAATGATATTTATCTTTCCTTTGTGTATTTTACCTAAAAAGATTATCCACATTCACCGCACCACTTGTTAGAGGGACTAACTCAAATAACTATTCTTCCAGACAAAAAATCTTTAATGGTAATCACAATAATGGGTCTCACACCATTAGCTGAGACCACATGACTTAAGCTATATGATTCGATATTAGACCTTAAATTTAGGTCGTATATGATCCAATTTTAGGAAGTATGACATAAAGAAAGTAAAATAACGAATATGTGAACCTTATAACACAAAGTATAAATAAAAACATAAATGTAAAACTAATTACACAATACAGGTTTAACATGTTTTGGATCGGGAAGGAATCTTACATCCACGGGCAAGAAACACAAATTTTATATGTGGAAATATTACAAGAGAAGTATCTCAAACAAAACTAACAAACTAATTATTTTTATGTCACAAATCTCATTCGGATTATAGTTGTCATTATGGATCTTAGTATTTCTCTTAATGTTTATCATATACCTTGTCATTTCTCTATTAGATCAGACAAGCTCTTGCTTTCTCTGTCTAAAAAATACTATCGTTCGAGGATCGACTTTATATTTATTCTACACTATAAATATAATTAAATAGTAGTGAGCTGATCCCCAACCTAACTATAACAACTTACATATTATTTTCTGTAGAAGCTGAAAGAAAATGGTGCTGCAACCGTCATATTTGTATGGTCGTACACTGGCTAGTGTACCTTGTACTATCATGCTCTATTTTCAACACATACTCAATAGTAACGATTATATGATTAATTGTTGGGATTAATTTGATCAATATCTGATTTATCAACATATTAGTAAAAATGTTTATTCTTAAAACACTTACTTATATTTAGAAGCCTTTAGATAAAATGTATGTACATATTTTAATCCAACAGTAACATAAATACTTGCCTTTATCTAATCTCATATTTAAGTTTCATATCATGTCCTTGCACGCCAAGTCTTCGGTTGAGCACTCAAAGATATAGAAATTTAAGAGCTACAATCCTTAAGTTTTTGGCTTACTAAAGTTTTCACCCTTTAAATATTCGGGTGAGTTGCAAATTGTTATGAAGAACTTTTTTATTAACATGAGGTGATCATAACACAATACATAAAACTTGTGATTCAAGAAATCCAAATCTTCTGTGTGTAAGGTAAAATCCTTCAAAATAGTTTTCCATAAGTGAGTGATCAAAATAGAAAATAACTAGTGTATCTTGGTGGTTGTTTCTTTTGGTAGTATTTATTTTTAGATTGTTAAGTTAATTCGGTAAACTCAAACTAATACCTTTATGTATGGAGTAAAATCAAAATAGACAACCAAAAACAATATGATACGGCAATAATAATCTAAAATAAAAATAAATCTGCAAAAAAAACAACACAAATACTTGTTTATCTAGTTCAGTCAAATTGAACTACATCTGAGGAAGAAAGCAGCTCTCCAATTTATTATCTCGACAAAGTTTTTACAAGAGAGATTCTTCCAAATGAGTTATAATAATAATCACACTTCCTAAAACCTCTCTCAACACTCTATTCAAGATTACGACTACTTAATTTTTTTTTAACCGTATTATTTCTTCAAGGCATAATAAAGTATTTATAATACTAGCTTTCTTGATCTAATATCAGAATCAGATACTTATTGACAGAATTAGTTAATTTTGTTGCAATTAATTACATCACAACTAATCAGGTACCTTTCCTTAGGACCCTCATCGTCGGGCCCCGAGTCTAGAAGTCTCTACCTTATCTAAAAGGCCATCGTCTAAAATTTCCAAAACGAAACCAACAATTCTTATTCTTGCCTTTAAATAGATAGTGATGCCAACTTTTCACCAACCACCTTACTGCACTCTTTAGCATCTGTCTACTCTTCAACGAAGTTAATCAAGTCCAAGCAATGCTTGAACTTCGCTCTAGGTAATAATATGGTGAACATCGCTGCTGGATTTTCTTCTAATGTTATTTTCTCCATCATAATTTCTTTTGTTCCAGCCATGTCCCTAATAAAATGCAAACAAATGTCAATGTACTTTGTCCTTTCATAATATACCTGATAATTCTCCAAATGAATGACATAGTGGTTGTCACAATGTATGTTCACACATCCTTGAATGATCCTCATTTCTCCAATTATACCATTCAACCATATGGCTTCTTTGACCTCTTCAACAAGGGAAACATATTATACTTGAGTTGTTGGCAAGGCTACAAATGACTGTTGATTGGCCTTCCAAGTAATTGTTGTTCCGAACAATGTAAACACAAAACCCAATAAAAAAATTCAATGTCTATATTACCTGCATAGTATGCATCTCCATAACCATCTAATGCATTCATATATGGATCTCTTCTAATGTACTTGAGACCACCCTTCAGTGACCCATTCATATATCTCAGCACCCATTTCAAATCTTACCAGTGAACTTGGCTCGCGTTTACTACAAACCAACTTCCCGCACTAATGCATAGGATAAATATCGTCTGCTACAAACCTTACCATTTATGATAGTTCCAGCCCCACTGGCATAGAGAGTACTCTCCATATTCATTCTCATCAACACATTGAGGATACTTTTTAACTGATAACTTTGAATGATGGACTAGTGGAGTGTTTATTATCTTATAATTTTTCATTCTAAACTTCTCCACCCCTTTCTTCACGTAACTATGATGAGATGAGAACAACTCACCTTTACTCTGGTCTCTCATAATATCCTTCCCAAGTATCCTCCTTGCATTACCAAGATCCTTCATCTCAAATTCACCATTTAAATTCATCTTGAGCCTCTGGATATCTTGTTTTTCAGAACTTGCTATAAGGATTCCATCTACATAAAACGAGGAGATATAGAATGTTTTTCTCATCCCTCTTCATTGGGTACACACAAATATCATAGTTGTTTCTCACAAAACCAGTCTTTATTTAACAAACATACTTTTAAGTTTTCTTATACAAAAAATTCAGGCTGTTGCATGTAGATTATTTCATCTAACTTTTCACGTAAAAATGCAGTCTTCACTTCCATCTGTTCCAACTCAAAATCTTACATATTTGAAATTTTCATAAGTATTCTTATAGAAAAATGTTTCAACGCCGTTGAAAAGATCTCATTGTAATCGATCTCTTTCATTTGAGTAAAACCTTTTGCTACAAGTCTCGCTTTATAAGTTGATGTTTTGACCCCTAGTATACCTTGTTTTATTTTGAGTACCCACTTGCTACCAATTATCCATTTTTCTTAGGTAATGGCACAAACTTCCAAGGCTGGTTCTTATCCAACGAAAACATTTCATTTTTCATTGCCTTCAGCAAGTCTTTCCTATCATTTATTTCAAATGCCTCTCTAAAGTTCTTTGAAAATGAGTATTACATATTTTTAGCCGCATTCAAAGCATAACAATATGGTCGGCATAATTATATATCTTATTCATAGTAAAAACTTTCCTCTCTTTATCTCGTTCTAGCTGATAGACCGGGGAAATTATTATTTGGCTTTTACTTTCTTCAGGCTCTTGAGTCTGGTCTTCTTCTTCTTTCTCGTCAGCGGAAGGCTACACCTACTTATGGTCTTTAATTTAGTTCTTTACACTTCATCCTCATCCGGATCTCATCAAAGGTGATAGTCGTGCTTATTATCACTTTCAGATCTTCCAAGTTTCATCTTTCACAACTTGTAACTCTTCACATATTTAGGATTACTAATGAAAACACACTTCATATCTCTAGCATCAAGCTTTTCCTACTTGACATGGGTAAACATTAAAGTTCCAAAGACTTTCAAGTTGGAGTAGTATGTTGGTTGGCCACTTCAAACCTCTATATGTGTCTTTTGATTTATTCATGTTGATGGAAATCTATTCATCACGTGTGTTGCAGTACTAACAGTTTCTCTTAATAAATGTTTGGGTATTCCAGCTCCCAACAACATACACCTCACTTGTTCCAATAAGGTCATGTTCACTCTTTCTATAATATCATTCTACTACGGTGTCTATGCAACGGTTTTATGCCTCTTTATACCTATGTCCTGCAAAACTCATCAAACTTCTTTAGAACAAACTCCGATCATTGTCAGTTCTAAACTTTTAGTTTAGTTCCTATTTAATTTTCTATAAGAGTATGTCATTCTTTAAATTTTCAAAAGTGGCACTTATAACTTAATAACATGCACACATACCCTTGTATAATAATTATCAATTATGCTAAGGAAATATGAATTCCCTTCATGAGTAAAAATAGACAATGAACCCCAAAGGTACGAGTGAACATACTCAAATTGCATACCAGAATTTTACACTCTCACCCCAAACTTCACCTTGTGTTGTTTACCTAGTTTGTAGTTATCGCAAAACTCTAGTTTGTTCAAATTTCATTTTCCTAGAAAACTTTATTTAGTTAATTCAATTAAACCTCTTTCACTGACATGACCCAACCTTAAATTACATAGTTTAGTATGTATGCAGTTTCTACACTAGTACTAATGCATTAGAAATAATGGTGGAACCTTCTAAAATCTATAAACTATTTATTTTAGACCATTTGGCTATTACTAATGCACCATAATAAATTAGCATCCCTCACGTTCAACTCTAGTGCAATATTCTAGATCATCAAACGTGATAATAGAAATTAATTTCTCTTAAGTTCGGGAATATAACTAACATCCTTCAAAAATAAATCACGATCGTCGAATATTTTTAGTTTGATAGAACACATACCTTCAAATTTGCAAACCTTATTGTTACCAGGAATACAATTCTGCCTTCTTTTGATTCCAAGGTCTCAAAGTATTCTTTTCTTGGACTGATGTCATATAAGCATTTTGAGTCCATGATTCAGTTTTTCTCAAGTTCCTAATTTACCGTTGTTACTTTTATAACTTGCATATTCACTTATGGAAATTTGAGAAGAATAATTACCAATGTCTCCTCTCTGAGGACAATCCTTCTTGAAATGACCCTCGTTGTGATAATAATAAAATTTTAACTTTGAGATGTCACCGACAACCTTTGAATTAGACTTGAACCTGTATATTTTCCTCTTTCCTCTCTATTTGTTCTCGCTTCTTTCCCTTGAGACATTCAAACCTTCTTCACCATCATTCACAAACTTTAAATCTTTATATTTAATCAATTTTTTTGTTATCGGAGCTGATTGAACTTCATCCAAGATGATAGTTCCTTCGTTGCCAAAAAGCATAATATCTATGAAATTATCATATAACTGGGTAAAGCACACAGTAAGTGTAGGGCTTTATCCTCATCTTTCAATCTCACATCAATGTTCGCGAAATCATCAATAATCTTTTTAAACTCCGTTAACTGCTCTATTATCGACTTGGTCTCCACCACACACTAAAAATACAATTTTTGGGTTCAGACACTGCTTATGTACTAATGACTTGTTCATATACAATGAGTCAAATTTAGATCATATGGACACATAAGATATTTGTCTAGCTATTTATCTCAGTATCCTGTCCCCGAGGCATAAGATAATGGCACTAATTGCATTATCATTCATCTCGGTTTTCTTTGCGGCTAAAATATGAGATGGAATTTATGATTCTCCCTTTAACGCCTCAACACGTTTATGTTGGATTACAATTTCTCTTATCTTCTACTTCCACAACCTAAAGTTGTTACTCCAGGTGAACTTCTCAATATCCCACTTTAAACCAATGGGGCTTATTTTGATTGATCTTTTGCCCTTAGGTGGACGCCAATTGTTGTGTTAGTTTGGTAAACTCACATCAATACCTTGCTATATGGAACAAAATAAAATATAAAACAAAAAAAAATAGGACGACAATAATAATCAAGAACAAAAATAAATCTAAAAATAAAACAACACAAACATTTGTTTACCCTTAATCAAATCGACATATATTTTTCGAAGAGAACATCTCTCCAATTTACTATCTCGACAAGAATTTTCCAATAAAAATTATCTCAAATGAATTACAAGAATAAGATTTTTTTTATTACTCTACCCACTTTCTTCTGTTCAAAATTACAACTAAATTTTTTAAACCACCTTATTTCTTCAAGGTATAAAAGAGTATTTATAATCCTAACTTCCTTATTATATTTTCATTTCTCTAATCTAAAAAATACAAAAAAAAAAAAAAATGTTTGTTGCGTTGGTTGTTAACTAACGTAAAGCATGAAAAATATAAGATGAACGCTCATAAGAAGATATAAAATTTTATATAATTTGAATTCATACATATCGGTATCATATTATAACTGAAGGTGTAATATGGAATGACTTGGTCGATCATACTAGATTAATAGCCTAATATATACTATAACCCTTCATACACAGTTTGCCTAAGAGAAAATGATATATCCAACTAGAAAGAAGTTGGTTTTTCTCGATGACCCATCCGATTCGTTCAACTTCTCAGGTAAGGTTTTTCATTCGAAACTCCTTCTTATTGCCCTCTATCTTCCATAGAGGACTACCTCACTTGACTTAAAAGAAAAATACAAAACGGTCGGTCTTATTTATGATAATTCTTATTTAACTTTCTTTTTTCTTATTGAAATGAATATTGTTTACTAAGAGAATAGATGAGCTTTGGTAAACTACACTTCACATTGTACTTTCTTTTTGCATTCGTCCGTTCCAGGAATTACAAAAAGCATGTATCTTATTCTCATTTCAGGTACTAGTAAATTCCCCTCGTTCGGGTGTAAAGTCAAAGGAAATAATTTTAATAGTAATAAGTCTAGATAAAGCTCAGTCTCATCTCCAGCGATAAAAGCAGGTCGAGCCGCCGGTTTCAGCCCAATCCATTAAAGTATGAAGCAAAACGAAATTCTAAATAAACGGTAGCACATGAGCCAGTCAAGTAGTTAACAGGTTTAAAATAAACATATTTTAGAATGAATAACAGGTAGCTCACTTCTACAAAGTGTTCTTGTATATTCATCGGCGGGAAGCGAAACAAGAAGTCTACGGTTTGAGCTCGATTTTTTGTTATGTGTCAAAGAAGGTATATGAAAGCAATACTAGCTAGTAACTTAATGTAAAGGATATAGTAGACCATAGTTCTTCTCGGGTAGTAAAAAACTATAGTGATAGTATTCATGTCTAGCTCACTGAAGATGAATACCTTATATAAGAACCAATTGAATTCGAACCAGCTGACCTATTAGCATGTCGAAATCAAGGCCTATCTGCAAAAGGTAATTAACTTTTGAAAATGTAGAAAAATTGCTACTTATACAGTTCACTTAGTCGGTTACGCTCCTTTAATGGGGTAATGTGACTAGTATAATCTATTTTATGCGGGGAGAGGCTGAACACCATTAATCGCTAAAATTGTGATGGAAGAATATTGGAGGAAGCATTGGTGGAAGAAAGAAGGTTTTAAAATAGAAAAGAATCTATCTTGCACAAAAAGAAGAACAAAGGGCTATCGAAATAGCTCAAAGCATAGGGCTATTAGTTTGAAAAGATATGCAGGTCCATAAAAAAAACTACGTTGAGTTGCGATCTTTTCAATGATAGAAGACATGCAACAATACATATTCATCACAAACTACGTTTCCGAAGGAAGTTTGCCAGGGGCATACGCAAGAAAGAACACGTGTATTTCGCGTAGGAAAATATGGTAATATACAGCTTGACCACTCTTAAGTTAGTGGCTTAAGCATGGCCTGATATAGGATGAAAGAGATAGTAAGGTCTTAACACAAGCCCATTATTCAAAAGGGATCAGATATGTTTTGTATCAGTGCTGGTTGTGGAGGAGGCAAAACAGGAGGATTAAGCCCATTATTCAAAAGGGATCAGATATGTTTTGTATCAGTGCTGGTTATGGAGGAGGCAAAACAGTTGGAGGATTTCGTACTGCAAGGGGTCGGTTGTGATTAATATCAATGCCTTGGGTGCCTTTACCACCTCAAAGTCGGATCAATGCCTTGGGTGCCTTTACCACCTCAAAGTCGGATCAAAGGAATGAATCTACTAATTCAGCATAATGGAGAAACAATAGCGAGCCATGAGCACAGGGGTAATGGGCGGTTGAGTAACTCGAACAAACAATCCTACCTTACTAAAACAGATGGACGAAAAAGGATAAGGTTGCCAAGGTAGACTTGTTTGTAAAATACCTTTACGGAAATACACAATAAAAAATACCATTTCTTCCAACAATTCTTAATAAGATAACAAAAATGTTGAATTACACGACGAATATATAATAAACAATAATTAAAAAAATGGGAGCATGGAATAAGTGACAAAAGTAAACCGCAACAAAATTTCATAAGATTATCTCAAACAATCTAAATATGTCGTATCTATGAAGCATCGAAGCCTCTCGCGTCTTTATAACTAAAACATAATAAAAATCTTAGACAAATTCAAAATTTTCCGCCCATGTATATTACAACTGCCTAAATTCTCTATAATGCTCGTCTGTTATCTAAACACTTGTAAACTACAAGTTTAGATATTGCTTCTTATAATTGGAAATGCCTGACAGACATACAATTTATAGGCACCCAACCTAAGCCACATTGGGACAAATTACAGACAGCATTCACAACACTTCGTGAGCCTTTCCATAATACCTGTTTATAAATGGAGACTGCAAAAGGAAAAGGAAAAGGAAGAGGCTTAGTCATATTCAAAAGAAGCAAATGAAAATAAGCAGTAATGTCCAAAAGAACTTGTAATACCTTCACATTCGATACATCAGGTGAATCTGCTGTCGAAACGGGATAAAACTTGTAAAACCTCATAGTCTCGAAAGCTTGCCTAGTCTCCTGGCTCATTGCTTCAATGGCTCTTTTTCGGGCTTCCCTTGCCTGCAAGAAAACAATCAGAGACGTATTTTAAGGTATTGCCTCTATACCAAGCATATTCATATAAGCATGGCTAGAAAGTACCTCTCGATTGGCTCTCTTCGCTTCACGAACTTTCTCTTTGACAAACTCCTGTAAAAGGTATATTCTTTTGCTTAATAATGATATTTCTTTTTACAAATTGAAAAACATAGCTTTGGATAGTGTTTACTTTAAATGTGTCCCTTAGGTCCTCAGATAGGTCCTCCTCCTTGATCAAATTATCAGTGAATTCCTACAAATTTGAATGACAATGTGAATACATGACAATCATTCAGCAAATGGATCTGAAATCAAAAATAAGACACAAAGGGTGTGACGTACCTCAACCTCATCTAGTTCCCAGTCAAATTCACAAAATACCTGCAAGAGGAAAATAGAAGGTCAGAGGATAAAAAGCTAAGAAGCATGTGTGGATACGATAGTGTGAATGCATGAGTGCAAGTGTAGAGAATTTAGCAAATCTTTAAATTTTAAGATTAGAGTACGGCGATATATCTACATCACATATATTAGAATTTCATATTATAATAAATAAAATCAAATACACATTACTATATAAAATATCAAAAAGTTTCTAACTATACCTATTTTAAATAGTTTCAATTTCACAACTCCTAAATATACTTTTATCATACATATATAATATCTTTTGGCATGTACGATTCCTAAGAATTTTACTTTTGGATACAAAATGGATTATCTTTTATATTATGGATACAGCTGCATTCGATTTTGATGCGAATCGAGACATATCCAGTAAATACCCGCACTGGATCCCACATGTGAGTCTGTGCCACATCCAGTAAATACCCGCACTGGATTCCACATGTGAGTCTGTGCTTCTCAGATAATAAGCCTTTGAAACCGATGCATGCTTATAAGTTTATGCTGCTTATGGTTCCATAAACGCCCATGCATATCAAAATAATTCAGCATCACTCTATTTTCATTAAAAATACTCTGACCATACCGGCTTTGGTTCTGCTGGAAAAATTATCGGCACCTCAGTACTTTGTTCGAATTCATCTTCTTTGAATGGTTGATAGAAATCTGCAAATGATACATGACTAATGAAATCTTGAATCACAGAAACAGACTTCAATAAAGCACAACAACAACACTTGAGCATTTATATAATAGCCATGTTCCAATTAATGCATAATCCACACCGCATAATTAACTTATTCTATACCATGTCTCATATGGAGGTAAGTTTGCATTTGCAAGTTACTATCAATTACAAAATACGAAACTTACAAGGCAGACAATACTCAAACTTCTTGAGACGGTCAATTTTCATATGTTTTAAAGCAACCCTGAAAAAAACCCAATCAATTCGTTAACCACAATTAACAATTAGAGAACTTGAAATTAAATCTTTTCACGATACTGAGTAGTGACAATATGGTGTCACATGCGAAATATTAACAAATCTACAAACTATATGACTACATGAGTTAACTTATACCTTCTCTGTACACAACCCAGTATGAATATTTCAGATTTCAGTCTATCAACCTGCCTGTCCCTGCAAAAGAAAACATTAGAAAAAGAACGACCAACATCAAATGTTTGTTACATGAGAATACAATTCAGAGTACACTTCAGATGCACTTCATCAGGAGTAAGAATTCAAATGATTAGATACCTTTTTTCTAAAGGTATATATGGAATCCAGTCCATTTTCATCTGCCTCATGGGAACTATTTCTTCAGCTTCTCTCTGAACTGAGTTAATTCCAATCTTATCAGAAGGTGGAAAAGGTGAAACAACCTGCAAAGAAGGCAAAAAGTATATAAATAATAAGAAGAAACATAAAATGTATCAGACAGAGAGGAGTTTTCTAGAGCATCTCCATAGGGATTTTTTTTTTTGTTGCTTTAAAGAGCATGGATCAAGAACAAAGCAGGAGAAACCAAAACAAGCTTCTGTGTAGTACTAGACTTACAGCCACCACCGCAGGCACACATAGGACTTTGTTTTGACCTTCGAAAGGCACCAATTGAGCTGCGCAAAGAGAGATTACATATGATACAGATAATGTGAGCAAACGCACAATGAAAAATCACAAGTCAGCATTAGCGAACATAGCCAACTATTAAAACATACAATATCTTCTTGTTTTTTGGCATGGGAACTAGAACAATCAACTATACCAGGCAAATTGTTCTTCATCAAACAGCTTAAACATAATCGACAGACAGGACAGTGACCCGAGGGTGCAAAAAGAAAGCTACTTACGTTCCGTGCAACCGAAAAGATAAACTTTCTTTCCATGAAGCTTTCCCCCTTCTTCAAATGCTTCCTGGTCGCATAATTAGAAGAGTAATAAGTATAACTTTAATCTTATCAACATCAGACTAGTATATACTGAGATTCCAACTAACCTCAAGATTAGAGAAGTCCCAATTGTATTGGTATACGGCATCCAATTGGTCCCACTAACATAAAATTTCACAATACATAAGTCAAGAACTTCTCTTCTAAACTATCAGCATAGAACCAATAACGAAAACGAATAGCATTGCAATACCTCAGTTCCAACAGGGAAAGCTACCTTCCACAAGTCCTCCTAAACAACACAAACCAATAGGTCCAATCAGTGTAGGCAAAGCACAGATGAAAGACATGAAACTAGCCAACCTTATACTATTTAAAAGGGCTACATAATAATCCAAATATCTTCTTCACATAATCAAGCAACTATCCTCAAGATTATAAATATTAAAAAAATCAGACTATACCAGCCAAACCCTATCCCTAACTCACCAATCATATAGACATACCTCAATTCTTTTCAATGTACAATTAAACCATCGAATAAGTTTCAGAATACAATTAAACCATCACATCAGTACAAAAATCGACACAATGCGACGAAATAGGACAACTTAAAGAGGATATAGAACTAATTTGACTAAAAGAATCGGTATTCGATATACTAACTCAAGCTAAAGAATACAAGAAAACCTACCAAGTTACGCTTATCTTCAAAGTACTTTGGCTCTGCCTCGGCAGTTTTGCTTCGCTTCGCACGAGGAGCAGGCTTGTGGTTGTCAAGAGTAGAAGATGAACCATTGACAGATAACAAGGCTTTGGTTCCCTGTTTGCGGGTCGTCTTTCTCTTGGCTTCTTTCTTCATCTTCAATATTATACCGGAGAGACGGAGAGAGAAAGAATAAGTTAGAGAGAGTTAAGTAGAGGAAGAAGAAGAAGAAAGATTTATCGTTCGTGTTTTTCAGAGATTGTGAGAGAGAAGTGGCTATGGCGGTGGATCAGGATTCGAATTTTAAGAGAGAAGGTTGGAGGGTTTTATTGGCGTGGATTTAAAGCAGCTGATGTCCAAATTCAATTTATTTTCTATTACTCCTTAATTTCCAAATTCGGTATTATTGCTTAAAGTCCCTCAGCTATAAGAATATTTGCTGTGGATTCAAAATTTTCGAATTCTTTTAGAAATTTACTCAAATTATATTTTATTGGAAACATAATCAAATCTAAAATAATGAAATTATGCACCCTTATTAGGGTGACTATATAGATTTTGATGAAATCCAACAAAATATTCATAAGTCAACAAGTTTTAATCATTCTTAATATACGCAAAACCTGATATATTATTTAAATTTAAAAGCAAATAAGTTTAATTATTCTAAAATACATGAAACTGATATATTAATTGAAAGTAAAAAAATACTATCAAATAAATCAATGATTCCGTCAAAAAGAAATCGATCGATTTTTGTTAGGATTTTTATTTGGAATCACGTTTGTATCTAAAGTCAGACAGAGTTTTTAAAATAATATTTTTTATGTATATTTAGGAAAGCTATTGATATTTTTATTTTTAATATATATATATATTGTTGATTGAGAAGGCTGTTATTGATGCTAATTATAAATAGTATCATGTTCCTTAGAATTATGTAAATATTTACAACTCAAATAAAATAGTAAAATATATCAAATCCAGAAAATTTATTTTATTTATATTTATAATAATATAATATCAAAATAATATTTTTAAATATTTTGAAAATATGATTTTTTATTTATAAATTATACAAACAATATTTAACAATCATTCATAAAATATTCGTTCATTATACTCCGATGTTGATGGTCGCTTAATGTAAAAGCACGTAAGTTAATAACATATTTACTTTTAGATTTATATCCATCATTAATGTCAATTTTAAGAATTAATAATATATTATCTTTTTATTCTTTTATTTAAATATAAATATTACACTAATACAAATAATAAAATAGAAGATACGAATATAATTATTTTTATTTTATTTATAAACGTACACGTTTTATTGGTAGATGTAAAATGATATATATTGTAAAATATTGTAAAAGGAAATTTAAATGATAATTAAGAAGTAATAGTTGGATTATTATTTGTATTAGCGATTGTCATTTTTATTTATATTTTTATATTCTTCTATTTAAATTTAATATTTATTTTTTTATTTAAAATTTACAATATTATTGGTGGATAAAAATTCTTCCAAAATAATCAAAAAGAAAAAGGTAAAAATTAAAACTAATGTCGAGTTTAAAAAAACAATCAGATTTGTATGTAGATGAAGAATAGGAAGTGAAAGTTTTTTACAAATAAGTTTTGATCGCGCCAGTTTCTATAACGATTGGTTCAGCAACTTATGCGATAACAAGTTTACAGTTTTTTAATATTGCATGAATAAAGGTGAAGTAGAATATGCAAATCCTTGAATACTGAAAAAAAATGTTTGTTAAATCTTAGTTACACGAGGATTTCACATTTCAACACAACTCATAAAGAAGGCACACAAAATGCAGACATGGCATTTTCAGCCGGAGTAGGAAGTGACGATAACATTGCAAGAATATAAGAAGTCGAACGACAAATTCATGACGTAACTAAATGTAATAGAGAGTTAGGGAGCTTCGACAACCTCACCATGAGCAGAAAGAATAATATGTAATTCCATCAATTGTACAAACTCGAGCACTAGTGCATCATAATGCTTCGACAACTTACCAACAAGCTCTTGCCAAAACTCGAACACAGTTGGGATATTTGCTACATCATCCAGAATTTCAGCAACTCAAGCTCAACAGCATGGGTTCCAACAATTTCATGGGCAACAATTGAGATTCCAATAATTCCCGACGGCCAAACCAGAGATTCTCCTAACAAGCAAATATTCATGACTTCTCAGTCGTGGATACTGCAAAATGACTTCGAAACACAATCAAACTTTCATAATGGTGCACCCCCCATATCCAAACTAGAATCAGGGCTTCACACAAGCCCTGAAAGAATACAACGCAGGTCATCCGAGCTTCTAAGAACAGTTTTAAGCAGAACAAAACTAGTATTTTCAAGGTTTTCAATCAATTATATTAAAGAAAAACACAAATACATAGGTAAAAAATGATATGTACCTAAATTCTAGCAAACATGCCATTCCATGAGGAGTAGCTTCTACGTGGAAGGGAAATATTTTCCTAATTAATAGTTCCCATTAGTCTCAAAAAAATTATACGAACTCGTGTCATCACTGTTCAACAATCATAAGATGTACAATTACTACGAAAAATGAGACATAAACATTATATATAGTAATTCAATAGTGAGATACTGTAACATAAAGTTAATGGTAAGATTAAATGCATGATGTTATCCATGACGCTGAGAAGAAGCGTCATGTGGTGGCTTTATATAGTCTCTCAAAAAGATGCATTAAGAGTTATAATATGCTCCACACAAAAATTAGGAAGCATTTTATAAGTCCAAAAGTAATAAAAAAATATATAGAATACATAATTTACTACAAGCATATACCCAACAAAAAAACTTAGAGAGTACACTCACCGGTTCATAAAAACCATAAGTAAATTACAAGGTTATTGTGATCGTAGGTTATTTTCATGTAGTGTCTTTTGGAAGGTTTTATCTCCAACCATATAATAAAGAAAAAAATTATAAACTATAGTGACTTATTGGCTCATGTAGAGCGTTATGTCTCAATTTTTTAAAATATAAAAATAGGAGAGCATAGAGCACTAGATATGAACGCCATCATAGTGGCTGAAAACAAAGAAAATTTAGAACTGGATCCCAACAGATATTCAATATGTGCGATTGCATGAGGATATTCATACTCTTAAGTTTCCAAAACATAAGTAATATATATGTATATGAAATAAAGATGAAATATCAAGGAAAAAACGTCCTTACATTTATACTGAATCCAATATTATTATTCACGAATGACAAATTAAGAGGAGTGACATCTCAAAATAGTGATGTTATGCAAATAAAGGTAAAGTTAGTTGGGATAAATGTAAAGATAGTGATGATAGACATCGACATCTAGAAAAATATATTATACATGGTATTTGTGAAAGTATGATAGGAGTGTTAGTGTTGATACAAATTCAAAATGTCCTGACAAGCTTAACCATAGAAAACACAATTGTAGGATGAAAACTAACCTTAGATGTTGTCATCGGCAAGAAATAATGCAAAAAATGTACAATTTTATTCACATTGGTAGATGAACCTTCCTCATACGATATTAATATTATTATGATCTTGATAAATAAAATGCAAGTCGTAGTAACTATGGTCCGCCAGTGTTTAAGGTAGTCAATCAACACAAGAGGGATGTCATCATAGAAAATCGAATAAACCTCTAATGAATTTATATAAAATATCATTTGCACTCAAAGCATAGAAATTAGACAGAATGGGTCATTTGGAAGGAATGGATGATCCAAAAAAATACCCTCACATGGTGCAGTTAGGGGAAGATATAAAAAAATATACATATGGAAGAAAAAAACTTGAAAATTGTAATTAATATACCAACCAATTTTAAGTATAAATTTTTAAACAATAAGTTGGATATGTTTGCACGAAGTACGTGTGATGTAACCAGAGTCTCGGTATAAGTCATCTGACCAATTATGTATCAATAAGAACTTTTGACATATCATATAAAAATTAAGATCATATTCTCAATAATAAATAAAGGTGATCGTTGAATAAGTAGACATACTGACTATTGTGGGACATATACGAGGTTCTCATTACATAATGTTGGCAACTAATCTTGTCATCTCCAAGAAGAAGAACGACAAGTGGATGACGTGTATGGACTTTATAAACATCAACAAAGCATGTTTGAAAGACCCAGTCTCACTATCGAGGATTGAACAACTCGTATATGCAACATCCAAAGATAAAATGATATTATTCATGAATGCATATGCGGGATATAACCAAATACAAATGCATGAAAAAGACCAAGAACATACAATATTCATCATTGAAAAAGTATTACATTGTTATACAACAATGTCAGTTAGATTGAAGAACGTCGGAACGACCTATCAAATGTTAGTGAACAAAATTTTTACAACTCACTTTGACCAAAACATACAAGTCTACATTGTTGACATATTTTTGACCAGCCTTCATGTTGAGGATCACTTAGATAAAAAGACCGAGACCTATGTAAATCTCCAAATATTTCATATCAAGTTGAATCTAGAAAAATAAATTTTTGGCATAAAATCTGATAAAAATTATAGGGTACATGGTGAGTAAACGAGGAATCAAATAAGATCTTTCATAACTTTCAAATTTAGTAGCAATATAGTCACCAATGAATGAAAAAATAATTTCAAATTCTGACGGGAAGACTAGTAGTACTCAATAGGTTCTTGTCTCTAAAAAATGTTTAAAAAAATTCAAAGTGATAAGAGGAGCCATAAAGTTTGAATTAAATCCATAATATGGTGAAGAATTTAAAAACATATATAAGTTTTTATCTTCTCTATAAGTGTTAACGAAGCCTCTCCCATAATATTTCTTATATATGTATGTTGTAAGCTCGGACAACACATCAGCATAATGCTAATCGGGAAGGAAAGAAGATATTCTAAAGCATTATATTGTAAGTAAATCTCCATTAAAAACTAAAACTATATATTTACAATTATTAAAAAAATTCTATTTGTCGTTAATAGTGCATCTACAAAAATGAACCCATAATTTCAAGCACATATTATAATAATTATAATTTTCTTAGCTTACAAAATGTGTTACAAAATCCAGATGTATCTAAAAGACTGACCAAATTGTTAATAGAATTATGGTATTATTCTATACACTTTGAGTCAATAACAACTATCAGAGACCAAGCGTGAGCATATTTTTTTATTGAATTAAATCTAATAGTTCGGTATTTTCAAAAAAACATTCTAAATATACTTGGAAGATCGTGAGTGACAAAGGAAGTAACAAGTAGTGTTCATGAGAAATAGTCCAACTTATGTCCCAACAATAGATATCTTGAAGCAGTCCAACATCTAATAGTGAAGTTGAATACGAAGCCGCAATTGTAGGACCCCGATTAGAAAAGACATGTAGATTAGTAAAGTAGAAGTTCTCACAGACTTTCAATTAGTTGTCAACAATGAATTGGGACAAACCAAAGGAAAATGGAGAACAATATTCTGTATATAAAATAGATTCAGCAACAAGCTGCTCGGGTTAAGCATATAGAATTTGAACAAGTCCCGAGAGTTAAAAACTCATGAGTAATCCTTCAAAAAATTATTTATTAATTTACCCAGCTAATTCTTATCAACATTCACATCTACCCGAGTAATAGTAATAGAATGAGAAGAAGAATATTGGAGAGCTTTAATTAATAAATATTTTACTGAATAAATACTCTTTGAAGATAAAATAGGAGTAAAAATGAAAATATGGTTTCAACGATATTCATTTGGATTTAGACACATTTTACAAGAGAGGGCTAACTAATCCACTACTTTGGTACTTATCACTAAATGAAATGAACATTGGTATGGAAAAGTTACAAGCTGGATAATAAACTGTTCATTATGGTTACAAAGAATTCTATCGAAGAGTTCTAATCCAATTTTATTATTAGCCAACAATAAAGGAAGATGTGAAGAAAAAAGTCAAACAGTGTGACACATGCCAACAATTTACCAACGTTATACAAGTCCCAACAGTAATACTGGAAACAATAACATAAGAGATCTTATTCGATAGATGTGTTTTGGATATTTTGAGACTTTTACCAAAATATTCAGGTGAAAAAAGTTTATATTGGTTGTTTTAGATTACTTCTTAAAGTGGATGGAAGCACAACCTCTAGTAAACATCACAATAGAAGAAGTAATCGATTTCCTAAAGATAAATATATGTTACATGTTTAGAACCCAGTAGACATTATTATGGATAATGGTACCCAATTCCAGAATGACAATCTTACGAATTCTAGTTCTCAAAAGGGAATAAAATAAATATTTTCTTCCCATTTCCACCCAAAATCTATTAGTAAAGTTAAAGTAACCAATACAATAATTACTGAAGGCATGAAAAAAATCTTGGAAGAAGTAGCACGAGCTTATCCATAGTTCTTATAAGAGGTTTTATGGTCATACACAACTGCACATAGAACCGTAACAAAAGAAATACAATTTCTCATGGTATATGGAATATATATCCCTACAATCATTTTTGACATTCACGATTAAAAATAGGTCGTATAAACCTTTGAAGATGTAATAATAACCAACAAGATTGTTAGGGAAAATATAAGAAAAATCTATGACTAGACTTGAGGTATAACCCTATGAGCACATTCAGAAAGTGACCTAAGTAGTTTGATTTGAGAAAAAACCTTAGTGATACGATAATTAAAGACTCGGTCATCATGTATAAGGAATGCATAAAGAAATGCAATGTCTTTTTATGATGGTAATGGACATTCATCGTACAATGCTATTTTTGAATTGTCATAATTCAGCCAGAAGAACACCATCGTATCCACAATAAAATAATACATTTGATACGATATTAATGCGAGAATGTAAGTAATTCGCACCATTCAATTCACAATTAGATAATGTTACACTTCTTGCATGTGACCTAACAAATAGTAATTAGTTGAGACCCTCGTATTTTTAGATGATAGTAATGATTCAATGGAGTCACCTCATATAGTGGAAAAAGATTATGATGTTAAAGAAGTAACATTATAGGCATGAAAGTAGTTCGCATGAATCATGACTTATAAGGGGTCTTACAAACAAAATTATTAACTTTATTATCCAAATATTTGAATATATTTACATGGTCCGTGCAAGATGTAATTAGAGTATGATAGATAATATCATGTCACAAGTTGTCTATTAATAGCAATTTCATATCGATAAGACAAATTCACTAACCTTTCTTCCAAGAGAACACCAAAGCCATAATAGCCAAAATTACTTAACTAAACCAAATCGGTTACTTTAGTAGAACCCTTTACCCTGTACGAACTATGATTCTGGTGTTTGCAAAAAAGAAAATTTTAAATGATACATGTGTGTAAACTTCACAAGTTTCAAAAGATGCATTCTCGGTCATATATAGTTATCATTTTGTAGATGACTCTTGGGAAATAAGGTTTTATCCTTCAATGATGATTATTCAAGGTACAATTAAAAAGCCATAAATCTAGATGACAAATAACATATTAAATTCGAAACCAAACGAGAGATACACTACTACAATATACTATCTTTTGGTCTTAAAAATACAGGTGTAACATACCAAAGATTGGTCAATAATTCATTCTCTAACCAGGTCATGAGAAATTTACAACCATATATAGAAAATATGTTAGTAACCAACAGAAAAATACAAATCATCTGGCCACTTTGAAGAAAACATTTGGGAACCTTTTAGAAGTAACCTTGAAGCTCAACCTAGAAAAGTACATATTCAGAGTTTGGTTTTATAAGTGTTAGATTTGTATTATGCCCAAAGTCGAGTTATTATAAAGCTAGAGTTGTACTTTTATATATGAAATTTAGGTTTATGTACCGTAGTGATACTCATTTTCTAGTGTAAACCCGATCCCAAATTGAATTAAAAATTCTAAATTTTATCCAAAATCAATCTTATTCAATAAAACATGTAACTATAACATGCTTTATTCTTAACAAATCAAATAACCATGCAATATCAAGTCCTAGATCCACATATTTACCTACTCAATCATTAAAAAATTCCCAAATATAGATAATTTACTAAAAAATAAAATCATATGTTATAATTGATTTAAGGACGAAAATAAGCATTCAATTTATTCTCCACATTGTGGGAGTTGGGTCTGACTGCCTCTGCTACCAAATAAGATGACTCCACCTCTGGTCTTTTGTTTTTACCATTTTTTAAATTTGATATATTCCCTTGTATCTCCTTCTAGATTTATTCTTCCTTGTGATCATCGCCTCATGGATGGACCGACGCACCAAATTTTAATCTCCCATCAATATTCCCCTCTATCTCATCTACAAATTTCATTGGGTTATCTTCGAAAGTTAGTAGTCTGCTTTAAGACCCCTCTAAATGTGTAACTTGAGAGACATCAACCCTTTCAATGACATCAACATCGCCCTTAACTGATTGTTTTGAGGGCGTATCTAGGGTTATATGAGTATATTTTAATTATTTATTTTTATTTGGATGACAATCACTAGAATAATTGTTTTTTATAGCTATTATGGATTTCTTCACGGGCTTCGGTATCTGAGGCGTGATCGGTGTTTATTATGAGTGTCTCATTGGGACCGGGTTGGCCTAAAAGTGTGAGTTTTCAGCCTTGATAGTTGAGTGTTAGAGGATGGGGAAGGGTCAACCGATTCAGAAGGCCTATTATAGAGAAACCTACCTTCGTAGTCGAATGTTTGAAAAATAAATTTGGGCCTTTCGCTTTTATCTGAAATCTCAACAGCTTTTCTAGCTTCTCTCATTCGTTTCAGCTTCATCCAAGATTGACAATCAATCATCTAATGCATTGTTAATGCAAAACATAGAATTTTGAGGATGATGTGTTACATCAAGGTCAAGATTGTTGCCGAGAAAGTTATTGTGGTGGTAAACAGACTTAAAACAGAGATTTGCGGTGGCTAAAACTTATTTTTCTATCTCTATAAGAGATAAGAAGTGAAATAAATGGTAAGATATTATGGTGTATTTATAGATAGCAGTATGAAATCCTAGCAGTCGCTTATCACAGGTACATTGGATATAAGCTTTAAGAAGTGGAAAGGTCTCCCCCAATGATTATTTATGTAGGGAAGTGGAAGCGTTCAAAAATATATATCGATTCAGCACTCAAAGAGCATGTCATGGGTTAAATGCATTTATGATATGTGTACAAGAATATAACTACACTAAGTGATTTGTGGAGCAATACTGATTAGAAGAAAGGTTATCCAACCGTATGTTATTCGGGTTAACTAGTACTAGCTAAAATTCAAAGCACATGAGCAATTACATCTAAATAAATTCTATAGTGATTCAAGGCTATCCAACTAGTGTTGGTGAAAGTACAAAGTGTCTACATGATTTAATCTGAAGCAGTTCCAGAGTTAGTCTCCCCGGAGTACATTCGCAACGACTAAGGGGGCTACTGATAAGGACCAAATTATCTGACCCGCGAATCAGACCCATAAGTTATTCAACTAGAATTTACTTTGTAGTACAAATGTAATAAATATGTAATATTAAAAGAAATTCATGTAATAAATTATAGTTATGGGCTTGGATTATCCAAATGAGCTTGTTAACCATATAAGCCGACTTGGGTCCAATATACTTCTATAAAGTATATTTTAGGCTATGGAGTAAAATATACAAATTTTGCTTTGCAATTATTTTTCACTAATTTTCTCTTTCTACAACTAATATCTAAGCAACTAACTCATCTCTTGAACACTGCTCTGACTTTATTTGTTATCAATTTTATGTAAATATCCTTCAGATATGTTTGAAAATATGAGATCCTAGAAATATAATATGACGTAATGGTTATTCTTTTTACATAAATACCAATATAGTTTATCATGAAATATAAAATATGAAAACACTTAAACTATGCAAATAGCGGCACATAATCAAATAATCAAATGAAAGTGCAAATTTTTTATTATTAAAAAATGGATATGGGTTCAAGTTTAAGACCATCATGTGGCAGGCTATCACTACAGTTTTTTAAATATTTTTTTGAAACTTTTTTTAGACCGTACTTTTTTAATAATAAAAAATATTTTTTTTTAAGATCTATAAACAAGGAGTTAGACTTAGACCATATACAACAAAATATATACATCCAATTTGACACGCATATTCTCCTACAACAAAGCATATTGTATATGGTGCGGATTTGGAAGATGAATTGTATTGTAAAGTATGCATCCCAAATAATTCAACGACAGACCAATAACCAACATGGCATGTTGTCAGACGCATTGTTTGTATTTTTTTACCAATTAAAAAATAATTATTTTTATTTTTATTTTTTAGATCTATAAATTGAGATTTGATTTGTGTGATTTGAGAACCATAATAATTTGAGTTTTTAGCCCTTATTTAACATAATTCATAGTTTTTTCTTGTCATCTTCAATTGTCTTATTTGAAGATGAATACTTAAGACGTTATGTTCTGGCTGATTTGGAAATGTTACTACTAGTTGGTGAGAACCGAGGTTTCCCAAAATGCTTGGAAGTATCGATTGCATGCATTGGGAACAGAAGAATTGTCCTAAGTCGTGACACAAACAATTTACTAACGAACGCAAAGGCACAACAACAGTTATCCTCGAGGCCGTAGCTTCCAAAGACTTGTGGATATGGCATGCTTTTTTGAGGATGCTAGTTATTTTGAATGACATAAATATACTGGATAGCTCTCCGGTCTTTTGGTGGCAATGAGAAATACATCGCTCCAAAAGTGAATTACAATGTGAATGGCAATTAATACACCGCAGATTACAATCTTATTGACAGAATCTAGCCTAAATGGTCCACCTTCGTCTAGTCGGTTCAAATAACCCAATCCAGTGAAACCAAGTTGGATGCCAAAACACAAGAGTCGTGCATAAAGGATGTGGAACGTAAACTCGAAGTTCTGCAGAAACGATTTGCAATTCTTTGCCATCCAACAATGACATGGGATCTCAAACATTTAGGCAAGATATTAAAGACATACATTAGTTTGCATAACATGATATTTGACGACGAACAACATTCATGTTCACGAAGTTAGAAAAATATCGATTTCGAACCGTCGAGAAATGTTGGATCTAGCTCATCGTTCACTGCCCAAACTGAAATGTATCCTCAATACGAATGCATATACGAGGTCGAACTAGATTTCGACTACATCATAAGGCAAAACATATTAAGTTAAAAAATGATATCGTCAAAAGCGTTGGAATAAGTTCGGAACAACCCTCGGTTGAATTTCTCTATTTCACCAAAGTTTAAATTAATTTAATGGTTTTTTTTTGTGTATTTGAAATAGCTTTTCTGCTTTATCTTTTTTTATCTGTTTGCAATTACTTATGTACGTATTTTCAAGTGATCAACAATATTGTGTGTTGTTTTGATAAAATATAAATTATTTAGTGAACTAAAATTTTATTTTATTTTTGGAAATTTTAATAAATATAATTTTATAATATAATTTTAAAAATATAAATATTATGTATCATTTTATTAAAATTATTTGTTTTAATAATTACAACTTTAATATAATATATATTAGAAAAATAAAAAAATATGTATACACCATGGCGTAAAAAAAGAAAGATAATATGTAATTATGTATGAAATTTGGTCAATAATTTTAAATCGAAATACCGAATGAAAGAATACGCGATATTTGATGGACTATTTCCTGATTTAACCCTCCAAATAAACCTTTAAAAGATTCGTTTCCGAACTAAAAAAATCCAGTCGTCTAAATATATTTATAAAAAAGATCTAATAATAGATAATAATTAAATAACAAGCAAAGTTATGTTCAACGATTTTTGAAGTTTTTTAAAATTCTTGAAACTGTGTACACTAATAATGGAAATAAATGGTCAAGACTTTAAGCTCAATCTTAAAACATACCCCTGGTGATTTGTTGCCACCATTACGCTCATCTTTGAACCCATTTAAGGGTTTTCCATTGAAGTTGATTCATGTGATCTGACCTTTTGTTTATAAAAAGTTTACTAGCCGAACAAAGAAACATACAATAATAATCAAATTCAATATTGAATATCACCCAAATCATTTATGAATCTCATTACAATGTATGAACTGAGCTGATTCCAACGCGGAGGTTGAATAGGCAAAACAACCTGCAGACAATAAGAAGACAAAAAGACACGAAATAATAAGAAGAAACACAAAGGACACAACACAAGCTATTTGTGTAAAGATGACTTTTAAGAGCAACCAATTGTACTCCGTGACTGAATCTTTAAGCTATGTGTTGCTTAGTTGAAGAAAGAAATGGACTAAGACATGCAGCCACTATTACAGGCAATGTTGTTCTTTGAAAGACACTCAATGCCGATATTGTGACCAAAGACACAACGCAACGTTACCAAATTAGCCCACAATACAACCAAACAATTCCAATTTTTTTGGCATGGCAAGTAGAATAATCGACTATAGGCAATTGTTCCTTATCAATAAACTCAAACATAATCAGAGGGTGCAAAGAGATAAGCTACTTACATTCTGTGCAACCAGAAATATAAGCTTCCTTTTCATGAGGCTTTTTCACATCGTCAAATGCTTCCTTGCCACATAGTACATCTTTCGTAATGCATCTGCATAGATTCTAAACAGACCCAATAAATCTCGGATATAATCCCGGACAGTAACGAAAAGCATTCAACAAAGTTTTCAATAGAAAAAGATTAAGACTCCATATTCATTGTCTAAGCTAAAAGTGCAATAACTATCTTATATTACAATTAAAAAAAAAGGAGCCAGTTTTAAATACAATGGCCGCACTGTTCTAATTGTCATCTAAATCTGTCACTGTTATATATTCCTCAACAAAATTAGGTGGCTTTATTTGACGAAATAAGTTTGTCCTATCATATATTGGGTCCGCCCAGCTACTAGCAAAGTCGTCCTTCAACCCCATCCAGCAAGGATATATTGGAGGCAATGGTCCACAAGGAGTTAGTTTAACCTGTGAATGATAAAAAGTTAGATATTCATCAATCAATAGAAATGTAAACTAATCAATAATTTGTTATAAGATTCGTACATGAACGAAATGATCTTCATTAACAAGACCAATGCCAATCTCTTTTCTCTCTGACATGGGAGGAGGTCCGCCTCTTAAAGGTAAAAACGTGCATTGGGTAGTTAGGGACAAAAAATACACAATACAGTTGTACTTTGTCGCAATCGCACAGCCAAGTGATGGCATTGTCATCCAATGTTGTTTTAATGCAGGCATTTTAAAATAGAAAAGGTTCCTAGCAACTTCACGAGCTTCCTCTTCTGATCCGTACATGTTTGCATATACTTCAATGTTTTCAGTGATTTCTTCATGAAGTTCTTGTCTTATTTGCGGCCATTTATCCTCATGCATGAACAACCCTCGCGATACGGCCCTATACCCGCAATGTCCGTCCGATCTTACATCGTCCACAGTTGTAATAAATGGTTGTATGTATGCTGGAAAATGAGCAGCATACAGCAAACTCCGCTCTTCAGCAAAGTCCGATCTTACCTGTGGCAGTTTTTTCAGCGGAGGATGTGTATATACTTGTACTAAAGATTGTCCTATACTACCAAGTGTACCCGGTGTTCTTGAATTTGCAAGACATGGTGTAAAGGCACTATTTTCAGCCGACAGTACTCGCTCAAAAGTAGAAAATTTTAGTTTTGCTGATTGATCGACATCATTTTTTCGACGATCTACTGTCCTTACTTTTTCCTTAGGCTCACACAATTGAGAAGTTTGTGGATTCACGATTTCTGAAAACTTCTTGATAATATGACTTCTAGCAGCTTCACCATGGTTAGCAAGAACGCTAGTTATTTTAGCAAATTCTTCATCCATAATTTCTTCCGGCACATGTTGTGTACATGTCGTTATACTTAGTTTTTTCCAATGATCATCAACCATTGCTAACGGAATAACCCTATTATTTTTATCAAACTCAGCAATCTCATGTGCGCACGGCAAACCATGTGTTCGTCGAATAACACAACCACATTCTAATGGATTAACTCCGATAATATTACCACGTTTATAGTGTTTTGACATAATCTCTAACGCTGCAACAGCTACTAAACCTCTGACCTCGCAAAATATCTTCGGTTGAAATGAATTTTGAACAGTCCTTTTACTTTTCTCAAACGAGTCTTTGACGTTTGAGTGTTGTATTTCTAATAATCCGTGCACCTTTCCCCAGAACAACTCGATATTAAGTTGGCTTGACTCAATGTAGCGTTTCAAATTTGAATGTGTATTCTCAAACCTGTCAATTCTATACATGTGTAACATATGTTAATTTGGACGTCCATGAGATCAATATTTAGGTATATATATAGTACATAAAAAGTGAAAATTACCGATTAATTGTTGTATTTCCATAGTGCATATATTTATTTGTAGTGGAGTGGACGAACTTGACACTGAATGGTATAACCCAAGACTTTTCAACGTATTCGATAGCTGCTGGATAGACTTTAAACATATCCCGCATTAGTTCTAGACGACTATTCAACTCGTCTTCTGTGTCCGATTGGACAACCACATTCCAGAAGCTTAAAAACTTGTCGAACATCTTTTTGTCTTCGAACAACATTTTGGTATTAGCAATAATATGCTTGCTAATGTGCCCTTTGCAAAACATATGTCTGACATCCGGGAAAACACTTTCGATTGCATTAACCAACTCCAAGTCTTTACTAGTCACCATCACACTTGGTAGCTCGCAATCGTTCTCTTTCATCACTATTTTGAGACAATTCAACGCCCACAAATAGTTCTCAAACTTTTCACTTTTGATAAATGCAAAAGCAATACAAAATGTTATGTCCGTTGATGTAATCCCAACTATTTCAAACAATGGCATACCATACTTTATTGCTTTATATGTACTGTCTATCATAAGCACTCTAGGGAATGTCCGCAAAAGGTCAATACTAGTACGATGAGCGAAAAACAAGTCCGTTACCACATTAGATCCATTCTTTTCAGTCTTATGCCATTCCAGATAGTTGTTATCCTGTATTTTCGACAAAAGGTATCGCATCTGTGATCGACCAACATTCACAAGTACTCGATGTTTCTGCCGAATATTGTATATTTTCCGCAAGTTTGTATAATGGTCAGGTAACTCTGTTTTAATCCCCTTGAAAATATCACGAGGAGCTGAGCCTGCGTTTGATAATGTCAAAACTAACTCTTCTTCTTCTTTGCTGAATTTCCCAGCATATGCACATCCTTGCAAATCATGAGATGCTGGGTGATTATGTCTACCACATACAACTTCTAATGACCACATGTCATCCGTCTCTTGATTCCCTTTCAGTTTAAATGGACAATCACATTTTTTTGTTCCTCTCGATTTTCGTTTTAGATCTTTTTCGTGAATCCTTTTCTTATAAACACCTGATCTCTCACATACGTAATGAAGTCTAGGAGTTCTTTTTCCACCTCCCGGATCATGGAGCCCAACGATAATTGTGAATCCTAGTTCTTTACCAATATTTTTAACCCATTCGGTCAAATCATCTTTAGTGTAACAAGCTGAGGTAACAAAATGATGGCTATAGTCTTCGACCAAACCTAATATTTCTTCGTTTTCATTCTCCTAAAACATAAATAATAAAAATACAAAATTTGAGAAAGATTCTGAATCAAAATACATAAAATTTTCAGAAATTCTGTTCATTTTCTGGATAAATATTAGGAATTTTCCTAAATAGTAGTGAAGAAAAAAGAACAAATAATCATCTATAGTACTGCTACATAGCTGACAAATTCTTCTGGCCATAATATAAAACTCAAGAATGAACACAAGAAATTTGAAGTCAGTAATAACCATAGAACAAAAACAAAGAACAAACTTGAATCTATACATCTCCAGATAACACAGATTTATTCAGGCTTCACAATTGATACATGGCCCCTAAGACACCAAACCATTCATGCATACATGCCTCAATTCTTCTTAAAAAAAACGTACAAAATCCAATTAAACAGCATAGCAGCACCAAGGTTAACACAATGCAACCAGATAGAACAATACAAAGAGGATTTAGAGCTGATTTGAATCAAACAAGCAATATATCGAAACCTTAATTGAAGCTAAGAATGCAAGAGAATCGTACCAAATTACGCTGCTCATCCTCGAAGTACTCGGGGTCTGACTCGGAGGTTTTGGCTCGCTTCGCCGGAGGAGAAGACTTGTGCTTCTCGAGCGTGGAAGATGAACCATTGGCAGATGACGAAGCGTTGGTTTCTTCTTCGCCGTTCGAAGTTCTTTTAGTTTGTTCGCTCATCGGCATTGAAACAATAAGTCGGAGAGAGTAAAGTAGGGATTTTCCGTAAAACTGAAAGCATAAAGTAAGGATTTTTTTTAATCTCAAAACCTTTTATTTTCATAGGATATATACCAATAGGATATATACCAATAGGATATATAATGGTATGACAATTTTGTTTCTTATTTTATTTTAATTTTATAAATGAGTTATAGATTTAAAAATAGGTTAAATATCATTTAAGACCCAAAACTCTAACTATTATCTATTTAAGATTTATATTATCATATTTTTTTGAAAATATTCATTTTAGTCAAATAGTTATTATTTAAGATCCCTTAATTCTCTAAATAGCATTGCTCATTACATGTAATCGATACAATGGTTTTAGTAGATCATCTCTATTCTGTGATACAACCATGAACTCTACCGTAGTCTTATGCTCTATGAAATGAAAGATCTACAAAGAAAATTGGTATATATATATTATAGAACATTGTTTCACCTTTCGAATTCGTAGATCGAGAGAGATGACAGTGAGTTCAGATAATTAAAGGAAAGATGGTCGTGTTTAAAAAAAACACCAGAACGATTTAAAAAAAACATGTTTCTTACTTTAGTTCGGATTGATTTATGTTTGATTTCGTGTTTTTATTAGATTAAGTTTAAATTTTTTTGAAGTGAGTTTGAATGTTCTTGAGGCAACTTTGAATGTTCAAGAACACTTTGAATAACTTCACCAAATTGTAGTAACATGGGTTTGATCTACTAAATCAAAGTGTTTTTTTGGGTAAAGATGGTAAAATATGTTATTGTGTGATTTTGGTATATTTAGGATATACTTAGTGTTTTTTTACTTAATGTCAATTCTGTAATTAAATGGATGTTCGAGGGTATTTTTGTCATAAAAAAGTCAAACTAAAATCAACTGCATTTTTTGGGTAAACTTAAACCAGTTTTGGGTATATATAGCCATGCCCTAGTACTTATTCTTTAAAAAAATTAAAAAAAAAAATCAAAACACATCATGAGTGGTACTAGTTTTGTTTATCTTTAAAAAAACCAACCGTGTTTTTAGATTTTTTTTCCGAGTTATGGTTTAAAAGATACATACTTTTAAAGTTTTTAATTTATAGGGTAACCCAAAAAGATGCGAAACCTTCTTTATCTTGATAGATGCAAAACTTTTTTTAATTTGTTAGATGTGAAACCTTATTTATTTCGCTAGATGTGGAACCCTTTTTGTTTTGCTAACCCTATTTGTTTTGCTAGATGCGAAACCATATACTGAGAAACATGTGTAAAATATATATTTTTTTAAAAAAAAATCAGAACATACCAGTAGTACTAGTTTTGTTCGTCTTAAAAAACAAAACCAGTAGTATTTTTGGATTTTTTTTCGAGTTAGAGTACAGACCTTTAAAATTTAAAATAAAAAAAGAAAGAAAGAGAAGTTGTTTACTAAATTTTATATATAAGGGTATTTTAGGTATAAAATCTCTTAAAAATTTAGGCCTTTATATAAATTTGCTGGATGAGTCTTAAATAGTAAGTGTCTCTTTAAAAAATTTATTTTCAGTAATAAATTTAAAAATTATTATTTATCGGATTAGGATGGTTTATGAATTTAAAAACATTTCTATAAAAAAATTTGAATCGGAGCATCACATGTTTTAACTATTCTAGAATTCAAAAATTCAATTTGTTTGTGACTTTTATAATTTATATTTTTATTTTATTATAATTTTATAATTATTTATATTTTATTATATTTAAAATTATTTAAAATTAACAAATAAAATAAAGTTAGAACAAAGTTACAATTTTTTAATAAATTTATATATTTTAAAAATAAATATAATTTGTTAAAAAAATTAAATAAATATTAATTGTAAATAATAAAAATATCTTATAATTTGTTACTAATTTTTTTAGATTTGTCACTAAATTTAAGGTTGTATATTCTTTTCTTTTTCGGAGGAAACCCGCAGGTGCTACTCAGGGTGCAATGAGCGCGCAGGGTAAACCCTCAGTTTGACGTGATAGCCTGCAAACCAACGCCAGAAGGTAAACCACACAATGTGACAGGCTCAACCGAGAAAGCGTATGTAGAGGGACTCGAACTCATGACCTTTGGTCACAAGCATGTCTTACTCAACCAACTCGGCTACCCCTTGGGGGAAGGTTGTATATTCTATATATTATTATTAGGGAGTCTTACCAATAAAAACTCATTTGGCAAACCTATTACGGATAAAGACCTAAAAAATTTAAGGGACTTTATACTTAATTACCCTTCTATATAGAATACAATAACTAACTTCTCTTTCTTTGTTTTATTTTATTTTAATTTTTAAAGGTCAAGGGTAACTTGGAAAAAGAGTCCGAAAATACCATTAGTTTTGTTTTTTAAAGACGAACAAAACTAGTACCATTCATGATATATTTTGAATTTTCTTTAAAAAACACACGTTTTTCAGATATATGGTTTCGCATCTAGTGACTCGTTTTGCATCTATCAAAATAAAAAAAGTTTAGCATTCATCAAAATAAATAAAGAAGGTTTACCATCTATCAAAATAATGAAGGTTTAGCATATATCAAAATAAATAAATAAGGTTTACCATCTATCAAAATAAAGAAGGTTTACCATCTATCAAAATATATGAAGAAGGTTTAGCATCCATCAAAATAAAGAAGGTTTATCATCTATCAAAATAAAGAAGGTTTCACATCTATCAAAATAAAGAAGATTTAGCATCTATCAAAATAAATAAAGAAGGTTTAGCATCTATCAAAATAAAATAAAGAAGGTTTCGTATCTATCAAAATAAAGAAGGTTCCGCATCTTCGTCGTTTACCCTTTAATTTTTTTTAAAGTCTGTATCTTTTAAACCGTAACTCGGAAAAAGAGTCCGAAAATACCATTGGTTTTGTTTTTCTAAGACGAACAAAACTAGTACCACTCTTGATATGTTTTGATTTTTTTTTAAATTATATTTTACCCACGTTTTTCAGTTATATGGTTTCGCATCTAGTGACTGGTTTGACATCTATCAAAATAAAGAAGGTTTAACATCTATCAAAATAAATAAAGAAGGTTTAACATCTATCAAAATAATGAAGGTTTAGCATCTCTCAAAATAAATAATGAAGGTTTACCATCTATCAAAATAAATAAGGTTTAGCATCTATCAAAATATATAAAGAAGGTTTAGCATCTATCAAAATAAAGAAGGTTTCACATCTATCAAAATAAAGAAGATTTAGCATCTATCAAAATAAATAAAGAAGGTTTAGCATCTATAAAATAAAATAAAGAATGTTTCGCATCTATCAAAATAAAGAAGGTTCCGCATCTTCTTCGTTTACCCTTTAAATTTAATTTTTTTAAAAGACTGTATCTTTTAAATCGTAATTCGGAAAATAAATCTGAAAATACCGTTGGTTTTGTTTTTTTAAGATGAACAAAACTAGTACCACTCTTGATATGTTTTGATTTTTTAAAATATTTTCTGGGCATCTATCTGTATTAGTGTTTCGCGTCTACTGTATTAACGTTTTACATCTCCTTCCATAAGTTCAACGTTCAAATATGTCCAGATTCTGATAAATTGAATAAGATTGGAGGGATTAATAACTATTGGAAAGCTCAAGCAGCTAACATCTATCATCTCTTCATTCCTCTCTTCTTCGTCAAGTAGAATCTTGGTGTGTGTATATACACTCATTTTTTCGATTTTTTTACAGTTTATGGGTTTACGCTTTCTGATTAAGTGTCTTATTGTTTGAATTTAAGTCATCGATTTCAGGACGGAACAACTGTGGATGCTGCTGCGGATGTCTAGCTGTCTGAGTTACTCACTAGTCTACTTGTCATGGACGAGTCCTACTTTTCTACTACGTTTCGATCGTTATTTTATATTATTTCATATTGTATCACAAAAGACTTCTTTTAGTCGTTTGTAGATGTATTTCAAGAGGGATGTTCCAGATCCTTGTATGAACCTTATTTCAATTATTTAATACTTTTTAAACACACAAAAAAAAATTGGTTGAACAAACATCTCCATAACTAAATTGAATCAATATTAAAAGAATGATGCTTTGAGATTGTATTATAAATTTTAAATAGATTATTTGTAGTATTTAGCTACAAAATAATAAGTTTTGTATTCATATGATTTTACTAAAAGAACATTTATAATTGCAAAAGGAGTGAAATTGTATGGCTAAGTATGGGTTTTATTTTATATATATAAATAAATGGTCGTCGTATTATACCGAGATTAAAGAGATGCAACGGTGGGGCCCACCGAAAACATATTAAAGAGATGGGACGATACGGCGCATACGGTAATAGAACAGGACCAATTTATAACAAAAAATAGATTTGAGGATAAGACCACAATTAGTAAATTGTTAGACTTGTGAGACCTACTATTTGTACTATAAAAGCATCACCCTTTTCTTGGAAATTGTGATTGATTAATGATTACACAATTATTACTCTTACCTTCTCTCTTGAAAAATATAGCTTCCGCTCTCAAAAATATTAACCAAGTAATTCGAATCACCAATTTAGTCCTCTAAGCATTGTTTTACTTTAAAACCTCCTCCAAAGATTTCTGGAACTATCATTGTAGCCGTCTATGGGAACGATTTGGTACCCGGAATCGTCTTCCAAAACCTTGTTGAAATTTTGAAAGAAAAATGATGGAAATTCGAGGAGATTTAGACATGGATAATGATTTGGTAATTGGAAAAGAGTTCAAAGAAAACCCTATTGAAAATAATATGGAAATCGATCAACATCATGATGATCAACACGCTGGCGAAACTTCAGAAGAGTTTATGTTGGTTGCTCGGAAAAATGAGTTGTTGGAAGAAATCGCAAAGCTGAATTCTGAAAGAGATGCAACGATAGCTTCTAAGAAAATTGGGTCTGAAGTCCGAAGAAAATATGAAACTGAGAAAGATGAATCAGTTCACTATCATCGAATCAGTAAGAAAGACTGATACCAGAGGCATCATCGCTATTTTTCGAGGAAAAAGTTAAAACCAAGGTACATGTATGAATCATCTGAGTTAAGTGATTAGTCACTCTATGACTCCAGTGAATCTTATCCTAAAAGAGAGTATCACATGAAGAAGGATATAAAAAATAAATATTCGAAGAAGCATAAAAAAGAACATCAATCGGGTTATCGTACTAAAGATTTGAAAGGGATAGATCAATCTTCTGAGGACCATGCAAAGAAAGATAACATCGTAGATGATCAAAATCAATCAGGAATTCAAAATTTTGAGTATCGTGTAAGTAATCAATACACAGCTCCTTCTGAGAAAGGTCTCTATGCGATGGCTCACGAGGGTCCAATAGCTAATGTTTACAAAACATGCCATAATTGGAAGTCTTATCATTTATCCACAAAGATACTTTCTAGCAATCTTCCAAAGCATTTTGACATTTCTAAGCTGGAAAAATTTGATGGGACGCAAGATCCTAACAGTTATATTGAGCAATTCAAAATTTTCATGATTAATTTTGATGATGATGTTAAGTTGTTGTGAAAGGCTTTCTCTCAAACTTTTAACGGAGTTGCTTCAAAGTGGTATAATCGACTCCCGCAAGGCTATATCAAAAACTTTGATATGTTCTGGAATATTTTCCAGCAACATTTTGTGGAGAGTAAAAAATTTCGAGCTAATGGAGATATCATAATATACTGCAGACAAAAGCTTGGGGAAAGTTTGAAAAATTATACCAATCATTTTGTTAACGAAAAAACTGATATAGAATACTGTATGGTGTGGATTATTTTCAACTGAGGGTACTTTTGTCTAGAGTTTTGTGATGTTTCAAGGGTATTTAATGTTTGGATAGTTTGTAGTGAGAGATTTGAGCTGCCTGGTTGTATTAAATGTTCATTACCCTCATTAATGAAAGTGGTTGGGTATTTATACCTTTAATTATGGGCCACATAGGCTTTTGGGTCACACTTATGAATTCAGGTCGAGTTCAATGACTCATTAGTTTTTAAGCAGGTAGGGAATTAGCTTAGTCATGAAGTGATTTAGTTTTTAATACATTACTCCTGTTCGGATGGTTCAGTGGGTGGTTTTTGTCTGAATTGCCCCTGTCCGGTTTCTACAGTGAGTGGTGAGAAAATCCGAACTCATCAGTAGCCCCTTTTTTAGGTTATGTTCGAAGGCCTTTGACAAGACCTAAAAAATAGTTCATGTGTACCCGTAACTATGTCCGGACAGATTCCGAATTGCGTAACGACTTTATCCGAACTGATGAAACTCTCAGAAGCTGAACGGTTTTGCCAAAGATCGTGGGACACGTGTCCTTCTCTGATTCGCCTCACCGACCATTTTTCTCCTAGAATGGCGCTCCCACTTACTTCAAAAAGTAACCTCTTAATTAATGTTGGTGACATCAGCGCCGTCTTTAATCATTAAACCTATCTTTTCGTATTCTCCTAGGTATCAAAGCATCTTTTGTTCTTTTAGTATAAATTAGTCCACTTTTCACTGTTTTACCATCTTCATTATCTGTACTCTGTTAATCTTCAAAGCTTTTACCTCTAAAAAAACCCTTCTTTTGGTGTGAGTTTATGTTCACATCAAGAAACGCCCTAGTAAAAGGTGGGTGGCTCAACTTGTCGGAGTTAGAAAAAGCTCAAGTAGTCGAACGAGAAAGGCGCATTGTTGCAGGCCTCCCTATTTCTCCTATCGGCAAGTCTGTCACACCAAGTTCAGAGCCTGATCGGGGTTCGTCTTCTGCCAAAAGTTATAAACCCAGAAGGTTATTCCAGCCCAACCTTTCTCCAATCGCTTCAGGCTCATCAGTCCAAGAATCAGAGCCCGTTGTTAAACCATAGCAGGCGGTTACAAGCTTTAAGAGACCTTCCCCATTCATTGCCATGGGATCAGACGCTGATATCTCCCCAGAGAAGTTGGTAGATCGACGAAGGGGTCGTTTGGTGAAAGGGTATGCTGCAACTGCACAGCCTAAAGTTGCTAAATCCACGCCTTCTAATTCTGGGGCTAAGAGTAAAACTACATGGTCAGAAGCACCCATTAAAATCCCCAAGGACAAGTTGTCCGGTCTGGAGGCAACCAGTTCAAGCCTTCGGAAAGAGACCTCCAGATCTGAGCCCCATCCGGACTCTAGACCACAAGAGGAAAGTAACGCCCAACCATCTGGAGGACCTACTGAGCCAACCACCATTTCTTCTCTCCCAAAAATAACTGATAATCCTTCCAGGGTAATGGAAGATGTAATGGAGGATAGTATCGAAGAAGCCCCTTTTGAGACCGACGTCTCCGGGAAAACAAGTGAGGTTGCTACTGCCAAGAAAAGCAAGGGCAAAGAGAAGCTATGTTTAAAACACCCGGATTTGCCGGAGTGCCTTGTGGGAAAAGTGGGACCTTGCTTCCAGAAAGTAAGTGTAAGGTACCTGTTGGCTATGCAGAATATTAATTATGCTTTTATCCACACACCCAAACTAGGCCGGATGCAGACAAATTAGGGGATCCCTGAGAACGTTAAAGTGAGGATACCGGTGGATCCGGAGACACCGATGGATTGCAAGGTGAGTGAGATAGTTTTATTTACTGAGCTATTCAAATGGGGGCTTAGGCTTCTCTTAGATCCAGAGATTGTTAGATACTTCCATCTCATAAAGCTCTGCCCAAGCCAATTGAGCCCCAACGCTTGGTATACGCTCATGGCTTGTATTATGGCCTCCAGGCTCTCTAGAATCCCTCTTCCGATGGAGCAGTTTGCTGCAGTGGCCAGCCTTTGCAGAAACCACCACATCTCCTTCTATCATTTTAACATGGGCGATAATTACAAGGCGGTAGAGACTTACTCGAGTCGGAGAAAAGCTGGAAGACTCAATTTTTGTTCATCAGTGATGCCTGGGAGAATGGGAGGAAAATTAAAGCTGGTGTCAACCCAAGCATGCTTACCAGCAGATGGCGAAGCGATGGTAAAAACCTTGTCACATACTTTCACCTTTACTTATAACAAATTTGTTTGTCTAATTTATCTTCTTTTGTTTTTTGGTAGTGCTGCCTAAGGATTTCAATGATTACTTAGAGGCTGGGCAGACTACTTGTACCAAGCTAAATGCTTGGGCTGCTGAGAAATGGGTAAACCGCTTCCACAACTGTTTTACCGGAGGTAATTTAACAAGATCCCATCTCTGGAACACAACCGACCAGAGGGACTTGTCTTGAGAGGAATTAACCACTCCACCCCCTCCGGGGGTGATTATTCGGAAGACAGAGGGAAAAGATAGAAAATTGGCCTTGCCGGGCAGAGCTAAATCCCCAAGCAAGATGAAGGGCAAGAAGGGCAAAGACAAGCAAGGTGTGGTTGGGGCCAATCCTACCGAAGTGGAGGAAGTTGTCCCAACAAACCCAGAGGGGCAAGACCAAGGACAGATTGATGTTGCTTTATTGCAAGTGGTGGAGCATGAAAGCACCAAGGAAGTAGTTGGGTCTCCAAAACCCTCAAAGGCTCCCAAAAAGGATAGAAAACGGGGAGCAGAAGGCGTAGAGAGGGAGGCCAAGAAAAAGAAAACCTCCAAGGGAGATGAAGTTTCTCTCCGGCCTCCGGATCCTCTTCTTCCAATTGACCCAACTGACCCCACTCAAGTAGAAGAAATCCCAAGTGACTTTCACACCGGAGAGGGTGCCAGAAGGGACATAAATATTGATGGTGTCGACACCACTGGGCTTCAAGGGATTGGTCTTTACTTTGAAGACTTTTACAAAGATGATTTTGCTGGACCCTACCTCCCCCCAAGCTCTTCGAACATCGTCACTTTCTATGGCAGGTCGTTTTCTGTTTCAAGTGAAAGAGACATTGTCACCCACTCCTTACTGAGAAATATCCAGCCAGTGCTTACCTTGGAGAAGCATGTGCGAAATCAGTTGACCATCATCAACACACTCAACTCTGATAAAGAGAAATTATCTAGCGACCTCCTTAGTGCCAACCAAAATGCTGAGGCATTGAAGAAAGAAAATGAGGAGTTGAAGAAAAAGCAGGAGGACTTGGCCACCAGGCTGGCCACTTCAGAGGGAGTTGTCTCAGAGCTTCAATCCAAGTATGTTAACTTGGAGAAAAATCTTTCTTCTTCGAAAGAGGAGGTGAAGACCAAAGACAACGTCATTCAAACCCTAACAAATGACAAGATATCGCTCGAAGATGTTGTGTCTCGGGCTAAGCAAGAGAAGGTTGACTTGCTAAAGGAGCAGGAGAAGACAATCCAAGCTAGGATTGATGCATATACCAACCAGGTGATTGACTCCCAAGAGGAAAGGTATGCCGAAGTCAAGTCAGACATGGTCCTACTCTTTCATCAAAAATTTCCGAAGAGGACGCTTGGGGACTTATGGTGATTTGTAGAATATGAAGATCTTCCTCACCATACTATGGCTGATGGTGACAAGCATAACTATTCCAGTGGCTGGGATGACACAAGCGATGAAGAGGAAAAGACTGGGGAGAGTCCGGATGAAGAAAATGATGACCCAAAGAAGAAGAAGCCAAGTGAGGCTGAGCCATCTAAGAAAGCTCAGTCTTAAAGTATCAACTATCTTTTTAATTTTTTGTGATTGAACCAAAGTCCTTGGATAGCCAAGGAATTTTTTGTAACCATGCCCGACCCTTGTCCGGATAAACCTTTCTATTTTGAAAATTCAAAGTCCTTGGATGGCCAAGGCATTTCGTATATCGTAATTAGTAGTTTTATTTTACACAACTCTTGCATTGTTTCATAGTTTTTCAACTTTGGTGGCTAATGTTTAAACAACCCTTAGTTATTTTACAAGTGTTTTAAAGTGAGAGTGTTTAAATTCTCCGGTGACAAATGTTTAAGTAGTCATCACTCCACCAATTCAATCCGGTCTGCCATTAATAAAAAAAATTCAAAGAAAACTATTAATTGAAACACTTCGAATCTTTTAAGAAGGCATCAAATTTTATAAAAAGCCCAGACACCTCATTAAAACCTCCCCGCGCCACCAGGGTAGGAAAGAATATGCCCCCAAACATTTACATGAACTTTTAAACAAGTAATTATTTACATAGTTTTCATTCCAAGTACAACCGGAGGTGCTCAATGTTCCAGGGGTGATTCAAAATCCTTCCATCCTTATCTTGGAGCCGGTATGTCCCACGCTTAAGCTTTTCACTGACCACATAGGGTCCTTCCCAAGTTGGAGCTAACTTGCCGAACTGCTTCTCCTTGGTATGTAGGAAGACTTTCCTCAATACTTTATCCCTTGGTTGAAAATCCCTTCTCTTAATTTTAGAAGCAAACCCGCTTCTCATCAAACCTTGATAGTGTGTGGCTCTGAGGTGAGCCTTAACTCTTCTTTCTTCCATCAAGTCAAGCTGGCCTCTGACCGCCACTTCGTTAGCGTGTTTGGAAAAATTATGAACTCGAAATGAAGGAAGAGTAGCTTCTATGGGAGCTATGGCATCCATCCCATATACTAAGGCAAATGGAGACTCTTGTGTTACAGCCCCGGGAATGGTTCGATATGCCCATAAGACTTCTTGTAGATAACTTGGCCATTTTACAGCAGCTCCTTCTAAATTCTTTTTATGACCATACAATATGGTCCTATTAGCCACTTCAACTTGACCGTTTGCCTGTGGGTGGAAAGGAGAAGAGAAGCAGTGTTGAATGCTTCTAGAGGCGCAGAAATTCTCTATTTCCTTGTTGTCGAATTGTGGCCCATTGTCTGTAGTTATCTTATGTGGAACCCCAAATCTGCAACTAGACATGATGAATTTGATAACAACTTTTGAGGTAGTTCCTGCCAATGGGGCTGCTTCGATCCACTTTGAAAAGTAATCAATGACAACAATTATAGTTCTGCACCCCCGGACGCCATGGGTAGAGGTCCCACTAAATCCAGCCCCCACCGAGCAAAAGGTATTGGCTCAGAAATTGACTCTAAAAGGATAGCTGGGGTATGAATTTCATTGTTGTATTGTTGGCATGGATCACACTTCTTCACCAACTCCTTGGCATCTTGCATTATGGAGGGCCAGTAGTACCCAGCTAACAGAACTCTTCTAGTTAGAGCCCTGAATCCACAGTGTGCTGATCCCTCACCATCATGTAATTTGGAGAGCACCAGTTGAGACTCTTCGATCCCTAATCATCGCAAGAGGGGTTTACTATAGGAGTTTTTATAAATAACATCTCTTAGGATGACAAAACCACGAGCCTTGTATTTAATTTTCCTTGCTATTGCTTTTTCCGGAGGCAAGATGCCATCTGAGAGATATTGAAGGAGAGGAAATCTCCAATCTTGGGGTTGTTTTATCTCTATATTCAAACTTTCTTCTTCCTTATCCGGATTGATTTGAATGGATGGGCATTCTTGCACATGTATCCAAGGGTAAGACTCAGAGTAGACTATGGTTGCTAAGGAGTCTGCTAGCATATTTTCCGTTCGAGGTATGTGCTTATAAGTGATGCTTTTGAAATTGAGTGCCACTTCTTTGAGGATGAACAAATATTTAATCAGCTGCTCTTTTTTGGCTTCAGATTGACCTTGTGCATGATGGATAAGAAGCTGAGAGTCGCTCATTAACCTGAACCTTTTGGCTTCACAGATGAGAGCTAACTTCAGACCAGCTATAACAGCTTCATATTCAGACTCATTATTGGAAGCCCTGAAGGTAAGCCATATAGCCTGGTACATCCTGTTACGGTACGGAGAGGTTAAACATATCCCAGCACCACAACCCATGGTACTTGATCCACCATCAGTCCGGAAGACCCATACTTTTTTTATCTTTTACACCGGTTGCTTGTTTAGTATCCCTATCTGAATTGAATTCAACTAAGAAATCAGCCACAATTTGGGCTTTGACTGCTGTTCGAGGGGCAAAATCAATATCGTAGTCTCCCAGCTCTATTGACCACTTGGTCATTCTACTTGAAATGTCTGCCTTTTGGAGAACGTTTTTCAAAGGAAAAGACGTTCGGACAATGATAGAATGAGCCTGAAAATAGGGCCTCATTTTCCTCGCAACACCAGGGCTAGTGCTAATTTATCAAGCTTTAAATACCGTTTTTCTGCATCTATCAAGCTTTTGCTGATATAGTACACCGGACGAGGAGAATTATCCACTTCCCTTACCAACACTGCACTTATAGCACAATCAGAAACGGCTAAGTACACGTCTTTCCATCAATAGGTTTAAACAAAGTCTTGGGGGGAAGAATAGTGCTTTTTAATCTCATCGAAGGCCTCATCACACTGTGGGGACCAGTTAAAATCTTTTTCACCTTTCAGAGTTTAAAAAAACAGGGCGCACCTGTCCGAAGACCTTGAAATAAAACGGTTTAGTGCAGCCAGCCTCTCGGTCAATCGTTGTACTTCTTTAATATTCCGAGGAGGCTCCATTTGTAGTGAAGCATTAAGTTGGTCTGGATCAGGCTGTATCCCTATCTTACTTATCACATACCCCAAGAATTTTCCGGACTGCACTCCAAAGACACACTTTTTTGGGTTTAATTTTAATTTTTTCACCAAGTTGGCAAAATTATCCTGGAGATCTGCCAAGTGTAGTTCTTCGTCCACACTTTTCACCATCATGTCATTGATGTAAACTTCCATGTTTCTTCCAATCTAATCAGAAAAAGCCTTGTTCACCAACCTCTGATAAGTAGCCCCAGCATTTTTTTAACCCAAACGGCATCACCTTGTAACAATGGAAGCCCATATCAGTAACAAATGTAGTATGTTCTTGATCCTTCAGATCTACTTGAATCTGATTATACCCGGAAAAGGCATCCATAAAGGACAGCAGCTTGTTTCCAGATGTGGAGTCCACCAACTGATCAATTCGGGGGACCGGATATAAATCTTTTGGGCAAGATTTGTTGAGATCTGTGAAATCGATGCACATACGCCACTTACCATTTTTCTTTTTTACTAACACCGGATTGGCTGTCCATAAAGGGTATTGAGATTCCTTTATGTGCCCCATTTTAGTAAGCCGATCAACCTCTTGAACTATGACATCAGTCTTTTCCTTAGAAAGGCTCTCCTCTTTTGTACAACATGTGTTATGTCCCTTTGGATGGATAATTGGTGTGATATAATGTCTGCTGGTACTCCGGTTACATCAGCATTGCACCAAGCAAAGACATGTCGATGGTCTTTCAAGAAATCTAACATTTTACCCTTCAATTCGATGTCATCTTGGATCCTATCTTGACACTTTTTCCTTCAGCCAGGGAGTGAGTTTCAACTTCTTAAATTGGTATTAAAACACCAGGGGTTTCTCTGGGGTAATCAATTTCACCCTCTCCCCTAGAGGGCCCCTCAAACTACTATTCCTCATTGGTCCGGACTGCCCCCAACGTTCGAGGGGCTAGTGCTGTTGCATAACACTCTCTTGCTAGTTTTTGGCTGCTTCGAACAACTCCCACTTGTCCTTGCACATCATACTTCAAACATTGGTGGACTGTTGAAGCCACAACATGCATCCTGGAGAGCCAAGATCTCCCCATAATGGAATTATAAAAAGTGAGACAATCCACCATAATAAAAAGTATTCTAACCATTTTTTAAAAGGGCATTTGCCCAACAAAACCTCCTCCTCGAACTCCCCGATCACATCTGCTGAGCTTCTAGTGAAACCCACAATTGACCTATTCGAATGCTGAATTACTGTTTGATTCTTCATTTTTTTTGTAGGAAGTTAAAAAGAGAATATTGGTTGAACTTCCGGTGTCCACCAAAATTCGTCTTATGCCATTGCCCCCAATGGATGCTCCTATGACAATATTATCTTCATGAGAACCAGAAATATCCCTCAAGTCATCCTCATCGAAAACAATAAAGGGAAATGGAATCTGTGATTGATAAGAAGTCATGCCTCCTTCCAGTTGGGTAGCTAAAGTATGAACGTGCCTCTTTCTTGAAGAAGCAGTTGGTGCAGTCATGGTGTCTCCCTCGAATATTGTAAGCGACTCAAAAAAGCTGATAAGTCCGGACACCGTCTTGCAATACTCTGTGATAACACCCACTTTATTCCGGGTCGGATCAGGGTCCAAATATTCTGACTCTACGTCAAACCTTTCGATTATTACCATAGCCCCATCTGGAGCTGACGTTCCTGCATTGTCTGGACCAGCCCAATGAGCGTTATCAGGCCTATTTCCAGTTCTTCTTTTAACATAAGCTCCCAAATTCGCTCTTTCAATCAAATTCTGCACTTCTTGCTTCAACGCAATACAATCTTCAATATTATGGCCAATATCATGGTGATATTGACAAAAACAATTATTACGGCTCTCCTTAGGGGATTGCAATGCAGCCGGCCTTCTGTAGTGTACTTTGTCTTTTGTTTTGTCATAAATGGTGGCTACGTTTTCTTTCAACTCAGTAAACCACTCCAGTTGAACCCAAGGCCCCCGCTTATTTCTAGATTATTGGCTCTGGGCTGGTGCAACTGTATGAGACTGAGCTTTGGACCTGTTATGACCCTGTCTGGCTTCCTTGGCCTTGTTTCTGGACTGGTTCTGGTTTTGATTTGGTGCAGCTGGAGCAGACCTCACCTTCCTGTGCACCATAGTTTTCTTTTTTTCATCTATATTAATCTATTTACCGACCTAATTCAGCAGACCTCCCCATGTCATGGCCTTCTTCCTGGTTACTGAATCAGCCAAGTTTCCAGGGTTGAAGCCCTGCCTCAGAGAAGCTATTGCTACTTGTTCAAAGCAATCAACCAATCCATTCTTGGTATTTACAAAACTACTTATGTATTCTTTTAAGGATTCGTTTGGTTCTTGGGCACAATGGATAATTGTGTCTCCATTTCCTTTTACTTCCTTACTTCCAACAAACTGCCTCCGAAAGGCCACCCAAAAAGTGTCAAAATTTCTGATGCAGCCCTGTGGCAAACTATTATACCACTTCAGAGCACTCTCCATAAAAGATTGGGAGAATGCTCTACAAATTAATTTGTCGTCATCATCAAAATTCATCATAATTTTTTTGAATTGTTCCAAGTGGTTATCCGGGTCTTTACTACCATTATATTTTTCCATTTTTGTACTGTCAAACCTCTTAGGAAGGTTTCCGGACAGTATTTTGGAAGACAATGGAGATTGTCTCCAATTCCGGCCACGACTAAATACAATATCTTCGTTAGAAGTTGCAAAGATACCTGGCTCATCATGGAAGGCAAAAGGATCCATTAACAAGCGGTCTACGTATCTCCGACCATGAGTATGACTATGAGACGATCCTTTACACAAATGCCTCTTCAACCTTCCATGCCTGTCCCTTTTTCTTGAGTACTTTTTGACCAACTTTTGTTTCTTTTTAGAATGGCCTTCATCGCTGCTGGATGACAAGGACTCTTCAACTCCATCTTCATTTGAGGAGCTACTAGAAGACTCTGAGTCTGAATCTGAGCTCTCCACCGGTTTAGACCGGTGAGACTTTTTTGAGCTAGCATGAGTCTTTTTTGCACTCACATGGGTCTTTGATGGCTCATGCTCTCTTGGATTGTCAGCATGATGAGCTGCTGACGCCTTAGACTTCTCTTATGTGCCCATCTCTGCCCTCTTGGCAGCCCTCAAAGCTTCTATTTCAACCTTCAACCTATCTCGCTTCTCAATCTAATATTCATCATTTTCCCCACCACTTCTACCAGAGCTGGTGGCACTTCTTGCACGTCCGGATTCATCCGAATTTATTTTTTTTATGGGTTTGAATGCTAGATTCAGGCACCTACAACTCCCACTATAGTCGCCAATTTGGTGTGGATTATTTTCAACTGAGGGTGATTTTGTCTAGAGTTTTGTGATGTTTTAAGGGTATTTAATGTTTGGATAGTTTGTAGTGAGAGATTTGAGCTACCTGGTTGTATTAAATGTTTATTACCCTCATTAATGAAAGTGGTTGGGTATTCATACCTTTAATTATGGGCCACATGGGCTTTTGGGTCACACTTATGAATTTGGGTCGAGTTCAATGACCCATTAGTTTTTAAGCAGGTAAGTAATTAGCTTAGTCATGAAGTGATTTAGTTTTTAATACATTAGTCTTGTTCGGATGGTTCAGTGGGTGGTTTTTGTCCGAATTACCCCTGTCCGGTTTCTACAGTGAGTGGTGAGAAAATCCGGACTCATCACTGTAAAGATTATATGGCTTTAGCAGCGTATCGAATGGGGCTTCTCCCCGGAATATTGAAAGACACGGTGATTGAAAGTCAAGAAATGACATTTGCGTCTCTTCTTGATCAAGTTGAAAAAAGAATATTGGTAGAAGAAACTCAAGCATCAGAAATAGGATCTAGTGATCAGCTGGAACATAACCAGTTTCAAAGAACTCTTGCTACTACTCAACCTCCTTGAATAAATATGCAACCTAAAGCAACAAACCAATATCATATGAGGGCCAGAGTAAATCAGCAAACGTATAGCACACAACAAGTTGTTATGCCAATATCCAACAAATGGATTCGACCAGAGTATTTTGCAGAGCTGACTGAGTGTGTGGCAACTATATTTGATAAAACTCGTGTTCATGTATAATTTCGTAAGCCTTCCCTTATTCAAACTCAGAGGGAAAATATAAATAATAGATTTTGCAAGTATCACGAAGATGTTGGCTATGATACAAAAGAATATATTACATTAGAGAAAGAAATACAAGCGTTAATTGAAAATGGAAAATTGCCAGATATTGTAAAGAAGAACTCCCACAAAAATTCGACAGTCAAAGAAAAATCAAAAGAAGAAGAAACTGCATTACTTATTTCCGAGGAGATCGATTTTTTTGATATTGCGACAGAGTACTTAAATTCAAAAGAAGGAAGAAATGATATTAACATGGTGGAAGAAATTGTCCCAAGAAAAAATGTTAGTGATGTATGTGCATATTTTGAATATTTGCTGTTGCAGGAAATTCGAACAGTTCCCGAAAAAGGGATATAGTCAGCTTGACTACTCAGTAGAAGTTGGCGCCTCGACATATCAGCATCGAACTCCCTCCCCAATAATTTGTTTCGAGGACGATGATATAAGAAATATGACATGCCCACATGATGATGCAGTAGTAATTGCAGCAGGCATAACTGATGATAATGTGCAAAAAGTTCTAATTGACACATGGAGTTCTGCCAATATATTATTTATGAGCACTTATAATTTTTTTTGATCCTCCTATTATCCAAATGTCTGATAGAACTATTTTGGGGTTTATGGGGGCTACTGCTAAAGCGGTTGGAGAATTTGAAAGCGTGGTTGAGCTTGGTCAGGGACTTTTTAGAAAGAAGTCAAAATTTTATTCATCGTAGTAGATGCTCCTACATCTTACAACGTTATTTTTGGGAGGTCTTGGTTGTAAAAAATGCATGTTGTTCTTTCCATAATACATTAATTCCTAAAGTATATTATGGGGAACAATGTTGGGACAATTAGAAGCATCCAAAAATGGCTAAAGAATACTACCGAATCGTTTTATATTTCAAAGAAGTTCGAGGGAATGAATCAGAGAAAGCATAACAACTAGCGATGACTTCCTCAGAACTAACCCCTCTTGATAATCCAATGGAGTCCCCCAGTCTGTTGGTTCATGATGGAAATTATGAGGATCATGTGTACCAAGGTGGAAAAACGTTGAAGATTGGAACAAAATTATCTCCAGATTTAAGGCGAAAGTTGATTAAATTTTTATCTTCGAAATTGGACATGTCTGCTTGGTGTTCCAAAGATGTAAATGGTGTTACCTCATAAATTATTAGTCATAAGTTGTCAATCAAGAACAATATAAGACCAATAATTCAGAAAAAGATACATTTCTCCTACGAGTAATCTGAGGCGATAGCGGCAGAGGTAGAGTGTTTGACCAGAGTTGGGCATCGAGAATCTCAATACCTTTTGTGGGCAGCGAATCCGGTTTTGGTGAAAAAATAGAAAAAGAAGAATGTGTGTAGATTTTATTTGAATATGGTTTGCCCAAAAGATCCTTTTCATATCCCACAGATTGATGAGCTGGTAGACTAAACATCAGGAAACCGATTGCTTTCTTTTATGGATGCTTATGCAAGGTATAATCAGATCAAGATGGATCTGAAGGATGAAGAGAACACTTCGTTTATCATTGGAAGTGGTTTACACTATTATAAAGTAATGTCATTTGGGTTGAAAAATGATAGGGCAACATATCAGTGTATAGTGAACAAAACCTTCGAGTCAGAAATTGGGAGAAACGTTGAAGTATATATTGACGATATGTTGGTTAAATATTCGAAGGATGAGGATCATTTTGGTGATTTATATGAAACTTTGATTAACTTGAAAAGGGTAAACTTGAAATTAAACCCAAAAAAATGCACATTTGGGGTCCGATTAGGAAAGTTCCTTGGATATATAGTAAGTGAGAAAGGGATCAAAGCTGACTTGGTACAATTAAAAGACCTTACGTCTATGACATCCCCTGGAAAATTTTAAGGAAGTTCAAATATTAACGGGAAGGTTAACAACACTAAATAGATTTATATGTCGTTCTTCGGACAAATACGATCTTTTTGTTTCATGTACCAACACATGCAAATTGTTTCAATTGGACAAAAGAATGTTCAGAGCCTTTCCATCGTATTAGAGAATACCTTTCTTCACTAAAAATCCTTACTAAACCTTTTCTGGGAGAAATATTGTTTGTTTACATAGTTGTCTCAGATTGTGCTGTAAGTGTTGTGCTAGTTCGAGAAGAGGATAATGTTCCAAAACCTGTATACTACATCAACAAAAGTTTTCTGGATGAAGAAAAAAACGATATTTGAAGCTAGAAAAATTGGCTTTTGCGTTAGTAATTATTGCTCGGAAAATGAGGCCATATTTCCAAGCTCACTCTATTACATCACGTATGTCTTTTCCATTGAAAACTATGCTTCAAAGACCTGATATCTCGGGAATATTGACCGAATGGTTAGTTGAATTATGGGATTTTGATATTGGGTTCGAACCTAGAAATGCAATTAAAGCTCAAGCCTTGGCAGTTTTCTTAGTGGAGTTTCACTCTGAGCGATCGAATATGAATATTGATAAAGACAATTTTGAGGCTTAATGGATAATTCAAGCAGATGGGGGTTCAAGTACATCATGAAGTGGGGGTGGAATACAGTTGGTTTCTCCAGAAGGAATAACAATGTATCAGGCCATTCGATATGGGTTCAAACCAAAAAATAATGAAGAATAATACGAAGCAGCTTTAGCAAGATTAAGGTTTGCACAAATTTGTGGGACTAAAAGAGTTAAGCTAGTAAGTGATTCACAGCTCCCTGTTAATCATGCATCTGGACAGTCTGAGGCTCAAAATGATCATCTAGTAAAGTATTTGAAAGCGTTAAAATACCTATCTTTAGGCTTCGAAAAAAATCAGGTATGAGTATGTTCGGAGAGAAGAAAACTCTGTGGTGGATTCTTTGGCCACCGTTTCGTATTCAGAAAAATATCCATGGATCATTAAGTTAGATAGTCCATCGATTATTAAAAATTCAGAGCAAATAGTTGGAATTATTTGGTGAGGTTAATTATCGTTTGAGGGTAAATTTGTAATTTGTCTGGAGGTTTGTGGAAGTGTATGGGTGTTTTATATTTAGAGTAGAAAGTAAAGGGAGAATTAAGCAGCCTGGTTGTATTTAATTTTCATTACCCACATTTAATGCAGGTGGTTGGGTATTTATACTCTTACATTTGGGCCTTATGGGTTTTCAGGTCATGTTTAATGGACCCGGGTCATGTTTAAAGACCCATGAGCTCTAAGTAGGAGAGCAAGTAGCTTAGTCAAGATTTGTTTAGGTTTTTTTAATACTTTTGTCATAGTTCGAACAACTCAATGAGCTGAGTGTTCGAAGTGTCCTGTCCGGTCCGGTGAGTTTGGTCTGATTTGTCCTTGTCCGGAGAGGAGGCAGAATTCAGACTCATCAGGAGCCCCTTTTTTAGGTGTTTGTTCAAATACCTTTGTCAAAGACCTGAAAAACAGTCCGATGTCAGGGGTAGTCTTTCCCGGACAGGTTTCTCAACTTGGGCTATGGCTTTATCCGGACCGATAAAGCTTTGTGAATCCAAACAGTTTTTTGTCAGAGTTTTTGGGACACGTGTCGCTTTTTGGTTGGTTGCTTCAGCCGTTTTTTCACCTTGAATTTCGAAGCCACCTTCTCCGAAAAGCAACCTCTTAATTAAAGGTGGTGACATTAGCGCCGTCTTTAATCATTACCAATCTTTTCGAATTCTCCTAGGAATCAAACTCCTTTTTCAGATTTACTATAAATTAAAACACTTTCTACTGTTTCACCATCACTCTCATATTTACTCTGCAACTTCTTAAAGCTTTTTCTCTCCAAAGCAAAAATTTACCCAGATAGTTTATGTTTACAGCGAGGAACGCTCTGATCAAAGGTGGGTGGCTCAACCTCTCTGAATTAGAAAAGGCGCAAAAGGTCAAAAGGGAAAGACGCATTGCAGCAGGACTACCCGTTTCGCCCATCGACAAGCCAGTGACCTCAGCCACAGAATCAGATCAAGGTTCTTCTTCCTCAAAAGGCATCAAGCCGAAAAAGCTATTTCAAACTAATCTCTCCCCTATTATCTCTGGTTCCTCGGTTCAAGAATCGGAACCTGTTATTGAGCCAGAGGTAACAGTTACCAGCTTCAGAAAGCCCTCCCCCTTCTTAGCTATGGGGTCAGACACTGAAAACTCCCCTCAAAAGTTAGTTGACCGGAGAAGAGGCCGGCTGGTCAAGGGTTACGCCTCTAAGAGCACTCCTTCAAAGTCGGGTGCCAAAGACAGCAACACTGGGTTAGAAGTGCCCATCAGAGCTCCCAAGGACAGACTGTCTGGTCTGGAGGGTAGTAGCCCAAGTCTTCGAAGAAACCTCTGCATCAGAGCCCCAGTCGGAGGCCAGAAGCCAAGGGAACACTGAAGCCCAGCAGTCCGGAGACAAGGCTGAGCCAGATCTGAATCCTCCCCTTGCTACTGCTACTGAAAATCCTTCATTAATTATAGAGGAAGTGATGGAGGACTCTGTCGAAGAGGCTCCATTTGAGTCTGAGCCCTCCGGTCAGACCAGTAGTGCTGTTGTTGCCAAAAAAGACAAAGGCAAAGAGAAGTTGTGCTTGAGGCATCCGGATCTGCCGGAGAGTCTCGAAGGAAGGGTGGGGCCTTGTTTTCACAAGGTTAATGTCAAGTACCTCCTTGCCCTGCAAAAGATTAACTACGCATTCATCCACACAGCTGAACTGGGCCGGATGCGTACGAAGTGGGGAATACCGGAGAACGTGAAGATCAAGATCCCTATACACCCAAAGACTCCCATGGACTGCAAATTAAGTGAAATTGTCATCTTCACGGAGCTATTCAATTGGGGGCTTAGATTTCCCTTGGACCCATAAATTGTCAGATACTTCCATCTGATAAAGCTCTGTCCGAGCCAGCTGAGCCCCAATGCCTGGTACACCCTCATGGCCAGCATTATGGCTTCAAGGCTCTCCGGGATTCCTCTACCAATGGAGGAGTTTGCTGCTGTGGCCAGTCTCTGCAGAAACCACCACATCCCCTTCTACCATTTCAACATGGGGGATAACTTCAAAGCTGTGGATGACTTGCTAGAGTCGGACAGGAATTGGAAGACCCAGTTCCTGTTTGTCAGTGGCGCTTGGGAGAATGGGAAGAAGATCAAGTCTGGAGTCAACCCAAGCCTTCTCACAAGCAGATGAAGGAGCGATCGTAAGTATTCTACTTTACATTCTTGTCTTTTTTTATAAGTTAGTTTAAACTAATTAGTCTTAATTTTGCCTTAGCAGAACTGCCCAAGGACTTTAGTGATCACTTGAAAACCAGGCAGACCACTTGCACCAAGATCAACGCTTGGGCTGCAGAGAAGTGGGGGAATCGGTTCCATGCTGCCTTCACAGGGGGAAACTTAGCCAGGTCTCACCTTTGGAACACCACAGGTCGGAGAGACCTAACCTGGGAAGAGCTCACTACCCAGCCTCCTCCGGACGTAGTGCTCAAAAGAACGCATGAACCAGATGGGTCATTCTACTTGCCAGGCCGGGCCAAGGCCTCGAGCAAGATGAAAGGTAAAAATAAAGGCAAGAAGGTGGAGGAGGATGCTCCAATAAATTCGGAGGGGCCAGTCCCCAGCCAAATTGATGCTGCTCTCTTGGAAGTGGTGGAGCAGGAGACTGAAAGGCAAGAAGTGCACTCCCCAAAACCTCCAAGGGCTTCCAAAAGAAATCGTAAACGGGGAGATGAAAGTAAATACAGGGAGCCAAGAAGAAAAAGACCTCTAAGGGTGACGAGCTTTCTCTCCGGGCTCCGGAGCCTCCTTCCCAAGCTGATCCCACTGACCCAACACAGGCGGAGGAGATACCCGGTGACTTCCAAACCGATGAGGTCGAAGGGGGAGATCTTAACATTGATGGGGTAGACATCACTGGTCTTGGTGGGCTTGGTGAGTACTTCATCAATCTCCCCAAAGACGATTTTGCTGGGCCTTACCTCCCTTCGAGCACCTCAAACACAGTCACTTTCAATGGTAAGACCTTTATTGTTTCAAGTGAAAGGGACGTCATAGCCCACTCTTTATTAAGCAATGTTCAGCCTGTGCTTGTGTTGGAAAAACAAGTTCAAAATCAGGCAGACATTATCAAAGACCTTAAGTCTGACAAAGAGAGGCTGTCCGACGACCTTCTTACTGCCACTTCGAATGCTGCAACTCTAAAGGAAGAAAACGAAGAGTTGAAGAGGAACCAAGAAGCGAGTACCACAAAAGTCACCACGCTAGAGAACACTATCACAGAGCTCCGGGAGAAGCTGTCCGGTCTGGAGAAAGATCTTGCCACCTCAAAAGGGGAGACCAAGGCCAAAGATCAAATCATCACCAATTTAACCATTGACAAGATTGCACTTGAGAATACAGTGTCCAAAGCTGCCGAGGAGAAAGCTAGTTTGCTAAGGGAGCAGGAGGCCGAAATCCAAGCCAAGATCGATGCTTATGCCAACAATGTGATCGACACTCAAGAGAAAATGTATGCCAAGGTAAGATCAGACATGGTCTTGCTCTTCCACGAGAAATTTCCGAAGAGGAACCTAGGGGATTTATGGCTTCATGTAGAGGTTGAAGACCTCCCATATCATCAATGGCCGAAGGCGACCGGATTGGCTTCTCTAGTGCATCTTCATCCGATGACGAAGAAAACACTGGGGAGAGCCCAAACGAAGAAAAAGATGATCCTAAGGGGAAGAAGAAAGTAGATGAAGCTGAGCCATCTTCAAAGGCTCAGTCTTAATTTACGAATTACTTTTTACTTTTCATTTTATTTGAACCAAAGTCCTTGGAAGGCCAATGCATTATTTTTGTAAGTGTGTCCGGTATCTGACCGGATAGATCCTTTACTCTATTTTGACAGTTTGAAAGTCCTTGGAAGGCCAAGACACTTAAATTATTTTAATGAATATCCTTGTTTTGCACAATTCTCACCTTCTTTCATAGTCTGTACCAATTTTGATGGCTAGAGTTTAAATAGCCCTTAGTTATTTCATAGTGAGAGTGTTTAAATTCTCCGATGACGAATGTTTAAGTGGTCATCACTCTTTTATTTCAGTCCGGATGGTGTGACAAAAGACAAAGTAAGAATACTTCAAAAAAATTTAAGAAGGCATCAAATTTTATTAAAAGCCCGGACACCTCATTAAAACCTCCCCGCGCCACCAGGGTAGGAAAGAGTATGCCCCCAAATATTTACATGGATGTTTAAACAAGTAAATATTTACACAGATGTTACTCTAAGTACATCCGGAGATGCTCGATATTCCAAGGGTGGGTCAGGACTCTTCCATCCTTGTCTTCCAGCCAATATGTTCAAGGTTTGAGCCTTTCAACAACCACATAAGGTCCTTCCCAAGTTGGGGCCAATTTTCCGAGCAGCTTTTCTTTGGTGTGTAAGAAGACTTTCCTCAATACTTTGTCCCCCGGCTGGAAATATCTTCTTTTAACTTTAGAAGCAAATCTGCTCCTCATCAAACCCTGATAATGTGCAACTCTAAAGTGAGCTTTAACTCGTCTTTCTTCCACTAGATCAAGCTGATCTCTGATTGCCACTTTGTTAGCACATTCGGAGAAGTGGTGAACACGAAATGATGGAAGAGTTGCTTCTATGGGAGCTACTGCCTCCATCCCATAGACTAAAGCAAAGGGTGACTCCTGAGTTGCAGCCCCAGATGTCGTCCGGTAGGCCCACAAGACCTCTTGTAAATAACCAGGCCACTTCCCAACGGCCCTTTCCAAATTCTTCTTTAAACCGGACAGAATAGTTATGTTAGCCACTTCAACCTGGCCATTTGCTTGTGGGTGGAAAGGTGAAGAGAAACAATGTTGTATACCCCTTGAGACACAGAAACTCTCCATTTCCCTATTGTCGAACTGTGGCCCATTGTCTGTTGTTATCTTTCGTGGGATACCAAATCTGCAACAGATGTTGGATATAATGAATTTTATGACAGCTTTTGATGTTGTTCCCGCTATAGGGGCTGCTTCAATCCACTTCGAGAAGTAGTCTATAGCAACAATTATAGTCCTACGCCCTCCGGATGCCATATGGAGAGGCCTTACTAAATCCAACCCCTATCGAGCAAAAGGTATAGGCTTAGAAATTGACTCTAAAGGAATGGCTGGAACATGAATTTCATTGCTGTATCTTTGGCATGGGTCACACCTTCTTACCAGCTCTTTAGCATATTTCATGATAGATGGCCAATAGTAGCCGGCCAGTAAAACTCTTCTTGTCAAAGCCCTGAATCCACAATGAGTTGATCCCTCACCATCATGTAATTCGTAGAGGACTATCTGAGACTCATCATCCCCCAAACAGCGCAGAAGAGGTTTACTGTAAGACTTTTTATACAGAATGTCTCTCAGTATGATAAAACCACGGGCCTTGTGTTTCAATTTTCTTGCTAGTGATTTATCCGGAGGCACGACGCCGTCGGAGAGGTATTGCATGAGAGGAAATCTCCAATCATGAGGTTGTTTCATTTGTACTTCAAAAATTTCTTCTTCTTTACTCATATTAAGTCGAATGGAGGGGCTCTCCAGCACATGGATCCATGGATACGACTCCGTGTATGCTATTGTTGCCAATGAATCTGCCAACTCATTTTCTGTCCGGGGTATATGTTCATAAACAAAGCTTTTAAACTTAAGTGCTTCGTTTTTAAGAAGAAGTAAATATTTCACTAGCTGCTCCTTTTTAGCTTCAGATTGACCTTGGGAATGGTGAATAAGAAGCTGGGAGTCACTCAGTAGCTTGACCCTCTTAGCCCCACAAATATAGGCTAACTTTAAACCAACTATAGCTGCTTCGCACTCAGACTCATTATTGGAAGCCCTGAAAGCGAAACATATAGCTTGGTACATTTTGTCACCATACGGGGAAGTCAAACACACCCCTGCACCACAGCCCATAGTGCTGGATCCACCATCTGTCCGGACGACCCAAACCTTTTTGTCTTTCATGTTAGTAGCCTGCTCCGAATCTCTATCGGAGTGAAATTCAACCAAGAAATCAGCCACAGCTTGGGCCTTGACTGCCGTTTGAGGAGCAAAATCTATGTCGAAATCCCCCAATTCTACTGGCCACTTTGTCATCCTACTTGAAACGTCTGCCTTTTGGAGGACATTCTTCAAGGGAAAAGATGTCCGGACGATGATAGGATGAGCCTGGAAATAAGGCCTCATTTTTCTTGCAGCTATTACCAGGGCTAATGCTAACTTCTCAAGTTTCAGATAACGTCTTTCTGAATCTATCAAACTCTTGTTGATGTAGTATACTGGATGGGGTAATTATCCACTTCTCTCACCAACACAGCACTGATGGCACAACTTGAAACTGCCAGATATACGAAGAGTGTCTCCCCATCAATTGGTTTAAACAAGGTTTTAGGGGAGGACAGATGCTTCTTGATCTCATCGAAGGCCTCATCACACTGTGAGGTCCAATTAAATCCCTTTGCACCCTTCAAGGTTTGAAAAAATGGGGCGCACCTGTCTGAAGACCTTGAGATGAATCTGTTTAGAGCAGCTAACCTCCCCGTTAGCCGTTGTACTTCTTTAATATTTCGAGGAGGCTCCATGTGGAATAGAGCATTAAGCTGGTCCGGATCGGGCTGTATCCCATGCTCACTTATAATATAGCCTAGAAACTTCGCGGATTGAACTCCGAACACACATTTTTCTGGATTTAACTTTAAATTCACTTTCACTAAGTTGGTAAAAGTTTCTTGGAGATCAGCCAAGTGCAATTGCTCATCCACACTCTTTACCATCATATCATCGATGTATACTTCCATATTCCTTCCAATCTGATCAGCAAAATCTTTGTTTACCAATCTCTGATAAGTAGCCCCAGAATTTTTCAACCCAAATGGCATTACCTTGTAGCAATGAAGACCCCTGTCAGTGACAAATGTGCTATGCTCTTGATCCTTCGGATCTACTTGGATTTGATTGTATCCGGAGAAAGCATCCATAAAGGATAGCAGCTTGTTCCCAGAGGTGGAGTCTACTAGTTGGTCAATCTGGGGAACTAGATACAAATCTTTTGGGCAAGTTCTATTGAGATCTGTGAAGTCAATGCACATGCGCCACTTGCTATTTTTCTTTTTCACCAGGACCGGATTGGCAGTCCACAAAGGATATTGAGACTCTTTGATATGCCCCATCTTTGTGAGCCTGTCAACCTCTTGTACAATAACATCAGCCTTTTCTTTGGAAAAATCCCTTCTCTTTTGAACCACTGGTGCTATGTCATTCCGGACGGATAGGTGATGTGATATCACATCTGCTGGAACCCTAGTAAAATCAGCATTGCACCAAGCAAAAACGTGCTGATGGCTTTTCAAAAACTTTAGCATCTCACTTTTCAGATCAGGTTTCATTTTAGACCCTATCTTGACGCTTTTTCCTTCTTTAAAACAACGTGTATCTACCTCTTCGACCGGTATTAACACTCCAGGGGTCTCTCTGGGGTCATCAATTTCACCCTCACCCCCAGAAAGCCCCTAAAACTGCTATTGCTCGTTGATACGAATTGCCCCCAACGTCCGGGGAGCCAGGGCTGTAGCATAACATTCTCTTGCAACCTTTTGACTGCTCCGGACAACTCCCACCTGTCCTTGAACATCATATTTCAAACATTGGTGGACTGTTGAAGCCACTGCATGCATCCTAGAGAGCCAAGACCTCCCTAAAATGGCATTATAGCAAGTGGGACAATCCACCACGATAAAAAGTATCCTGCCCATCTTCTTGAATGGGCCCTTACCTAATAGAACTTCCTCTTCAAACTCCCCGATCACATCTGCTGAGCTGCCAGTAAAGCCCATAATTGATCTGTCCGAACTCTGAATTACGGCTGGATTTTTCATTCTCTTGTAAGTGGTTAAGAACATGATATTGGCTGAGCTACCAGTATCCACCAAAATTCGTCTTATGTCGTTGCCCCCAATAGATGCCCCTATGACAACAGCATCTTCATGAGGGCCAGCTATATCTCTCAAATCATCTTCATCAAAAACAATGAAGGGGAAATGAATTTGCGACTGATAGGAAGTCATGCCTCCCTCTAGCTGGGTGGCCAAAGTATGAACGTGCCTCTTCCTCGAAGAAGCAGTATGAGCTGTCATAGTATCCCATTCGAAAATTTTAAGGGACTCAAAAAACTTAATGAGGCCGGAGACTGTCCTAGAACACTCCTCAATTGCACCCACTCTATTTCGAGTTGGATCAGGATCCAAGTGTTCAGATTCCACATCAAACCTCTCGATTATAACCATGGCTCCCTCCGGAGCAGCATTACTTGGACCAACCCGGTGAGTATTGTCAGGCCTATTACCTCCTCTTCTTTTAATGTAACCCCCAAGCTTCCCCCTCTCAATCAAGTTCTGAACCTCTTGTTTTAAAGCTATACAATCATCGGTGGTATGGCCAGTATCATTGTGATACTAGCAGAAAAAGTTATTACGGTGTTCTCTAGGGGATTGTAGTGTGGCCGGTCTTCTATAGTGCACCTCTTCCTTTGTTTTATCATAAATGGTGGCCACACTTTCTTTCAACTTTGCGAACCACTCCGGCTGAACCCACGGCCCTCTCTTATTTCTGGATTGCTGACTCTGAGCTGGTGCAGCTGGCTGAGGTTGAGCTTTAGCCCTGTCATGCCCCTGTCCGGTCTCCTTCGCCTTGTTTCCGGACTGATTCTGATTGGGGTTTGGTGCCACCGGGGCAGACCTCACCTGCCTGTGCACCCTTGTTTTCTTTGTTTCATCAACGTTAATCTGTTTTCCAACCTGATTCAGTAACCCTCCCCAAGTTATTGCCTTCTTTCTGGTCATCGAATCAGCCAAATTGCCAGGGTTCAAGCCCTGCCTTAGAGATGCGATCGCAACCTGCTCGAAGCAGTCAGCCAACCCATTCTTCGTATTCACAAAACGACTTATATATTCTTTTAAGGATTCATTCGGTTCCTGGGCACAATGGATTATTGTGTCTCCATTGCCCTTTAGCTCTTCACTTCCAACGAACTGCCTTCGAAAGGCCACCCAAAAAGTATCGAAATTCTTGATACAACCTTGTGGTAAGCTGTTATACCATTTTAGAGCACTCCCCGTAAACGATTGGGAGAATGCTCTACAAAGTAGTTTATCATCGTCATCAAAGTTCATCATGAAGTTTTTAAATTGTTCCAAATGGTTGTCCGGATCAATACTGCCATCGTACTTTTCCATTTTGGTGCTATCAAACCTCTTAGGGAGGTTTCCGGACAGAATTTTAGAAGACAATGGAGATTGCCTCCAATTCCAACCACGACTGAACACAGTATCCTCATTGGGAGTTGCAAAGATACCTGGTTCATCGTGGAAGGCAAAATGATCCATCAGCATCCGGTTTACATGCCTCCGACTGTGTGACGTCCCTTTGCCAATATTCCTCTTCATCCTTCCATGTATATCCCTTTTTCTCGAATACTTTTTGATCTGCTTTTGCTTCTTTTTAGTTCGACCCTCATCGCTACTAGAGGATAAGGATTCTTCAACTCCCTCATCATCCGAAGAGCTATCAGAAGATTCTGAGCCTGAGTCAGAACTCTCCACTGGCTTAGACCGGTGAGACCTTTTGGAGCTGGCATGAGTCTTTTTTGTACTCACATGAGTCTTTGAAGGCTCATTCTCTCTGGGGTTATCGGTGTGATGAGCAACTGATGCTTTTGACTTTTCTTTCATGCCCATCTTAGCCTTTTCTGCCCTCAAAGCTTCTATTTCACCCTTTAACCTATCGCGCTCTTCGATAGTGTACTCATCGTTTTCACCCACCACTTTGAGCAAAACTGGTGGTACTTTCGGGGCATCCGGATTCATTCGGACTGACTTTTCTTGCTGATTTCGAATGCTTGATTCAGGCACCTTCTTCTCCCACTGTGGTCGCCAATTTGGTGAGGTTAATTATCGTTTGAGGGTAAATTTGTAATTTGTCTGGAGGTTTGTGGAAGTGTATGGGTGTTTTATATTTAGAGTAGAAAGTAGAGGGAGAATTAAGCAGCCTGGTTGTATTTAATTTTCATTACCCACATTTAATGCAGGTGGTTGGGTATTTATACCCTTACATTTGGGCCTTATGGGTTTTTGGGTCATGTTTAATGGACCCGGGTCATGTTTAAAGACCCATGAGCTCTAAGTAGGAGAGCAAGTAGCTTAGTCAAGAAGTGTTTAGGTTTTTTTAGTACTTTTGTCATAGTTCGAACAGCTCAATGAGCTGAGTGTTCGAAGTGTCCTGTCCGGTCCGGTGAGTTTGGTCTGATTTGTCCTTGTCCGGAGAGGAGGCAGAATTCGGACTCATCATTATTGATGAAAACGCTTTAGTATCTATATGTGAGAATGACGATTGGAAGCAGGATATTATCAAGTTTTTAGAGAATGATGAGTTACCAGTTAACAAATCATTATCAAAGAATATACGTTTCAAATCTCATGGGTATATGATCCTTGGGGTGTTTTGTAAAGAAACAATTTTAGTAGACCTTTGCTCCGATATTTGAGTAAAAGCGTATCACACATGATATTATCAAAGCTTCACGATGGGGAAAGGTCTGCGCATTGTGGGTATAATGCATTAATCAGAAAAAGTGTTTTTGGCAGGATACTACTGGCCCACGATTTCGTCTGATGCCAAAGAATTGGTTAAAAAATATGATACTTGTCAAAGGTTTGCTAATATAATTCATAAGCAAGGATTTCCCCTCGAAATTATAGCACAAGCATTGCCATTTGACCGATGAGGTATAAATTTTGTGGGTCCTCTTCCAATGGCTTCTGAGGGACGACAAACGATAATCATGTCGGTAGATTATTTCTCTACATGGGTCGAGGCAGAGCCATTAGCAGGAACAAAGGCCAAAGATGTAATCAGATTTATCACTTCGAATATTTGTTTCAGTTTTGGGGTCCCAATGAATATTACTACAGATAATGGGCTTAAATTAGATAACAAAGATTTGAAGAACTTTTATAATTCTCAATGGATACAAAAATGTTTTTCAGCTCTTTTTCACCCACAAGCCAATGGGCAAGTATAAGTTACTAATAACAATTCTTGATGGGTTAAAGAAAAATTTGGAAGGAAAGGCAGGAAAGTGGCCTGATTATTTAAAATAAGTTCTTTGGGTATACCGTACAACTCCTCGGACAACAACGTCAGAATCCCCGTTTGCATTAGTATATAGGATGGATGTTATAGTACCATCTGAAGTTGTTTTTAATTCCTATCATGTTATGACATATTTTGAGGAGCCTAATAATATAAGTAGAGCAATGGAGCTGGATTTGGTTGAAAAAAAATAAGGTGAGCGCAAATTAAATCGTTACATTGTCAAACCTTGATGAGAAGTATATACGCCTTCAAACTAAAACAAAGGGAATTTAAGGTGGGTGATAAAGTGTTAAGGAATATTTTTCTTCACACTAAGGAAAAATACCTCGGAAAATTGGACCTAATTAGAAAGGCCCATATGAGATAACAAAAAAAATGAAGTTAGAAACGTATCGAGTAAATGATAGAGAATGAAGAAAGCTCTAACATCCTTGGAATATAGAGCATCTTAAGTTGCATTTAGAATGAATGTAAAAAATAAATGTTATTTTTTGTAAAACATCGGTGGCACACTCTTTCCTACCATGATAGGCACATGAAAATTTTAACGAAGGTGCCATTTTAGCCGATTCATATATATACAAGTGTTTTCCTTTAAAATTATAGTGTTGGACCTATAGGTTCTTCCAACGAAAGTTGGTCTACAACTATTAAATTTTGGGACCAGAGGGTCTTCCAACGAAAGTTGGTCTGCAACTATTAAATTTTGGACTTAGAGGGTCCTCCAACGAAAGTTGGTTTACAACTATTAAATTTTGGGCTCAAAGGGTCTTCCAACGAAAGTTGATCTTCAACTATTAAAATTTTGGACCTATAAGGCTTTCCAACGAAAGTTGGTCTTAATTATTCAAAGCATTATGAAAATATAATCAAAGGATCACATTTCATAAAATTATGAAAACTAGTACAAAATGCCTCGAAAGTTAAGAGGACTTTTACAAAATGTCTCAAAATTTAAGAGGATTTTCACAAAAAAACGCCTCGAAATCTGAGAACTTTTATGATTCTTTTACTCTGAAGACTCAAAAGAGTCACAACCATCTGATTCTGATTCTTCGCTTTCACTTTCACTTAGTGATATCCAGGAGGACGAAATTTGGCTGGGACATGTCCCCAAAAACTCCCCAAGTTAAGAGCATGATATCATTCATTAATTCTTGATTAACGTATACCTAACAATTGCGTCCCTCGAATTTAGCTTTTCAACACACTTAGCAGCATAGGCTTCAATAACGTTTTATTTCTTTTTTTCAGCATTAGCTAAGATAAGCTGTTTTTTTTTGTTACGACACTTTCAAAATATTTGAAGCACTTGTTAAAATAATTTGTGGCTAAATTATTAGACTCCTTATAAGATGAAATAAGCTTATATTTAGTGTCATTTTGCTCTGCTATTTCTTATTGGCAATATTTTTCGAGAAGCAAGATATAATGCTCAGATGCAACGAGTTTTTAGAAGATCGCATCAGCTTGTTGTTCAAGAGTTGAGTATTGTTGTTTGAGCTTTTAGATTTCTGGTTTGGCCTTTGAGAGTTTGGATTTGTAGTAACTTTTCTGATCCTTAAGATTGCATCTGTTTTCCAATGGAGACAGAGGAATGGAGAAGTCTCCGAAGATGAAGAGAGAACTCATCTTCTAAAAGAATTTCAAAGGAGCTGGATGGGGAACCATTTTCAAAAGTATTAAATGGTGAGTATTCAGCTGATTGAATATTTTGTTGAAGCTCTTGAGAATTTATGTCAGCGAGTGGAAGTTGAATGGTTTCAGACCCTCTGGTCACTTTTTCCGGAGAAACATCGACTTGATCATTCTTTTTAGTTTCCAGGGAGCCAATATCACCAGCACCTTCTGGAATATCTTCAAAGATAGTTTTGAGTTTTATTTAACACCTCTTCTTTGGAGAAGTCTAAATAAGAAGTTTTTTTTTCGAGGGGGTAGATGACTTTTTGAGTTTATCAGGATTCCCTGCCTTCGAGCCTTTAATTGTGTCTTTTTTAGTTTTGTATCTTGTTAGAGATCACTTCCATTTCCTATAGGGATATCTGATTCTTCATCCAAGTGAATTTTAGACCTATCTCTTATTGGAAGAAAAAGTATCACGTCTTTTTCTTCTAGTCTATCTAGCACATCTTGTTGCGAATGAGGGACCATGAGTTCTTTTAACGATATCCTTTTTGAAGGGTTAAACCTCCTTAGTCGGCTTTTGGAAAGATTCGTGAGGGTAAAGCAAAGATGAAATTTGTTGAGCCAGGAAGTCTTGGCCCACATGCTCAATTCAGAAAAACTATCCTTTGCGTGAGGGACGAAGTCAGCATAGGGATTGGATATGCCGTCCATTGCTATTTATATGTAAAGAAAATATAAGAACTATAAAAAACTAAGTAAAGTTTCGAAGCACGGTGTAAAGGAAGTCATACCTTTGTTTGTCCATACAAGTGAAAGCTTGTGAGGATTGCTAGTAGTAGTTTTGGATCCTATTTCCCAAAGACCTGAGATAAAAAGTAAGCGTTATTTCCATTGTTTATCCCCTTCAAGTGGATTATTAACTACATTTTGATCACGTCCGAAGGTAAGAGAATAAAATGGGAAGTAAGGATTCTTCGCCAAACCATAGAGGCAAATCAATTCCTCTAAGGAAAAAGGAACCCCCGAAATCCTAGAGGCCATGATTTAGGCCATAAGAGTGAACCACACATTAGGTCCGGCTTGAGTAGGACATAGATCAATCTTGGAAAAATACTTTACGAAAAAAGGATCCAGCGGATAACGTAGACCCCAATTCATTATTTCAGTATACACTATCAGCTCACTATCTTTGATGGATCGTGGAGTTTCTTCGACGGTGGGGAAGCGAATGGAAATTGAAAGAGGAATTACCATCAAAGTCTTAGTAATTCCTCCTCAGATGGTTCAAAGTATTTGTACTGAAGTTTTTGTAAAGCTAATGAATTCTTATTATCAACAGCTTTGAGATTATTCTTTACTGAGACACTGATCTTCGGGGGCAGCGGAATATCTTATTTTGATTTAGTATTTTTCTTTGGAAAAGAGTTATTGTTCCCAATTAAAGAACCAACAACTTCGGATGTACTCTCAAAAGTATTACAGTAGTAGTCTTTTCCTCAACAGTTTGAGGAGCAACAAAGTTAGATGTTTCTTCAGGAGGATTTGCAGTAGTGATTTTCTCCTCAAAAGTTTGAGAAGTGGAAATAAATGGATTCTCCTTGGGAAGGTGAACTTCTTTCCCGTCGGAAGTTGTTTTTTCCTTTTTTCTCGACCCTCAGGAAATTTATTTCTGGAATTGATTCAACAAACATCGATTCTTGTTAGTTTCCATGGGGGTATTTCTGGTGTTGGCCTCAGAGTTCCTTGTGGAGTAACAGATGGCGTAGAAGGAATTTCCGAATGATATCCTTAAGAACGTTTGAAATGTTTATGTTTATTATGTTTATGATGTCTTTTTCTCTTCAAAGATGATCCTATTGAGTGTTTATCTTTTCCCATGATTTTAGAGTCACTCTTGTAAATAGGTAAAGAAGATTGACTGGAGGTCTAAAAGCAGATATTCGAATGTATAATTGCATTTGAGCTTTCCATGGGAGGCCAAGTACTGTAATGAAAAACTTTCGGGGCTGGGGTTCATGCGCGATGTATAAACCAATAGCTCTCATCTTTTCGAATTTTTGACTAATAGTTAACCACTCTAGTATACGGAAACTCCTTAGCATAAATTATTTTCTCTTTCTAGAATAATTTCTCTAGAGCTTTATCTCTCTAAAATGTGTTGAGAGGATATATGGTGAACCAAGAGTATTTATAGGAGAAGAGTGGGCCTAAGGGGTGCCAAATCCCAATGAGGTGATGTGTTGTTTGCCTAGAGATAAACTATCCAAAATAGGACTAATAAGTGTCTATAAACGTGTCACGTCGCCCATAGGCTAGATCGTGCCAAAAATAAAATCACGTGAAAGATATCTCAATCGACATTTGGTAGGAGAAAAATGTTTTCATTGGTGGTGTTAGAAAAATTCATGGCGTCACAAGTGTGAAAATTTGAGAAATATTTTGTATGAATATCGAAAATGGCAGTTAAAAATCGAGGAAGATTAATCCATTCCACAATTCGAGGGAAATTCATTAATCTTGCAATTCGAGGGACATATAATCATTTCAAAGATTCGGGGAAGATTTTTTATAAGTAAAAATATTTCTAAGGACAAAAAATTGTTCTATGGTTATGAGGGTTAGCCAAAATCTGACGAGAAGCAACGAGCAAAATCTGATGAAGATAAGAGTAATCATACAACAGTCCTTGTTTAAACATTCTCACAAGGACTGTGGGGCTACTGATAAGGGAAGAATAAATATCTAAAAAGTTAAGGGTGTTTTATTAATAAAGAAAATCTCTTATGAGAAATTGATAATTATGTAATGGACAATTACCAATTTACAACAAACATAAACTTGAGGATAGGAAAACAATTAGTAAATTGTTAGACTTATGGGACTTACTATTTGTACTATAAAAGCATTATCCCTTTCTTGGAAATGGTGATTGATTAATGATTACACAATTATTACTTTTACTTTCTCTCTCTAAAAATATAGTTTTATCTCTCTAAAATATTACCTAAGTAATCTGAATTACGAATTTAGTCATCTAAGCATGGTTTTACTCTAAAACCTCCTCCAAATATTTCTGGAACTATCAAACATCAGTTTTTTTAACGAAATGGCTTGTTATCGTATAATACATTATATGGAAAAATTTAAATATCTTAACCCACCGAATAAACTCTCAAGATATCCACAAATTTTAAAAATATTACCATGCATGCAAAAAACTATTGAATTAGTTTGATTGCAATTTTTTCGTAGGGTGGTTCCAAATGACCGATTTATAATGAATCAATTTTTTATATATTAAAACCGTAAAATAAAAATATAAATGAATTAATTAAGATATTAATGATTTATAATATATATATATATATATATATATATATATTGAATAAGTAAATAAATACAATAAAAAATTAAAATAAGCATAGATTGGTCTTCATCTAAATTTTATAATTTCATATTTAGGGATGGTATTTTTATAATGTTTTAGATATTTTTTTATGATATTTGATTTGTACTTATTGTTTCGAACTTGAATTTGTATTCAATAGATTACATTTATTTTTTTTATGGTAAATAAGTGTAGCTACATAAATATTTGTAAATACGTGATATCATAACATTATCTTCTCTTTGTGCTTCACCACCCATTTCCCTACCGTGCCCCGCCCGAAATGACTGAATGAGGCACCTCCACATCCCACCACCATCATACACATCCTTCAATTTCCACCAAATACCTCTAAATTACAAATTCCTCCAACCTACATTAATGAAATACCCCAACCTTACCGAAAAAAACTACCTTCAACTGCTTAGATCCAGCTTCAAATCCCACAACATACATGATAATTTTAACACTAAGATATATCAAGAATCTCCTCCAACTAGTCTTACCCATAATCTTCAAAACTCATAAACTTTCACATAAAAAATAACTTGCAAATACAACAACAAAACCCTTAAAATATTAGATATTTATGACGAAGTCACAAACGACAAATGTATAACAATCAAAACACCAAATCCATTGCTTCACTAAAAAGATATCCTACCAACAATCACTTTCTCCTTACAAGAAAAAACAAGACTTTTAGCCATGTCAAAACAAACCTTTGTAGACAAGTTTTCACATGGAAAACCTCAACTGAAATATATCGAGAATTCTCTATGCAACATTGGATTTATAGTGGAATTTAATCTCTCGTTTTAGAACTCTAGACACTTATTGATATAATTCGATAATGTGAATGAATACGCTAAACTCTGGAAAATATGAACCTGGTTAATTGATCGACTTCTCATGATAATTTTTAAATGGACCCCAAATTTTAATTTAAGAATTAAGTCTCTTATTTCTCTAGTTTTGATCTCCCTCCCTAATCTATCGCAATTTATTATAATGAAAAGGCTATTATATCAATTATAAAATAATTAGGTAAACTCTTAAAAGCATGGGTCCCACAGAAAAACAAAGCTAGATTCAATGTTTTAAAGTATGGGCAGAGGGATGTTTATAAAGAACTAAGCCCAAAAGTTTAGATCATATTTGGAGAGCTATCGGGCTCACCGAATGAAGAAGGTTTCTAGTAACAAATTCATTATGGTAACATGACTCACTATTGTAAAGAGTGTCACCATCTATACCATAACCCAATGTCTTGCAAGAAAACCAGCCAACATAAAGAAAATAAGCATATGCCTAACAAACAAAACCAAGCACAATCACAAACAAATATTTCAAATTCCACCATTCTAAAATGCAAAGTTGGATTATAAAAATAAAATATATCATGATCAAAGAAACAAACACCAATGAGCCTAATCAAAACAACCAGACACCATTTTAATTCGACATATTAATTCTTAAAATTAAAATATCAAACCAAAATATAATTATTATACTTGAAGAAGTAACTATAGAAAAAATAATAGACGCGCTTACCTTTATAGACTCTTCAACCTTAAACTTCTGATCTGGTGGAATTGAAAATCCTACATCAGAGTTTTCCTCTTCTATAACTTGTAGTCTTCCATCATCTTCTTCTCTAAGTAACTCAGCTCATTATCAATAATTTAGAGAGGTCATAAAAAAATAGATTATCATGTCCTGGCTCAAAATCAGAAACAAAGAAAATCTCTTACCTCTAAAGGTCTTCTAGACCTTTTCAAAAATATAATTAACGATATTCACAATCCTTAATTGGAATATGAGAGGAGTCATGAGCAAATGAACAATCAAAAGATTTCAAACATTGAAAAGAGTTGAAAAATAGACTTTATTATTAATACAAGAACCTAAAATCTCAATAGAATGGCTAGCATACAATACTATAAAACTTGGATTTCACTGCAGTCAAGCCAACTTGAACAACAAGATCTGGATTTTTCTGAAAGAAAACTATAATGTAGGTATTATCAAAAGTCATGATCAATTTTCACACCTAAATGTCAGCCACTCATCATTTGATAAAACCTTCTTAGTGACTATAGTATATGCTGAAAATACTAAGGAGTCAAGAACACAACTTTGGAATGGCTTAAGAGAAATAACTGACTATACAAATCTTTGGGTTTTAATGGACGACTTCAATGCAATTACAAATTCACATGAATAATTATCTTGTTCTTTTTTATGCATGAGAAGTATTGAAGATTATAACAATGTAATTCAAGATTGTCCTTTGATAAATGATGACTTTACATGTTCTCATTTTACTTGGTAAAACAACCATAAATTGAAATATTGGATAGAGTCCAATACCATATAGTTTGGCTGAGTTACTTTGAAATCACTAAGATTAAACACTTAGGAAGGACTGTATACATCCACTCTCCATTGAGCATCAATATCTCAATTGATAAGATCCAAATTAAATCCTCATTTAAGTTTTAGAATAAATGGATTCTACATCTATATCTCCTAAATGTGGTTGAACAAAGTTGAAAAAAAAACATGGCTCTCTTATATTTATTTTTTAGAACAAACTTAAAAACTCAAACACATATTAAAAGAATGGAATTAGAACACCTTAGAGAACATTTTCAACTCTATAGCTAAATCTAAAGAAGAAGTGTTGTTTCTTGAGCATTGCTTTGAGGTTAATTAAAATATATATGAAAAAAATCACTAATCAAAAGCTAAAGAAGTCTACCTAAAACTACTGGTTAGAGAAGAAACATATTGGGAACACAAAAAGTTTTGTGTCTTTGATGAAAATTGGTGACAGAAACTCTAAGTACTTTCATAACCATGTTAAAAAAAGAAGACAAATAAATAAAATACATGGTATCTTGGAAGGATACCATTAATTCACATATCAAAATGATATTTGAAGATCAATAGAAAACCTAAAACTCTCCTAAATGCTCAACCTTAATTATTGGCTATTGAAAACCTACAAAATATCATCCCTTAACTGGTTACCAATTCCATTAGATGAAGACATTTTTACCTTTTTGAAAGGCTTGAATGCCAATAGTGTTGCTGGAGTAGATAACTTTAACTCAAAATTTTATATATACTGTTGGTCTATCATACACAAAGAACTTTGTCTGCCATCATTTTTTTATTTGAAAATTCTCCAGTCCCTCAAGATGTTTACGCCACAACAATCTGCATAATCCTAAAGTAGATTTCATCTAAAAGGTGGGAAGAATACATTTCTATAAGTTTATGTACTATATTCAATATAATTATATAAAATATTCCCAATGATTGATTATGTACTATTCTTCCTAAACTTATCTCAGAAGAATAAGGAGTATTTGTTAAAGGAAAAAATATTCAAGACAACATCTTACTCACATAAGAACATACCCACAAGATCAATAGAAATGTTATAGGTGGAAATGCCATTCTTAAAATAGACATGTTTAAGGCATTTGGCATAATCTATTTTGAATTCAATTTTCAAGTCTTAGCGGTGTTTGGCTTTGACAACAAATGGATATATTGGATTTAAAAAAACATCAACTCTATAATATTCTCAATCATCGTCGATGGTCAATTACATGATTTCTTTCAGTCTTCGAATGATGTTAGACAAGGAGATCATATATCCCATATTCTTTTCATTCTAGATGAAGAATTCCCTATAAGAAATCTCAAAAAGCTTTTTGAAATTGATAGTCGCACACACTATAAAAGTGGAAAGTAACATGACTATATCTTTCATTTCGTATGTTGATGATGTCCTAATATTCACAAATGGTTTTTCAAATAATATCAGCAAAATCCGCAACTTCTTGAGTCAATATGAAATATGGTCAGGAAAAATTATCAACAATGAGAAATCTACCATTATTACTCCTACAAAAATATCACAAACAAAGGTCAATTCCCTTACAAGATTGAATGGATTCAGACATAAAAAACTCACATTTATATACATTGGGATACCAATTCGCTCAGATAATAAGGCACACATTTATGATCAACTTGTGAACAAAGTTAGATAAAAAAATTCAGGATTGGATGGCAAAACACTATCATTTGGGAGCAAACTTATTCTTATTCAATCTTTGCTAATGGAAATACATATCTATTATCTCCAAAGTTGTCTTATACCTAAGATAATAATTTTTAGACTTGAAAAGATGTTCAAAAGATATCTTTCGGGGTTCCACGGAGGAAAAAATTGTTATAAAGTGGGCTAAATATAACTCATTGTGTAAGTCGTATAATGAATGTGACATTAAAATAAAAAGTATTGAAGAGCTACATAATATTTTCTCATGCAATATCAAACTACAACCAGCTATTTTAGATAAAATAAAATAGATTCTCTCCGACAATAGTGATTTTAGTACCAAGATAATATGGTTGGAAATCATAGAAAAAATAGAACAATTTAAACAATTTAAAAGGATATTGAATAACATCACACCCGAAAAATGTTCATTTATATTATGGAGACTACAAAAAGGTTGGTTACCTATTGATTCTATATTGTAAAATAGACACATTTAATTAGCCTCTAAATGCTAGTCCTGCGCAGATAAAGAAAATATCAAACATCTATTTGTAGAATGTAAAACAACATGGTTCATTTCGAAACACTTCTCGTGTGTATTTGGTATCTATATATCTAAACATATGACACTGATCCATATTATAAGAAGGTGGTATTGGTCAAACCAGAAAGATATACACATTACACCATCTTACTCCTATTATGTTCTGGTCTATCCGAAGATCCATATATAAAGCTAAACATGAAGGTATTATTATTACTCTTTAAGCAATAATAAAATATCATCTACCTAATATCCAAAATAGATAATGCTAACCTTTTCAAAGCTCCGACCGGAAATGAGACAAATATTTTGCCCATACATTTGCTGTTACTTGCACTCAAACAAGCCAAATATTTGTACACAAGTAAAATGGAACTCATCTGAAGGTAATGGAGTAAAACTAAACACAAATGAGTCAAGTTTATCTATGGGGAATCAAGTGGAGGTGGGATGTTACGAGATAACAAGGAGATACTATACTAGCTTTTGGAATAATTTATGGCAAACAATTTGCACTTCTAGTTGAATGTCGAGCATTATTAGATGGTATTATCATACACAATAATAGAAACTTAACTAATATTGACATTAAAATTGACTCAATAATACTTATAAATACGATTGCAACTAAAAAAGCTCGTTGGTTCATGATTTATTTAATAGAAAACTATAGAAAGTTACTCATAGTTGGGATGACAATAACTTATATGTACAAAGAGTAAAACAATGGACTGGCTTGCAAAAAAATCGCTAAAATAGATCAATAGGTTAGAATTTTGTAAGAACTCGACTAAAACCAGTCTTAGAGCTATAATATTCCTAGAAACTCTAGGTCACCGGCTACCTCATACTGGAAGAATTAATAAATCACTACAATTTGGGACTTCAAAAGTCATATGATGAGTAAAGAATAACATGCCGAGAATTTTTTAGTGAAGAAAAAGTTAATGAGATGATAAATGAGATGATTCAAAAAATCCATAGACACAACAAAAGAAGAGATAAAATAATATAACGCCTTTAATATTCATGTGGAGGAACATCAACTCAATAGTTTCTATCACAAAAATATATATTAAGGAGACACTACCTAAATATCTTTAATTTTTCAATAAATTCTCTTCTCAACACAAATGAAATTTAATTATTCGAATCAATATTAAGAAAAGGAAGAAGAAACACTCGGTTAGAAATATCACTTGGCTATGTAGAGGCGTATTAATACATGTGTAGTTCGTGAAATTGAATTGCTCGCTATTAAAAATAACAAACATGCCAAAATTTTGTTTTGTTCTAAAGAAAATATATGGATTGCGCTACTGTACTATAAACTCACCTATATTTTCTCTTTCAAAGTCTACCCATATGTCCATGTTTCTTTATTAATTAATAAAATTTATTTCATTTAAAGGATAAAAAATTTATAAGTATATAATTTATTTTCAAATAACTAAACAGGTTCAAATATTACGGACCAACTTTTTCCGAATCCAAATGAATAAGAACAATAAATATTTGGAAATTTAAAAGGGTTTGGCTAAACTATTCCAGCTAAAATTCTAAGTGGTTCCAAATTAATTATACCGAAAAAACATTATAAGTCTACCCAATTTCTCCCAAAAATACCCCAATTTGAAAGTTTACCCAAAAATGATTTAAGTCTACCCAAGTTTTAAAATAATTTTTGTCTCTCATATATTCACATTATTTTCGTCTTATACCTCTCACTTTAAAAAAAACTCAAAAGTTCGAAACTCAATCTTTCATAAAAAAATCTAGCATTACATCTCTAAACAAAAAAAAATCCATATCCTAATCAATCAATTACAAATGGGAAATAGTAAGTCTTCTTATTTTGAAAGGTTTAATTTCAACTTTATGATATTGTTGACTGTTGGTAGATTTTTATCTAGTTAGTTTTGGTGTTATAATCAAGTTTAGTATGACATATTATTGTTTGAGTGGTTGATTTGTGGTATATCATTGCACTAGTTGTTGATTTGGTGGATTTATAGTTTTTTTCCGAAGAAAAAGGGTACGGGTTCACTTATGTTCTTTGACGCTGCCTACGTCGAAAGCAAAAATGCATTATACCGTCAGCGTTAAATACTAACAACGTGTTTTGCACTGTCGATGTTGTCTACATTGGCAGTGACTAGCTAAAACATTAGTCGTTGTTAGCGTAGAGAATACTGGCAGTGCAAAATGTCGTTGCTAGCGTTTAAAGCTGGCGGTGTAATGCACTTACGTTTTCAGTGTAGATGCATTATATCGGCAGCATGGATAGGCAGGAAATTTTTTAGACACTTGTTTTTATTGACGATATATTTATTTATTAAATTTCTCAAGTCACTGATTTTTCCACTCTCTTCAAGCCTCTTACCTTGACAAACCCTAATGGCGACAATACCAAAAGTCATCATCGAAGACATACTGTTAAGGCTACCGATGAGACCTCTGTAAAGATTCATGTACGTATCAAAACCATGACATTCTTTAATATCAAGTTCAAGGCTCGCTAAACTATACTTAAAACAAGGATTTTTGTATGATAGACTGATTTGGAATCGAAGAGGTACAATATAGTGTTTTGATTATGATATATCTCCATTTGACCATGGATCGACGCTTAGAACTTAAAATCTCCAACCAATGGGTATTTTGAAATGTTGTCATCATGCAGCGGTTTAGTTTACATTTCTAGGTACACATCCGATGAAGTTAGTGCTCACTTATGGAACCCATGTATTGGTGTTTCTAAATACTTTCCCATAATGCAGATATATAAAAAGAATCTCGGTTTTGGTTATAACGATTTCACCGATGATTACAAAGTTGTGTTTTTTTATGATTCCAAGTATTGAAGAGTTGAATTGTGCCTCTACTAGCATAAGTCATGATATCATTGGAAAATCATAATTTATACTAATAAAGCACCGATTTTATAGGGTTATATTATATCAGAGTTATTTATTGGCTGGATAACAATCTTTGGGTTTTCGAATTAGCCACGGAAAATTTCAAGCATGTACTACCACTGGAGGAGTTGAATCCTAGAAGGATGCAATTATTGATTCTGCAAGGACGAATTTGTTGTGAAGTAGGCCATATAAATGGCTACATGCAGGAATCTATGAATATTGTCTGAATGAATGTTGGACTAATATTTTTTCACTACATGTGTTTGATCTATCTAGATGACCGATATGTTTTACCTAATGTAACAAGCTTATAATGATATCAGGACCTAACTACACGTTGGTGAAGTTTGATCATAAGGATAACACTATATCTCATCAGCTTTTTGTAGTATGTGATGTTGTGGATTTGATGGTTTACAAGGATACTTTAGTCTCCCCTTAGTATATTTTTATGTTTAATTTTCTACCTTCAAACTGGTAATATGTAACGACAAGTTTAATTATCACCTTATTTTGTTTTTATGTCTAATTTTGAACTTCTAAACTTATAATATGTAATGACAAGTCTAATATCATCTTAGTAAGTTTTATGTATGTTTTTTTTTAATTTTTCGTCAGGTGATATCAATACATGTTGGTTTAGTTGGTTGCGTAATATGTGTTTATTTTGATAATTTGAAATTTTGAACTTCAAATGTATACATGTATACAATGGTGGTGGACTAATTTTGCACTTCCAATGTATACATGTATACAATGGTGGTGGACTTTTTAACCGCTGGTGGAAAATCTAGGCACTACCAACGCGCTATAAAGTTGACAGTGTAAAAAAAAGCACCACCAGAGTAATAAACCACGACCGGTCTAAAATTAACACACCAACGGAGTTGAATCAACGTTTATGGTGTTAAAATGATGCATCGGTAGTGATACTATTTTAAAAAAATATATAAATGAAGGTAATTTTAGGGTGTTTTCACCGCCAGCGTGATCTATTTCTTACCGCCGAGGTAATTCTTTGATTCTGGTGTATAAATTATGCACCGACAGTATAGATGTGTCCATCAGCCACGTGAAAATCTCTTATTGTCGGTGGAATCTAAATTTTTATTTTTATTTTATTTTATGGTTCACGCTCACGGTGTATCATGTATAAACCGTTGCGGGTTTGAAAATTATGCATCGACGATGTACATACTAAAAAAAATGAAGATTAAGATAATATTAGGCATATATTAGTTGACTTAGTTAATAAGATTACATAATTCATACATAAAACGTAATCGAAATACAAACAAGAAAATAGATAGATGATTCAAGTTGATAAGCATATAATTTAATAAGATCGAGTTCGATAAAATTCATAAAACTAATAAACCTTTATGTGACAGTCAAGTTTTTTCTGTTGAAAATAGTACATAAGTTATAATTGAAAATAGTTTGATGATAATATTACACGTAAATTAAATGAGAGTGGATATATAGGTTACTTTAGAATATCGTTTTTGAATTTTAACATATCATAACGAGGAATAATCGGTAATTGACAAGTCTGGGACTTTCTCATATTCTTTCATTAATTCTTTAAAAGAATGATGTATCTTGTTACACAGACCGTTAACCGCAATGGTAAGCTGTATAAGAAAAAAATATAATGTAAATATATAAAAACTGTTGTAACGCCGCCAAATGTTTTAGTTGATACTTATATTGACAAAGTGTTTGTCATTCACCCAACCAACCCAATTTATTTCCTCTCTTACATCAGAGGGAGTACTCCTCATATGGTAAAATAATTGATACTAACATCATTCCTCCCCGACCGCGCTACAAAGTGGATGAAGCAATTAAACTTTGATGCAATCGTGTTTCCCATCTCGAGCATCATCATCTGATACTCATAAGTACCGATAATATTTTTGTACTTTACACGTTTCACGGTCTTAGATAACTCCTCCATACTACCATATATCCTCATGTAATCGGTCCGATAATCCATAATCTTTTGGTATAGAGAATTCCTAATAGACTTCATCCATCTACTTGCCCGTATTAGCCAAAATTAATTGACTGATATCAGTAGTGCTCGTCTGCTTTAACGTCGTTAATGGTAGTTATGAAAGGTCTATAAAAACATGTAAAACTTTTTAAAGTAACCTTCCATATGAGAATCTCATTGTACCTTAGAAGATTGAGCTACAACCAACCGTTCCATTCGATAGTGAATACATCGTACGAGTTCTAAATGACAATTCAACTTTAAACAGTTTTTCGGGAGGAGCAATATAACCATTTGACTGTGTGAGAACTTCGCTCAGTTTCCGTATTTTCATCGGTAGAGTTTCGTTCCCTCACATAATAGCCGATGAAATATTGAAAGTTTGGTGTAATGATGGTTCACTCGATTTCTGAGCATCTAATACATGTTCATGTTGTGATTTGTCTCGCTTAGTGGACGAATTCAATGCACAAATAGATGTTTTTTGTTTCGTAGATAGACGACCATGTGCTTTTTCTTTATAATTTGGCTCTAAAATGGAAGATGTGTGCAGATACACTATGTTAAACCATTTCTTATACACATCCTATATTCGTGCATCGTCTTCGTCTTATATAACACCATTAACTAGTTTACCTATTTTATCTTTCAACACCTATTTCTTCGTTAGATTAGTACGGTTACGCTTTTACTTATAAAATTAAATATATTGTGCGAACAAGGTATACCGTGCATAGTTCGTATAGGACATGAGCAATTTTAACCGTCATTAGCTACCATATATTAGGAATATTCTAACTTCATAGACAATAATTCTAAAGCTTCATGAGAGACGTTACCTCTTAGGTCTTCGTACATCTTGTGCGAAAACTTGTGTATGGCTTAAACTCGACTATTCTCGAACGACCCTCTAATTAATCCATGTTGCAAACCGAGCAAAGTATGAACCTTCAACCAAAATGATTCGAAATTACATTTGCTCGTACTAAGGGTCCTCTTAAGCGTGGAATGAGAATTCTCGACGCGGTTGGTGGTTTGGTTACCGAAATGCAAGAAATTTTTATACGTGATAAAATTATCATCGTAAGTCTCCAACCAACTCTCAGTATATTCGATTTCTTTCGGATAGCTATTGAACGAGAGTTCCGTGTCCGACAACATCATGTTATTCCACACCTCCAAAAAAGCACCAAACACTTTTTTTTTTGATAATTTTTTTATATTTTAGCTAGGAACTTTATGTTAACGTGTCATCGACATAACAAGTGGGTTGCTTTGGGGAACACTTCATCAACCGCCTTAACAAACGCTAAGTCTCTATCCTTTAAAATAATGTACGGTTGTTCGATAGGGGGAGTTAACATCAACGGTTGTAAACATCTTGAATACATACTTGTAATTGTCTAGTTTCTATATGTACATAAATGCAAATCCAATGTAGAAAGTCTTACCCGTACATTTGCTAACGCCCTCAATACAACGAAATACCATACTTGGTTGTCTTATAGGTGTTATCCATTATTAGCACATTTGGAAGCATTCGTAGCAAATCTAAACTAACCGGGTGTGTGAAGAAAAAATCACTTATGATAGCACTCCCGACTGCGGCCAGTCTATGCCATTCGAAGTAGTCTAACCATTTATGTTTATAAGCGACCGATCGCCTTTTTCGACATTGCTTTATTTTAGTTGAGCATTTTATACAATGCGTAAGCAAGATGAATTGTTAGGATTCATCTTTTTCACTGCGCCCAAAATTACTCTAGGAATGGATCCCATGTTGGTAGCACTAATTATAAATTCAACGTTTTCTCTAAAACTGTCCTAAATAAGAATGACCTTCACTTTATTTTGTGTTCTCATGATTATGAACTCCGCACACGATCTTTAAGGATCATTCGTCATTTTTTATCATTTCTCCTTTAAGCTTAAAATATAATTTTCATATATTGGTTCGGGTAGACTTTCTCTTTAGATTATTTGGTTCTACTAATTTTGTGTACGTGTCGGATCTCTCGCATTCGAATAATAGCGTAGGAGTTTTCGTACTTTTAGCATTGTCGTGATGTCGTAGTACAACTACTAGTTGGTTTTCTTTTGCAGTTTGCTTAACCTAATTAACTAAACTTTGTTGCGTATAGCTGGCTTTAATGGTAAACACATCACTATAATTGACATGTAGAGCCTCCGATATTTCGTCGATATCCTTAACATCGTCCTCTCCCGCTCGACTAGTATCCTTAACACCAAAATCCACTCCAGCAACACAACACCACCAGTGTATATATACAAAACCGTCAATGTGCCAATCAACTCGCTGGCAACGTAAACCAACACCGACAGCGTAAAAATTGCGTAATGTTGGTGTTGTTCGCATCACTCCTATAGACCGTCAGTGTGGTAATGGTGCACTGACTGACGGTGCACAAAAAGTTACACCGTTAGCGACTTTAAAACATACATCATATTTACCATACTCTGATCACTACCAGTGTACTATACCTACATCGTTGGCGCTAAAAGAATACACATTCAGTGATGCACGGAGAAACTTTCCAAATTAGAAAATTGATTTCAACTTAAATCTAGTTCTAACTCTAATAAAACCAATAGATTATCTTAGTTTCAACCTCATCCATATCACTAAACTTCAAGCTTTCCATTTATTTGCTTATCGTGCTAAGGATTGAGGTAAAATATTTTTGTTAGGAAAATATATTTTTTTCCGATAATTTTTTTAAAATTTTATTAAAAAATTAAATTTAAATATATAAATAGAAAATTTATTTGTTTGCATCTAGCTAACTTCAACCAAAATTAAAACAATTCAATATTATTTTTTCTGGTCAAAGAGATAAAAGACAACAAAACTGAAAAATTCATCGGTTTTGAGTTTTGAGGCCAAAAGTTTAATCAAACCCAATTTAAAATCGTTTGACGTTCCAAACCGGGCTGGAATCTTAAAAACAAGGTCTAGTTTGGCTTTTGGTCGACATATTAGATAAGACTCAGACCACACCCACCCTAATATAAGCCGAGTTACTTCGAACTTAATCTGAAGACAGAATAGGTGAACAGAAAGCAAAAGCAAGATAATAAGCAAATTAGTGCCACCACTCATACTCCTAAGCTGAATTTTCAGACTATTTTGTTGCTCCAAAGAGCATGAATGTAGCTCAAAAATGAAGAAACAGAAACAAGCTTTTAAGTAATAATCAACTTACATTCAGCACCCACAGGGCCTCTTTTTCATTATTGACAGGCACCAAAATATAATACATGATAGGACCAATGCCGAGATGATGAACAAAAGACACATGTTATGTGGCTATATGCGCAATAAAACATAGATCAGTTTTAGCAACTCAGCTAACTATAAAAACAAACGATTTCTTTTTCTGACACTGAAACTAGAACATCATTCTATTAATAAACACGAATCAGTGAGCCGAGCATCCAACAAGAATCTACTTCATATTTGTTTCCATGAAGCCTCACCTGCCTTCTTCAAGTGCTTCCTGGCCACACAATACATCTTTCAACTCTGCTTTGACAAAATTTCAAGCATACCTAGACATAAAACAAAAAGCGTGCAACACAATTTTGATGAATAATCATAAAAACTCCATATCATTGCTCAAAAAAGAAGTGCAATAACTGCCATAGATAACAATTACAAAAAAACCGAGCAAGTTTTGAATTACAATACTACTCTAATTTCCATCTAAATCTCTCTTATTTATGTGGCTTTATTTGATGAAATAAGTTTGTCCTATGCCATATTGGACTTAACCAAGCGCCAGCCAAGTTATCCTGCAAGGCCATCCAAGTAGGATCTATGGGTGGCAATGGCCCATCAGGAGTTAGTTTAACCTATAAACAGTAAAAAATTAGTTATTGATCAATCAATAGAAATGTGAAAAATTAATCAATAATTTGTCAAAAGATACATACATGAACGAAATGATCTTCATTAACAAGGCCGATGCCAATCTCTTTTCTCTCTGATATTGGTGGAGGTTCACCTCTTAAAGGTAAAAAGGTGTATTGGGATGTTAGGGACAAAAAATAGACAATACAATTGAACTTTGTGGCAATTGCGCACCCAAGTGACGGCATTGTCATCCAATGTTGTTTTGATGCAGGCACTTTAAAATGGTTAATATTCTTCGCAACTTCCCGAGCTTCCTCTTCTGAACCATAAATGTTTGCGTATACTTCAATGTTTTCCGTAATTTCTGTCCAAAGTCCGATCCTTATGTGCGCCCAATCCTCCTCACACATGAATAACCCTTGTGCTAGGGCCCTATAACCACAATGCCCATCCGATCTTACCTCGTCAACAGTTGTAATATATGGTTGTATGTATGCCGGAAAATGAGCTGCATACAACAAAGTACGTGTACTTACTTGTATCAAAGATTGTCCTGTGCTACCAAACGTACTCAGTGTACCCGAATTCCCAAAGGACGGTGTAGAGACACTATTTTCAGCCAGCAATACCCGTTCAAAAGCAGACAATTCCAGTTTGGATGATTGGTCGACATCATCTTTTCGGCAATCTTGACCCATTGTGCTTACTTTTTCTTTAGGCTCAGAAAGCTGAGAAGTTTCAGAATCAAGGATTTCTGACATTCGTTTGAGCATATCCATTCTAGTAGCTATATCGTAATTAGCTAGAGCACTAAATAATCTAGCCAATTTTCCCTTGAATTCTTCTTCTGTCATAACTTCCGGCGTACGTTGTTTACGAGGTATTATGTTTATCTTTTTCCAATGATCATCAATGATAGCTAATGGAATAGACTTGTAATCTCGATCAAATTCTGCAATTTCATGTGCACATGGCAAACCATGTGTTTGCCGAATAACACAATCGCATCCTAGTCGATCAACTCCAATTCTTTTACCACGTTCATAGTGTTCTAACATTATTTCTAACGCCGCAACAGCTACAAAACCTCTAACTTCGGAAAAAATTTCAGGCTTAAATGACTGTATGACAATCGTTTTGCTATTCTCGAACGAACTTTTTATGTCTAGATGTTGCACTTCTAACAATTTGTGCACCTTGTCCCAAAACTCTTCAAAATTAAATTGACTCGACCAGATGTAATGTTTTAGATTTGATTGTGCACTTTCAACTCTGTCAAATTTATACATGCACCAACTTCTATGAGATCAAATATTTAGTTAAATATATAGTAAATAAATATTAAAAAATTACCGGTTAATCTCCGTGTTTCCGAAATGCCTAAATTTGTTTGTCTCGAAGTTGACAAACTTTGCACCGTAAGGTATAAGCCAAGACTTTTCAACATATTCGATGGCTGCTGGATAGACTTTAAACATCTCCCGCATTTCTTCCAGATGACCATTCAGTTGATCTTTTGTGTCCGATTGGACAACCACATTCCAGTAGTTCATAAACTTGTCGAAGATCTGTCTATCTTCAATCAACTTTTTTGTATTAACAGTAATACTTTTGCTAATGGAACATTTGCAGAACATGTGTATGACATCTGGAAAAACATTTTCGATAGCATTGACCAGTGTCAAATCTGTATTTGTGATAATCACACTTGGTAACTCACAATTATTCTCTTCCATTACTAACTTAAGACGGTTCAATGCCCACATGTAACACCCAAACTTTTCATTGGTGATAAATGCAAAAGCAATACTGAATTTGATGTTGGTTGATGTGATTCCAACTATTTCAAACATCGGCATTGTGTATTTTATTGCCTTATAGGCACTATCGATGATTAACACTTGAGGGAATGTTCTTAAGAGGTCAATGCTTGTTGGATGTGCGAAAAACAAATCTGTTATCACACCAGATCCGTCCTTTTCAGTCTTATGCCATTGTAGGTAGTTGTTTTCTTGTAATTTGGACAAAAGATATGGCATTTGCGATCGGCCGGCTTTCTTAAGTACTCGATGTTTCTGCCGAATATTGTATATCTTCCGCATGCTTGTACGATGTTCTGGTAGTTGTGTCTTAAGTCTATTGAAAATGTCACGAGGAGACGCGCCTGTGTTAGATAATGACAGAACCAACTCTTCTTCTTCTTTTTGGAATTTTCCGACATATGCTTGTCCTTCGACATAATCTGCTGCAGGGTGATTATGCGTACCGCAAATAACTTCTAAAGACCACATGTCTTTTGCTTCTGGATTTGCCTTCAACTTGAATGGACAATCACATTTTTTTGATTGTTTTGTTCTTCTCTTTCGATCTCCCTCTTTGATCCTTTCTCTATAAATACCGGATCTCTCACATACATAGGAAAGTCTAGGGGTTCTACCACGTAGTCCTTGGTCGTAGAGTCCAGTAACAATTGTGAATCCTAGTTCCATACCAACTTGTTTAACCCATTCGGTCAATTCATCCTTAGTATAATAACTTTTAGTAAAAAAGTTATGGCTATAATCTTCCACCAAAAGACCAGAATTTTGTTCGTTTTCATTCTCCTGAAACGAAAAATTATAAATTTACTAAAGTTGATGAAAACTTTCAATCAAAATTTAAAAGCTACTACTTTGTAAACCTACGTGACATTGTTTATTAAAGCTTTATAGACGATAATCTACGAGTATCTTCTTGCTAATTGGAATAAAAAATTCATAATCGAAACCCTAATTGAAGCTAAGAATATATGAGAATCGTACCAAGTTAGGCGAATCCTCAAAGTGCTCGGGCTCTGACTCGGAAGTTTTGATTCGCTTTGCGGGAGGAAGAGGCGTGTGGTTCTCGAGGGTGGAAGATGAACCGTTGACAGACGACGAAGCTTTGGTTTCTTCTTCGCCGCTAGCCTCTTTCATCGTAGCTTCGTTCTCCATCAGCATTGCAGTGAGAAGACGGACGGAGAAACAAACAGTCGGACAGAGTTGAAGTCGACGACTAGGGTTAAATTTAGGTTAACTCGGTGCTTCAATAAACAATTTCTACCCTCTATAGTAACTTTTAATTACAAAATCATGAGTCCTCTTGATTTTGATAATAATTTTAATGGGCTATCAGTTTTATGTATACGCTATAAAATAGAAAAAATTGAGTTATTAATAAATACCCATTCAAATATTTTATTATTAATTAGTATTAAAAATTAGAATTTTTTTTAAAGATGGTCGATTTGGTGGAGTATGACATGTTTATGACCAAATGTCATGAGTTTGAGTCTTTTTTAAAAAAAAATTGTGGCTCAACCTCTCACTTTGGTTCTATTGCGTCTGATTTGAGAGTTCTCTTCAAAAAATATAATCTTTATATCATAAAACGAGGAAAGAAAACCCGAAACTATAATATAATATTTTAAATAAACAAAAAAAAATCTTAAAAAAATTCCCAAACTTAAATTTCATTTTTTTCTAAATTTCCAAATTTAGAAATCCACTCGAAGCTCTTACCTTTTGGGAGTCAATCTCAAAGCTCTCGTTTTTAATATTGATTTAGAAAATAACCACTTTTCGCATCTTTCATGCATCTCAATACGGCGTTTTGCGTGGTTTTGTATGGTTTAAGCTTTGTTCTTCACATGTATTACACCTTGCATGTATTTTGCTTAATCCTCATTGTGCATATCATATATTTGTTGGGATGTCTAACATGTCGCGCGTAGTCGCTACGTCTGGTCTCACATCGTTCAGATGTAAATGGTTTTGGAGATATTCATTAAGCTTGGCTTCGCATATGTTCATTATAACCGGTCTTGCATCTCGAACATGTTCATTATGTCTGGTTTTGTAAATCTAGAATCTCGCACATATTCATCAATTTGGGTCTTACATCTCACACGTATTCGTTATGTCTGGTCTCGAATTGTCATATGTAGATGGTTTCGCACATGTTCAATTTGTTTGGTTTCGCATATGTTCCTTATAAGTGGTATCACATCTCGAACATGTTCATTGTGTCTGGTCTCGCATATATAGAAAATCTCACATAAGCATCAAATCATATATTACATTTCACACATATTCAATGTGTCTTGTCTCGCATCTCGCACATATTCACTATGTATTGTTTTGCATATTCTATCTACTATAATATATGTCATAGGTACTTATACCTGAAATCGTATGTCATATTTTCTTACAGATAAATCTTATCATTTCAGATCAAGTCTTGTCAAGTTTATAAGTCTAATGTTAAAGAAATATATTAAACATAAACATATATAAGTTACAAAATCAATATCATTTTATATCATCTTGAAGGTACACATTATTTGCACAAGAAGAATCTGAAAATAAAAAAACATTATAACGTATTTGGTCAGTTCAGATATAAAGAGTGTAGTCTTAGGAGAATGTTATATGTAAATTCTAGAGAGCGAAAGAGAAAGAGAGTTTTTAGAGATAAAAAGTCTGAGTACAATTGAGTAAAATTGAAAAAAAAACCCTTTTATTAGGTTAGCCTTGCCCTTTATATAGAGGTGCCAAGACTTAGCCTTAAACTGAAATCGGTTACAAAAGAGGGTAAATTACCCTTAGTCCTTAATAATGTTACATAGTTACAATTGTCTCATAAACTTATATTATTCATATTTTAGTCTTTAAATTCCTACTTCCATATCAGTAGTCCCCCTAGTTCTCATATCAGTAAATGAATGAGAACTAAAATATCTTTGAATTCTTCCATATGCCACATAACTAAAATGTCTTCGAATTCTTCCATATCCCGCATCGGCTTTGATAAAAAGACTCGAAGTCAAATATTCCACACAGAACTTAAAGTAACTCAATAGAAGATGCAGATTCGAAGTAAAAAACAGTCATCGAATCATTATGGAAGTTTATACAAAACATAACCATCGAACTCAAACTGAAGAAAGGCAAGCTTCGAATTTCATTAAGATTTTATACAAATGTAACAGTTTCAAATGACCGTTCAAATCCATCATGATTATCTAGCTACTAAATTCATAGCTAGCTAGTCTGACAGATGTCGAACTCTTACGTTATTCACCGTTATGAATTCTGTCCTATCACCACAAAGTCATGTCCACTTCACATGTTTTCCTATATTTCTATAAATTCATCAGTAGCACCATTTTGATTCTCACAGTACAAATCACTTGAGAGAAAATTCAAACCCTTGGCTACCTTCAATGTATTATTCATCTTTCTCAGTATCTTCATCAGTAAACTCAAAATTTCCAATCAAAACCTATATTTTCCGGTCAATCTTCATCTGGTTTATGAGAAAAAATCCAAAAACTAGAAGATCCAAGGCTAACATACCCAGAAAACCTAAATCTCCAAAGCCTGACGATAATCTAGCCTTCTGATCATACGAATAATTTTGCATCACCGAAATAGCAGAAGAATACAAGGCTGCCGGATTAATCAACAGTACTCATGTTGGGACAACCATCAAAACTACTTATTACGGTAACATCGATCCAACTAAAGTGCGTGTTTTTTTCACTTTTTCCTTCAACTGAAGAGCGCCCTTCTTCTAAAGTTCAACCACCTAAAATGCCTCGAGCTTCTTCTTTTCAAATCAAAGTTTCACCACTAATTATTGAAGAATCAAATAAATCTTCCTCAAAATAAATTTCAAATACTCCATCAGCGACTCATCATTCATCAACCAGAAAGAGAAAAACTTTTATAGATATGGGAAAAAATTCAGACATTATTCCAACTCCTCCCTCCTTGAATCCAGCTACCCAGTCTCTTCCTCGGAGAGAGATAATTGAGGAGGTTCCATCACAACAAAATTTATCCAAAACTCCTCCCCAAATAAAGGATCATTCACCAAAGGTTGTAGCTTCATTGCCTCAACAAATTTCTTCCAGAACTAGAGATGAAGTATCAAGAGCAAATGAAGCTGATTATGAGGCTACCAGAACTGATAATGAAGCTGAGTCTGATGAACGGAATTTAGAAACTACAACGAGTAAAATTACCCGTAAACCTCAAAAAAAGAAAGAATCAGGGTTCGTTTCCGAAAAGGAAAGGGCTGCTATTGGCAGAAATTTAAAGGATCTCGATACTGAATACATTATTCAACTGAAAAACGTCCCATACATATATCACCAAGAGAGGCAAGCCTCAGACTTAAAAAAAGCAATGATGAATGGGAGAAAAAATCACAGTTCGATTGCCTAAGAAATTGGAAACTTCCTTAGTCTGCAAAGACGATGAATTGGTGGTCTATCTTAAAATCATCAATTGAGGTCTTCGGTTCCCACTAGATCCTATGATCGTGGAATACTTTGAACTTCTTAACCTATACCATACTCAAGTGACACTGAATCAATGGTTCACTCTTATGTCTGTAATAATGGCATCTCGGTTATCCAAGATTTCGATCAGCATCAAGGATTTCATCTTTTTAACCCAATTATCAAAAGGTCTAAAGCTCCCCTTTTATTACCTCACTCTAGTGGATGATCTGAAAATCATCGATGACCTCTTGGAAGCTGATAAACTTTGGAAGCAGGAGTTTATTCTCATCTCAAGAGTATGGGAGAATGACAAAAAGATATTTGATGCCAACCCATCAAAGTTAAATCTCATCTGGAGAAGCAATCGTAAGTACTTCGAAAATTATACATTTTAAGATATCATATGTTGTCTTCCTCATTAATTATTTACTCGCATAATTATTTCAGAAATTCCGAGGCGATATGCTATACGTCAATCAACAGCTAAGGATATTTTCAAAAAACTTGTCGCCTGGTCCAAGAAAGAGTGGAATAATGCTTTTCACACTATCTTCCAATTGATCAACTTCCTTAACAGTAATCTTTTTCCGATCACGGAGGGAGCATTGCCTCCTCGAAATATGATGGAAGATCCCAATTATTATTTCGCCTGTAAAAGGTTAGTTCATTTTGATTGCAAAGTATTCCTTCATATCTGCAACAGGTCAGGAAGTTATCTGCCAAAGAAGAAAAAAGAAAAGGATCAAAAGGGAAAGAAAAGTAAAAAGACAGCTAACACATCTCGTGCTAGCCCTTCAACACCGTCAAAGCCTAAACCTCGAAAAAGAAAAGCATGCGAGCAAACCCTTTCACCCATCAAAGAGGGAAAAGATCAAAAAGCCTCCTCGAAAAAAAGAAAGCTTCTTCTAGTTCTCATGGAAAGAAAAATAAACAATCCAAAATCATTGAATACACATTAGCCGATGATGAAGAAACCACAATTGTTGAAAATCAACAAAACCATCCTCTCGAAGAGCAAACGACCAATAATGACACTTTAATTATCATCGAAAACAATGCTGATGATGGGAATCAAAACACTGACCATTTCGACCCCGACAGCTTCATCAATTTCAACGAGTCACAAGAACTTGCTGGAGAAGACAATCCTGCACTCCAAGATATTCAGACTCATATGCATCACTTCGGGAGAACAACGACCGTCGAAGCGTCTCCAGACATTGTTTGCCCTTCTGCTCCAACTTTGTCCTAGTTCAACATATATTCCTCCTCCTCCACCTAACCCTGAAAGTTTTGTTGCACTTCAACCTTTTACCGATCTCAATGCTGCAGTAAAAGTAATTCATTTCCAAGTCGAAGCTTCTCAAGATCATTTGAAGCAATTGGCCAAAGACATGGTCCGCTGAAAAGGACTTGTTGAAGATGAAAAACAACTAAGGGAAAATTTTCAAGGCAAGGTGGTCGAGCAATTCCATATGTACGAATTATAAAGGTCTGAACTTATTCGAGGAACCCTCTTCATGAAAAGTGATTTGCGAGCAACACATCTTACTGAAAAAAGAAAAGATGACTACTTCACATTAAACTAAGATGGATAAGCTCGAAGCTTAACATGCTGATGAGCTAACTGCTGAAAAGTCCAAATCCGAAAGTCTCCAAACTTCTCTTACTTCCAGCGAGGCAAAAATAAAGAGTTGATCGATGACATAACCAAATTGAATAGGGATTTTGAGAAGGAAAAAAAAGTTGTTGTTGCTGCTGCAGAAGCTAAATTTTCGAAAGACGTGCTGGTTGCCATTAACAATGGCAAAAAAGAAATAGTTATCACTCTTCTTTGAGAACTTCATGAAACTTATCCAAGAATCAACCTCTCAAGTTTCTGGAATGACATTCTCATCGAAAAGCGTCCAAGTAAAGCCTTCGATCCTATCATTGACTCATCATTATTAGAGGAGGATCATCCGAGGATGACGAGTCGTCTGAATAATTTTATTGCTCTTTAAACATACCATTTTTGTACTTGTCAAATTAGAAATTTTCTAATTGTACTTCGAAAAAATAATCTAATTGACACATGTTTTGCTTATATTTCATTTTTATCATCTTCTTAAATTGTTTGATGCTAACAATCCTAAAATGGGAACGCTAACTTTTTTTAAAATATAATTCCTTAAATATGATAACACACTTCGAAATTCACACAATATATAACTACAAATTGTAAGTATACCACTTCAAATACCTCAATGTAGTTAACGAAAATGGTTGCACTTCGAAAAAACCATAAAATATCTGGTGAACGATGCACTTCGAATAGATACAATGCGTTATTAAGCATTGCACTTCGAATAAAACCATAACATATATTCATTGAACATAATATCTTGAAAATGGTTGATCCTTCGAAAAATGTAATAAACACTTCGGAACATTCTACTTTTAACCAACCTTAAAGATGATCAGTCTTTGATACGTTGTTAAGATAGTTTTTAATAAACACTTGTAAAAAAAACATTGGCAAAAAATGCACTTTATTGATAATATTGAATATGTACATAGCGCCTCGTTAAAACCTTCCTGGGCCAACAGGATAGGAAAGAGTGCGTTATTCAATAGCAAAAAATCCAAAATACAAAGAAAAATCTATTCCCAATAAAGCTTCAGATATTGTATATTGCATGGGTGCTGAAACATCCTCCCTTCGAAATCATAAAGACGATAAGACCCTGGTTTTATTCTCTCAACAACCATATAAGGCCCTTCCCAGTTCTGAGCCATTTTTTAAGGATTTTCTCCTTTGTATGTAAAAACACTTTTCTCAACACCTTATCACCTTCCTTAAATTCCATTCTTTTCACCTTCGAATCATATCTATTCCTCATAAGAGTTTGATAGTGGATTAAATTCAAATGAGCTCGAACTCTTTTCTCCTCAATTAAATCTAAATTCTCCCTTTCAACTTCATCATTAGATCTTTCAGAATATTGGTTTATCCTACAAGATAACATTGTAAATTTTATGGATCTGACTGCATCCATTCCATATGCTAAAGAAAAATAATTTTCTTTTGTAGCTTCTCTATGAGTTATCCGATAAGCCCAAAGCACCTCTTGCAAATAATTTGGCCATTTTCCTGCTGCCCCCGTCAAATTCTTCTTCAAACCATCTACAATTTTTATGTTTATCACCTCGACTTGTCCATTGGCTTGAGGATGAAAAGGCGTCGAAAAAAATTATTGAACTTCTTGCAATGTGCAAAATGAAGCCATCTTCTTATTATTAAACTGAGGGTCGTTATCTGTCGTAATCCTCCGAGGAATGCTAAAACGAAAATAAATACTATTTACAATAAACTTGATCACATCTTTTGCCTTTGTTCCTTATAGTGGTTCTTCCTCGGCCCATTTTGTAAAATAATCCACTGCTACAATTATCATCTGCCTTCCTCCAGAAGCCATTGGCAAATGACCTACTTTATTAATTCCCCATCTATCAAATGGTATAGCCTCGATTATGGACATAAGAGGCACCGCTGGCCTATGAATAACATTAGCAAATATTTGACAAGTATCACAACTTCAAACTAAATTCTTAGCATCATTCATGATTGTAGGCCAATAGAATCCTGCAAGTAAAACTCATCGTGATAGAGCCATAAACCCGCAATGAGCTGACCTTTCACCATCATGCAATGCTGATAACACCTCTTGTGATTCTTGTTTGTCTAGACGTCGTAATAATGGCATGTTCAATGCCTTTTTATACAATATTCCATCTAACACTATATACTTGAAGGCTTTACCTCTCAATTTTGTTGCCAACCTCGAATCATCTGGTAATGTTCCTTGAGTAAAGAAATTGAGAATATATGCTCGCCAATCGCCTCGACTATCCTTAGATGTGACAAAGAACTCCTCTATACATTTGCACGGACTGGATTGAGTAACAGTTGAAGGATTTTTTTGTAGCAAAATCCAATGATATTCCTCCTTATAAGCAACATTTACTAAAGAATTAGCCACCATATTACTCCCTCGACCAATATATTCAACAACAACATTATCAAACAATATCATTAAATTCCAAAGTTCCCGAAGATATAATATCAAACGATCCTTTCGCGCTTCGGAAAATCCAGATACCTGATTTGCTAACAACTGAGAATCCGTTTCCAAACGTATTGAAGTTGCTCCACATATTTTTGTCAATCGTAAACCTGCCAAAGCAGCTTCATATTCAGCCTCATTATTCGAAGTGTGAAAACCAAATTTAATAGATTAAATCATCGTTTCTCCAGTTGGAGCTATCAACTGAACCCCAACACTGTACCATGAAATACTAGACCCTCCATTTGTTTGGACAATCCACATCGAATTCAATGGTGCAACATCCTTAATTTCTTCAACATCCGATCTGCTCGAATGGAATTCAACAAAAAAAATCTGCTAAGGTTTGCGCTTTTATTGCAGTTCGAGGTGTGAACAAAATATCAGAATCTCCCAACTCCACTGACAACTTGGTCATTCTACCCGAAATGTTAGGTCGCTTTAAACATTTTTCAAAGGGAAAGAAGTTCGGACCTCAGTAGTGTGAGCATGAAAATAGGGGCGCATTTTCCTAGCAGCAATCACCAATGCTAATGCCAACATTTCCAGCTTCAAATACCTATTTTCTGATGCCACTAAACTTTTACTGATGTAGTACACTGGCTTCGGAATACCCGAGTCTTCATTGATCAACACCGCGCTTAGTGCAAAATTCGATACTACAATGTACAAAAAGAGCTTCTCTCCATTTCGAGGTTTTGACAATATTTCTAGTGATGATAACAAATTATTTATATTTGTGAATGCTACCTCACATTCCAATGTCCACTCAAATCTACTTGATCCTCGTAAAACTTGAAAGAAAGGAAAGCATTTGTCAGAAAATCTAGAAATAAATTGGTTAAGTGCTGCTAATCTTCCTTTCAAAATTTGCACTTCTTTAATAGACCGAGGTGAATTCATTGTTATCAAGGCTTTTAACTATTCTGGGTCAGCTACTATTCATTTTTCACTGATGACATATCCCAAAAACTTCCCTGACGGAACTCCGAAGGTACATTTTTCTGGATTCAGCTTTAATCTGATTGCCCTTAAATTCAAAAACGCTTCATTTAAATCATCAAGATGCACATCATACTTTAAATTTTTTACCACCGTATCTTCTATATATAATTCATATTTTTTTCCTATATGGGTTGCAAAAGATTTATTCATCAATCTTTGATAAGTGGCTCCTGCATTTTTCAATCTGAAGGGCATAACCCTATAGAAATGCAGCCATTTGTCAATTACGAAATTGTACATTCTTGATCTCTTAGATCCATTTGAATATGATTGTATCATGTAAAAGCGTCCATGAATGTTAGTATTTTATTTCTTGAGGTAGAATCAATCAACTGATCTATTCGAGGAATGGGAAATGGATCTTTAGAACAGGCTCGATTCAAGTCTGTAAAATCCACATTCATTCTCCATTTCTCATTCTTCTTTTTTACCACTACTGGATTTACTGTCCACAAAGGATATTGTGACTCCCTTATATGCCCGACACTGGATAACCGGTCCATCTAAAAAACAATTACTTCTGCTTTCTCCGAAGAGAATGCCCTTCTTTTCTGAATCACTAACTTCATCTTTAGATTAATAGCCAAGATATGTCGAATCACCTCGATTGGTACTCCTGTTACATCCTCTGTTTTCCAAATGAAAACATCCAAATTAGCAGATAAAAATTGTAGTAGTTGTTGACGTAAAATTGGGGTCAGTAAGGTTATGATTCGAAGCACTCTTCCTTCCGAAAAAATAAACTCCTCAATTTCTTCACTTACTGTTAAAGACTATGGGGTTTCCCTCGGATCGTCAACTATTTCTTCTAAATCCGAGGTCAACCCCTCTGATTATTATTCATGCATCAAATCTCCACTATTGGATCCCCGGATCCAAAGTGAAGTGGTATAACATTCTCTAGCTACCTTCTAATCGTCTTAAACGACCCCAACTCGATCTCCTACCACATACTTGAAACACTGGTGAACTGTTGATACAACCCCATACATTATAGAAAGCCATGAACTTCTAAAAATAGCATTGTAACTCGTGGGGAAGTCCACCACCACAAAAATTACTTGGACCTTCTTCTTGAACTGTCCCTTTCCCAAGCTTACTTCTCCCTTGAATTCCCCAATCACACGAGCTGTTACACCCCTAAATCCTATAATTGTCCGATCTGATTGAGAAATTCGAATTGGATTTGTCATTCTATCATAGGTTGATTTAAAAAAGACATTAATATAAATGCCAGTGGCAATAAGCACACGTTGAATTTTGATACCAGCCACCTTAGCTCCAATAACCGTTGCATCTTCATGTGGCCCTGTTGTTCCTCGCAGATCATCTTCATCGAATATAATGAAAAGAATAGCCTTTTTTCATAAATATGTGTGGAATTTTTCCCTTAAATTTGAGTTGTCAGATTGACAACATGTTTTTTTCTCGAACTATCAGAGTTTTCAGTCATCGAATCGCCTCCAAAAATGGCTAATGACTCAAATAATTTGCATAGATCTTGCACATTCCCTTTTTCTATTGGCTTTTCAATTGACATCAAAAGCAACCTGTTCGGATCCTTCTCCACATATTCCAAAGAAGCATCAAAAGCTTCAACCTTCAAATTTAAAGTTATCAAATTCTCAGCTGGCGCAGCTGGATTAGCCTTCGAATTTGACGCTGCATGTTTTGAATCATTTCCATGTGACTTCACATAAGTCAACAACTTTCCATTTTCAATCATGGTCTGAATCTCCTTTTTCAGAGAAATACAATCATTGGTATCGTGCCCGATATCTTCGTTATACCTGTAGTATTTGTTGTTTCGTTCCTCCATTGGCCTACTTATTGGAGTTGGTTTCCTAAAATTTACAAAGTTCTTGTTCTTATTAAAGATTGTAGCCACGTTCTCTGTCAAATCAGCATAGTATTCTGGCCTAACCTATTAATTTGGCCTTGGTCTGTTATATTTATAAGATGTAGCGTGATTTGAATTTCCACTAGTTCGAGGTGGCAAGTTGTTATTCTTCTGTCGTGTCTGTTGATTACCATTTCCATTCGACGGTTGCCCTTGGTTATTGGCCACCTGACTCAAATTTTTTGGAGTGCTACCCGGTCCTCCTCGGACCCTAGTTGACTCATCGGCCTTAATCTGATCCTCAACTTGAGCCATCAAGGCTCCAAAAGTCAAAGTTTTTTTTTGTAGTTTCATTGGCCAGATCCCCTAGAAATAGTCTTTGGCGCAAAGCTACTATCGCCACATTTTTTTCGCAATTGTCCAAACTTGCTTTAGTTAAAACAAACCTCTTCGTATAATCTTTCAATTTCTCTCCAGCTGCCTGCTTGCACTAGATGATGGTATCTCCATATGCTCTCATTTATTTACTTCCCACAAATTGCCTTCGAAAAGTAGTGTAAAAATCTCTAAAATTTGAGATGGATCCCCTTAGAATCTGATTGTACCGCTTTAAAGTTGTTCCTTTAAAGGTCGAAAATGCACGATACATCAACCAATATTCATCTTCAAAGTTCATCATGTACTTCTTAAATTGTTCGATGTGGTCATCAGGATCTTGCATCCCATCAAACTTTTCCACTTTAGCAATGTCAAAATGCCTCGGAAGCGTTATAGACCGAATTTCACTTGTCAACGGAGAATTTCTCCAGTCGACACCTTGCACAAATTGATCATCAATTCCCATTACTGTATATTAATTATGATCAGTCTCAGCATTTGGATTCAAGGTGTTCCCTTCACACCACGTAGAACGAGGAACATTTTCCTTTTTAGATTTGTATTCATTTTTATGCCTCCCCTGTTGCTCTCTGTCCGATTCCTCTTTCGAAGAACTTCTATATCTTTTAAAGCCTGAAGCAGAGCTTTCTACCTCTTCATCACTAGAGGTCACATACTTTTGCTTATCTTTTTTCCCCCTGTGAGAAGAATAGCGCTCTTTAGGAGATTCAAAGCGCGCTTTTTATGTTCAATTTTAGCTCGTTGATCAGCACAGGACCGATCAGATTGATCTCCTATATCAATATTTTCATTCTCATGTCTCACCTCAAATTTGAGCTTCCCCGAGTGGATTTCATGTTCTCGTTTTTCATATTTTTTCATTTAGCGCATTTATTTTATCTAAAAGTTGATTCATACGCATCTCAATATTTGATTGAGTTTGGATCAGAGTTGATCCATCCATCCATCATATTTTCATTTCCTTGTAAGTCATCTTTTAAAGTTTCCATCGCTGATTGAAGTGATGGATTGTTTTCAGGATTCATTTTATGAATTTCAAACAAAAAAACAAGAATATTGCGTTAAAATTCGAACAGACAAGTCACTGATTCTTAATTCTGTCTCTAGTGAAGTCGCCAATTTGGTGAGTTCAGATATTAATAGTGTAGTCTTAGAAGAATGTTATATGTGAATTCTAGAGAGAGAAAGAGAAAGAGATTTTTAGAGAGAGAGAAAGTCTGAGTACAATTGAGTAAAATAGAAAAAAAATTCAACCCCTTTATTAGGTTAGCCTTGTCCTTTATATAGAGGTGTCAAGACTTAGCCTTAAAATGAAATCGGTTACAAAGGAGGGTAAATTATCCTTAATCCTTAATAGTGTTACATAGTCACAATTGTTCTCCTAATCTTACATTATTCACATTTTAGACTTTAAATTCTACTTCCATATCAGTAATCATCAAAATCATCACGAAATACAAGGTCAAAGAGGACATTTTCATATTGGACTTCAAAAATGTTAAACTGACCACGAAAGATGTGAAAAATATCTTTGGTTTAACTCCCGGTGAGGAAGAAATATCTTTAAACGCCAAAAAGGCTTCAAACTTATATACACCGATGGTGAAGAAGCAAAGTCAAGGGTTTTCAAAACATACTTCCTTCAAGAAAATTCAAGATAAGCGGGAGAAGAATAAATAAAATCCAATAACAAATAATTTGATAAAAGTATAACGTTATTCTTGGTCTTGCATTAGTAGTTACATTAGTATTGCATGCTCCGGTTGTAAATAAGCTTTGTAACACATCCGGTTATAAATAAGCTTGGTGCTGAATCCAATTGTACTTGGTATTGCATGTTCGAGTTGTAAATAAGCTAATTATGGCATCCAATTATAAATGAAGGATGGGATGTTATGTAGTAGTTGCAGTAGTCTCGTATGTAGTATGTATTCCAGTATCACATGTAGTTGTTATCGTATTCTTGTATATTTCCCGTATATTTATTGCAGTCTCACATGTACTTATTGTATCGCTGTGTTTTATTTTATAGGATGGAATAGAGGGAGGTATTTCTACTCGAGGAATTAAGGTGTAAATGATGTGGCTATTTTTTCGATCATGTATTTATCATCTATATTGTTCTATTCGGTACAAATGATATATTGGGTAAAACATCAGTCTTTTATGTCGGAGACCTTTAAAAAATAAACAATTACGATTTATCCCGAGCAATCCAAGAGAATTGCTTGGGTCAGGTTACTTGTGCAGAAAATAAACCTGATAAAGCTATTGGATGTGTTGCTCTTTTTACAGTTCGTATCTTGGTTTATAATTAAACATAAAAACATAATTTTAGTTATTTTGATACATTTTTTCATGAAACCTTTCATCAGGGAGTACACAACCAATGTGAAAGAAAAAACATGAGAATGCATGATTCCAAGATGCTACAAATGGTGGTGATTGAAATAAAAAACTTAGATATGATTGAAAAGATGAAACATCTCAAAGATGAAGAGGTATGTGTTATAAGACTAAGGTTACACTTGTCTCACATCTACAGACTATCTAGTCTCGCATCTAACATCTATATATTGTGCAAGTGTCGCATTTTTATTATATTGTTTACCTGATCTCGTATTTTTATTGTAATGTTTACATAGTCTCGCATTGTTATTGTAATGTTTGCCTAGTCTCCTATCATTTTTTAATGTTTAACTTATCTTGCGCATTTATCGTAGTGTCTTCCTAGTCTCGTATCTTTATTAGAATGTTTGCCTTGTCGCATGTTATCATTCATTATCTTATATATTTATGTCTTGTCTAAATATGTATTTTTACTAACTTGTTTAGCATTTTATAGGTTTTGGAAGGATAATTAACCCTATAAATTGCAAAAATACAAGCATTTGATGGGGATGAAAATGTTGGGCATGATTTGGGAGATCATCGACTTGATAACCCAGGCCCGTACCATAGAGAATTACTGATGCACAAAAAATATGACTAAATCCGTTATAAATAAACAATTGCAAGTAAAGCGAAAAAAGCTTCAGAAACCAGGTTTTCGAGAGATAATAATGAGAATGAGACAAACATATACGATGATATGACCATAGATGTTTTTGTCTTAAAAAATAAGACTTCAACCAAATCGAAGAATATTTCAACCACCTCCAAGAAGAACACTTTAACCAAATCTAAGAGGAATTCTCTTTCTCAAGTATTGAAACGTAAAAGACGTGCACTTACGTACGTGTGCTTAGTGGAGTACAAACGTATGTTAGTATTAATGAATCAAGAAAGACGTTTGATGGCTAGAACAAGGAAATTTGTAAGCATATATATAGTCCAACATCTAACTATTAAATCAATATTTAGTCTCACATGTTCCGCCAATGTTAGTCTCGACATCTATTGTAAGAGTATAATTAGTCTCGTATCTTCCATCAGTGTTAGTCTGTGTGTTCCATCAATGCTAGTCTCGCATATATTGTAAGCATATATTTATTCTTGTATATTTCCATCAATATTAGTCTCGCATCTAACTAAGCTATTAGTATTTATCATCGCATGTTTCATCAATGCTAGTCTCACATAGTTTGTAAGAGTATATTCAGTCTCACATGTTCTATCAATGATGATGAGTCTGGAGATTTGAGTCACTATAGAGTCACTGTGCCATGATTAAATCCAAAGGGTAATTCGGATTAAACCACCTCACTAAAATTCCGAACGGGACAAATGTATTAATTATTGACTAAGCTAGTTGTTAATCAACTTAAAACTATATTACTAATGGGTCCTTAAACTCGACCCGATTTCACGACCCGACCCAATAAGCCCACGGGTCAGTAATTAAGTATAAATACCCCAACCACTTTCATTAATAAGGGTAATGAGAATTTATTACTAGTAGGCAGCTTAATTATCTCTCTACTTGTCACACTAAACAAAAAACACCACAAAATACCAAAAATACCCTTTAAACACTTTACTATATTACAATCAGGTAGAAACAAACCACACCAAATTGGTGACAACAGTGGGAGCACGACGGTACCTGAATTTCACATTCAAAACCAGTAAGCAGAGCAGTTCGGATGGATCCAAATGAGCAGAATGTTCCACCCTTAGAGGTGGAAAGTGAAAGGGAAAATAAGGAGTATACCATCGAGGAGCCAGACCAGCCGAGGGATGAAATAGAGGCGTTGAGAGCAATAAAACAAGCAGAAAAATGTATTAAGCAAAAATCTGGAGCGTTAGTGTTTCACCGCACTGACAATCCTAGCGACAATGAGCAATCTTTGAAGACTCACCTCAGCTAAAAAAAGACACACCGATCCAAGAGTATTGAGAGTTCTGCATCTGAGTCCTCCAGCAGCTCATCAAATGAGGCACAACTTGAAGAATCATTATCTATAAATAGTGATGAAGGGAGATCTAGAATGAATATAAGGTTAACTTAAAATCATTCAAGGAAGAGGGACAGACATGGCAGGCTCAAGAGGCACCAAGGTAAGGGGCCAGCTCACAAGCATGTTGATCAATTATTGATTGATCCCTTTGTCTTTCAGTCCGAACTGGGTATTTTTGCAACCCCTGATGAAGATACCGTTTTCAGTCGTAGTAATAATTGGAGGCAATCGCCATTGTCGGCAAAAATACTCTCCGAACATCTCCCAAAAAGGTTTGACAGCTCCAAGATAGAGAAGTACGATGGGAGCCGAGATCCGGATAACCATCTAGAACAGTTCAAGAACTTCATAATGAACTGTGATGACGATGACAAGATTTTGTGTAGGGATTTCTCCCAAAATTTCATGGGAGTGCCCTTAAATGGTATAATAGTCTCCATCAAGGGTGTATAAGAAAATTTGATACATTATGGGTTACCTTCTAGAGGAAATTTGTTGGAAGTAAGGAACTGAAGGGAAATGGGGACAGGGACACCATTATCCATTGTGCTCAGGAACCAAACGAGTCCCTGAAAGACTACATAAGTCGCTTTGTGAATACAAAAAATGGGCTGTCAGATTGCTTTGAGTAAGTTGAAATTGCTTCCTTTAGGCAAGGTTTAAATCCTGGGAATTTAACCGATTCTGTGACTCAGAAGAAGGCTATGACCTGGGGTAGTTTATTAAACTAAGTGGGAAAACAAATCAATGTTGAAGAAATAAAGAAAACAAGGGTGAATCGTCAAGTGAGGTCTACCACTACAACAACAACTCCTCTAGCCAATAACCAATCTGGTTATAGGGCAAATGAGACCGGACATTGGTCCAACCGGTCAAGGCAGAATCAATCCAACCAAACCCAAAGCCAACAAACTAAAAGTAAGAGGGGTCCCTGGGTCCAGCCTGATTGGTTTGCTGAGTTAGGGGAATTATGGCCACAAACTACGATCAGACCAAGAATGAAGTGCACTTTCGAAAACCGACAGCCTTGCAGTCCCCCAGAGAGAACTGGAACACTCGTTTCTGCCAATATCATAATGATATAGGACATGATACTCAGGATTGCATTGCATTGAACTAGAAGGTCCAGAACCTTTTTGAGAGGGGCAAGTTGGGAGCCTACATTAAAAAACAAAGTAGGAACAAACCAGATAATGCCCAAGCCAATGCTTCCCGGATAAATCCTTTGAACAATCATGGGACATCTACACAAGAAGGTGCAATAGTGATTATTGAAAGATTTGATGTAGACTCTGAGTGTCTGGATCCTGATCAAGATCGAAATCAGGTGGGAGTAATAACATAGAAAAGTAAGACAGTTTCCGGACTGATCAGCGTATTCGAATCATTAACTATTTTTGGAGGAGATACAGTGACTGTACCTTCCACTTCATCAAGGAAGAGGTATGTCTATAATTTGGCCACCCAGTTAGATGGTGGAATATCTTCCCATCTATGTCAATCCCCTTTTCCATACATAGTTTTTTATGAGGATGACTTGAGGAGGATGCGGTGGTTATAGGGGCTTCGATAAGGGGGGGTGATATACACCGAATTTTGATTGATGCTAATAGTTTGGCAAACATCAGTTTTTGAGCTCCTACAAGAAAATTAGAAATCCAGCAGTTATTCAACGTTTGAACAGAACCATTGTGGGCTTCACAAGGAGTTCAGCAGATGTGATTGGGGAGTTCGAAGAGGAAGTGTTGTTGGGAAAAGGGCCATTTAAAAAAATAGTAAGAGTGCTATCTATTATGGTAGATTGCGCAGCAGCATATAATGCAACTTTTGGGAGGTCTTGGCTCTTCAGAATGCATGATGTGGCCTCTACGGTCCATCAATGCTTGAAATATTCTGTTCAGAGACAAGTAGGTGTTGTCCGGAGTAGTTAAAAGATAGCCGGAGAATTCTATGCAATAGATCTTACCCCTAAAACTCTAGGGGCAGTCAGGATTTACAAGGATTAGCAGCTACTGGAGCCTTCTACTGAGGAAAGTGAGATTGATGATCCTAGGGAGGCTTCCAGTGTTATAATACCTATTGAAGAGGTTAAAACTCACTCCCTCGTAGAGGGCATGGATGTTAAGATTGGTTCTGAATTGGCACCTGAACCGAAGCATCAATTGTTGTCCTTTTTGATGAATAATCAACATGTATTTGCATGGTGTAACAGTAATGTTACCGGAGTACCAACAGATGTTATTTCACACAAGTTGTCAATCAGGAGTGACGTTGCACCAGTTGTGCGAAAGATGAGAGCTTTTTCCAAGGAAAAAGCAGATGTGATTGTTCAAGAAGTTGACCGATTAACCAAGATGGGTCACATTAAAGAATCCTAGTACTCTTTGTGGACTGCCAACCCTGTGTTAGTCAAGAAAAAGAATGGAAAATGGCGTATGTGTAGTGATTTCACTTACCTCAATAGGGAATACCCTAAGGATCTTTATCACGTTCCTCAGATAGATCAGTTGGTGGAATCCATATCTGGAAACAAGCTCTTATCCTTCATGGATGCCTTCTCAGGGTACAACCATATACAAGTAGAATCGGAGGATCAAGATCACACTACTTTCATCACAGCAGAGGTCTTCATTGTTACAAGGTGATGCCCTTCGGGTTAAAGAATGATGGGGCCACTTATCATAGGGTAGTGAATAAAGCTTTTGCTAATCAGATTGGCAGGAACATGAAAGTGTACATATATGATATGATGGTTAAAAGCTTGGAGGAAAATTCACACATATCTGACCTTCAAGAGATATTTTTCAATTTAGAAGCCGTGAATTTAAAATTAAACCCTAAGAAATGTGTATTTGGGGTCCGGTTTGGAAAATTCTTGGGCTACATAATAAGTGAAAAAGGAATCCAACCTGATCCAGATCAGCTTAATGCCTTACTAGCAATGGACCTTCCTCGTAATGTTAAAGAAGTTCAAAGGCTCACGAGAAGGTTGGTTGCATTGAATAAGTTTATTTCAAGGTCATCAGACAAGTGCGCTCCATTCTTCCAAGTGTTGAGAAATGCTAAAGACTTTAACTGGTCCCCATAATGTGACCATACCTTTATTAAAATAAGGAAACATTTGTCTTCACCCAAAACTCTTTTCAAACATGTTCGGGGGAAAGGCTCTATGTGTATTTAGCTGTGTCAGAATATGCAATAAGCGTTATGCTAGTAAGGGAGGTGGACAATTACCCTCGTCTGGTCTATTACATCAGTAAGAGTCTGTTGGATGCTAAAAGAAAATACTTGAAATTAAAAAAATTGGCGTTGGCCTTGGTAATTGCAGCGAGAAAAATGAGACCCTACTTTCAAGATCATTCTATTGTTGTTCGGACATCTTTCCCTTTGAAAAATGTTCTTCAAAAAGCTGATGTGTCAAGTAGAATGACGAAGTGGTTAGCAGAATTGGGTGATTACGATATTGACTTTTCCCCTCGAACAACAATTAAAGTCCAATCAGTGGTTGACGTCTTGGTAGAGTTTCATGCTGAAAGATCCTCTGGACAAGAATCAGGAAATTATTCTAAAAATGAATGGGTAGTTCGAACTGATGATGGATCAAGTACTATGAATTGTGGAGCTAGAATTTACCTGACCTCCCCATATGGTGATAGAATGTAACAGTCTATATGCTTTGGGTTTAATGAGTCTGAATATGAAGCAGCCATAGCCTGTCTTAAGCTAGCTCTCCTATGTGGGGCTAAAAGAGTTCGATTAATGAGTGATTCTTAATTACTCATCCACCATGCACAAGGGCAGTCTGAAGCCAAGAAAGAACAACTGGTTAAGTATTTGCTTATATTAAAAGAGGTGGCAGCAAAATTTAAAAATATTTGCTATGAACACATTCCTAGACCGGAAAACACTTTGGCAGACTCTTTGGCAACCATAGCCTATTCTGAATCCTACCTAGAGCTGTACTGGGTCGGGTCGGACCAGGTTTTGACTAGATCGAGACCGGCTCGTTAAGCCGTCGGGCCGGTCCAGCCCAGACTGATAAACCAAGGGAGCTAGTTTTGATGACCCGAGACCGACCCGGTAAGCTAACGGACCGGTCTGGCCCGGACCGATAGGCCAATTGAGCTAGTTTTTATGACCCGAGACCGGCCTGATAAGCTAATGGACCGGTCTGGCACGGACCGATAGGCCAAAGGAGATAGTTTTATTTTATAACTTAAAGTAGCCGAAAATAAACCAAGAACAAAGCTTATTCTAAAGACTAAATTACTCATCACTTACAGTTAAACAGAAAACATAATAAGTTTCATTTGAAAGTAAAAAGTGACAGACATAAACAAGAGAATAAACAAGACAAAATCATTGTGTTCCAACACTAAACAAACACATAAACATCTTGTTACATCCACGGTGACTGAATAAAATTGCTTTCTAGTTTCCATCTTTTTAAATTCTTGATGCTCCATAGAAGTGCACCCAACAAAACCTGAAATAACAAGATGAATAAAGATATAAGGTGGTGAAGTAATATACTCATTATAGTTTACTACACATAAAGTAATATACTATGTAACCAATCCAGTCAATTCTCGACCAAGTTTGTTCCTTTGTACAGTCACTTGATCCACCAAGCCTATATTTCTAATTTCAGTTTATTTTTGTACAAGACAGGGTAACAAAATGTGTTTATCATATAAATATAACATAGATATGTAGTGAGTAAACATTAAGAACAAACACTGACACACGAGTTAAATAAAACATACCGAGTTAAATAAAATGTACTGTAATCTAAGTCGTTGAATCTAAGTCAGTTGAAATCAATTGTTACTTATTAATGCAAAAAGATAATTTCAAAGCAATTACTATTTACATACAAGGCCGTAAATTATATTTATATAGAATATCGAGTTAAAAAACTTACCCATTTAACGCGAAAAATTTATTGCGGATGAGAAGATGCCAAAGTTAGCTACTTTTTCCACTTATTTTTTTGTTATGTAAGGTCTGCCAAAAGTAAGAGTGTATTTTAGTAACACATAAAGAGTAGCTACATCTATAAATTATAAACAAATAGTTTTCGTGTGTAACAACACCAATAGTAATGAACATCGAGCTTCACGATATAAAGTTTATAATTGCTACGTCTACTACCCTGTCTCATGTTTATAGTCTTTAAGAACTTCACACAAGTTTATGTGAAAACTCTAGTTATTTTTCACTGACAATAGTACCTCTTTGTCAAACATGGCTAATGATACGTAACTTTCTAATGTATCTTATAAAAGATTTTAAGGTACAAAACAGGATTATAAAATGTTTTAATCATCCTTTTAGTCTTGTGGGTCATTTGATACATAAGATTGTAACCGGACTAGACTATTTTTAAGTTCAATTCCGTTCTTAAAGATGTCTCGGGCTAATTAGGCATGAATTATATAGCCAGTTTTGTTTTCTCCATCAGGGAATATATATACAAAACCACAAAATATGTAGCAAAATAAATCCCCAAAAGCTTTGAACGAAGAGAACTTGAACAAAATTTCCTATCAATATTAATTAAACCAACTCAACAACTTCTAAAATTCATGAAGTGTTGGCTAAGAAAATCTGCTACCAATTTTTTACTATTACCGGTGCTTTTGACTCTTTCAGATATATCCAAAGTTTTTGTAGAAGATGTAAAATTCTGATATAAATTCCAGAAGGTTTGCCCTCCTGACACCCTAATGCAACTTCTTCCTCAGGTATATCCTTCTCCGACTTTAAAAAAGAGACAAAAACAAAAAGTCTAGCACAAAGAATCCTATGTATCAGGCACATATAGGAAAGAGAATGGCAATACTTAAATAAAAATATATATACAATAACTATAGACATATTAGAATACTTAACAAACTAAACGCCGGATAGTTTCTTTTAGATAAAAAGCATAAATCGGCTTGAGAGTATGCAATAGTCTATGAGCTAGCTCTATAAGCAGGACCAACCAAAACTAAACAGTGGATATTTTCTTTCAGAAACATCGGCTATAACTATTAGTTTATAGCTTGGCATAAATTAAGCTTCTTACTTTCATCAGGGTCTTTACTTGAGAAACTATGCAATAGTTGACAGAGTGTTCATGTTTATCCAATTGATTATAAAGAACACATATATAAACTGGTGACAGTATAGCTTCCAGGTTACTCACATTCTAGCGCTCCCCAAACTATAGCTCGCTGTAATTGCGCCAGACAGCACGGAACTCTTCGCGAAAAGTATTTAGGCGTGCTTTCAGATTAGGAGTTCGAAAGCTTGCATGAAGGATGGTGACTATAGAAGAAAATTCATTTTTAGCTAGAATGTCGAGTCTTTCTCCGCCGCCAACTCGACGTCGTCGTCACCTGCAAGGAAAGGAGGCTTAGAGTTGAATATGTAAGCTTTGCAAATAAAATCTTCATACAATTCAACACTTGTTTGAACTGGAAATTCTCCAATATACAATTATTGTAGTTTATAAGAACCACGCAAATTGATATAAAGAATATAACTGTAGTAGCCTGTACATATTAATCATGTGCACACCTGAGGAATTTATAAATTATAAACTGAACCGAACCATGGTTTTTGCTTAGATCACAAAGAAGAAATAGGGAAACAGGGAACCTAACTATTCTAGAAAGTCTCATTGTGCCAAATTAATGTAGATAAATCAAAGTAGAAACAGAGAAATCAACTAATCAAGTATGAACAAAAACCAGAAAATCCAAACAAAGATCATAATACTAGGTAAATTAAGTTTAACCGGTGATTCGGTGAAAGCTACGAATCTAAAGAGAAATAAGTAATTAAAAGTAAGAAATCATGTACCTGGAATCAATTTTATTCGATAGAAGGGGAAGAAGACGAGAGGTCCTGTTCGTTACTGCGTTAGGGTTTAGGTACTTTAGATTTAGGGAAAAAAATTCCTTATATATATATATATATATATATATATATATATATATCCAATATCGGTCTGGTAACCGAGCGGACCGGTCCAAACCGGTAAGAAAGTCGGGCTAAAATTTTGGCCCCCAACCCGCCCCCTAAGTTATTCAGACCGGTCTCGGGCCGATTTTATTAGACGGGTCCGGGGCGGGTTATCGGGTTGGGAGGCCCAATAACAGCTCTAATCCTACCCATGGATTCTTGTACAAGAATGTCTATTTGTACGGACTGATCAAAGGAAAGGGGATGAAGAAAATATGCATATACTTGTTATTCAACCTGAAGATTGGAGATATGCTCTTCTCCAATATATATCAGATGGGATATTACCTCCGGATAAAGCTGTGGCAAAAAAGATTAAGTACAAGGCTCGTGATTTCTTAATATTAAGAGAAATTCTCTACAAAAAGTCTTTTAGCAGGCGTCTCCTATGCTGTTTAGGGTTTGAAGAATACCGGGTTGTATTATCCAAACTACATGATGAGGAAGGTTCAGCACACTGTGGCTATAAGGCTTTAACGCAAAGAGTCTTGTTGGCAAGGTACTACTGACCAAGGATAATGTCAGATGCTAAAGAGATGGTGAAAAAATGTGATCCTTGTTAGAAATATAGGAATAAAATTCATGTGCCAGTAGTACCTATAGAGTCCATATATGAGCCAGTACCTTTTTCCAGATGGGGTATGGATCTGGTGGGGCCTCTTCCTATGGCATCTGGTGGATGCAGGACAATTATAGTTGCTATTGACTATTTCTCTAAGTGGATAGAGGCAGATTCTTTGGCTGGAACCACTTCAAAGGCAATTATTAAACTTATCTTATCTAGCATATGCTGTAGGTTTGGGATTCCCCAAAAGATTGCACCATATAATGGGCCGCAAGTTGATAATAAAGACATGGAAACCTTCTATACCTCTAGAGGAATTCAACATTGTTTTTCTTCTCATTTCCACCCTCAAGTGAATGGCGAGGTTGAAGTTGCAAATAGAACTATCTTGTCAGGATTAAAGAAGAATTTAGAGGTGGCTGCAGGAAAGTGGCCAAGTTATTTACAAGAAGTATTATGAGCCTATCGAACTACTCATTGGGTTGCCACACAAGAATCTCATTTTTCTTTGGTATATGGGATGAATGCAATTACTCCCATAGAGGCTACTTTACCATCACACAGAGTCCAGAACTATTCCGAACAGGCTAATGATTTAGAAATTAGTTGGACTTGATAGAAGAAAGAAGGGTTAAAGCACATCTGAGAACATCATACTACCAAGGCTTGATGCGGAGCAAATTTGATTCTAAAGTCAAAATAAGGGATTTTCAGATAGGGGATAAAGTTTTACGAAAAGTATTTTTACACACCAAGGAAAAGCAATTCGGTAAGCTGGCTCTAAACTGGGAAGGACCTTATATGGTCTGTGAAAAGGTTAAACCGGGGATGTACAGGCTCCAGGACAAAAAAAAGGAGAGCTCTAAAGCATCCATGGAATGTTGAGAATTTATGGTTATATTTAGAATAGAACTCTTTTGTAAATATTTACTTGTTAAATACTAATGTAAATATTATGAGGCATACTTTTTCCTACCCTGGTGGCGCGGGGACGTTTTAATGAGGTGTCCAGGTTTTTCAATAATAAATGATGCCTTCTTAAAAGCCTGGTGCGATTTTGTTTTAATTTGGATATAAATTTCTTATTCAACACCCCGGATCTCAAGTTTTATTGAGGTGATCAGATATGTTTAACACTTGATCACATTTATTAAACGAATGTGATTGGAGATATTATATACTTTTGTTCAACACTTCTGAAATATTAGTGGTTATTTAAACATTGGTCATGAAAGATTTAAACAGAATATTAAACATAAGGGAAATGTGATAATTCAAACATGATCGGACTCAAACCGATCAACAGTACAAAAAATGCTTTGGCCATCCAAAGACTTTAGTGTTTTAAAATAAAAAAAATACATAATAAAACCTTAGGGTTTGTTCCTTTCGAATTTTTCTTCAGCGCCATCTTTTTTGGGACTTTTGAGTTCACAACTTGAACTCTCACATGTTCCTTCATCATCATCAGTATAGTCAATTCCACTAGAATAGTTGCGCTTGTTACCATCTGCTAAGGTGTGGAATGAGATGTCATCATAGTCTACATTTTTTTTTATAAGGGACCAATGATCCTCTTGGGAAAGGTCTCATGGAACAACAGAATCATATCAGACTTTATCCCTTCATCTTTTTTCTCTAAAGAATCCACTAAATCATTGGCATACTTCTTTATACTTGCAGTTATGGCTTGTTTTTGTTGACGTTCCAAGGATTCTTTCTCTCTGATCTTCTCTTCGACAGTGCTCTCCTACTTGGTCTTCTCATTGGAAAAAGTCTGGATAGTACCATCCTTAGTTTTCAATTTCTCATTCAAAGCTGTGAGATATTTTGAATAAGAGGTCTCCAGGTTGGATTATTTGGTTTGATGCTCCTTGATGGCCACTTTTGACTTGAGCAGTTGGGCAGCTAGCTCTTCTTTCTCATTCTTCAACACCTCTATGCTTTGCCGAGCACTAAGAAGATCGTTCGATAAGTTCTGCTTGTTTGTGGTTAGAGAATTGATGGTACCGGTTTGAGTCTTTACTCGTCTCTCCAGATCAAGCGCGAATCAGATATAGCCTAGGATGGCATGGCTCAAAATGTCTTGCTCCCCAGATATGGCACAGGTCTTCCCATTGTGAGTCACCACATTGGAAGAACTGGAAGGTTGGTAGAGCCCAGCAAATTCATCTTTCTCTAGATAATTGAAATAAATATTAAGCCTCAAGGTCTACCTCATCGTTACCATCACCAGCAACCTATCCGGAATGAAGGTCAGCTGGAATTTCCTCCTGTAAAGTAGGATCGGTAGGAGCTGGGGGGGGAGTATTTCTAAAGGGCGAAGGATTATCTCTGCTCTCAGAGTGACTTTCTTTTTCTTGACAACCTTCTCATCACTGCTGGCCTTGCGCTTTTTGTCCTTCTTCGGAGGATTCAGTGGTTTTTTTTACCCACCTGCTTCCTTCACAGTCACTTCTACTGCTTTCAGCAAAGTAGTATTGATACTCCCATGGTTCTCCGAACTCATCCCCTCAGTAATCGTTTGGACTGGGGCTGTTGTGACTTTCTTCTTCATGTTCTTCATCTTGCTAGGGACTTTGGCCCTGTAAGGCAGGTATAACTTGGCGTTTTTGGCCTCTGTCCTCTTTAGGATCACATTTGCAGGGGGAGGGGTAGTCAAAGTCAACTCTTCCCAGGTGAGATCTCTTCTACCTATGGTGTTCCACAAGTGAGACCTCACAAAGTTACCTGGCTTGAGGCAATTGTGAAAAGCATTTCCCCAATTCTCCAAAGCCCAAGCGTTCAGCTTGGCACAAGTGTCCTGACCCGCTTCCAAGTAATCTGAGAAATCCTTCGGAAGTACTGAAAAAGAATACTAGTTAACTCAAAATTAAAAACTTAATAATTGAAATATAAAGGAAGAAATAAAAAATTCACCAGTTCTCTTCCAACGACTAGTTAAAAGGCTTGGGTTTGAGTCAGTCTTGATCTTCCTTCCATTCTCCCAAGTCCCACTAATAAAGAGGAACTACATCATCAAAGGTTTTGCGGAATCCAAGAGATCATCCACTACCTTATAATCATTTTCCATATTGTATTGGTAGAAGGGGATCTGATGGTTCTTGCACAAGCTTGCCACAAACGCAAATTGTTCCATCGGTAGTGGAATCTTGAACAACATGGACGCCATAATGCAGGCTAGAAGGCTATACCAAGCGTTAGGGCTCAGTTGGTTGGGGCACAGTTTAATCATATGGAAGTATCTTACTATCTCCGAGTCCAAAGGGAATCGAAGTCCCCAATTCAATATTTCAGTGTAGACCACCACCTCATTTACTTTACAGTCCATTAGCGTCTCCGGAGTGATAGGGATCCTCACTTTTACTGACTCTGGGATCCCACACTTAGTATGGATCCGACCTAACTCAGTTGTGTGGGTATACACGTATTTGATTTTTTGGAGGGCCAACAAGTATTTTACGTTAACCTTCTTAAAACAGGAACCCGTTTTTTCCTCCAAGCTCTCCGGAAGAGCATCCGAATGAGACATACCCATCTTGGTTTTGCCTTTCCGGTCTAATCTTGTATCCTCTGTTTGACCGGATGCCTCAGCCTCAAAAGGGGCTTCTTCTATGTTGTCTTCCATATTTTCTTCCATCACGGTGGAAAGGCTGTTCGGATGGTTTTGAAGAAGGTTGTTCTGATGTCTTTGAGGATAGTTGTTCGGGTGGCTTTACAAAATGTTGTTCAGAAGGTTGTGCAGATGACGATTCGAATAATCTGGTTTCTGTTAGGGGCTATTGCCCTGATAGTTTAGCTTGCGGTACAGATTTTATTGCCTCCGAACTGGAGGGCTTTGAAGATGTGGGGGTGGATGTTGGTTTAGATTGACGCATAACCTGGCGATGAGTTAATTTGTCTGGAGATTTTTCTGTGTCAGATCCCATTGCAATGAAAGGTGAGGGCTTTCTTACATTGGAAACAGATTTCCCTTGGGCAATGGATTTTGGGACTCCTGGACTGAGGACCCAGGTGGGAGAGGTGAAATATTTGCTACAAATGGAAGTTTCTTGACTTTAGGTTTTTTTGAAGAAGATGACCCCTAATCAGTATTCAGTTGTGGCTGATTGTTTTTCTCACTTGGAGAAGTAAGAAGACCAGCAACAATGTGTTTGTCCCTCTTTACTTTATGTGCCTTCTCTAATTCAGACAAGTTCAACCAACCTCCTTTTACTAAGGCGTTTCCGGCTGTGAACATATATAACTCAAAAACAAGTTTGAAAGTGAACTGAGCTCTCTTTCTCTCTCTCTCTCTTAGAATATATGTGATTGTTGAAGACAATAAACAGATGAAAAGTTTATATATAATGGTGGAAAAAACAGTTACCTAGGAGAAGATGGATCGATATTTTAGCAATGATTAAAAACTGTAAAGTGTGAAAATTAAAGCCTACGTAACTTTCTAGCATGGTGGGTGCGAGAATCTGGAAGAAAAACGGCTGGGAGGTCGAACTAAAGCCTGACACTAGTATTATTAGTATTATTAATTAAATTAAAAAAAAAATACTAACATATACCAAAACCATATATTAATTATTAATAACATTATAAAAATACAAATTATTTGTTAATTATCACATACTACCGTATATTTTGAAAAATATTTTTCTACATTTAAATATTAAATTTGATTTTTCTATTTCTCCATTTTAAAATATAATTTTTCTTTTTTGATTCAATAATATTATTATTGATGAAATAAAAAAAAAATTAACATATTCCAAAATGATAAGAAACTAATAATATAACTAAATAAATTATAAGAAAGTGATTTATTAACATATATTAAAACTATGTATTAATTATTAATAGATAACAATTAGCATTAACGTTGGAGTATTTTTTTTATAGAATTGGTTTAAATCTACAGAACAGTGCGTAGTTTTTTTTAAAAAGAAACCTTAACTTCAATGGGTACCCGTGGATGGGTACGAGTTATGGTATGGGTTTGGAAAAATATAGACGGGATGGGTTACGAGTTTAGCTATACCAACACTCATCCCGACCCATTGCCATCCCTACCTGACACGTGTCCCACGGTTTAAGGAAAACTATTTTAGTTCGAACGATACAAACAGATCGGAAAAATTTAATATTGGTTTTTCAAGTTTTAGTTCTTCCAAAGACCCTTTGCAAGATTTAAAGGGGCTACTCATGAGTCTGGAGATTTGAGTCACTATAGAGTCATTGTGCCATGATTACATCCGAAGGGCAACTTGGACTAAACCACCCCACTGAAATTCTGGACAAGGCAAATGTATTAATTATTGACTAAGCTAGTTGTTAATCAACTTCAAACTATATTACTAATGGATCCTTAAACTCGACCCGATTTCACGACCCGACCCAAGAAGCCTATGAGTCAGTAATTAAGTATAAATACCCCAACCACTTTCATTAATTAGGGTAATGAGAATTTATTACTAGTAGGCAGCTTAATTATCTCTCTACTCGTCATAATAAACACAAAACACCACTAGATACCCAAAATACCCTTTAAACACTTTACTAGATTACCCTCACGTAGAAACAAACCACACCAAATGATAGGCTCGCAACAATACCAGTCTCGCATGTCGCATGTTTCATCAATGTCTAATCTTGCATGTCGCATGTTCCAATCAATACATAGTATTGCATATTACATGTTACATCATGCCTAGTCTTGCATTATCTATTACATCATGTATTGTCTCATAGCTGAATTATGTGATCGTCTGAACTTACAAGACTTATGAAAAATACTAGACATACCTCTTTTATAGCCACAACCCTATGATATACTACAAATTCTACATGCCAAACCACTGATGCTACCAGTCGACTAAGAAATTACACCTAAAACCCAAGAAAATCAACATGATAAACCACATATTACACCAATCAGCCCCAACCGAAAGTGCAAAAGCAACCAACTGTAAAAAAGTCACGTTCTTGTAAGTGCAAAAGTGAACCATTTCCATCTGTCGTAACTAAAAGACCATACAAGGAAGCACATATTTTAAAGGATGAAGTAAGGGTTGAGGCAGTGTACAGAACAACATGATATCACAACGGTACATGCTACGTAGACAATTGACAATTTTTCTTTGTAACAGATTGATAAATATTTGTTGCTGTCAAACATCATGATACTAATGTGCAAGATGTTCCACCTGTTTTGCTTGTTACTACACATGCTGAGCTTGATTCCCCACTTGCTGAGCATGATCCTAATACTGGTGGTGTGCAAGATGCTTCAATATTAGTAGTAAAAGTTCATTCAGCTAATAAAGTTGAAGATGTAAGTGAATCTTAAGTAGAATAAGATTCAATTCACATTTTCAAAATATCTTATTTTACATAGCCATATTAATTATAGGGTTATAAAACAAAAGATTTTAATCACATTTTGGTTGCTTTCGTAATTGTTTTTCCCATATATCTCATGCATGTTGTTATTTTTTCTCAAATATTCTTTTTTTGTCTCGTATGTTCTTTTTTTTTGTCTCTTGCATTTATCTTTTACCTTATATAGATGACATGTTTGCTGTCTTGCATCTATTATTCATGTATAATTAGTATTGCATATATATATATATATATATGCCTCATTAAGACGTGTCGATGTCTTGCATTTGTCCTCTATGTATTGCATGTTTCACATTATTGTTTTCTATTGTCTAACATGTTGTTTTCCGTTTATCTCGTGTGTGTTTTTCCTTACTATCACATGTTTTTTCCCTTTGTCTCACATTTATCTTTTTCCTTATCTTACATTCATGGTTGTTATCCACATCTATCCTTTATGTATTACTAATCTCGCATATATATGGCTTAGTGAGGCGTGTTGATATCTCACTTCTATCCTTCATGTATAAATGGTATCACATTTTTGGCATACACATTTGTTTTTTCTTAGTCTCGTATCTCGCATGTAATGTGTAATCATGTCTCACACATCGCTCTCATGTTGTACATGTCTCGCATCTTAATTGACACATGTCTCACACTTTGTAGAATGGCAAAGAACAAGTGTGAGATAACGATTATGGGAAAGTTTATGACCCAACATAGTTTGAGAATCATATACAATAGGTCACTGAATCATACTGAGACATGGATACCAAAATAAATAAATTGATCGACGTCGCCGAATACCAAAAACTGACTAAGAAATAAAGATGAGAAAAATATGAAAATTTAATTGTATGGTATAACCCAACATTATGTTCAATATTATAAATGAATGTGTGTTTAACTGATATCATGGAGCTAGAAAAAAAATACCAACTTGACTATAAGGTAAATATTATATCTTCATATTATACTTAACATTATCTTGTATGTTGCATGTCTGTAAAAAATATGTTGTATCCCGTATGTGCTCTAATACATGTCTCGCATCTTTGTATTACATGTCTCTTATCTTTTATACCATATCTCGCACCTGCATAACATGTTTTGTACTTGTATCATACTTGCCATTTGGTATAACTTGCTTCAAATATGCCTTGCACTTGTATAATAAGTCTCACATCTTATATAAAATGTCTTCCACTTGTCATTTGGTAGGTTATTGACACTTGGGTTCATAAGAAGTGTGTCGAAAGAGATTTTAAAGTACCATTCATAAGTTTTGATGGGAAATTGTCAGATACCAACCACTCGATAGCAATTTCGGCTCGTGCAGTGGTAAGTATAACTAAAATTTTAAAAAAAAAGTATGTATCATTAAACAAAACTTGTTTCTAACCTTTTATATTAATGAAGACTTCACTGGCCGATAACACTGATTTAGGAAAAATATTGATGATGTATTCCTCAATATGCGAGACAACACATATTATGTATTGATTCTAATTTACACCAAACAGAAAGATACAATGAACCATTGGTCATTGCTTATTATGGACTTTGAAAATGAAGAATCAACAAACTATAACCCATTGTTACCTACCAATATATACACAATAGAAAAAACAAAAGAATTTGTAATCCCACTTGTAAATATTACAAGTCTCGTATTGTAACATTTCATAATCTCACATGTCTTTATTGCATGGTCTTGTATTGTTACGATTCCTAGTCTCGCATACCTTTACTAATCGGTCTCGCATATCTTTATTATCTAGTCTTGCATGTCTGTATAAATTCTCGCACTAGTAAGTAGTACAAGTCTCGCATTTTAACATTGCCCAGTTTTGCATGCCTTTATTGTCTGGTCTTGTATTATAATATTTTCAAGTCTTGCATGCATTTATTGCATAGTCTCACATGTCCTTGTTGTCTGGTCTCACATGCATGTATAACATATCTCGCACTGGTATGTATTACAAGTCTTATCACATCTTCTATTGTAATATTACCCAGTCTCGCATGCATGTATTGTAATATCACCCGATTCGCATGCTTTTAACGTCTGGTCTTGCATTGTAACATTATCCAGTCTCGCATATATATATTTCCCAGTCTTGCATGCCTTAATTTTTTGGTGTTGCATATAACATGTTTCGTACTGTAACATTTCAAATTCTTGCTTCTCTCCTTCCTTTAGCGTATGGTCTCACATATTTTTTTTTTCTCTTGCTTATTTTAACATTATGTAGAGGTACACTACCTCGTGAAAAAAAATCATACTAAAAATAGATAAATATAAGATAATTTCACGCAGAGTTATGCCACGACAAATAAGTGTAATAGTCAATTATGGCATCATAGTTTATGGATTCGCAAGAGAGTTTATCAAGAATGGTTTTGTTTCTTAGCAATAAGATAAAAACACTTGTAGGTTGATGAGAGCAGATATACTTTATCGTTTTCTTAATGATAGAGCAAGGAAATAAATTTTGGAAGTAAAAACATGAGTGTTTCGGGTTATTTTATGTAAGAAATGAAGTATTTTTTACACTTTAATATCTTATAAATAATATAATGTGTAAGTAAACACACATAATATGTTTTGTAAACTTAAATATTTTGTAACTTAAACTAACTTTGTCTCGTATTTATAACTATCTTGTATCACATTTAGTCTTGTTATCGGGTCGGGTCGGTCCGGGTTTGGACGGGATCGAGACCGACTCATTAAGCTACCGGGGGGGTCGAGCCGGACCGCTAAGCGAAGGGAGCCAAATATGATGGACCAGGACCGTCTCGTTAAGATTTGAGTCGGCCCGCTCCGACTCTTAACAGGCGGGTTTGTTTTAAATAAAAATATGCATAGATTAGGTAAAAAGATTATATATCTCCGTTACCAGGCTGGTTACCGGACGGACCGGTCCAGACCGGTAAGAGAGTCGGTCCAAAATTTTAGCTCCCAACCCGCTCCCTAAGCTATCCGGACCGGTCTCGGGCGGGCTTTACCGGTCCGGTCCCAAGCGGGTTAACAGTTTGGGAGGCCCCCTGACAGCGCTAATCGCACTTACCAATATTGAATGTGTCCCGCACTTACTTATATCAATTGTGTTTCACACCTCCTATTAGTTGTGTCTCGCACTTATATATACCTCATACAACATATTTCGCACTTATCTAAATCCATAAAACATGTTATGCAGTTCTCCATAATCATACAATGGGTCTCGCATCTCTTTTTAACCATTAATTGATATCGCATAACCATACAGCTTGGGTAATATCTCTCCTCTTACTATTCAAAAATAGCATTAATATCTATTACCACTTATTCAATCTTACTAATTATCATTTAATACTCAACTCTAATATGGTAGGGTCTGATCTGAAGTGCGACGAGTAAATGAAATTGAGGATTTAAAAGATCCATCTAACAAATCTCACAATACTCATCGAGCACATAATGATCGTTGGAAAATACACTTTTAGTTAGAGAAGGGATATCACTCATCTATGAAGAAGAAGAATGATAAACATTTATACATTCTAAGCGATACAAGTGAATATTTTGAGTCAGACTCCGAGGGGTTTTATCGAAATCATAAAAAAATCCATATAAGCGAGGGAGAGAGAGAGGATTTCTTCGAAAAAGGCGGATAGTTGACCTCAGAAATCTTGAAGGGAGCATAAATTTAAGAAATATGATAAATTTGGATTTGTAATGGAGAATATGTTGTTCAAAGGTAATACATCTAATCAATATGTTAATTATGCGGATCAAAACTTATATGCAATCGACATGAGCTAATCAATACATGCAAGGGGTGGATTGGCGGACTTCTCATTTGTCGTCTGAAATAAGGACAATATCTCTTCCGGGGCGTTTTGACAATTTTGAGGTAGAGAAATTTGATGTCATATAAGATCCCGATGATCATATTTAGCAGTTTAAGAACTACATGATGAATTTTAAGGATGAAGATAAGTTAGTCTATAGTATGTTTTCACGAAATTTCAAAGGTACAACTTTGAAGTTGTACAACAGAATTCTGAGGGGTTCGATAAACAACTTTGAAACTTTCTACACAGCTTTTGGAAGACAGTTCGTGGGGATCAATGAAATGTAAGCTAACGAGATACTATAATTCAATGTAAGCAAGGTACTCGAGATATATTAAAGATTATACTAGACGTTTGTTGACAAAGACGGAGTTAGAAGATTGTGATGAACATGTAACATGTGCAGCTTTCAAACAAGGGTTGCTTCATGGAGATTCAGCAAATTAAATTACAAGGAATAGGGTGTTAACTCCCGGGGCTTTAATGGCTCAAATTGAGGAACATATTAAAGTGGATGAATCAACAATGGTTCGGGTTGGACCTGGTTATTCTTAAATAAATTTAAGGCAATATCATATCCATATTGGCTAAGGTTACCAATGAAGTACTTCGAATTCTCAGGGGTCATCACTATCAATTGTGACTTTTAATTTACTTTATTTTTCAGGATCATCAAAACATTCTAACTATCAACCACCTCAGGTAAAGTCAAACCAATGGATAAGGCCAAAATATGTTTCATAATTGACTGAGAATGTGGCAACAATTTTTTAAAGATCCAAGAACCATATTAATTTTCGAAAACCAACGCTGATAAATAGACCAAGAGAGAAGCCGAATAACAAGTTTTGTAAGTACCATAATGATGTGGGGAACGATATATAAGATTGTATAGCATTTAAAAAAGAGATTTAAGTTTTGATAGAGAATAGAAAGCTGACAACTTTTGTTAAATGACAATAAAAAGGTTGGAATAACCCGAGTATACATGCGCAACTGGCTTTGAATGTGTCTTCGAAGCAGGAAAATACATTAATGATTGTTGATTTTAAGGATGCTTTGATGTTCTCGGAATACTTGGACCCATATCCAGATCGGATGATAGTGATGGTTATGAACGAGCCAGCAATGCAAGGAGAGATTTGTAGTTTATATAAGTACTTTGATTCTTTAGTATTTTTTAGAGGAGACACAATGGCGGGAAATACTAACACCTTTAGAAAAAGGCATATAGTAAGTTTAACCACTCAATTGGAGGGGAAAATGTCCACTCATTTGTATGGAAAGAATGTTACACTTTTCATTTTAGTTGATGAGGATGATTTGAGGGGGATAGCTGCTCTACATGAAGATGTAGTGGTGATCGATGCAGAAATAACAAGTACAAAGATCTGAAGGATAATGATCGATACTAGTATTTCAACTAATATGCTGTTTATGTTAACATATAAGAAGTGTTGATCAAATGGCTAGAGTGTTATACAATAGTTATGCAGAGCCAAAAGGTTGTTTATGTTGATCAAATGATAGAATAACAATTGTGGGGATCTTCCTTGGATGTTGATAGGATGGATGATCCGATAGAGACCCTGGGTTCATTAGTGGTTGATGAAAATATAGAGATATACAAGTTTCCTAATGAGAAAATTTTGCGGATAGGGACTTTGTTGTCACCTCATTTACGTTATCAATTTCTTAGGTACTTGTCTAACAATTTAGAGTTTTTTGCTTTAAACCCAAAGATGTAGTTGGAGTTCATACCGAGGTGATATGCCATAGTTTGAATCTTAATCCAAAAGTTAGACCAATCATTCAAAAGTGGGAGGACATTTCCGTAAAAAAGTGGGGGGACATTTCCGTAAAAAAGTGTGAGGCGATCGTGGTAGAAGTGGATCAGTTATCGATGGTAGGACATATTGAGAAGCACACTATCCTTTCATGTGCTTGTAAAAAAGATAAATGAAAATGGATGATGTGTGTCGATTTTACAGATTTGAATAGAGCATGTCCAAAATATTTGTTTCATGTGCCAAGAATTAATCAGCTTGTTGATTCGACATCAAGGAATAAGATACTTTATTTTATGGATGTTTTCGCCGGGTATAATCAAATTCAGATGAATTCTAAATATAAAAAAATACTACTTTTATTAGTGACAGATGATTGAATTGTTATCAGGCTAAAAATGATTGAGCTACATATCAAAGATTAGTAAATAAAGATTTTTCCAATCAGATTGAAAGAAATATGGAGATTTATATTGATGATATGTTTGTCAAGAGCTCAACATATGATGAAAATCTTCATGATTTGGAAGAATCTTTCTCAAATTTGAGAGAATATTCGCTTAAAGTTAAATCCAGAGAAGTTCACTTTTGGTGTCAGGTCATGGAAGTTTTTGGGGTAAATTATAAGTGAAAAACGAATGGAATCTGACCCTGATTAGTTGAAATATTTGACATAAACGACCTCTCTTCCATCAATTAAAAATGTGAAAATTTTAACAGGAAGGCTGACTTCTCTAAATAGGTTTATATTCAGATCTCAGATAAGTGTGCACCATTTTTTCAAGAATTGAGACAGTCAATAGAATTTTTTTGGATATCGGAGTGCAAAGTAGCTTTCTCAAAAATAAAAAAACATTAACTGTGACCAGAGGTTTTGTCTAAGCCCAAAATAGGAGAATATTTTTTTTGTATGTAACCATCTCAGATTATGCAGTCAATGTTGTGTTAGTCAGGGAAGCAAATGGACATCCACGACCGATGTATTATGTGAGCAAAATTTTACTTGCCTCAGAAAAAAAAAAGATATTTAAAGCTAGAAAAATTAGCTTTGGATTTTGTTGTAGCTTCCAAAAAGATGCGTCCTTATTTTTAAGCTCATTCAATTATTGTCCGAACATCATTTCCATTAAAAAAATGTACTACAAAGACCATACATCAAAGGCCCAACCTTTAGCAGATTTTCTTTTCGAATTTCATTCAATTCATTTTGATGAGGGAGAGAGTGATGCATGTACGTTGTTAAAATCTGTATAATGGGTGGTTCAAAATGATGGAGGCTTAAGTGTTTTGGGGTCAAGTGCGGGACTATGGTTAATTTTTTCTTCCATGGAGACCATGTACCAGGACATACAGTTTGGATTTATTGCATCAAATAACAAAGCATAGTATGAGGCGGCTCTAGTCGGTTTAAGGCTTGCAAGTATTTGTGGAGCAACAATCGTTTTTTTACCTGGATTGAAGATCAACAAGACATAGGACTATCCGTTGTAATTTATTTTCAAAAACTATTGATTGAACACCCTAATGAAAGAGACATACAAGACCTTTCTTACATAATTCTAAAGATCGTCACACTTGAATATAACCTAACTCTAATTAAACCTCCCATTGATGAAGAGATTCACATCTTTATTAATGCTTTAAATCCCTTAAGTTTTTCTGGAGTAGATAGGTTTCACATTTTTTTTCTTTCAAAAATCATGGTCTATAATAGGTAATGATTTGTGTGCAGCCATTAAAGCTTTCTTCATGGAGACACTGCTCCCCAAAGAGTTTATGCAGCAGCTATATGTCTTTAGTTTTAAAAAAAGACTCTTTTCCGACATGGAATGATTACCGACCTAAAAGCTTATGTACAATTTTTAACATAATTAGTTTAAGACTTATTAATGACAGGCTATCTACTCTATTACATAAGTTTATCTCTGATGAGCAAAGTGGATTTGTACACAAGATAAATATCCATTATTATACATTACTGAATCACGAGATGGTGAAAGAAAAAAACAAGAAGACAATAGGAGGAAACCTGCTTATAAAAATTGACATGGTTGAAGCTTTTGATAAGCTCTATTTTTATTTTATTCAAATAATTCTAACAACCTTTGTATTTTTTAATAGTTTTATTGACAACATAAGATGCTATTAATTTCTACACAGTCCTCTGTCATTATAAATAGAGAGTCTAAAGGTTACTTTAAATCAACTAGTGGAGTCGGGAAATGTGACCTATTGTCTCAAAGCTTATTTATACTTGCTGAAGAAATCCTTATTAGAGGACTTAATAGACTTAATCTAGACAATATAGAGGTAAGATTCAAATCGTCCAGTTCTGTTATAGTTCCATGTCTTACCTTTGTTGATGTCATAGTCATCTTCTGCAACGCTTCATCAACAAGCATCAACAAAATTTTAAGCTTTATGCAAATATACCAAGACATATCAAGGTAGGTTATCAACAAGAATAAGACTTTCTTCATCCCCTCTAACAAAATTTCCTCTTATAAGCTAAACTCTATTGAGCATTCAATTGGATTTAAGCAAGGGCATCTAGCAATGAAGTATCTAGGCATCAATATTCACCATAGAATTAGAGCATTTCACTATGAATATCTTGTGACCAAAATCTAGATAAAAAACCTAGAATGGGATAATAGTTTACTACCATTTTGTGGTAGGCTCGCAATTATACAAGCTATACTACTTACTATACCAGCTTTCCACCTTCAAAGCACTACCATTCTTATATCTATCGTCAACGGAACTGAAAAGATCCTAAGCATATATTTATGGGGGCATTAATGATCAACACAAATCTATAACTTGGACTAGCTGGAGAGTTATTTATAAACCATACGAAAAAGGTGACCTTAATATGAGAAGCCTAGACGAAACTTAGATAACCTTCTCTTGCAAGCTCTACTAAAAATTTAGAGAAAACAAGGATCTTTGGTCCAAGTTTATGCACTCAACATATTTTTTAGTTCACCATCCTATGCAAGTTCAAACAAAACTACAAAATCCAAAATTTGGAAGAGACTATTAGAGGTGAGGCATCTAGCTGAAGAATTTATCTTCTGGAAGTTAGGAAAAAGAGAGCTAGAGTTATGTTTAGACACATGGTGCTCCAACCCTCTTCTAATTTCACTTAGTCCAAATGATCCTAATGGTATGTACAAGAGAAAGTTAAATATGTTTGAACTGAAGGAAATTGGAACATCGCTAAGCTCGTAAGCAATATGTTTTCATCATATATTGACAGAATTAAAAAACTCTCTATCAATGACTCTGAAGAAGACTCAATGCAGTGGACTCTTACTCAACAAAGAACCTATAATACTAAAGCAACTTGGGAGAATATCAAACTCAAAGGAACCAAATCCTCTATATTCAAGAAAATCTAGAATTCCATCACTCCAAAGAAGTGGTCTTTTTTTTGGAGGCTATTGAATAACTTTATCTATGTTGATTTAGTTCTTTAACACATAAAACTAACTCTTGTCTCTAAATGCCAACACTGTGATAACTGTGATACAACCAATCATCTATTTGTTCAATGTAGAATATCATGGAAGTTGTGGTGCTACTTTAGCAGTATCTTCAACATAAAATTTCCAGTCACATGAGGCCGCATCACATACTAATGTTCTGGTTCTGGTTTATGACAAAAGAGGTCCGCATTTGTACCATCCTACCATCCATTATCTTTTTGTCCTTGTGGTCTAATAGAAATAAAGTGAAATACCAAAAAAATAACTCCAAGACTTTTACCATTATCTAACAAATCAAAAACACAATCCTAATGCTAGATGTGAATCTCTTTAAAAGAGATCAATGGTTTAAGAATGTTGCCACTGCTTCAGATATGGTATGCTTCAACCATTTAAACCATCCTATAAATACTATTTACATCAACTGGAAACCACCTTCTGCCACAAGACTCGAACTAAACATTGATGGTTCTTGCTCATTCCATGACGAAGCAAGTGGTGGTTCCATAATCATAAACTACAAGGGGGACATTATCTCAGCTATTAGTAGGCTCTATGGTAAACAGACCCCTATCATATCTGAATATCATGCTCTCATCGACGATCTTCTCCTATATCTAAACTGAAATTCACTAACATTGATATTGAGATTGACTCGAACATTTTAATTGTTATACTACTAAATTATAATGTACTATGGTTTAAATCATCTATACTAAATTCATTCAGGAAATTGATAACAACAAACATGTTAATAACTCACATTTACATGGATCAAAATTCGTAAGCGGATTGGCTCACTAAGTGGACTCACAAGTGCTAGTTCAAGCTAGACCTAAACGCAAATCAAATACCTAATCAATTCAGATTTATTGTAATTTTAGACAGTTTGGAAATTTGGTTCTTTCGAGAACTAAACTAAGTCATGTAGACAATTTCCTATGTATATCATTTTCAGTCTAAAATCACAAGAACAAGTTATTTAAATTACCTCATTGCATTAATAATCTCCCTTACAAATAATAATACCTAACAAAACAGTTATACAGGTTAAAATCAGCATTACTATTCGATGGTTAGTAGCAGCTCCAACTCAACAAAATTCTTAACCAAATTAAATGCTAAAAGTCATACCTTAGCCAAAGAATTCGAGATTCAATTATCTTTTTTAGTTTCAATCCAGAATCAGTTGGCCATTCGTCCAAAATATGACTTATAGTTAAAAGAAAGTTATACCTTGAGTGAATATGCCTCACCGATAATAACTCTTATCTGAAACAAAAAAAACATGACAAAAGTTAGGTAAAAAAGATTTTGAATTAAAAAAAGAATAACCTCACAAGAAATAGATAGTCCAAATTCAATTTAAATTATCAAATCCAGGGTAAAGCAAAATCAAATTGGCCGCCTATCCAGAAGTAATTTTTCATTAGCTCTCTGGTGTTAGATCAAAATTAATACCATTAACATTTTAATTCTTCGACTTTGTCAAATGTATCGAATACTTTATTCGATAGAAGATATTAGAAGGGAGGATGTTAAAAAAACTATATAATAAATAAATATATTATGTATTACTATAGTTTTGTAGACGATAAAAACATTTGACTGTTTTAATATATATTTTATAAAAAGAATCGATGAATTTTTTTTGAAAATTTTATAGTGGGAAGTCTAGCTAAAAAAACTTATATAATATTTTTTTAAATTAAAAAATATAAAAAAAAAACAGATGAAACAAAAACCATCTAAGATTTAGAAACATAAACCTAAAATAAAATCTAAAATAATGGAAACAAAATATAACATAGTCCATACATTTGTCACACTATCTTTATCTTATTTCTCAAAATATTTACTCATACTTTGTTAATCAAAATGAAGTTTTAGTTCTATATCGGTTAAACTATTTCATCTATCAAATTTTGTATTTCCTTCATAGATTTAAAAAGACTACGCCATCGAAATACCAAATTAACTCTTTCTTTTGTTTTAGGTCAAAATCCATTAAATCAAGCAACTTTATTAAATTCTACCATAATCTCAATCATTTACACTAAAAATTCATTCATTCTAGCGGCTCCATTAATTTCTACCCCATACCAACCAACATATTTCAAAAATTCCGATTTGCGCAGATTTTAACTGAAAACAACTAATTCTGAAACCGTATCTCAGAATTAGATGTTTCTGCTAACATATTATTTTAAAAATAAAATTATATATATCTATATATATAACAAATTTATTTTTAAAAATATCTAAACATTTAGCACCTTATTATTTTTTCTAATCCGTCATCATTTAACATATAAAATATAAAAGTAAAGCCATCACCAAAAAGTATATTTTTGGTAAATATAGAGTAACATTTGAAATTTGATTTTTTTTATATTCCTAAAACATACAGAAACGGTCTAATCTATATATATATATATGGAAACACGTTTTTTTAAATAATAATAAATTTATTTAATATTTTTCTCATTTAAAGGATCAATTTGGAATGACTCTTAACTATTTTCCATGTTTGTGTATATGGACTTAATCTCTTAAATGAATTTCTTATAATAAAGAAGTATAGGAGGGAAACCGAATCAATATTAGGTGGGTAGTTATTGGCAACAACTATTTGAAAATACATCGCCCAAGTGACTAAGTTTATCGTTTAAGTGATCCTAAAAGTTGACGATTTAGAGCATCACCAACAGAATATATATAAATTGGTTAAATTAATGCAAAATTTTGGTAGTCTAAATTTTTAGATTACGAAATAATTCAAAAGAACTTTTATATTTAAGCTAGTTATTTTGTTTCACAAATGGAGGAAAGAAAAGGAATTATACCTATTTTGTAACTGCAACTACAAATTTACCTAGTGCAATTTAAGCTCCTAAATATGGATAGGCTTTTAAATTATCTACTTGAAAAGAAAAAATTACACATAATAAGTAAATTTACTATGTAGTCTTTTATACATATTCTGTTGGGGATGCTCTTACTCAATAACACCAAAACATTTGATAAGTTAAGTATCAAAGCTGACGGTACCATTGAAGACTTACTTACTAACACCAAAACATTTGATAAGATATGTAGAGTGACCTTTGATCACATGCATGCATTACTCAACCAACTCGGCTACCCCCTTGGGGCATGAAGGTAAGATATTTTTTGAATGTTTTTATATATTTTTTAATTTATCATTTTAAAAAACAGTTAAAAATTTAAAATTAAATAATACATTATAATTGATATTAAAATATGGCAACAAATTTTATATCATATCGGTGGTTACTTTTTTTTCGGAGGGAACACCATAAATTTGGTGAAAATTTAAAATCTCCACCAAGGATTTGAAGCGAAAAGTCTGAGAAGCTACATGGAGCAAAATATTTCATTTCCAACATGCAGCAAAGAAGCCAAACAATTTCTCATTTTCTTCTCAATCCTGATCGAAAACCTATAAGGGTTGGAGTCCGAAAGAGACTAGGGCATGTGAATGCTTCATGAAGATTGATGAATTAAAGACTCGAGATGAATTCAACAATCCCGATGAAGAATAATTCCAGGGAAGAGCGACAGATGAAGTTGGATGATTCTAACTGTTGATTACAAATCCGAACCTTGAGAAAGGAGATTGCAGATGATTCAATTAGGCAGATGGCTATTGGAGATATGTATGCAATTCGCTTTTAGAGTTTTCAATTTCATTTTGTGCTTTTATAAACTACAATCCAAAACCAGAGACCTTAGGAATGATCTTCATACTCATATCTGAATTTTTTTAGAAATCTATGTGTATTTCTGCAAAACTAAGCTAGATGCTAGTCAGCGTAAACCCTGTTGAGCTGATTAGAGATAAGAATATGTATAATTGATAATATTTAAGAATATGAGATGCAGTGTTAGTCATTTGGGTGCTCAAGAAAGATTATAGCTTGTATAGGGTTTGGAGCTCGAGAGTGATTAAAATTTTGTTTCATCTTGCACTTTAGGGTCCATTTCGCAAGCCAATCGGCTGCAAAAATTTGAAACCTATATATATATTAGAACCATGTATGATGATATAATACATTTACAACAAGTTAGATATGGTACTAAAGTCCAAAAGAATTTATCAGAGTTAATAAAATCTACTAAGATTTTTTAGTCAGATTCAATATCTACTTTATCGAAATTAAGAGACTTATAATATAGAAGATCATCCAAAAGAGCACGAGCTTCAGCTATGATGGGAGTAGCCTTTCCATAGATGTTACCAAAATCTATAATGGTGTTTCCATTATGATACATAAGAATACTACTCTCACTAGCTTCACCATTAGGAGACAAGAGCCACCAAAATTTATTTTATGTCTATTTATTTAGGTTGGAGACGAGGTGATGATAGTTGTTTTCCTAATAATGTTAATATGATTAAAACAACCCATTTTAATGACAACTTTATCATCTTTAGACCAGTGGTATTTCTTGAATAAGTTAGCATGATCAAGATTAATGACAATGTGGTTTATGTAATTGATTGTTGATGTAGTAGAATATGTTGTTTCTTTGTGTTTAGCTTAACTTTGAATCCTCCAAAATACCAAGATGATAATAACAGAGGTAGACAAGAACCAAAGTTTTAGAAAAAGAGGAAAAATCATAAATCTAGCTATATTAAGACCAAAGATCCCAGCATAATGATTCTATATAGCCTAAGAGTGGTTGCAAGAAACAAAGATATGATTGATGGCTTCATAACTATTTCAGAATTGATATTTCAAAGCTATATATATATATCTTTTCTGCATAATGTTATGTGATGATATCCAACCATTAAAAATTCTCCAGCACAAAAGAGCATTTCTTTGGAATAATATTATTCCAAAAGTTGTCATATAGGTTGAATTTGTTGTGTTTATTCTTAAAAAAAGTCCAAGTTTCTTTAGTGGTAAATGAGTCATCAGTAGATAGCTTACAAATGATCTTGTCTTCCTCATAAGGATTAATAGAGAGCTCTGAATAATCTTAATATCATTAGGAGTGATCAGACTGTTTAGTTTCAATAGATACCAATTCTTTCTATCCTGAAATGAGAGAATATTTTCATATTTTTACCATTTGTAGTCTTCTTCATAGGATAGTATATTGAGGGAGAAGGTTTACCAAGCCATTTGTCCAAAAAATCCAATTTTACCTTTTCAAATCCTCCAATGAATATGGTTGTTAGCATCTTCTCTAAATTGAATGAGCTTTTTCCAAATGAGAGAGTGATGATTAGAGTATTTCACTTGAAGAAGGTGGAGGTTTTTGTAGTAGATACTTGATGTATAGGTAGCCCAAAGAGAAATTTATTTTCTAGGCTTGTACCATAGTTTAAAAGAGAATGAATCTTGCAGGTTTTAAAGATTTCTGATGTTCAAACCTCCTTCAGCAAAGGTTCTGCAAAGGTTGAGCTAATTAGTTCATATAATAGGATTATTCTCAATAGAATTTCCCATAAGAATATGTTAAGAACCTTCTCGATACGGTTGATGATAGTTTTAGGGATTATGTTGTGTTTTGCATCCAATAGACTGGGGTAAGTCATAAAGACAGTCTCATTTTAGTCACTAATTTGGTCTCTGATTTTAGTAACTAGAGGCTCAAAGTTGATCAACATTTAAAATCAAATCTTTGTAATAATTTTTTAATATTTTAAAAAATGATTTTTAAAATAGGATAAAAAATTATATTATGTTATCATACATTCTAATAACAATTATATATATTATTTAAGTAGAAAATATGATGAAAATCTAAAATTTCAAAAGCAATATTAGATATTAATATATTAAATAAATCAAATTAACTTTACAAATTAATAATTAATGACTAAATTAATGAAGTAATAAATATTAATTAAATTGTATATATTTTTCTCCTATCGTCAATCATATTTTGAATAATATTTTTATATTTGTATAATTATATTTATATTCAATAAAATATGGATAATACGAAAATGATAGTTATAAATTGGATTTAACTTATCAGTTAATTTTTAAAAAATGATTGAATAAAAAGAGGTAGCAGTTGACATAAGACGAATATAATCCTAAAAAATTAATATTATGTAACTACTAACTTTTTTTTGATGAATCTATTTCTTCCATAAAATCTATTATTTCCTCCATCTCGAATTTTCAAAAAATCACTGAACATTTGTTTTCTATTTGTTTTGTCTTTTATTTAGTTTCCAATTTATAATTTGATGCAACTATTATCAAACTCTTATTCTAACAAGCATATCATTAAGATCCCCCAAGGGGGTAGCCGAGTTGGTTGAGTATGGCATTCTTATAACCAAAAGGTCATGAGTTCGAGTCCCTCTACATACGCTTTCTCGGCTGAGCCTGTCACCTTGTGTGGTTTACCTTCTGGCGTTGGTTTGCAGGCTATCGCGTCAGACTGAGGGTTTACCCTGTGCGCACTCATTGCACTCTGAGTAGCGGCTGCGGGTTCCCTCCGAAAAAAAAGCATATCATTAAGACAAATTACAGCAAACATATATGATTTAACTTTTAAAATTAAAACCCTAAAAACTAAAAAACTCAAATTTCTTAAAGATTACTCATGGAAGAGGAAGAGATCCAAATTAAAGATTCAATACCGGAGAACATCACAAATTCAACAAACAAGATAATTAATCTTGTATTTTAGTTTTAAACTCATTTTGAAAATCCCGATTTTGCAGGTTAAATTTCGAAACACCTAATTCCGAGCCAACATCTCAGTATTAGGTTTTTTATTATAAATAAATAAATTTAATCCGAGGCAGCATCTCGAAATTAGGTGCTAAAAAACGAATCTAATTACTAGCCAACATCTCAGAATTAGGTGTTTTTTAAATGCATCTAATTTCGAGCCAGCATCTCAAAATTATATTCGTTTTTTAAATGCATCTAATTTCGAGCCAGCATCTCAGAATTATATTTGTTTTTTAAAGCACTTAAGTTCGAGATGGTGGCTCGAAATTAGATGTATTTATTCTGTAACTCGATTTAAAAAAGAGTTAAGTTCCCATAAAAAATTTTAAAAAATTAATTTCGAACTTTTACATTTGGAATTCAAGAGACACTTTAAGTGATGGTTATGAGTTTTTTTTACAGGTTAGAAGAGAAGAGCTTAGTAGAACTTGAAGGTTGTATAGTTATATCAGATTTATGGTGGCTAGGTTTTATGGGTGGATTGATGGTGGGCATAAATTAATTCGGTGGATTGTGGGAAAAAATTAAGGTATATATGGTGTTTGGGTGGTTGCTTGAGAAAGAAGGTAAATAATATATATATATATAGGAAAAAATTCCCGTTCGATCCGTTTTTTATGTCTTTCTCCAAAGAATATTATATTTCTTCTTTCTATTGTATATTGTTTTATTTCATTTTTTATTATTCTCAAAGGAGAATATTTTTCTTTTTACCAAACATCTGCGGATCCAATCACATTTATTTACTTATTTCTTTTTTTCTGGATGCAATCTGCGCATGGTAAAACATCTTCATATGTGTTGTTTGGTGTAAAATTGGAAAAGAGATAAATTATGTATTTTATTGATGGAAAAAAATAACAAAGTGGAGTATTTTTGAAATATAGAAAAAAATAATAAATCTCATGGGGAAATAACTCTACCCACTTTTTTTTTATTAAATTAGTTTTTTTGAATTTATTTTAACTCATAAATTTAAAATTTTAGTATAGAAAGTTTATTCAAAACAATAACTTTCATATTTATGAAAGCATAATAAGTAGTGATAAATCAAACAAACAGCTTGATATGTGTTTTGAATTTTTTATTCCTAATGATGTTGTTTTGATATGTTCGGACGAACCACTAGACAATTCTAGAGAAATAAAATAGTAAAGCTAAAGAATTGAATAATGGTTGTTCATTTTTTTTAGGAAAGTGACAATCTATATTTATATATATTTATGTTTGTGGAATTTTTGACGCATGAGGTCCATAAATACATAGTCTTTATTAGACTTATTTTACACATTTAATCAATATGGTTTATATAACTAGTCCAAAACGGGGTGGCGACCCGACTTATAATCCATTTATCAGTAGCCTTTTAATCCTTGCGAGTTTGACTAAGAATGAACATGAAGAGAACCTATAATTGATTGTGTTGATATAGATTTGTTAGGTAGACACATAGCTTCCTACTTGGTGTCTGCAAAACATCATCCTAACTTAACTCATTAAAACCCTCTTCGGACATAACCCTTTTAAAGGAAAAATACTCAATTTTATTGAGTAAAAAGAGTAAATTTTAGCAATGATTTTTTTATGTGTGACAACATCTGATAAATAAAAACTTGAAGAGTGTCTGAAACACATAAATTTGACTTTAAGTGAATCAGAAGGTCAATGGACAATTGGTTTGGAGCAGAGCAGAAATAAATGATAGCTTTGGTCAGGAGCAATCAGAATCTAAATGGGCTATCGTCCGAGAGCGTATTAGAAGCACGTGATAACTATTAGTGAGAGGCGATCAGACACAATAAATCATTGGCGTGAATGATATGTTTGGAACTTTTTTTTCTAGCACTACTATATACGTGTTATGTTGCTTTCCAGATTTTAGATTATTTAATATCCAATTTTATGCTAACTGAGAATATTTAAAATTCATATCATATATGGATGTGAATATCTAAGAGTCTAGTTTTAAGTAAAAAATAAAATTATATTAAAGTAAGTTTTTAAATAAACCGTCGAAGTTGTATTTTTTTTTGCATCAACAGATTTACTAATATATATATGATAACTCTTAAAAATATCCGAAGAGAAAATGAGTCCTAAATATTCCGAGAGTTTACACAAAAATTATAGAGAGAGATTTGAAATGCGAATCTAGAGAGAGAAACTGCAAAAAATAACAATAAAGTAATAAATGTTCACCCTATCCTAGAACATGTATTTGCCTTATATAGTGATGATAGTGGACTTTTGGACATATACAATTAGTCTATTTTTGCTAATTCACCCCACTAATTTACTAAATCATAACATATTTATTCATTATTACATAAAACGCCATTAATGTTACACATTGTTGGGTTTATACTACAAAGTAAATACCGACCCAATATTTTACTCGTTCGACTTGCTGGTCGCGTAGATCCCATCATTATCATATGAGTTAATACAAAATTTTATTTTTAATAATTCTAGTGAACTGAATTCAAATCTAATTTTAATACCACTTTTGATTTGGATCCATCCTCCATACCTTATGAACTTAAAAATAATATAATACAATGTATGATGTTTTAATATATTTTCAATTTAAAATGATATTCATATTATTTAATTTTTAATATTAATCTACTAATCTCGATCAAAACAAGTAAAAACAATTACTTATATTAAAAAATATGAAAACGTTGATTCTATACACCTTCTATACAAATTTTATTTTCTTCACAGATAAATAAATCCGAACATAAATTCATTCAAAGCGCAACATCATATTTCTCTCGGATGAAATCATAATAGTGTATGGAAGACCAACTCGTTTTCAGTATTTTTTGCATCTAAACCCGATATTTAACATCATTAATTTATTTTCTTACTCCACTTAAGGTGTGTATCTCGTTGATAAACAGAATTATTTCATAATTTTGTTTATACAAACAACAATAAGCCTTATATCAAAGGTACTAACCTGGAACGAAATCAGTCTGAAAATAAAAAAAAATCAAATGAAAAAGTACTAAACTAATATTGGTATTTCAAGAGCTTTAAAAAATCAAATTTAAATTTAAAATACTAAAACAATAACCTATACGACCTAAATAATACATGAATCTAGGTATATCAAATAAACTAAACAGCAAAACATCTAAATGACAACTAAGTTATCTCTTTATAGTTCATAATTACGGAACAACCTACAACTATTTTACGTTTAATCCGAAAAAACATGCAATAAAAGAAAAACATAAACTTAATATATTTCACATTTTGAAATTGATTTAAATATGAAAACAAAATCCAAATACAAAAAACAATACATCTCAAAATCCATCTAAAACATTAAAATATTTTTATATAAAAAAGACAAACTGACGGGTTTTCAACTAAAATTTATACTATATTTTGTAGCTTTTAGGCCTCGACAAGTAAACACATAAACATCTAATTTAATCACCATGATATGATAAGAATATGGCTAGAAAGCTTTAATTATTTGTGTTATCAATCGATTGAATTAAAAACATAAACTGGGATTTTTCTCTAATGTTTTGAGAGAATACCTATCGAATTACAAAAAATAATAGTTTAATGAATAGTGATGGATCTAACACTAGATAAAACACCCATCAATCCCTTCAAACTTCATATGTATATCTCCAATACTTCAAACCCTTTGAATATTTGGAATATACAATGAAATAACAACTAACTGTCTTAAGGTCCAATTTCTTTTGATTTGACCTATAAGGTTTTGTTTCAGTTGGACTTCCTCAAATATGCAACTGATTTAACGCAAAGTTCATATGTGGTTTGAATGGATGATTTTCGTATGAAGTGTCCACCACATTATAATGTAAAAAATAGTCATTTGATTATTCTAAAAAGATATGAATATCCAAAAGAGCAAACATAAGGAAAACATCAAATTCCTTATAACATCTTTCAATTACAAGAAATGTATACTAGAAAACAACAATTAAAAATAAAAAGGGATAAAAACCAAAGACGAACTAACATCTTCTTTATACATGTATATTTTACCATCACTGAGGTTTCGAGTCCTTATCATACCCTAAATAAAAATATAAACATAAATGGTTGCAATCGTATCCATCTATCACGTGTTTCTTTCAAATTAAACTAAACTAACTCATAAATAAACAATAGTTTTGAGATTACCCTTAGCTTTTATATAAAATTGGTAATTTTGACACTCCTTTTTAATACGACCCATCTTCTTGCAAAAGCAACTTACAACAAGTGATTCCTTAGGTTTATTTTCTCTGAACCAAAAGTCTTATCAAATATTGTATAACTCTTTCTCTTCTTCGTATTCCATGTTGAGAACTCACCGTATGCACCTGAAAACGTTCTTGTTTCAATCTTTCCTCCCCATGAGTAGCATGAGAAATCAACTAACTAACTATTCACTTCTCATACTGAAGAAAATACTAAAATGAAAATCTTATCATAAATATTTTAAGTGGATGAAATGTGATCATTAACATCCCAAAATATGTTACATTATTATCTTTTTGGATGAAATTTTAAGTGGAGTACTGCATCAAAAACATCTTAATCACCACCTTATTTATCTTGGTAAACGTTTCTCATAAGCTTTGAGAAACTTAATTGCATGGGTGATCTTAGTTGGTACATCCTCATAAAATCCAAATCTATTGATAGTTTCATGATTTTTAATCACAACCTATTTGACTCTTCCCACACCTCAAACTTTTTCTTCTCTTTAGAAGAGTTATCTCCAGTGAGGGCGTGCACTGCTTACTCCTTAATGTCAAGTTAAAATTATGACAATTCAAGCAACTCAATATTTTTTTCATTGGAAAAAACTGATCAATCCAAAAGTAAAAGGTCTATTTCCTAATGGGTTAAAGGTATTTACTTTTGTTAGATTAACAGATACACAACAAATAACAAATAAACATTACATTCATTAATATATTAACTTAAAACAATGTTTAAATATGAATTCTACATGTAAAATATATCGTACATCACTAACGAATACTTGTATGAGTCTTAAGTTATTGTTTATCTCTATTTTGATCAAATAATTAATGACTAATTCACAATTTCTACTCTCATGTTCACGATTAGTTATGATAAAATTAACCTTTATTAGGGACGATTATGCATGAAATATCGTCAATCATGAACCCCTTAAAACCTAAAATAAATTAATTCACCGTCATAGATTATTTAGGCAATATATTAGTTTCATGACCTACTTACCGAAGTTAAGATGACCATAATCAAGTAATCAATGTAAAAATATGGATCAATCAAAAAATATACTCAACTTGAGTTACTTTAATTGCTCGGGTTGCTTGTCATTCTTATATGGCGCCTTGCAGATCATAGATTCGGCCCATTGCATGAGATAAATTCATCTGCATTTTAGTTCTTACCAGCGTGGCCTTTCTTCGTTCATTTACAATCATCTCTTTCAGACCTTCTACCTCATTCACACCATTTTATCTTTCTTTCTTAATATGCTCGACCTTATCGATTTTGGCATGTAAATCCCACTATAAAAAAACAACGATAGCCTGACTTTATCAATTATATAATTATAAATTCTCTCTTATTATCTTATATGCTTGTAACGCGTCCCTCAATCTTGTATCTCGATCTAAGAGATCACATATATATCTTCAAGTAGAAACAAATTTAACTATAATGATGGTAAAAAAAACCATACAACCCCGATGTTTCAAGGCAAGCATATTCACAATAGTTTGTATCATAGTTTTGAAATGATAACTTAAGCACACATTTACTACCAATAAGAATATATCATTTTGAACTTGGAATTACCTCGACCCCTAAACGCAGTTGTATTTTTACCAACTCAGTAGGTATCAATGAAGCTGAAAGATCCCTCTTGCTAGCAACAACTATCGATTAACAAGCTTTGGAATCTGTTCTAAAAACATAATAGCCTTGACAACATACACAATTGAGAAACATATGCAACACCTCTCGAAATCATCATCGAAGCTTCGGGAAAACTTGAAGTCTCGGTAAGAGAAACTACACAATATTTGATTGTCGAAGCTTTAATGTTAAAGTGTAAGCAATATAACTGACCGTAGTTTTAATTTCCATTTCTGAATAGAGAGTCCTGTGAAGTTCCGACATGTGAATTGAGTGATTAGTGTGGTAATCAACACTGAAAAGAGAAAAGGTACGTTTGTGAAGATGAGTTTAATGAAATTTAATTTTGATATATTTAATGGATACCATGATATTAATCTTTGGAGAATAAAATCAAAGCTCACCTGGTACAAAATTGGTTGTAGACGACCATTTATGAGAGAATTACAAAAGATATTGGTTCCAAGTGTTTTTCAAGGCTTATAATGCTATGATATTGAGTTCAGGAGATGAGGTACCGAGAGAGATATCTGAAGACTACTTCCATGGAAATTTAGAAGAAGTTTGAAGATATTCACCTGAAGAAATCTTTGGTCACAACATTATATCTTAAGAAACAAAATGTATACTCTAGCCATGGATGGTAGTAAAGAGATTAAAAAACACTTAAATAATTTCAACTTGATCATAATTGACTTGACTATAGTTGGTGTCATGATAGAATATTATGATCAATCAATTATCATTCTGAGTTCTTTGTAAAATATTTATGAATAATATATTGATATCATGCTTTATGTCAAATAGTCATATACTATATCTGACTAAAATGAAAGTTGTTTTAAAATATATATCGATTTGATACTTATTAAGTATGAGAATAAGGCATGGAAAAAGATATTCAAGTAATATAATATGAAACCTAAGATCTAGCTCAATAAGACCAACTAATGATTCTATAGTGAAATATTGGTACCAAAAGAAAGAAGGTCACATTAGAAAGAATTATCTCAAGATTAAAAAATGAGATAATAATAAAAAGTTTAAAGATGATGAAGCCTCAATGATTTCAGATGATTAGTGAATTTTATTTGTAGGTACGGTAATAAGAGGTTTTGGAGTCTAGTGCTTCATTAAACATGATTTCGAACAAACATTAGTTTGAAGACCTAAAGTTGTTTGGTCGTGACAATGTCATACTAAGGAATGATGAGGTATGTCCGTGATATTAAACGTAATCTTTTGTTTATTGGAATATTAGATGATGATGTGTATAAACTATAACGATAAATATGGCAGACTTCATATTATGCAAGGCTCACAAGTTATATGAAATCCTATATAACTTAAGTTATGCTACTTCTTAAAAAATATATGGTGGTCGGAGGTGTGTATAGTATTAAGAAACCAATACGTGACATGTAAATTCGGGTCATTTTTATGAGAAAACCCTGAATGAATGTAAGAAACAAAAGCTATTACACGGTGATAAGGTTCACAATTAAGGTTTTGTGAGAAATTTGTACCGAGGAAAAGTAAGAGGGTTAAGTTCATGAATAACAACCACACAACTCGTGATGTGCTTAAATATCCTTGTTCAGGTATTTGAGGACCTGCAAGGCTTCCTACAATTGGAGGTGTTAGATATTTTAGGTCTCTGATTGATGATTTTTCCATGAATGTATGTGTTATACTATTAATGACCAATAATAAAATATTTTATTATTGTAAGTAGGAAAAGGCTAGTCGAGAATCATGCTCGAAAGATGTTGAAGAAGTTGAGGATTGACAACCGTTTGGAATATGTGAATGAACCATTCACTAGATATTATTCTAAAATTGTCATTGATAGACATTTACAAATGACAAAATTATAGGTTATGTTTTATCTATTGAAATGTAAGGAACTGATATTAAACCTTATACTTATTACGCTTCTATAAAGAGCAACGATAAGTTGAAGTGGAGAAGATCATGAGGGAAACAATTAATTTTCTAAATAACAATGATACTTAAATTTTTATAAAGTAGTCAAAGGGTAAGAAGTTTGGTGGATGTAAATGAATATTCAGTATAAAATAAGTTATTCCAGTATTTAAATTTTCTAGGTACAAATCTATGTTGGTGGCTAAGGGATTTACCAAAAACAAAGGTGTTGATTTTATTAAAATATTTTCAGCAGTTGTGAAACAAACCTCTATAAGGGTTCTGTTATTAGTTGATAGTTTTGATCTTGAGCTAGCTCAAATAGATGTTACTTCTGTCTTCTTGTATGAAGAAATGGAGAGTTCATCTATATGGGCCAACCATAAGGATTTGAAGAATGGTAGAAAGGTTATGTGTGTTTGTATATGAGCTAAAACAGTCATCAAAAAGTTGAATTAAATATTTGATTCTCTTATGAAGTGAACCAATTATAGAATAATTTTTTTATGACAGTTGTGTCAAAAGGCAGATTCATTTTTCGTTGTATGTTGATCGCATACTTATAGCTAGGAAGAACATATTTAATATTGAAATTATGAAGACTCGGCTGAAGAAGATTTTAGAATGAAAGATATGGGGGAAGCTAATATGACTCTAAGAATAGGTATTAAGAGGGACATAATCAGAGGTTATATATTTATAGCTCAAAGAAAATACATACAGAAGGTGCTCAAAAAGTTCGGAATGTTAGAAGCTAGATCTGTTGAAACTATTATTGGAGCTCAATTCAAACTTAGCTCTACTCAAGCATCAACCAAAAATAAATACTGAAAGTATCATATATGCTATGATTTACGCTAGACCACATCTTTCATACTCAATTATCATTTTAAGCAGATTTATGACTCATCGATGTAGGTCTCACTAGAATATTTTTATATGGCTCGTGAGATAATTAAAGGTTACATTAAATTTTGTAGTGTTTTATAATCAGAAATATGAATATAATGAGATATTAAGAGGATATGTAGACTCTGATTGTGTAGGATACCTTGATACAAGATTATCAACTTTGGGCTAATTGTTTATAGTGTTTGGTGTAATTGTTAGTTGAAGAGCTAGTCTATATAAGGTTGTTGTCTTGCCATTTACAAAAGTTGAATATATGGCTGCAACTGATGCTGTGAATGAAATTCATATAGTTAAAGAGATTATTAAATGAGATCACATATATGAAGCAAGAAGCTACATTGTTCTATCATAATTTTAGTTCTCTTTACTTGATGAATAATTCAAATTTCTATAAAAGGGCATAACATGTAGATGTGAAGTTTCACTTCATCTGAGATGCAGTTGAGAAATAAAATATGAAAGTTGTAAAGATTACAACTGATGATAATCCTTCGAATGTTCTGAAAAATATATTGTCAGTTTCAAAGTTCATTTATTGTATGGGACTTGTTGAAGTCCTAAATACAAGTGAACTATATACCTTCAGAAAGTAGTAGTTAAAATATTAGGGTAATGAATGTTGGAGTCACAGAAACCCTAGATGGTGAACTAAGTATAGACTTTAAGTGAAGTGATTGGAAGGTAGAACTTAAGATTATAGATAATGTCTCAACTTTAGAGGTTTCGACTATTGTAGGGTTTCGGGTCTTATGAGAGGGTTTCAATTCTGCATGGTTTGGATTCAATGTAATGAGTTTCGACAACTATAGGGTTGCGCCTGAGCAGAAAGTTTCAATCTCAAAGGAGTTCGATTATTGTACAAGAATTCAAAATTCGACACTAAGATAATATACTTTGGGAAGTTACTTTTAGGGAAGTTGAAGCTTCGATTGTCATTTGAAATTGGTATGGCTTGATTTGGTATATTAAAAAGGTTTAAATGATTAATAGTTTATATGTCAAAGAGATACAAGTTTTTTATAATTAAATTAGATGTACTATTTGATTATAGTTATTCTTCTGGAATATAGTACATGCTATGATAATAACTTGTTGTGCGAGTTGATCAAAACCGTCGATCTGGATTTTGTGTAACTGCATTGTTTTACTATTGGGATCATGATGTATGTTTTTTCTAACATATACTCATTTGGATCATATATATTCAGAAGGTGCAACACATGTGCATGATAATCTCTTGAAATCTTTAATCTTATAATTAGAAATAGAAAGTGTTCTTGTTGAATACAGAGTTTCTAGAGAGAGAAATCTTTTTTGTGAGAGAAAATACCTTATCCAATTAAGTGATTTTAATGTTTATGAGTTCTTGAAGAGAATCAATTGAATTACACTGAATAAAATACTGATTGAGGTAAGATAGAATTGAAACTTGATACTATGATTTTGAGAAATGAATAGTGCATATATGCTTGTATTTTGTATTTTAAGAAATTAATTGTAATTATTTAATCTAATAAAACAAGATATGTCTCCCTATAGATGTAGGATTACTTCATAATTTGAACAACATAAATTTTTTGTTGATATTTTTTATTGTTATTGTTTCATCCTTGCCGAGAGAAGAAACATTGTTGTAGGTTCTGTAGTGTCAAATCCTTAGTGTTAAATCCTAAACAATATAGCTGACCGATTCAGTTTACATCTCTATATAGGTGAATCCTACTCAAGAGAGAGTCTTGTGAAGTTTCAGTATGTGGAGTTTTCTTAACAAAACATAGTTTGGCTTGAAAATTGGTCCCAATATAGAGAATTTAGTCGGTTTCGATATGTAAGTAATTATTAGAGAAATAATTGTAAATTTTTGAGATATCAATGAGTGAATGAAATGAGTTTTAAAGTTTAGCTATGGTTTCTCAATTGGGTGCACGATATAGGTCTATAATAATTTTCTCAAGATTATTATAACACATGCATTTTATATGCTCTGCTTCCTCTCATTATTGTACATAATGTCATGAATTTTGATATATTTTATAAACATAGGAAAATCGCAAGGTTTAGAATAAAAATGAGAGTATTTTTTCAATTAAATCTGGATATGAAAAATTTCGTATGAAAAAATCTACTCAATATATGTCTCGTTTTATATAAAACTTTGGCATTTTTTCAAAATTTCAATCTATATGTGGAAATTTTTAAATATTTCTCTTATGGTAGATGTTTATTTTTCCAACAAAAGGATTACCCTTGCATTTAAATGTTATATCGTTCTCAAAACCATCAATAATGATAATTGATTTTTCGTTAAAATTTTAGCAATCAATACACATTAGTTACATGGTCTCAACTCATATGCATATATAAGTATTCTGATGAGTTTTGGTTTATGTTTTTCCTTAACAAATTAATAGAAATATAAAAGAAGCGATGTTTCTTAATGCATTCATATGTTGATAAATTAATAACAATTTATTAATGAAACAATTCATTTCAATGAAACATACGCATGTGGTCTCTGATAAGTGTCAGAATATTTAGGGTGGTTTATCGGGAAATGCGTCAAAGGTGTCAGGATAGAAAGTAGTATAAAAGTTTAGAGAGAGAAAGTAGTCAAAATCAAATACTAATCATTAGAAGGTCCCCTTTTTGGGGGACAGAATCTTTCTTTATATAGTGATGGTTGTGGGACCTATGGTCACATGCCAAGCTTATTCTAATTACATGTTACCCCCTTTATTTGTACTTCTGTTACTTATTTCTTACTTTACAATTAATCCATGCACATAATTACATTATAATTTAAGCCCTATATTTCACTTGGTATTTTATGCCCTTATCAGTAGCCCCCTAGTTTTGCGTAGAGACGAGAAAAAACTAATCGTGTGCAGAGTGCAGGGTCGGTTATTTCCCCCTCGATTCGGTCGTGTCGAACGTAGGGTCGGCATCCCACTATTGATGCAGTTTTTGACAAGGTCGACATTCTATCAAACAATGATAAATGTCGACACTAAGATCGACAATTCTACCGATCCGATTATTACTGTCGTCAAGGTCGACACTCTGTTAAATATCGATGCTAGGGTCGACAAATTTTCGTTGAATTATCGATACCAGGGTCGACTGCTACTTGGTTCGAATTCGTGTATTTACCGATTTGTCGACGCTAGAGTCGACATACCATCTTAAATCTTTTCCACTTGAGTACCAAAGATTTGTGAACTGGTCTGGGACACTTTAATGGGCTTCAAATCAGGTTTCAATTTCTCAGGGCCCACCAAGCCCCCATATCCTGATCAGTTTTTTCTTCCCGTCAACGTGTCTTCTTGTAATTGATCGGTGCGTTTTTCATCATTAGCTATCTATGCGCATGCTGAGATCGTATCCCTCTAGGTCTGCTGTAGACCCTTGGTTTGATACGTGTCACGTAGTGATTGGGTCGTACTCGAACCCGTATTTTGGTTAAGCGACTCATGAAATTCCCAAGGCTCTTTTCGATTGCACGTCTCCATAGAGCAGATCCTTACCATACTTGCTTTCCCTATAAATAGTTCTTGTTTTCATTCTCACTTTCACTGAGGAATTTCTAGAGAGTTAAGCTCTGGCCAAATCACCTTTCTAGAGAGAGAAAATCCCAAGTTTATGAGAAAACCCCTGACTCACAAGAAACCGACAAAGAAATCCGACGCTCCTGAAAAGCCTATCTTTCGTTTCGTCGACTACTTGCAAATCACTCAAAGGTCGGAAGAATACCGAGCAGCTGGGCTGATCCACAGAGGTGTTGTTTCACCAGCGTATTCGGAGCCCCTGATTTTTCCAAGACTTAATAATCCTGGTCTTTCGAACCTTTCCACCTACAAAGATCTTCCGCCCTCATAAAAAGCATCTTATTCGAAGCCCCCTGCTGCTTGAACTTCTCCCAGAATATCCAATACTGAAAATCCTCCCTCGTCTTCACAGCCTCGGATTCTCAACAACCGACCAAAAAATCCATTTCTGACTATGGGTGATTCCAGTTCCTCCTCTACACCTCCTCGTGAGTACGTTCCTCCACGCGAGTACGTTCAAATTACTCACGACACCATTGGGAAAAAAAACAAGTCACAACACCCCGAAAACTGCCAAGAGAGGTGTTCTGACAGATGAAGAGAGAAAGAAACAAAAGAGGGTTCCGACGAACGTCGACACTAAAAGTCTTGGCCATATCTGAACCCATAGCAGCTCGAGTGCTGTTCTTGCTACCCCTTCTCCTCGGGATCTGATGTCTGCTGACAAACATCCGCTCACAGGATCGGTGAATGCAAATGATATGCCCCCAACCTCAAAATCTTTCTCCAAACCAGCGTCAGCTGATGTCAAAGGGAAAGCTACTGACCGGCCTGTCAAAAAGCCTTCACACAAGTGTTCAATACCAAACGTGGTGATAAAATTCGACGATAACGTACTTAAAACAGTTGCCCCTAGGCCTCCTCCCAAAACCGTTCCACTGAAAAAGTCTGGGGAGAAATAATCTAGGTCGGCGAAATCTGGGATCAAGGATAGTCGATCTTCGAATACATCTAAGTCAGTTGCTTCGACCGGACCTGTTGTCGCGCCTGCTATCGACCATGAGACTATTCCAGCCGAAAGCGAGGATGTCGATCATGAGACTATTCCAGCCGAAGGTGAGGACGTTGATCCTAATCAGTCGATGGAAAACCCTTTCGTAATCCTGATTGATGGCATCGAAAGAGAGCCGCTGCCACCTGGAACGGCCGATGTCGTGACTGGGTACCACGTTCGGTTGACCAACGATCACATCATCTCTCTATTTTACGGAAAATATCTGTACTACTCGTCTAACGAAGAGGATGAGTTAAAAAAGATCTGGGGGATTCCTTCATGCGTCAAAGTTCGTTTTCCCCAACTTGGAGAAACCCCTCTGCATGTCCAAGGTCAGGAGGTAGTCTTTTTCACCGAACTCTTTAAGTGGGGTTTGAGACTTCCCCTCGACCCTGACATTGTTAGCTACTTCGAGATCCTCAGACCATGTCTGACCCAACTGACCCCAAATGCCTGGTACACATTGATGTCGACCATCATGGCCTCTTGGCTGTCAGGGATCCCTCTCACAATGGAACAATACATAGGGATATCAGATCTCTCAAGAACACCAACCTTATCAAGAGCTAGTCTATCCAGTAGTTGCAGAATGCACACCTTGAAAAAGCTTCGACAATCTTCGCATAGCTTCGACATTTTGCAAGGAGGAACTGGGGTCAGAAATTTTGCCAATGCTTCAAGAACACCAACCTTATCAATAGAAACCTCTGGCGCTGTTCGGACCGTATCCTGAGTTCTGAATAATTGCGGACCCCTCCTGACGTGGTTGATTTTTTCAAGAGGCTCGCGGCTCCGGATTGTGAAGTGTTCTTACCCAAACGAGACCGAGCTCCAAGAAAGCGTGTGAAACCCGAGGAGCTGTCCGATTCTGAAGGTGAGCAGGGTACCACGTGGACCAGCCTACTGAAGTTCTCCCTTCCGAGCCAGAAGCTACTGTCGTTCTTCATGACCCAGCTGCAAGTATCGACAAGTCTCCTGCTGCTGTCCTGGGAAGAAAAAAAGACTGTGGCGAGAAACGGAAAAAGGACCCTTTGGTTGAAGAAGGAGACAAATCCTCCTTAAGCAAAAAATCCAAAGGGAAAGCCATTGCTCAATAGGTAACCGTCGACCCTACCAATGAACAAACTACCATACCCTTGATGTTCGAACATTTCGAGGGTACAAAACTTCCCGCTCCTGTTGGTTGTCTCTCGAGACAAAAGTGAACTCAGAGGACCCTGTTCCTCATGGACAAGGAACTTCAACTTTGCCCGTTCACGCCCAAAGTTTGAGCTCCTTCTTCCTTCAGGACTCGGATGTTCTGGCTAACTCTCTGTAGGCCCTGCTTTTTCCTATAGCTCAAAAAGAAAGAGAAGTATTGAAACTTCAGAAGGAGCTTGTTGAACTTAAGAAAAGCATCTCGATCCAAGCTAAAGAATCTCAAGAATCGGTCGATCTTGTTAAAAACGAGCCGATGCTGCTGAGGCTGAAGTTAGAGCTTTTGAGGTGAAAGAGAAGGAGTGGGAAAAAAACCCTCTTCGAAATCGAGGAGAACCATGCCAGGGCCGTCGAAGAACTTGCTGCTTAGAAAATTCAGAACGAATTTCTTCGATGGCGGTCGAAGAAGATGGTCAAAGAAGTTCAAAGGCTCCAAACGGCTCTTGACCAAAGCAAGGAGGAGAACCATGCCTTTGGAGCTAAGTGTAAAATGGTCATGGATCAGCAAGTTGTCGATGCGAGGGCAGGTTACGTTTTGAATGTCCATGCCTTGTGGCCTCAAATGCCACTTGGGTCGATGTGGCTTGATGTTCCAGAAGAAGATCGCCCTGAAGGCGTCAACTTCTCTGACCATGCCATTGAAGAATCCGAACCTTCTGACGATTTCTTTGATGCCTGATTTTATTAACTCAGATTGGATGCTGTCTTTTCTTCACTTCTAGCTTATTTTGTGACTGGATTTTTATTTTGTAAACCGAACTGTTTATGTCCGATGCTTAATTGTTTAATGTAAACCGAACAGTTTATGTCTGATGCTTAATTGTTTAATGTAAACCGAACAGTTTATGTCCGACGCTGTCTTTTTTGCCATTGGAAGTGATCAATTTCCGATGTTAATTGTTTAATGTATTTAATTACATCTTGAAATTGTAGATCAACTTAAAAGTTGAAAAAACCCTTTTGGTGGGTTTGACATTTTGTGGATCAACTTTGAAAGTTGAAAAACCCCTTTGATGGGTTCGACATTTTGTAGATCAACTTAAAATTTGAAAAACCCCTTTGATGGGTTCGACATTTTGTGGATCAACTTGAAAGTTGAAAAACCCCTTTGATGGGTTCGATATTTTGTAGATTAACTTAAAAGTTGAAAAACCCCTTTGATGGGTTCGACATTTTGTGGATCAACTTGAAAGTTGAAAAACCCCTTTGACGGGTTCGACATTTTTTAGATCAACTTAAAAGTTGAAAAACCCCTTTAATGGGTTCGACATTTTGTAGATCCACTTAAGTTGAAAGAACCCCTTTAATGGGTTCGACATTTTGTAGACTTATTTTTAGGCTCTGAATATTCACTATAAAGGGGTCGGTTTAAGTAGACACCTCATTAAAACCTCCCCGCGCCACCAGGGTAGGAAAGAGTGTGCCCCCGACTAAATTTTCAATTACACTTAAAAAATTAAAAAGATAAAAGTTACAACTCATTCGAGATACAATTTGAGGTGCTCGATATTCCACGGGAGGCGTAGGGGACGATCGTATTTGTCTTTTAAACGATAAGTTCCTGATTTTATCTTCTCCATTACTTGGTACGGTCCTTCCCAATTTTGGTACTAACTTTTCGAGCTGTTTATCTTTAGTGTGGAGAAAAACCTTTCGTAAGACTTTGTCCCCGAATTTGAAACCTCTTCTTTGAATTTTCGAAGCATACCTACTTCTCATCAGGGTCTGATAATGTAGAGAACTGAGATGAGCCCTTGCTCGTTTCTCTTCTATCAAATCTAAAGCCAAAGCCCTATTTTCATCGTTGCTGATTTCTTCGTAATGATCGACCCTGAAAGAAGGGAACATAGTTTCTGCTGGTATTACCGCATCCATCCCATACACCAACGCGTAAGGTGATTCTTGCGTCGCTAGTTTAGGTGTCGTTCGGTATGACCATAATACCTCTTGTAAAAAATCCGGCCATTTTCTCACCTTTCCTTCTAATATTCTTTTCAATCCGTTAATCATTGTTTTGTTGGTGACTTCAACCTGCCCATTCGACCGAGAATGGAATGGAGCTGAAAAATACTGTTGTATGTTATGATTAGCACATAATTCCCTCATCTCATTGTTGTCGAACTGGGGTCCATTGTCCATGGTTATCTTCTGATGAACACCGTACCTACAGCAAATATTTGACCATATGAACTTCACCAAATCTTTTGCTCGAGTACCCGATAATGGTTCTGCTTCGTCCCATTTCGAAAAATAATCCACCGCCACCACGATAGTCTGCCTTCCTCCAGATGCTAGTGGAAGTGGTCCCACCAAGTATATTCCCCATCTATCAAACGGTAACCCCTCAGAAATGGATTCTAGAGGAACTGCTGGAGTGTGGATCGAATTTGCAAACCTCTGGCAAGTGTCGCACCTTTTGACTAATTCTTTAGCGTGTGCCGATAGTGTAAGCCAATAAAAACCCGACAAAAGGACTCTCATGATTAATGTCTTAAAACCATAATGTGCCAATCCTTCTCCGTCGTGCAACTCGGATAAGATCATCTGTGATTCTTCGTGACTCAAACATCTTAAGAGAGGTCTTCTTGCAGATCTTTTGTAAAGAACATTTCCCAAAAATACATAGCCTTGTGCTTTGTTCAGAACACTCTTTACTAAACTCTTATCATCGGGCAACACCTCCTCGGTCAACAATTTTGTAATATTACTCCTCCAATCAGAATTTGAAACCGTCGAGATTTAACAGGCTACATCCGGTCGGTTCTCCAGATCTTTCCTCTTAAGGATGGATGGATGCTCTTGCGTTAAAATCCAAGGGTATTCTCCCAAATATGTCGTTGTGGCCAACGAGTCTGCAATTGTGTTGTCTTCCCTTCGGACGTGTTCATAAGTTACCTTTTTGAATGACGACGACAGGATTCTTAAAGCCGTTAAATATTACACCAACTGTTCTTTCCTTGCCTCTGATTGTCCAGTTGCATGATTTATTAATAGCTCGAATCACTGATTAACCGAACATTTCTTGCCCCACAAATTTGTACCAACCTCAGTCCTGCCAATGCAGCTTCATACTCTGATTCGTTGTTCGAGGATTTAAAACCGAAACAGATTGCTTGATGCATTACGACTCCTGAAGGTGTAGAAATTTGAACGCCACCCCCACATCTGATGATACTGGAGCCTCCGTCCGTTCTAACTATCCATTCGTCCGTGTTAACCTCTGCTTCCTCCGGTACTTCCTCGGGTCAACTAGAATGAAATTCCACTAGGAAATCTGCTAATGCCTGTCCTTTGATAGCTGTTCTTGGTTTAAAATCGATGTCAAAGTCCCCCAGTTCTACCGACCATTTCGTCATACGACCATAAATATCGGGCCGCTTTAAAACACTTTTGAGAGGAAATGCGGTTCTAATTGTGATAGAATGTCCTTGGAAGTACGGTTGCATTTTTCTGGCGGCTGTTACCAAAGCCAACGCCAATTTCTCGAGCTTTAAGTAGCGATTTTCTACGTCTAATAAACTTTTACTTACATAATAAACCGATTTAGAGATTATATCCTCTTCTCGAACCAGTGCTGCACTGACCGCCTGTTCCGAGACCGCTATATAAAGAAACAACCTTTCTTGGGGTGACAGCTTTGTTAACAATGTTGAGGACGAAAAATAATTATTAATGTCGACGAACGCTTCGGTACACTCAGGAGTCCAGCAAATTTTTTTGGCATTCCTCATAATTTGAAAAAATGGTAAACATTTGTCCGATGATCGCGAGATAAATCTGTTCAAAGCCGGTAAACGCCCGGTTAAAATCTGTACCTCTTTAACATTTCTTGGAGGCGTCATGTTGTTCAAAGCGTTTAACTGAGCTGAATCTTCTTCTATCCCCTTCTCGCTAATCATGAACCCTAAATATTATCCGGACCGAACTCCGAAAAAACATTTTTCTGGGGTTAAATTTTAAGATTCACCTTCCCAAGATTCCTGAATGTTTCTTCAAGGTCTGCAAAATGACTCGCGTCGGTTATGCTCTTAACCAACATATCATCAATGTAGACCTCTACATTTCACCCGATTTGCTCCTGGAAAACTTTATTCACAAGCCCTTGATAGGTGGCCCCCGCATTTTTCAGACCAAACGACATAACTTTGTAGCAATACAAGCCCCTTCCTATGATAAACGTAGTGTTTTCTTGGTCTTTATGGTCCAACTTTATCTGGTTATACTCTGCATAAGCATCCATGAAAGATAATATCTTATTTCCTGATGTCGAGTCTACCAAATGATCAATCCTCGGCATAGGAAAACGATCATTGGGGCAAGCTCTGTTAAGGTCTATGAAATCTACGCACATTCTCCATTTTCTGTTTTTCATTTTTACTAGAACCGGATTAGTGTCCATTGCGGGTAGCGGGACTCTCGAATATGCCCTACCCTTGTAAATCTTTCGACTTCTGAAATGATCGCCTCTTCTTTTTCTTGAGAAAATGTTCGGCGCTTCTGTGTTATGGGTCGAATACTTGGGTTTATAGACAATTCGTGGTAGATGACATTTTCAGGGACCCCTGTTACATCTTCTGAACACCAAGCGAAAATATGTAACTTCTGTTTGAGAAAATTAATTAATTTCTTTCGGAACCAAGGGGACAAATTTACCCCAATCTTCAATACCTTCCCTTTGGAAAATTCGTAACTCTCACAACTTTCATCTATGAGCCAAAAACCCGGGGTCTCCTTAGGATCATCTGCATATTCTGATCCACGAGCCGACCCCGCTAATTGCTAATACCTTACATCGACCATTTCCTTATCCGGTTTTACTGCCAAGGCTGCCCGATAACATTCCCTTGCGGTCTTCTGACTGTTTTTGACAACTCCTACGTTATTTCCAGTTACATACTTTAGGCATTGGTGAACTGTAGAGGTTACAACATGCATTCTTGATAACCAATAGCGACCGAAAATTGCGTTGTGTGACGTAGGTGCATCGAAAATAATGAATAAAACCGTCACTTCTTTCTTAAACGGCCGGTGTCCACCAAAATTCTCCGCACCTCCTCCCATGCGATAGCCGCGCTGATTACGATTGCATCCTCATAAAGGCCTGCCACGTCTCTCATGTCATCATCATCAAAGCATAAGATAGGGGAAGGATTCTGATACAAATGAGGCGAAGTTCTCGCTTCTAACTGAGTTGTTAAATTCACTATATGCCTCTTCCGTGAAGAATTGGCGGTACCTGCCATCGAATCGCCCCCGAAAATAGTCAGAGATTCGAAAAATTTGCACAAATCTCTTACCTTTTCTCGTGTTGGGTGTACCCATTCCTCAATGACTCCAATCAGGTTCCTATTCTTGTCCGGATATAGATATATTGGATACGTCGAACGAATCACTGACCTCGGAAATTACCAAAGAAACTTCCTGTTTAGGTGCTGCTACGATTTGCTTAGCCGCTCCCCCTTGATGAGCTTTCTTTTTCACATACTCAAGCAATTTACCACTGTCGATTTGTGCTTGAACTTCTTTCTTGAGCACAATACAGTCCTTGGTATCATGACCCACATCATCATGGTACCTACAAAAGCGATTGTTCCGACCTTCACGGGGGGTCCAATTGGAAATGGCTTTCGAAAATGTACGTTCTTCCACGACTTATCAAAGATAGTCGCAACATATTCAGTTAAATCCGTAAAATAATCAGGCCGAACCCATTTTTATTTGATATGGGTCGCTAATTATTCCCTTGATAATTATTTCCTTGGTAGCCGTTTCGCGTCCTTTGTGTTTGATTTCCCGATCCTTTCGCGTATGCTCAAGGAGCTACGATATTTATCGGTTGCAGCTGAGGGATCAAACTTGTCTTTGAAATTTTTCGATTTGTAACCACCGAAGCATGATTTGTTTGTTGGATCTGCGCTGCCAATTCCGAGGCTTCAGTTTCCTCAATGAGGATCTGCTTTTCGACTTGGGCTAACAAAGCTGAGAAAGTGAAGGCTTGCTTCTTTGTTACAGCTTGCTTCATCGACCCTGGTAATAAGCCCAATCTGTAACCAGTTAAGGTTACACTTTCATCACAATAATCTAGATCTGTTTTCGTGTCTATGAAACGCCGAGTATAATCCCTCATACCTTCTCCGACCTTCTGTAGGCAATTGACTATTGTGTCCCCGTTTGCTCTGAAATTTTTGCTACCGACGAATTGTTGTCTGAACATCATCCAGAACATATCAAAATTCTTGATGCATCATTGTGGTAACCGATTATACCATTTCAACGCCCGATCTTTAAATGTCATTGAAAAATCTCGACAAACCAGCTTTTCGTTGATGAGTCTGGATTTTCTCACCACTCACTATAGAAACCGGACAGGGGAAATTCGGACAAAAACCACCCACTGAACCATCCGAACAGGACTAAAGTATTAAAAACTAATCACTTTATAACTAAGCTAATTACCAACCTGCTTAATAAACTAATGGGTCTTTGAATTCGACCCGGTTTTATGAGTTTGACCCGAAAACCCATAAAGCCCATAATTAAGGGTATAAATACCCAACCACTTTCATTAATGAGGGTAATGAACATTTAATACATCCAGACAGCTCAAATCTCTCACTAAAAACCACTTAAACATTAAATACCTTTGAAACAACACACACTACCTGACCATATTACCCTCAGACTGAAATAATCCACACCAAATTGGCGACCATAGTGGGAGAAAAATGTACCTGAATCAAGCATTCGAAACCATCAAGAAAAATTAGTTCGGATGAATCCGGACGAGCAAGAAGTGCCACCAGCTTTGGCAGAAGTGGTGGCAGAAATTGATGAATATACTATCGAGGAACGAGATAGAGTAAAAGTTGAGATAGAAGCCTTGAGGGCTGCTAAAAGGGCAGAGATGGGATTGAAAGAGAAGTCGAAAGTGTCAGCAGCTCATCACACTAACAATCCAAGAGAGCATGAGACATCAAAGACCCATGTAAGTGCTAAAAAGACTCATGCTAGCTCAAAGAAGTCTCACCGATCTAAACCGGTGGAGAGCTCAGATTCAGACTCAAAGTCTTCTAGTAGCTCTTCGAATGAAGATGGAGTTGAAGAATTCTTGTCATCCAGTAGCGATGAAGGCCGTTCTAAAAAGAAACAAAAGTTGGTCAAAAAATATTCAAGAAAAAATGACAAGCATGGAAGGTTGAAAAGGAATCTGGGTAAAGGGTCGTCTCATAGTCATAGCCATGGCCGGAGACACGTAGACCACTTGTTAATGGATCCTTTTGTCTTTCATGATGAACCATGTATCTTTGCAACTCCCAACGAATATACTGTTTTTAGTCGTGACCGAAATTAGAGACAATCTCCATTGTCTTCCAAAATACTGTCCGGAAACCTTCCTAAGAGGTTTGACAGCACAAAGATGGAGAAGTATGATGGTAGTAAAGATCCAGATAACCATCTGGAGCAATTCAAAAAATTTATGATGAACTTTAATGATGATGATAAGTTACTCTGTCGAGTATTTTCCCATTCTTTTACGAGGAGTGCTCTGAAGTGGTACAATAGTCTGCCACAGGGCTGCATCAGAAATTTCGACACTTTTTGGGTGGGCTTTCAGAGGCAATTCATTGGAAGTAAAAAAGTGAAGGGAAATGGAGACACTATAATCCATTGTGCCCAAGAACCAAATGAATCTTTGAAAGAGTACATAAGTCTCTTTGTGAACACCAAAAATGGATTAGCTGATTGCTTCGAACAAGTAGCAATAGCTTCTGTGAGGCAGGGCTTGAACCCTGAAAATTTGGTTGATTCGGCAACCAGGAAAAATGCCATGACATAGGGAGGTTTACTGAATCAGGTTGGCAAACAGATTAATATGGATGAAACAAAGAAAATCAGGGTGCAATGGCAGGTGAGGTCTGCTCCAGCTGCACCAAATAAAAATCAGAACCAATCCGGGAACAAGGCCAAGGAAGCCGGACAGGGTCATAACACAGCCAAGGCTCAATCCCATCCAGCTGCACCAGCCTATAGCCAGCAATCTAGAAATAAGCGAGGGCCATGGGTTCAACCGGAGTGGTTTGCTGAGTTGAAAGAAAATGTAGCCGCCATTTTTTACAAAACAAAAAACGAAGTACATTTCAGAAGGCCGACTGCATTACAATCTCCCAGAGAAAGCTGTAATAATTGTTACTGTCAGTATCACCATGATATTGGCCATAATACTGAAGATTGCATTGCGTTGAAGCAAGAAGTGCATAATTTAATTGAAAGAGGAAAGTTGGGAGCTTATGTTAAAAGAAGAAGTGGAAATAGGCCTGATAACACTCATTGGACTGGTCCAAACAATGCAGGGACATCGGCTCCAGATGAGGCTATGGTGATAGTTGAAAGGTTTTATGTAGAGTTGGAATATTTGGACCCTGATCCAACCCGGAATAAGGTGGGTGTTATCACAGAGCACTGCAAGACGGTGTCCAGACTTATCAGTTTTTTTGAGTCACTTACAATATTCGGGGGAGACACCATGACTGCACCAACTGCTTCTTCAAGAAAGAGGCACATTCATACGTTAGCTACCCAACTGGAAGGAGGCATGACTTCCTATCAATCACAAATTATATTTCCCTTCATTGTTTTCGATGAGGATGACTTGAGGGACATTGCTCGTCCCCATGAAGATGCTGTTGTGATAGGAGTATCCATTGGGGGCAATGATATTAGACGAATTTTGGTGGACACCTTAGTTCAGCCAATATCCTCTTTTTAACTTCCTACAAACAAATGAAGAACCCAGTAGTAATTCAGCGTTCGAACAGGTCAATTGTGGGTTTCACTGGAAGCTCATCATATGTGATCGGGGAGTTTGAGGAGGAGGTTTTGTTGGGCAAAGGCCCTTTTAAGAAGATGGTCAGGATACTTTTTATTGTGGTGGATTGTCCCACTTGTTACAATGCCATTTTGGGGAGATCTTGGCTCTCTAGGATGCATGTTGTGGCGTCAAGAGTCCACCAATGTTTGAAATATACTGTACAAGGACACGTGGGAGTTGTCCGGAGCATTCAGAAGGTGGCACGAGAGTGTTATGCAACAGCACTGGCCCCTCAAACTTTGGGTGCAGTTCGGATCAGTGAGGATTAACGATTTGAGGGGCCCTCCGGGGAAGAGGGTGAAATTGATGACCCCAGAGATGACATCGGAATTAAAGGGTAAAATGTTAATTTTTTGAAAGACCATCAGCACGTTTTTGCTTGGTGCAATGCTGATGTAACCGGAGTACCAGTAGACATTATGTCACACCAGCTATTCGTCCGGAGGGATATAGCACCTGTTGTACAAAAGATGAGAGATTTTTCTAAAGAGAAAGCAGATGTCATAGTTCAAGAGGTCGACCGGCTTAGTAAAATGGGGCACATAAAGGAATCTCAAAACCCTTTATGGACAGCCAGTCCGATGTTGGTAAAGAAGAAAAATGGAAAATGGCGTATGTGTATCGATTTTACAGATCTCAATAGAGCTTGCCCAAAAGATCTATATCCAGTCCCCCTAATTGATCAGTTGGTAGACTCCACATCTGGAAACAAGCTATTGTCCTTTATGGATATCTTCTTCGGATACAATCAGATTCAAGTAGATCTGAAGGATCAAGAACATACTACATTTGTTACTGATAAGGGCCTCCATTGTTAGAAGGTGATGCCATTTGGATTAAAGAATGCTGGGGCTACTTATCAGAGGTTGGTGAACAAGGCTTTTGCTGATCAGATTGGAAGAAATATGGAAGTCTATATCGATGACATGATGCTAAAGAATGTGGACGAAGAGCTACACTTGGCAGATCTCCAGGAAAATTTTGCCAATTTGATGAAAGTAAATTTAAAATTGAATCCAGAGAAGTGTGTTTTCAGAGTACAGTCCGGAAAATTCTTGGGGTATGTGATAAGTGAGAAAGGAATACAGCCTGATCCAGACCAGCTTAATGCTTTGTTACAAATGGAGCCATCTCGGAATATTAAAGAAGTACAAAGATTGACAGGGAGGTTAGCTGCTCTAAACCGTTTTATCTTAAGGTCTTTGAATAGGTGTGCCCCGATTTTTCAAACTTTGAAAGGTATGAAAGAGTTTAATTGGTCTCCCCAGTGTGACCAAGCATTTGATGAAATTAAGAAACACTTATCCTCCCCTAAAACTTTGTTTAAACCTGTTGATGGAGAGACACTCTACATATACCTGGCTATGATTGTGCCCTAAGTGCAGTGCTAGTAAGGGAGGTGGATAATTATCCTCGACCGGTATACTATATCAGCAAAAGCTTGATTGATGCAGAAAAAAGATATTTGAAACTTGAAAAACTAGCACTCGCCTTCGTAATTGCTGCTAGGAAAATGAGGCCCTACTTTCAGTCTCATTCGATCATTGTCCGGACGTCTTTTCCCTTGAAAAACGTTCTTCAAAAGGCAGACATTTCAAGCAGAATGACCAAGTGGTCAGTGGAGCTGGGAGACTATGATATTTACTTTGCCCTTCGAACAGCAGTCAAAGCTCAAACTGTCGCCAACTTCTTGGTTGAATTCCATTCAGACAGAGGTACTAAGCAAGCAACCGGTGAAAAAGATAAAAAAAAAAGTATGGGTTATCCGGACTGATGGTGGATCAAGTACCATGGGTTGTGGTGCTGGGATATGTTTAACCTCTCTGTACGACGACAAGATGTACCAGGCTACATGTTTTGCTTTCAGGGCTTCCAATAATGAGTCTGAATATGAAGTTGTTATAGCTGGCTTGAAATTAGCTCTTATTTGTGGAGCCAAAAGGGTCAGGTTAATGAGCGATTCTGAGCTTCTTATCCATCATGCACAAGGTCAATCTGAAGCCAAAAAAGAGTAACTGGTTAAATACTTATTTGCTCTCAAATAAGTGGCACTTAATTTCAAAAACATCACCTATGAGCACATACCCCGAACAGAAAATACGCTAGCAGACTCTTTGGCAACCATAGCTTATACTGAGTCCTACCCTTGGATTCATGTGCTAGAGTGCCTATCCATTCAAATCAATCCGGATAAGGAAGAAGAAAGTTTGAATATACAAGTAAAACAACCCAAAGATTGGAGATTTCCTCTCCTCCAATATCTCTCAGATGGCATCTTGCCTTCGGAAAAAGCAGTAGCAAGGAAGGTAAAATACAAGGCTCGTGGTTTTGTCATCTTAAGAGACGTTATTTATAAAAAAATCCTTTAATAAACCTCTCTTACGATGTGTGGGGATCGAAGAGTCCCAAATAGTGCTCTCTGAATTACACGATGGTGAGGGATCAACACACTGTGGATTCAGGGCTCTAACTAGAAGAGTTTTGTTAGCTGGGTACTATTGGCCCTCCATAATGCAAGATGCCAAGGAATGGGTGAAGAAGTGTGATACATGCCAAAGATACAGCAATGAAATTCATGTTCCAGTAGTCCCTTTAGAGTCAATTTCTGAGCCAATACCTTTTGCTCGTTGGGGGCTGGATTTAGTAGGACCTCTACCCATGGCATCCGGAGGGTGCAGAACTATAATTGTTGCTATTAATTACTTCTCGAAGTGGATCGAAGCAGCCCCATTGGCAGGAACTACTTTGAAAGCTGTTATAAAATTCATCTTGTCTAACATTTGCAGATTTGGGGTTCCACAAAAGATAACTACCGACAATGGGCCACAATTCGATAACAAGGAGATGGAGAATTTTTGTGCCTCTAGAGGCATTCAACACTGCTTCTCTTCTCCTTTCCACCCACAGGCAAATGGTCAAGTTGAAGTGGCTAACAGGACCATCATGTCCGGACTAAAAAAGAATCTAGAGGGAGTTCCTGGCAAATGGCCAAGTATTATGGGCCTACTGAACCACTCCGGTTGTATTTAGAATGAAAACTATGTAAATATTTACTTGTTTAAAGTTCATGTAGATATTAGGGGGCATACTCTTTCCTACCCTGGTGGCGCGGGGAGATTTTAATGAGGTGTCCGGGCTTTTCAATAAAATTTGATGCCTTCTTGAAAAATCCAGAGTATCTCAATTGATAATCTCTTTGAATTTTTTTAAAGCAAACCGGATTGAATTGGTAAAGTGATGGCTAATTTAAACACTCTCACTTTAAAATACTTGTGACATAACTAAGGGCTGTCTGAACTTTAGCCATCATAGTTGGGAAATTATAAGACAATGCAAAAGTTGTGTAAAATAAAGTTACCTATTAAAAATATGTGAAATGCCTCGGCCACCCAAGGACTTTGAAGTTTCAAAGAAAAAGATTTGTTCGGACAAGGACCTGACACGATTACAAAAATGCCTTGGCCATCCAAGGACTTTAGTTCGAACACAAAAATTGAAAGATAATTGATACTTTAAGACTGAGCTTTCTCGGATGGCCCAGCCTCACTTGGTTTCTTCTTAGGATCATTGTTTTCCTCATCTGGACTCTTCCCGGTCCGTTCATCTTCATCAGTTGTGTCATCCCAACCACTGGAATAGTTCATCTTATCACCATCTGCCATCGTGTGGAATGAGATGTCCTCATACTCCACAAACCGTCATAGATTTCATAGTGTCCTCTTCAGATATTTCTCTTGGAAGAGCAAGACCATATTTGACTTGACTTCGGCATACCTTTCCTCCTGGGAGTCTATCACCTCATTGGTGTAGGCATCAATCCTAGCTTGGATTGTCTTCTCTTGCTCCTTTAACAAGTTAGCTTTTTCTTGCTTAGCCTTAGACACAGCATCCTCGAGTGAAGTCTTGACATTAGTTAAGGTCTGAATGATGTTGTCGTTGGCCTTCACCTCATCTTTTGAAGTAGAAAGATTCTTCTCCAAGTCAGAGTTGTTGGATTGAAGTTCTTTCACAACCCCCTCCGAAGTGGCCAGCTTGGTGGCCAAGTTCTCCTTCCCCTTTTTCAACTCCTCATTTTCTCTCTTTAATGCCTCGAGACTCTGCTTGACTGTAAGGAGGTTGCTGGACAAACTCTCCTTGTCATAATTGATTGTGTTGATGATGGCTGACTGGTTTCGCACTTGCTTCTCCAAGTTGAGCACCGGTTGAATATTGCTCAACAAGGAATGGGTCACCATATCCTTCTCTCCTGAAACAGAAAAATATTTACCATTGAAAGTGACCATGTTTGAACACCTTGGGGGGACGTAAGAGCCAGCAAAGTCATCATTCTCAAGGTCTCCGAAGTAAAGACCAATCCTTTGAAGGCCACTAATGTCTACCCCATCAATGTTGATGTCCCCTCCGGCAACCTCTCCAGTGTGAAAGTCCTCTCCGGTGTGGAAGTCACTTAGGATTTCATCTGCTTGAGTTGGGTCTGTTGGGTCGACCGGAGGAAGAGACTCCGAAGTCCGGAGGGAAATTTCATCTCCCTTTGAGGTTTTCTTCTTTTTAGCTTCCCTATCTCCACCTTTCGCTCCCCGTTTTCGATCTTTCCTGGGAGATTTTGGGGGGTTTTGGAGATCCAACTACCACTTTGGTACTCTCGTTTTCTACCACTTGTAGCAAAGCGGCATCAATTCTTCCTTGGTCCTGCTCCTCCTGGTTTGGTGGGACAGCTTCCTCAACACCACCTGGGTTGACCTCAACCACGCCTTGCTTAGCCTTGCCTTTCTTGCCCTTCATTTTGCTTGGGGATTTAGCTCTGCCCGGTAAGGCTAGTTTTCCATCCTTTGCATCTGTCTTCTTGAGAATTACCTCCGTACGGGTGGAGTGGTTAACTCCTCCCAAGACAAGTCTCTCCTGCCGGTTGTATTCCAGAGATGAGATCTTACCAAATTGCCTCCGGTGAAATAGTTGTGAAAGCGATTTCCCCATTTCTCAGCAGCCCAAGCATTTAGCTTGGTACAAGTAGTCTGCCCTTCCTCTAAGTAGTCATTAAACTCCTTCGGCAGCACTACCAAAGAACAAAGGAAGAGAAGTTGAACAAACAAACTTCTTATAAGAAAAGGTAAAAATATGTGATGAAGTATTTACCTGTGCTTTTCCATCTGCTGATAAGCATGCTTGGGTTGTCACCATCTTTAATCTTCCTCTCATTCTCCCAAGCACAACTGATAAATAAAAATTGAGTCTTCCAGTTCTTCTCCGACTCAAGCAGGTCATCCACCACTTTGTAATTATCGCCCACGTTAAGATGGTAGAAGGGGATGATGTGGTTCTTGCAAAGGCTAGCCACAGCAGCAAACTGCTCCATCGGAAGTGGGATTCTGGAGAGCTTGGAGGCTATGTGCAGTCCATGAGTGTATACCAAGCATTGGGGCTCAGTTGGCTTGGGCAGAGCTTTATCAGATGGAAATATCTGACGATCTCTGGGTCCAAGGGAAACCTAAGCCTCCAGTTGAATAAATCAGTGTAGAAAACTATCTCATTGAGCTTGCAATCCTCTGGCGTCTCCGGATCAACCGGTATCCTCACTTTAACATTTTCTGGGATCCCCCACTTTATCCGGATCCAGCCCAGTTCAGCTGTGTGAATAAAAGCATAATTGATCTTCTGCATGGCTAGCAGGTATTTTACACTCACTTTGTGGAAGCAAGGTCCAACTTTACCTACAAGGCACTCCGGCAGATCCGGGTGTTTTAAACATAGTTTCTCTTTGCCCTTGTTTTTCTTGACAATGGCAGCCTCACTCATCTGCCCGGAGACGTCGGTCTCGAAAGGGGCTTCTTCAACACTGTCCTCCATTACGTCTTCCATTACCATGGAAGGATTATCAGTTATTTTTGGGAGAGAAGTGCTAGTGGCTGGCTCAGTAAGCCCTCCGGATGGCTAAGCATTGCTTTCCTCTTGTGGTCTAGAGTCCGGCTGGGGCTCAAATCCGAAGGGTTCGTTTTGAAGGCTTGAACTGGTCGCCTCCAGACCGGACTTAGAAGGCATGGATTTTGGAGATTTTGACTGTAGAGCGACAACCTGGCCTTTTACTAGACGACCTCTTCGTCGATTTATCAGCTTTTCTGGGGAGATGTCAGCATCTGATCCCATGGCGATGAATGTGGAGGGTCTCCTTGTACTTGTAACTGCTTATTCTGGTTCAAGAATAGGCTCTGATTCCTGAACCGATGAGCCTGCGACTATTGGTGAAAGACTAGGTTGGAATAACCTTCTGGGTTTATAACTTCTACTTCTGGCAGAAGACGAACCTCGATCAGGCTCTGAACTTGGTGTTTCAGATTTGTCAATAGGAGAAACTGGGAGGCCTGCTGCAATGCGCCTTTCTCGTTCGACGCTTTGTGCTTTCTCCAACTCCGACAGATTCAACCACCCACCTTTTTACTAGAGCGTTTCTTGCTGTAAACATAAACTTACACTAAAATGCGTTTTTGGAGAAGAAAGGTAAAAGCTCTGAAGATTAGAAGTGAAAAAAGATGTTGAAGATGGTAAAACAGTGAAAAATGATTTAATTTATACTAAAGAGACAAAAGATACCTTGAAACCTAGGAGAATTCGAAAAGATAGAGTATTGATTAAAGACGACGCTGACATAACCAGCATTAATTGAAGAGGTTACTTTTTTAGGTTAGCGGGAGCGCCATTCTAGGAGAAAAACGGTTGGTGAGGCAAATCAGAAAGGGACACATGTCCCACGATCTCTAGCAGAACCTTTAAGCTTCTGAGATTCTTTGCCAATCCGGATAAATCCTTTACACAAATCGAAATCTGTCTGCACGTTGTTATGAGAACTCATGAGCTATTTTTTAGGTCTTGCCAAAGGCCTTCGAGCATAACCTAAAAAAGGGGCTACTAATGAGTCCGTATTTTCTCACCATTCACTATAGAAATCGGACAGGGGCAATTCGGATAAAAACCACCCACTGAACCATCCGAACAGGACTAAAGTATTAAAAACTAATCACTTTATGACTAAGCTAATTACCAACCTGCTTAATAAACTAATGGGTCTTTGAATTCGACCCGGTTTCATGAGTTTGACCTGAAAACCCATGAGGCCCATAATTAAGGGTATAAATACCCAACCACTTTTATTAATGAGGGTAATGAACATTTAATACAACCAGTCAGCTCAAATCTCTCACTACAAACCACTTAAACATTAAATACCTTTGAAACAACACACACTACCTGACCAAATTACCTTCAGACTGAAATAATCCACACTAGTCGTCATTGTCGAAACTCAACATAAAAACTTTGAAAGCTTCCAGATGATTATCTGGGTCTTTCCGTCATACTTTTCAAGCTTAGAGATGTCAAAACGCTTCGGGAGGTTTCCTGAAAAATCTCATCTGATAATGGAGACGACCTCCAGTTATTCCCGATGTTGAAGGTCCTTCCTCCTAAGCCTTTTGCTCGACTTGTGAACAAACCTTCATCAAGTGGGTTGGCAAATTGACTCCTCACTTTGTAACCCTGTGACTGGCTTACTGATGGAAATTGGAACTGAGGACCGATCACCTGCTCTCTGTTGAAAGTAACTGTTCCGATTTTTTCAGCTGATGTGGGCGTTATTTTGTTGATGCTAACTCCCTGAGGTTCGACCATTTTAGCGCGCGACGAGTTTCGCTTTTTGAGCTCTCTTTATTTTATCATCATTTTATCTTTCCTGAAGCGTCGGAAATCCCGGACCGGGGAAGAGGACTCACTCAAATCCTCTCCTGAAGAAAATTCGTACTCCAACCTGGATCAAAATCCAGACTTCTTTCGTGCAACCTCGTCGATCCTCCTCGACCGACTCCTGCCCTTGAAAAATTCCACTTTTTCTTGACCAGCACCGCGTCGAACCTCTTTCATTTCTTCATCTGATCGTTCACTTCAACCATCCAACCGACCTTTCTTTTCAGCCAAAGCAAAATCCCTCTCAGCATTAAGCTTAGCAATGTCATCTAAAAGTTGTTGCTTAGTCATTATTAAGGTCGAGCGGCTGCTTCGGCCCTGATTTCCATCATTACCTAGCAGCTCCTCAGAATTCTGACCCTCTGAGAATGAAATCTCCTGGTCATACCCTTTCTCCTTTGCCTTTCCTTTCTTAGCCTCGGTATTCATTCGTTAACTTTTCTTTTCGTAAGGTCGAGATTTTGGGAACTTAATCTTCGGGTATCTCTTGTTCCTATAGACGGCGCCAATGATAAGTGTCAGAATATTTAGGGTGGTTTATCAGGAAACGCGTCAAAGGTGTCAGGCTAGAAAGTACAAAAGTTTAGAGAGAGAAAGTAGTCAAAATCAAGTACTAATCATTAGAAAGTCTTTTTTGGGGGGACAAAATCTTTCTTTAAATAGTGACGGTTGTGGGACCCATGGTCACATGCCAAACTTATTCTAATTACATTTTACCCCCTTCATTTGTACTTCTGTTATTTATTTCTTACTTTACAATTAAGTCTCTGCATATACTTACATTATAATGTAAGCCCTATATTTCACTTGGTATTTTATGCCCTTATTAGTCTCGAAATAGTTAAATGAGATCATGCAAAGATACTTTTAAAATTAGCGTGTAAGCTTTGTCTTGAGACAAAAAATAATTTTATGTCTGAAAAATAATAATATTTTCGGATGAGGCTATATTTTACTTAATTTGAAGGTTCAAACCTAACATAAGTTTTTGTTTATGAAAAATTATTATGGTTCAGTCCCCGTCGTTGATATGGCATTTAGATGACACACCAAATATTTTGTAACTTACTTTTGAGATTAGTATTTTTTTATGTGGTTACGGTATATCACTTTTTAATCCATGGTGAAAGCTTTCTGAATTAAATAGTAAATGGTCAAAAATCATGTAATAAATCGAATATGCCAATAAATAAAAAGATATATATTTAAAAAATGCAAGTTTTGGAATCAATTGCATTTTTTAAAATGTTGTTGATTTCTAGACTATAACCAAAGATTATATTTTTGAAAAAAAATGCAAAAAATTCTAAAATCAACTTTCCAAATTTACCGACAATTTTGAAGAAAAAAATGCAAAGGATTTCAAAATCCAGTCTCTCAATCAACCAATAATTTTAAAAAAAAAAATTGGAATTGTCTCGGAATCGACGGTTTATAGCATCCCCAACAAATACGCTAATTGACAGTTTAAAGTAAATTTAACTATTATATATGATTTTTTTCTTTCCAACAGATTCGCTAAAAGACTATCTATATTTAGCTTAAATTATGGTAGGTATATTTGTGGTAGCACTTACACAATAGGTAAAAGTTTATTTGTTACTTCATTGTTTTTTCTCCTATGGATTGACAACTAACTTAAATATACCTTATCAATTGGAAGAAAAATATAATATTTAAATTTACATTACCTAAATACTATCTATATTTACTTAAAAAATAGAGTATATGTTGGGGATGCTTTTATTTTTTTAAAAAAAAACATATAGCACTCTAAAAATGTTAGAAGGATTGTCTTGTCTCAGAAATTATTTTAGTTTTGTAATATGTGTCATCCCTCTTGGTAATGGTGGTAGATATCAAACATATAAAAATACAATGGGAATGCTACTTGATAGCATTATCCTGGTGTAATGTAATTATTGTGCTGGTTCATTTGAGAGAGAAAAAGAAAGAGAGAGAAAAGAGGTATGGAGAGAAAAACAAGAAATGGGGTAGAAGACGGAAAGAGAAAAGTTTCTCCTCTCACTTGAATAAAAAATATGAGTAAATTAGATTAATATCCGTATATTTATATAAGGTAATTTTTACCTAAATAAAAGAAATAAATCAAGAACTATAGAAGAAATAACAAAAATCATGGAGGAAATAATGGTACCGTACTAGGAATATCTCCGCTCAGTCTTTGGTAGAGTCAATCAGTGTATGTGTCTCAGTGCTATGTGTCTCAGTTGCTGAGTATACTTCTCACACTCAGCCAAGATTCTTCTTTTAATGCAAGCATTCACAAGATGTTACTGGCAGACGCTCCATGGTACAAACAACACCTACTTTACCAGACGTCTCTTGGTTCCCTTATGGTGATAATTCTGATAAGACCTGTATGATATAACCTGTCTAAGCTGAGGGATATTTATCTATATACGAATTCCCTCGTAATGTTGGCGAACATAGCTCCTGATGTCATCATTTGAGTGCATATGCTTCGCAAAGACTTGCCAGCGTTTTTACGCAAGTTTAATAAACTAGCAGACTTAGAAATGATAAACAGCTAAAGAAAAGCCCAAACGTGACTTTGTAACTACATTTTTCAATGTCCGTACTTTTAGGGAATGTGACTCAACTAGCAAGCTGCTTCTAGTCGCGTGAGAAGACTTCACAAGAGAACAAAACGACACTGCCCACCACTCACTATCAACAGTTTGAAGATCATAGATCCAGATTTTCAAACACATACATACGGTGCACCAATAAAGGTCACACTCCTCCTGCCATACTCAACCCTTGTGTTATAAACCTGGACACCAAACAATCTGCCAATGATGAAGCAACAACATATCAACAACCAGATCATGCACCTCCTGTTATCATCAAACCTCATGGTATGAAAATTAGGCCACCCAACCACCAGTCAGCAGTGCAATATCGACAGCTAATAGTCCAAATCTTTCGATCATTAACCCTCGGAGTTATGAATCCATGGATTCAAAAACCTATCACAGTTAACCTTCAAGGGTCAGATTCACAGTAGTGAACCATAATGGGGATAACCATCAACCAATAGCGTGATAGGCTGGAAGCAAATAGTAGAATGCTATCATCCAACAACTCATTCTTTTAGCATGCACAAATGAAAGCTCTCAGCTCTCAGCCCTCAGCCCTCAGCCTCTTAGCCTTTATCCTGGTGTACATTCTTAAAATAAGTAAAATTAATTAATTTTTGTTTAGAGACTAAAAAATTTCTTTAGATATATTTTACAAAAATACTTTTCTTTTTTTGCCAAAGTTTCCTGTAATGGAAAAAAGAGATGACCAATTAAAAACCGTGCCACCTTTTACTTATTATAACAATTTTTTGACATGTTGAATCAAAATTAGTTGAGTCAGATTGCATTATTTGGTGATAGCAAAACAAAATCACCACAAGCTGAAAAGAGAGACAGATAGTCGAACAATATCAAGTAGTGATGGAAAAGTAACTTAAACCTTGACATTTCATACGTCAAGCACATTAGGTGTAAACAAGAGTACAAGAGAATAACTAAGAGATGACATTCATATTTTATGTTATATACGTAATTTTTTGGACATTTAAAACTGACATTTATATTTACCAAATATTCTCTTAATTATTTGTGTATACACAAAGATTTCCGAGGATTAAGTTCCAAATCTTCGGATATCTCTATGATAACTAACAGAATATTTGGTAAATATAAATGATAGTGTCCAAGAAATTACGTATGTATCATAAAGATGACATGCTATTCTAACAAAACAAGTATAGGTTTTCTTTAGATTTGTTTAGCAACCACAGGTGAGTCATAATAACACAGAAAAGAAAAAGTTTCCATACTCTGTCGTCTAGAACTTTACCAGGGTGATCCTTTAAATCAACAAGCCTCTGGCCCCTGACTAGGGACATGTAACTTCAGTAACTGCATAGCAACATTAAAGTCAACATCAGGGTCATAGACAAACCATTAGTGTTCTCTAAATAAACATAAGAAGAGTGGAAAAGTTGAACACTAAAATTATCCAATATTAATTTGGCATCTTAACCGGAATACAATTTTGTATACAAAAGTACCATTTTGCATTGCAGAATAGGGATGCGAAGGGGGATAGTATGAGATATATCTCCTGGGATTAGCCTAAATCATAAACCAGCTTTGTGATCATGCCTTATAAACAAGGGATTCGGAAGTTTCAAAGTTTATCCTAGCTAAGTGTAGTCCATGTCAAAGCCAACAACCATAATATTTTTCATGAAGTAGTGTGATGATTATAGCTTGTGAACGAGTTATTCCCACAAATTCTTTAAGTTATTCGCAACTGAGCAGACGACAAATTTCAATCCTATCCTTCCAGACCTCATCGACCATCTTAGCGCAAGTTTGGAGCAACATTTGTTTCTCTTTGACTGAGACATGCTGCTAACATTGTTCTGCAACACCAACACCCTAGAGTCAACACCCATTGTGGTATGTCTGCTCATATGTTTTCAGTCATTCAGGCATCCATATAAGTGTCCAATCATCACTAGCATCCATTTAAGTGTCCAGTCATCACTATATTGTGTTTCTTGCAAAATGAAGAAATAAGGGTCAAACTTGTACAGAACAATTAAAATTGTTTGGATAGGAGAAAACTCTCCACCGTTTCCCCGGAGTTTATCTTCGTCTACACAATTTATTTTCCTTAAGCTAACAAACAAGAGCTTAAGGGTTAACCAACCATCACAAAAAAATTTAAATAAGAGAATTCAAAGTAAAAGAAACATGAATCATGTTTCACCAACATAAGCATATAAATAACTCCTATTCCTTATGCTGTTTATTACATGTGTTGCACTTGTGGCAAAATCTGCTCATGCAGAGTCTCACCTTTGGATTTTGAAATAACTAAGTACGCAACAAATTATTTATCATAGTTGTTGCAAATTGCTTGAGTAGGTACAGATTTAACTCCTTGTCTTTTTTCCACAAGACATCAAAGTGAGTAGTAGTTGGTTGTTCACTTAATTGCCAACATAAGATTTTGGACTGTGCTTAACAATAATCAAGTTTTTACTATGATGTAGGTAAAAACCTTTTTAGACTCACGTTTAGAGCAAAATACAAGAAGGGTGGTGCAGACTATTAAAAGCAACCAACTTCAACTAAACAATCACATAACATAAGCATGAAAATAATGACATTGAAACTCAAAGCAGAAGTAACACTCATTCAATAAACAAGTAATTAAATTTTATTTTGATTTTGTAAATATAATCGCCTACCCACATGCCAGAGCAACAGGCATCCTCTATTGAATTCAGCTATTAATATCACAAAGATGAGGCAGGCAAAGCATATTCTCACAAGCATATTCTCGCATTGTGTATCTATGTTTGTTGAGTTCTCATAAAACTAGTAGTTCCAAGTAAAACGATCCCTAGTTCTGCCTATACGCAATATAGTTAGCCAAAGCAATCAAAGGAGCAGCCTTTCTAGAATCAAACCTAGAAAGCTCTTGTCGAGCATCTTTGTTCAACTTCTCTGCAAACTCTCTTGATTTCTCCAAACCAAGCAGTTTAGGATAAGTCACTTTATCAGCCACTAAATCTTTCCCTGCTGTTTTCCCTAATTCTTGAGATGATTTAGTCACATCAAGAATATCATCCACCACCTGAAACAACAATCCAATACTCCTCGCGAATTTTCTGAGTCTTTCGATATCTTCATCACAACCACCGCCAAGAATTGCTCCTAAAACCACCGACGCTTCCAGCAGCACGGCAGTTTTATGCACATGGATGAACTCCAACTGCTCTAAGCCCACGTTGTCTAGACCCTCGCTGTTTAAATCCACCACCTGACCAGCCACTAGACCTTCTGATCCAATTGCTTTGGCCAACTCCCCCACTGCTCGAACAACCCTAGCAGGAGAGGCCTCCGTCGTGGCAACTGTCATGTGCTCAAACGCGAATGAGAGAAGGGCATCTCCAGCCAACACGGCAAGTTCCTCTCCAAACACCTTGTGGTTGGTTGGTTTTCCACGGCGGAGATCGTCGTTGTCCATACAAGGGAGGTCGTCGTGGATAAGGGACATGGTGTGGATCATCTCGACAGCGCAAGCGGCGCCCATCGCAGTAGACTCGTTTCCTCCAACAAGCTCGCAAGCAGCGATACAAAGAACAGGCCTGACCCTTTTACCGCCGGCTAAGAGAGAGTACCGCATAGCCTCATGGATTTTTTCGGGGTGACGAAGCGGCACCGCCTTGTCTAAAGCGTCATTGACAGAGTTAGCCTTTTCGAGCATGTAAGATTTAAAATCAAAGGTAGGAGTTTGATTCTCTTCATTTTGCAGAGTGTCTTCTCGAGTCAAAAGAGAAGACACGGGGCTTTTAGACAACTTGAAAACCGAAACCGAAACCGGAATCTGTTTGGTTGAGAAAAATGGGGATCTACGTACAGTTACAGATCTGGATCTGGTTCTGGTTCCATGGTTGAAAACAGAACATGTGTTAATCAAAGAGCTTAGATTCACTGTGGCCATGGTGTTCTTTTTGTTAGTTTTTTTTTTTCGGTGCGTTATGGTGGAGAACGAACTTGAATTTATGAGGATTGACAAAATAGATAATCTGAGCATTAAATAGAAAAAGAAATATCCATACGTTTAACTTCTTCCAAAAACAACAATCTTCCAAAGAAACTTTTGAAGATAGGATTGTGAATATAATTCGAGCCAAAAAAAATATAGAAAATTCATTTATATATTGACATGTGTGTTGCGCATATTGGTTGGTGTTTTTAAATCGAGTAGAGTGTTGATTACCTACGTGATTTGATTCTATAGATACCATGATTGGAGAACGGAGACCTATATCGCCTACCAACTCTCTTTATTTTTCACTAAAATCATGTATAATATGGGTAAACTGTAATAAATTTTATTTAATTTTGTTTGAATTTTAATTTAAACAAGGGCAAAATGTTGTTATTGGTTGGTGAGTTCGAGTATTCATGAAAATCAAATTATAATGTTATATTTTTCTTTTGTTTAGCTTTGAAGATTTTTTATATTAAAATTTTATGTGTTTTTAGTGTAATATATATATATATATATATATTAATATTTTATGATTTATAAGATTATAATTTAAATATGAGACTGAAACTGGATAATAATGTTTTGTTTATAAGTATATTGTGAATTGTATTTTTTATTTTTAAAATATAAATAAATAATAGTTTATTTGAAAAAATTAAAACAAACATTTTTATTATTTTAAATATATATTTAAAATAATCTCAATGAAAACAAATACAGAACAAAAATATTATCTATTTAAAACTTTAAGTTCCACTCAAATAATTATTTTGAAATTCAACTAATTTAGCAATGGCTGGCTACCTATTATTTAGTAGTTTTTTAAAAGGTAATTTACCCATAATTAGTCCAAACAAAATATAGATTTTCCTTTTCATTAATTTTCGACCTTTTCCATTTTATTTTGTTCATCTTCGATTATTTATGGATTCAAATGTGATTTTCGTCTTTAATTTTTGGTATTTTTTTATTTATTTCGAGTTATTTTGTTATAGTTAGTTATGATGATTTTTTTATTTCATACATTCATATAATTGTTTTGAAAATTACATGATTTAGGTACGAAATTATGTGTTAACTAATTGTGATATTAGTTATAGATAGTTGTGTAAAAAGGTTGCAAAAGTATATTGATGGTTGCGTAAAAGGGTTGTGAAATTACTTTTATATGTAGTTGCTTAAAAGAGTTTCGAAATTACTCTGTATTAGACACCGTCGATGTAGGGGCCAGAGGGGTGCTGGCCCCGCTTACCATAAAATCAGGATTAATTTGTATATTTTATTTTGGGATAGTATATATTTTTAAAGAAAATTTTAAATTAAAAATGTGAAATAATTATTATTTTTATGAAAACTTTAATTTAAAAATATGAAATAATGGCTATTTTTAAGGGAAATTTTAAATTAAAATCTAGGACAATAGTGTTTTTAAGGAAAATTTTAAGTTAAAAGATTTATAAATTGAAAGATGTATTCCGCATATGCGTCTGCATATCAATCTCTTCCATATTAGAACCACATATAAAACTCGATTGATTCTGTAAGTGTTTTTTTTATTCAATTTATTTTTGCAATAATTTGTTTTGATTTATTTGGTTTAAATTTTCTCTCCTAAAATATATTTTTTTATCTTTGTCTTCTTCTGTTGTTCTACATTACTAATTTGATTTAAAAATTAATTCATCATGGTTTATCACAGAGATATTTTAATTAAATAAATTAAAAAAAAGGAGAAATAAAAAATATAAAAAAGAAGATAAATATTTTAATTATATAGATTGAAAAAGATAAATATTTTAATTAAATAAATTAAATAGAGATGATTTTACTAAAATAAATTAAAGAATGTGAAGATTTTAATAAAATAAGTTAAATGAAATGGAGAAAACGAATAACATATGCCTTAAATAAATAATAAATAACATTGATAACACAAATTCAAAGTTACAACTTAAATATTAGTTTGGTACATTTATTTATTTATTTATTCAGCAAATTTGTACATTTAAATAACAATTTTCATTTATAAAATAATTAATTTTATTTTTAATATGCTTAGACGGATTATATATATTAAAATATGTTTTTAATTTTTTTTATAAAATAATTTATTTATATTATAAATTATGCTTGATACAAATTTGATTTTATTTCTATATATTTTTTATATAAATATTTTGATTTGTTTCCATATTTTTTTTTAAATATCATTTACATAACAAATTTGATTTTATTTAATCTATTTTCAAAAATATATTTTATATAATAACTTTGATTTTTTTTAATATCTTTTAAAATAATATATTAAGAAATATTAAGATTTATTGTTAAATATTATTTTTATATGTAATAAATAATATATTAATATATATTTAAAATACCTTAAGGTAGTTGTATACAATGAGAAATATTTTTTAAAAAAATAATGATTTAAAATTGATAATAAAACCATTTTACGACGAAGGAATTGTGTATAATGAAGTTTATAAAATTCTGTTTGGCCATTGTGTAATTAGGAACTCCATTTAGTTGTGAATTACATATATTTAGGTTACATAATAACTATTTCTTCTTGTGGGTTTAGGGTGCGGATTTATGTGAAAGTTGGGTGCCAAAATACAAACAAAATATATTGTAACTCAAACATAAAAATCAAAAATAAAAAACAACTTAAACATACAAAAACATAGAAACTAAAAACAAACTTTGAAGTCATTTTTTTCTCACAGAAGAATATTTTTATTCTTCAAACTCGTCTTCTTCTTCTTATTCTTCAGACTTTTCTTCCACTTTACTAAATTTTCTCTCTTTTTCCCACAAGTCGGATAAGGATCGTTATTTGGCTCATTTTTATCTCTAAAATATATAGAACATTGTGGAGAAAAATCTTCACCAACAAAAAATAAAATTTCATCACGAGAAGAAGATGAAAGGTATTCTTTTGTGGTTGTCATTTTTTTGTTTTCTTGCAGTTCTGGTGAGCTATCTAATAGTGATAAATAATGGTTGAAACAGAGTCATCGTCATTGTAAACAATAATTATATGATCCATTTTGAAATAATAAAGTTTTTTTGTATGAAAGCCTAATGAAAGTGTAAACTGAATTTATAGATGAAAAGTTTAGAACCATGCGCTCAGTAATTAAAGTTTGCTTCTTTTTTGTGAACTAACTGTTTTAGTTATCGTCATATTGATGATAATTTATCTACTTTTGTCAAATTAAACAACTAATAACCTAATAAAACATTACTAACCAGTTTAAATTTTGATGGGATAAAATATGTGAGAAGATAATAATTGATATTATATTAAAAGTTTGGAAAAAAAATTTTAAGCTATGAAAGTAAAGATTTGTTAGTTGGGTGTGAAATTACGTTATATTAGGTTATGAAAATAGAGAGTTGTTTTGAAACAATACTAGTGTAATTGGTTATGAAATTACCTTATGATGGGTTGCGTAATTACATTTTAATTGGTTGCGAAATAACAATTTTGGTTGTGTAAATAGACATTTGTTATGAAAAAATACAATTGTAGTTGGGGTGTGGAATTTTGTGAATTTCTGTTGTGAAATAAAAATATATAAATAAATGATAAAAGAAAATTAATACTCAAAATAAACAAAAAATATATTTTAGAGATATACAACCTTTACAAAAAGAATATAGTTAAAAAAAACTAAATGTTTTATGCCCTTTCATTTTATGTAAGATGTTTATTTGAATGGGTTTTATAATAACTTGATTTCTTTTATCAGTTTTTAACATAGTTTTGAATACTAGCATTAATTTCCAGTTCTTCAATTCGTTTAATGACATCTTTATCTAAATCCATATCTTGTGACTGCAAAATAAAAAGTAATAAAGGTTTTTCAAACCGTGGTAGTGTAATTACATACAATTGTGTTGTGAAAATACATCTTTCGATGGGTTAACATGGTTTCATGATTGTGAGTAACTTGGTTGCGTAATTGTGAGTAATTTGGATGCGAATTTAGTTTTTTAGTGGTGAAAAATAAATAAAGTTATATGTTGTAATAGATTCTTCAAATCGTTTAATTCTTCCCGAGCATTCCTTATTTCTTATGCAATCTGATATGTATCTATAGTTCCTGATGTGGAGGATACTAATTCATTTTTTATTTTTTTACCTACATTACAAAATTAAAATACGTGTAGATTAGTATTGAACTAACTATTAGTTGGTTGCGTATATACGTATAACTCAACTGTGAAAAAAAACAATATAGAACCCTTAAACAGATACGCGATTAGTTCTCATGTTGCTAATTGTATTTTTGTTAGTTTAAATAGGTACACAAATCATCAGAACCAAATACAATAGTTGAAATATTAAAGATGAAATAGAGTAATTTCATTATGAAAACCTGATTTAGTAGTTTCTTTCATTGAAATTTATCGTAAAATCTTTATTTGAGATATTTGAGGGTTTTGATTTAAGAGAGAAAGAGAGTCGCGGAGAAGATTTGATGTTATCTTATTCTAACCATCTAGGTATGGTATTTTTAAATAAATTCTTCTAAACTTTTGAGTACTTAATTGGCTGATTGGCTAATATTAACGGGTCAGACTATTTACACCCTTATATGTGACCCTATAGTTCTTGTACGAGCAACGAGGAATGACTACTTTTAACTGTCTAAAGCATATGTTATCATTGGCCCAAACATCTCTTGACATTAGTCGAGGATTATTCTTTTGAACTGGACATAGGTTGAAGTTTTATCTTCACAACCGAATCTATTACAACTAAAAATGCGAATCTTGGTTTGAGTCGAGCAGGTTCGACCCGATCCGGTCGTACCCAGTCGGGGTTCGTCTAGCTCGAATCCATAACACCTCAAATACAGGTATTAAAATTAAGGTTCGTAGACATATGTCGAGTAAGGGTATCAAAACGTATTTAGTTTGACCTAACCCAAAAAATAAAAAATATATAAATAATTATAATATATAAGCAAATATATACAATTTACTAGGTTATATTCATCATTCACTAGATAGTAAACATGTTGGGTTTTACAACTTTGGGCTTCAAGTTGTAAAGCCTATAAATTAAGGGGCTTTGGTTTTTGCATTTCTTATATGAGGGTCCATAATACGCGGATCCTTATATGAGGGGTCTCAAAACATTTTGGAATTTTAAAAGACCAACTAATGAATGAAGTCATTTTATTAGTTGTTAATGATTTTACATTCATGGGTCTTAAATTCATAGTCAATGACTCTTGTAGAATATTATTCTTCTTTAGTATATTGAAGATGATATAAAACCCTTTAGTTTTATTTTGACATTGTAACCAAAAAAAAGATTCACATAGTCCGCTCTAATAAAAATGATTTGCAACAGGTCCAGAGACGTAAGCATAAGTAGTTGAACTCTGTTAACAATTTGTATGTGTTCTATTTTACGATTATCTTTTTGTATTTTTTCCACTAACATGATTACATGAAAGTCTTGTTTCCCTAAATAGTCGATGCTCGCCCTCATGATATTTTTATCGGTTTGAGATATGCAAAATCTGGTAACGTATCTAACATATGTAATATGTATAAAGTGAGTAATAAATATAATATATTGAATATGTGTGGTAAATCATATATGCAGTATTTTTGGGTAAAATGAACGAAGACAATTACATCTAATGACATATAATGATATATGGTGGATCTAGAGTTATCACATGTCTATTTTTAAAACACTCGACGTCCATCAACCTATTAAGGGAATTTCCACAAGTTCTAATGATGGATAGTGATAAGGGGAGAAAATATGGTGAAGAATAAGTTTTAATATGATGAAAAAATGTTTAAATTGATGTCATTAAATGTCAAGGACCAAACTAAAGCAAACAAAGGGTTGAAGGGGTCATATGTAATAACTAGTAAACTTATTTATAAATAGTAAATGAGTAAGGTGAGAAGATCCATTTATGAGACAGTAAATATGTAAATTCAGAACTTACCTCATGTACTATGTAAATGACATTTCCTTTTCGGGAAAATGGTTAGATGATTAGTCAATATTTGCTACATTTATTCTTTTTGACTATTTTTCTCTCTACTCATTGAGTTTCTCTATGTAAATATCCGCATACGAACATTTATGTGATAGATGCTTTCATACGAACATAGTTTTAACAGGATTAATAACTAAGAGATATCTGAATTCATCAGATAGTACTTAAAATACCACTAAATTATTTAGATTACATCAACGAGTTTAACATTTTGCATTGCATTTGTTTTTATGGATATAGATAAGTTGACCAACTATACTTTCGAGTTGGATTGAGTTACGTTGCTACTATAAAAATAGAGTGCACATTACCGAACATTATGGTGACATATAAGGAATTCTCGTTAATAAGCATAATTGATAAGATATTTTTAGATGCGTGATACATAGTATACAAGTGACATATAAACATAAATATTCTAGACAATAAAAAGAAATTCTTTCCTGAATGAAAAGTATCCGGCGAGTTTAAGATGTTTGGAATAAAATTGTGTATTTGGCAACCGATTTTGAGTTATAGTCAAACTTAGCGACCATGAAATATAAGGTTATATGCTATATGAAATACTTAGAGTATACTGAAACATTTTGACTTAAACTTTATGACAATGCATGACCGTATGTGAGGCAAAACCTAATGATGTAAATTTGTAACAAATTGCCTTCTTGTTCGACATCTGAATGGAAGCTCAAATCTCAACATAGTAATTGTATGGGCATATTATCAAACCGGCAATAATTTCTTCAAAAATTCGTTGGATTACATTATGAAAGTAGTAAAACACAATAATTATGAGGATATCCTCACAAAAAATACAATAATATTGACCTATAAAGACGTAATCGACGCAACTACAGCTAATTTCGACCATTGGACGGATACTATTTTTACTATATAAGCAATTAATTTTGACTAAAATGATCGAAATTAAATTTTATTACACCTAATTTTTAATTACACTCGTCGGGTTTCGACGAAATCCCAACCATAAAATCGATGAATCATATTTTTAAATTTATCCAAATCCAATCTAAAATTACAAATTTTAAATATATAGATTAACTAGTAAATGAAAATTAAAATGGACCAACATTATAAAAAACTGAAAAAAATATATATTTAAATCTAGACATAAGTTTAAAGCTACCAAAACTTTGAACAATGGAATTTCAATATTAAATAAATAAATGAGAATATAACGATTTTTTTTATATATTTTAAACTTAAAAAATATAAATAAATATTCTATTTGAATGTATTTACGATAATGAAAAGTTTTAAGGTTTGAAGTTTATAAAATTAAAAAAATGAAGATATTTATAAAATCTATATGTTAAGATTAATATAAGATATGTAGAAAACCGTTTTTAATAATTTGAATTTTATTTTATTGTCATGTTATCACAATCACCTTATTGTCGTAATAATAGAAATAGTAAAATAATAACAATAACATAGTACATTGCTCTAAAATAGGTAACTGAGTTGGTGGAACGAGACATGTTCGAATTTGTTTGGATTCGTTCTTTTGTGTAGTTTACTTTTTTATATTGGTTTGTATGCTATTACGTCAGAAGGAAGATTTAGCTTGTGCACACTCGTTCAGTGACGGCTGCATATTTTTTTCAAAAAAAAAATTAAAAAAAATACTATAACACAAGATATAACTAATACTTCTTCTGTTCCACGTTATTAGTGGTTTTAGAAAACAGTTAAAATTCCATTTTAAATGCCACTTATGATATCAAATGCAGCCGTTATTTTACTTTGACCAATAATATATTATTGTTTGTTCTTTTATTTAATTAAAAAATCTTTTGACCAATACCATTAGATTGTTTCTAATACTCTCTCTGTCTCAAAATATTAGTCGTTTTAAGGTCATCCAAGGGTATTAAGGAAAGTTATGATTACTCCTCTTTTCCTTTAAAAAGCAAAAAAAATATAATTGGTGAAATCTAATAAATAATATTAAATTTTGCATTGATATGTGAGAACGACATTTATTGTGGGACAAAATTGATTTCCTAAAACGGCTAATATTTTGGGATAGAAGAGTATAGGGCAAGAAAGAAAAAACATAATTGCATTTAGGGATTGACTAAATTAGGGCCCTCAATGATAACCAATCCCAAAATTTTAACGTCGTCTTTTACCCCGTCGGTTGAGACCTTCTCCACCGGCGGAGAAGCTTACCCCGGCGGGTGAAACAGCTTTTCCGCCGGGTGGGAGGGTCTCAACCGGCGGTTGAAAAAAGTTCAACAGCCAGGATAAAGGTAAAATTGTAAAACTTCAAAAAATCCTTTTTTTGGGTGGTTAACATATTTTGGACCCGAATTTAGACAAATCCTTGCATTTATTGGCTTCTTCGACCCTTATTGTGGAACCGAGGAAATAATATTCTGTCGGAATTAGGGTGCGCGTGATACCGCCTTATTCTTCCGTAGATGTAAAAAATTTCATTCTTCGCTTACACATATCTTAACCAATAAAAATCGTAGCGATATTAGCAAAAGTCAAATTTCAACACATTCTGTAGGCTAAGACCGCAAAGAGTGATCAGCAAAACAGCAGCAGAACTCACAAATTCGTGAAATATCGAAAAAAGCGACGTGGACACTATACCCAATTCGAAACAGAATTCATCCATACAATTAAAACCCACCAATAACAAATATGTCAAAAAAGAAAAAGTCCACAACACAATGTGTTGAAATGCGTGCCAACACACACGATGGAAGTCTAAAAAGTTATTCTAATAATATTTCTAACAACTGTATTAGAAATATAGGAAGAATATTCAGAAGAGACTTGTTTTATATTTTTAGTTGTACCACTAAACTCGAAAAGATAATGTTAGGATAGCGGTCAAAGTCCTACATCCTACATCCATTAAACATAGAAAAGATAAATGGTATATAAGTAAGAACCTATCTCAATTAGTATGAGGTTTTTTTGGTAGTGGACCAAATGCAAAACTGTGAGGGCCTTCGGGTGGCAAAGCGGACAATATCATACTAGTATTGGGATCGGTTGTGTTCTTATTTATATACGGAGGTGGAATATGTGGACCGAAACATGAGAAGTTAAACGCCATGCTCAATGTGATATGTTCTAGATATCCTAGTTCGGAGTACCCATGGCTCATCAAGCAGTGGTACTTCATTAGAGTGGGGAGCTCAATGTGATCTGTTCTAGAGATCCTAGTTCGGAGTGTCCGTGGCTCATCAAGCGGTGGTACTTCATTAGAGTGGGGAGTGGCGCTAAGAAACAAGACATAGTGGTCTAATATGAGGTGAACAGTAACATCCGTAGTGCCTCTATGAAACAAGAACATCCGTAGTGCCTCTATGGTCAGGTAGTCTTCCAACCTGATTAGAGTGGGCGGATGAAAGTCAACTGAGAGGAGGCTAATGTGGTACTTTGTTCTAGATGAGGATTTATTAGGGTGGCGACCAAAATCCGACATCCCATGTCGGTTAAACATGGGAAGAATCAGTGGTATATAAGTAAGAACATATCTCAACTCGCATGCAAAAACAAACAATATCATACTAGCGTTCAGATCGGTTGTGTTCTTACTTATATACGCAACACATATACACAACCGAAAAAAAAATTCAAACAAATAGTTCCAAATATAAAGAAGAGAAAAAAAAAGTTGGATTAACAGGTTACCTTCTTTGCACACAACCCAAGCTAGAGATTTCCGATTTCAGTCTATCAACTTGGCTGTCCTTGCCAAAGAAAAACTATACAGACAAAAATACTAGCATTTTAGTAGAGTGACGGGTAGAGGTGTCAAATAGTTCTGGAACCGCGGTTAAAAGCTGAAGATCTGTTTGTAAACCGGCGGGTAAACTGTTTAACTGACCCATTAGAACTGCAAACCGGAAGGACCGCAAACTGTTAGAACCGCAAATCGTTAGGATCGCAAACCGCCAGAACTGCAAACCGCCAGAACCGCATAAGGAGTAAACCGCCAGGACCGCAAACCGTGATTTATTTATAAATATTATAAGTGTTTTAATTATTTTGTAACCAAAATCATATCTTAAGTTATATTTAAAAAATATTGAGATATTGTATATGATTATAAAATTATTATTACATTTTAGTTAGTATTAATTTGTTTTGGTTATTAATATTTTAAGTGCTGTAATTATTATATACTCTAAAATTTTAAATATCACTTATGTTATTATTATATTTTGAATATTACATTTTGATTACTATTGTGATTTGGTTTTAAATATTACAAGTGTTCGTTATTATTTTTTAAACCAAATCGTCATTTTATCATGGTAAAAGATTACAAGTTATATTGTTATAATTTTAATATTACATTTTGAATATTATTATTATGATGTTTTTTTTGGTGAATGAAAACTTAAATTAATTAGAAAGGTGCATACATGGTCCTGTGGTATACCCCGTGAGCTTACAACAATAATCGTGGAGAAAGATAAACACTAGAAAGTCATAATATAGGTGCTCAGAATGAAGATTACGACAACCGAGTGTGCAACATAATCTCGAAATATGCAAATAACTAGGTGACAGAGGTGGCTGAGTAGTGACTCCATGATTATCCCCACCGAAATTTGCGCTCCAGTCCATACCACGAGTACATGTATCACAAGAATGAGTAAGTTAGAATTAAATACAATAAACTTACCAGCTAATCTTGGTACCATGAAATCTAAATCGGATATCCGATAAGATGTGGTATGATACGACAGAGGCCAAAACCGGAGAAGAGAGAGGATGAGCTGATGGATTTCGTCCAGGTGGCATCGGCTGCGAGCGCGGGCCGATCTCAGATTTGCAGGCCAATTCCATTCACCATTTCTGATAATGTCCGAAACTTTTAAGTTGTTTCCTAGTCGGGAATTGCTGATTACTTTAGATCCATAGTGGGATGCGAGAGACGTGGAGAGGAGCCATGCGTTATGCCAGAATGAAGTGTTCTGGCCTCCAATTGCCACCCTATATAGATTACAAGCCAAAGGCCGCAGACGGAGAATTTTCCTCCAAATCCAAGTGGACGAGGGATTCAAAGAAACTTCCCAAAAATTTTGATTTTTTATCTTTTCAGTTTTGATCAACTCAGACCATATAGATTGAGTCCTACTACTAACGATAGACCAGAGATGCTTAAGGACTGCCGCCTGATTCCAGATTTTTAGGTCTAGGATCCCAAGGCCGCCCTCTTTGCGGGGAGTGGTAACGGTTGACCAAGCTACTTTAGCCCCATAGATTTTCATAGTCGAGTCAGACCAAAGAAAGCGACATAGATATTGGTTTAATTCTTTAGTAATCCTAGAAGGTAGGATGAAAATCGATGACCAATAGACTTGACCCGCAAATAAGACCGATTTAATAAGTTGGAGTCTACCGACATAAGAAAGGTGATTGGTAGTCCAAGAGTCAATACAGGAAGTTATTTTGTGCAGGAGGGGGCGAAAATCAGAATGAGTGAGTCTACCAGTGATAAAAGGAACTCCCATGTACTTTACCGGGAGGGAGCCTTCCGGGAAATTCAATATGGTTAAAAGGTTCGTCCGAAGGTGATGGTTAATACCCGAGAAAAAGATATGACTTTTCAAGGGGTTAACTTTGAGACCAGAAAGAGAGTAGAAATCATCCAGAGCGTCCTTGATAAGACTAAGGGATCGAGTGTCACCATGGCAGAAAATCATTAGGTCATCTGCAAAACAGAGGTTGATGATTTTCTGCTTATGACATTTCCAATGAAAACGGAAAGACCGATCCTGGCTTTTCTCTTTGAGGATGCCAGAAAGTACTTGCATAACAAGCACAAAGATAAGGGGGGAGAGAGGGTCACCCTGGCGAAGACCTTTTTTACCTTTGAAATTTCCATGAGGATGTCCATTAATGATTATAGAGTAAGAGGGGGTAGAGATGCACTTGATGATCCAAGTGATCATCTTCTCAGGAAATTGCATTGCAACTAAGATATCAAGAATGAGGTGCCATCAGACATTATCAAAGGCCTTCATTATATTAATTTTTAGGGCAACCCTTTTTCCTTTACCGTTTTTATTATATGCATTAAGAAGTTCCTGAGATAGAAGGATGTTATCAGAGATGTTCCTTCCCGTTACGAAAGCCGATTGGGATGAATCAATTAGGTAAGGGAAGGAAATTTTGATTCGGTTGGCCAAAATTTTAGAAATGATTTTATAGACTACATTGGAAAGGGTAATTGGTCTATAGTCCGCTGGCCCCGACGGGGAAAACTTTTTTGGGATAAGAGCAATAGAGGTCGCATTCCAAGATTCAATTAGAGTTCAAGTGAGAAAGAACTCTTTTACTCCTTTACAAATGTCAGGGCCAACAATATTCCATGTGGCTTTGAAAAAACAGGAATTGAAACCATCAGGACCAGGAGATTTGTCACTATCAATACTGTAAAGAGCCGATTTAATTTCCTCATTAGAGATCTCGCGGGTCATTGACTCTTTATCAGTGAGGGTAACAACGGAAGAAAGTAGGGTCAAGACTTTTTCCAGTCGAGGATAGGGGATAGAATGCTTAGTCCCTAAGGATTTGTCAAAAAAGTTCACGAAGACTTTAGAAACCCTAAAAGGAGAGGTGATGGTTTCTCCCTGATTATCGGAGATCGAGAGAATTTTATTACGAAAAAACCTAGCTTTAATGCTATTATGAAATAATTTAGTATTTCGGTCACCCAGCTTGATCCAATTTTCTCTGGATTTCTGCTTTAGAAAGGATTCTTCCGCTCGACTGAAAAAGATAAAACAATCAGAAGCTTCGGATTCTTTTGAAACCAGGAGAGGGTTGAGAAGATCAGAGGCTAGATTTGATTGAGCCTCAAACAGTGTTGTTTGAGAAACAGAGGCTCTGGATGAAATATCACTGAATTCTTTACGATTAAGCGAAGCAAGCTCAGATTGAAGGCGATAAATCTTTTCCGAGACCATCCTCATACCACCAGAGGTAGTAAGGGTGGTCCAACTTGAGGAAACGATATCCTTAAACAGGGGATACGTATCTCTGCACAGCTCAAGACTATTTTCTCATTCCTTGAAATTATGCACGTATACCTCATATATGTATTGGAATGCATGATTTTAAAAATATTAGCATTACTTATGTCAAGTCAAAGTAGTTTATTTTTTTTATAAAATATGAGTAAATATGATCTATACATTTGAGAAATTATGTATTAACTTATCTATCACAAATTATAAAGGTTTCAAGGTGTGAGTTTCAAGAGCTTGACCATTTTTATCGTTCTACTAGTTTGTTGGATTATGATCATTTTTCATGTTTTTTACCTTCGTCGTGCCAATTTTATAATCAGTTGACGTCATAGATGACTTACTAATTTCTTCGTGATGGCATAAGTGTGACCAAAATAACTATTAAGACAATCTTCTAAATGTTATCTAACCAGATGTGAGTATTATTATAACTAATTATTATCAAAATTAAAATATTATTGCTTATATTATCTTATATTTTAATTTTTTGTATTTTATTTTTAATGTTATATGTTAGTTGTGCATTGACATTTGACGTCGTTATATATCTTTAAAAATTAAAAACATTAACTATCCAATATGTGTCTTACACTATTGTTTGTAAAAATTATTTATGTGGATAAAATAGTTTTTATCAAGAAACTCAAGCCCAATTTCCGAGACACCATAGATTATACATTTCGTAATGGTAAAAATTGAGGCTTTGGTTTATTAATAAAATTCGAACATAGTTGGTTAAACTTTTAAGGTGATAACCACTATAGTAGACTGAGTTGCCACTATTTGCATCTATTATATTCATAGTAGTTAAGGTTTGTGGTTACTTAGTCGAACTTATCAAAACCATTATATATTCTTGTATAAATAAAAAAAACGTTATATATAAGCTCGTGTTTCGTCTACTAGCTTCAACTAATATTGATTTCCATACAAATTATATATGATCATCACCACGATGATCACCACCACGAATGCCATTAAACGCAAAATTAAAAGGTGTAGTATACCATAAATAGTTATATATATGTTTATCGTTCATTTCTTTCATTTGTTAGGTTTACTATGACTCACAATTTCATTACATATGTTTGAATTTTGAAACGAACTCGTGGAGTTCCACTTCATTTTCATATTTTGGGACAATTTTATACGAATTTCCCTTTAAACATATATATTGTATGTCCTTTTACTTATGTTCTAAAAATTACACTTAAACATGTACTTGTCTTTTTTTATTCCATCACATGTTGAAAGTGCAACTTCTCTCGTTTTATGGATGCCAAAACTGGTAATTTACATTTGACCAGTTGATGTCATTGATATTTATGATTTTTCTTTAGGCTTTATAATGATATTCCTTTTTTAATTATTTGATTTTTTTTAATAAATATGCTCTATAGTGCTATTGGTGTTATACATCACAACTTGAACAAGTTTTTTTCAATTTCTATTTGAAGACCTCGATTGTCATTAGATTCATACGAACTATTATATATAAAATTTTCTAATGGTCATCCATAAAGTCTAAAGATAAAGAAATGATATTTTTTTAATAACTCATGAATTTCATACCATCATAGCTTAGAGCGCACAATCATAATTTGTGTTATCTAGTTCAAGTCTTCCGGTGTTTTTGTAAAAGTCTAAAATGATTTCTGAATTTGTGTTTCATGCGTTACTTTTGAATTCATGAGACGAGATGTATAAATATTTATGTTATGTTATTTGTGCTTCTATTTAATGTCTTTGGAAAAAGTTAAACCCTATTAATGATGTTGGTTGCAGTATTTATAGTAATTTTCTTTGACCCATAGGTCATGCGGGTCAAACCTTATAGTCGGGTCATTCATATGAGCCCCCAAGCCCAAGAAATGAGCTATTAGGCACATAGATGGATCATCGTTCCACTCAATCAACTTTTCATCCATTAACTTTTATTTGATCTGTTCGAAATGCCTTTTGGATATTATCAGAATCACTGGTGATATGCTTCTAGCAATATTCAAACTGATCATTATTAATTAATTTTTTCCGTACAAAATTTTAACTATCCCATGTTATTTCGACGAAACAATTCACTTTGCTCCAAAACAACTCAAAGTTAAGTCTACTTGTACAAATAAAATGTCTTAATATAGAAGGAGCGGTATACGCCTGACTAGTTATTATGTATCCAAAATGTATACTTTATTAGTTTTCTACATGACAAAATTAGCACTCTCTTATTAACAGATAGATTTTGGTGCATTCAATTGTTTGATGATAATTTTTGAACTCAAGCTTCGTTTGCGTTCGATTATTTTCAAATTCAAGTCCGGTCTCCAAATATATTATTTTACTTAACAAACCTATAAAGTGATCAGTCTTTTTCCTTCATGTACTTCTTCGTTTTAGCAAAAACCATTGTTGTTAATCTTGTTGACATAACAAGCTGAATATATGTGTCAAAAACATGATTGATTGTTCGATTGAATTCTTTTCTATAACGAGTGTAAATATATATCGACTTGAAATTATCAACTTTATCACTGGGATAATGTTAATTTGATATAAAAAAAACCCATATAAGGTTACTGATAATTATGACTGACCAATTTTACTGATAATTATTGACCTAACAAGAACTACAATTATGATAGACCGATTTTACTAATAAATAGGTGCTCAAGCCGAGTATGTTAGAATGTGTGCATGCATGCCACATTTTAAAAGTTAAATTGTTTCAACAAGTTAGAAATATTTTTAGGTCGAGCTTCTGTCGCGGTACGTTGACATAAAAATTACAACCTATCTTTTGATAACTTACTCGAGTTGTAAAGAGCTTTGAAATATTTCACCATTGGATGAGGTGTTTCTAACATATAACCTCCAAAGACCATTGATTCAAACCGATTTTATTTAGCTTGCAAGAATATCTATATTATTTTCCGATCAAATCTTTCTTAAGATCATTTAAAACAACACATCTTTTATCAATTTCAAACCTCTCACATTTGAAGGTTAATTGATGAGTCCTTTTGTAATTCCCATCATGATTATATTTTAATATAATAATAAACAATTGTATCTATATTATTTTAAATAACATAGACAATTCCTCTTTAGTATAACAATATATTATAAATAACAAATAACTAAAATTCTATAAAATTGTAATTTCAACTTGGTCCGTATAATTTTCCTTATATAATACGATATAAAATAAATTAAGATAAGAAACCAACAAGATAAAACATTAGATCATGTTAATTGTGCATAAGTTTATTATATAGAGTATGGCATGTAATAAACCACCAGTCACACTATATTTACTAGATAAACACGGATAGTTACGCTACATGTACTAACAAGTCATCACATGTCCACTACCAGGATGGCTCTCATTTCTGCTACTATTTTAAGCAAATACTAGCAATTCCTAGCACTGTTTTGCTAGTGACCGACCATATAACCGACAACGTAACGATAAATAAGAGAAATATTAGATTGTTTCCATAGACTATAATTTTTTTGGGAAATGTTTTTAGTGTTTTAGCTTTCTCCGACAGAAAATAAAACGTTCCTGCAAAATTTAAAAATATAAAATTGATGTTATACCTTTAATAATGGGTATGAGCTTCTCAATGATCTTATTTTATATTTTATGTATTGAAAAAATAGTTTACAAATTTGTGTTGATTTCGAAATTTATTAGATGTTATATATTAAATGTAGTATAATATATAAATATAATTTTAAATTTTGAACTTGGGATATGATTATTGTTTTGTGATAAGGTATTTTGAATTGAAGATAAACTACTAAACTAGCATTTATGGATAACAAAACATAATCAATTTATAATATAACTTTTAATACTTAGGGTTTTCAGGAGAAATATTTAAACTAATTATATTATTTAAAAAACTTAGACTAAATAAATAATATTTCATTAACAAGATTTATATTTTTTTCAAAAAACTAAGGTGATACGAAGTTAAATTCCATATTTTGGATAATAAGCGTCGATCTTAGCCAAGTCAACATACTGTATTAGTTTTAAATGACTACTTGTGGCTCAATTTGTCGGTTGAATGTGTCGTGACTCTTGTGTTTCCGTACTTAGAAGCATGAGTTATGGATCAATGTCAAAAGTAGAAGAAATTATGGTACAAGTTGGGTCATTCACACCGTCTTAGATTAAAAAACGCCTATGATAAAAAAAATTAGGTTTGTCAGGGTTAAACATATATCCATGACCCATTTTATCTCGCGTTTAGAAGTTTAATATCGACCACAATGGGGCCATAGTCTCACCAATGACACACATCCATTCGAATTATGTTATGTCATATGAGGCCACACACTTTTTTTCCTATGATATCTTAAGTTTAAGCAAGCTCTATGATGATATAATATCACCAATAACACATGTTACTTTGTGTTCGGCTAAATCCTGTAGAGATATGTTTTGTTCCTGATACATGCATAAATTCACGTTCATATATGCTTTTGTCGATTACGAGTCTACTTTGTATGCATACATATTTTTAGTGCAATTTGACTAGATCGTACCGCTATTACCGGTTAGATAGACTTTGTGCCCGAGATAAATTTGGTTAATATCTGAGTCTAACCATCCATATACTAAGACATATAAAATAATAATATGATGATAAGTATCATGCGTGGATCATTTGGCGTAATACACATTGCATCAGCATAATACCTACTCTAGCCAATAAACGGTTGACTATGATATCGGTTCTTGACAATAAAAGACATTGACAAATCAAATCACGACAAAAGTAACCTAAGAGTTAAAATGAAATGATTATTCAATGATGTGGTATGTACCAATAAGAATTTCTCATATTCTACGGTTGAAAATATTTGCCAATAAAAAAACAATTTGAAAATATTAAAGTGGTATGTACACACGTCCAAGATCACATCATAAATAGGATGATGTAAATCATAGATCACGCTAGAAGTCATGTTTTTAGAACCTAAGGAGTCGGTTGTCACTAAAGGTAGGAAAAAAGACGGCCGAGACAAATCAACTAAACGGAACCCATCAGAGTGGGAATACGATAGTAGTTTAGGCGCTAGCACTCCCAGTGTGATATGTAGCACGACCTCCTCAGTAGCTAATCAAACATTTTTAGTACCAACAGACATAGAGAAAGAGAAAGCGAAAACCAAGGCTCAACCCAAGAAAGAGAGAGTGACTCGATCGAAAAAATCATTGAAGGGCAAAGATTTTAGCGGCTATGAGAGTTGGTTTCCCAACTATTTGCATTAGTACATTTCTAGCGTCGAAGACGTGTCTCCCGAAGGTAATTGCGGATTCTGGGCCATTGCTTTATCGGTCTACGGTAACTTCGATTCATGGGACCAAGTTAGACGATATTTGATCGCCGAATTTCAAAATCAACGCGATTTATGGGATAGAGTGTTTTATGGTTCACAACATGTAGATAACCTAGTAAAAAGGTTGGACGTTTTTGAAGTGTATGGAAACGGTAATCAACGATACCGTTACCCGACTACGGCTTAGTGATAGCCACTAGATACCAGCGTATCGTATACCACGTATCTAACTCTACGCGGTGTGCCTCCTCGATTGTGTCCTAACATGAAAGTTGGTATATATTTCGTACACGGTAACTATTTCGTGAAAGTAAGTATACCAATGAATCATTTAATATTATATATTATTTTATGACCGAATTTTTATCTTAGTTTTCTTTCTGTAGGTTATGTTGAGTGGACCACTTCTGGAAATCTATCCTGCTTGGTTTCCGTTTCGCACCAACGAAGTTGTAACCGGTTGGGCAATACCGCTCGACAAACGTTTCAACAAGAATAACCAAATCAAGCCCGCCCAACCATCTAGCGCTTACAAAGAGCCACTACATGTCTACGATTTGGCTAGAGACTCATGATTTGTTGATGCATAGGTAGTTTTTTCTTTTCGTAATCACGAATATTTTATTTGAATTTTGTCATTGTTTATAATTTATACTAGCATAGTTTATTTATTTTGAAGATTGTGCGTTTGTCATTATTATAAATATTACTTATGTTTTTTAATTATTTTAACTTATTCGCTTTAATTTCATCCAAATTGTGAATAAAAATGGTCAGAAATCGGTACAGTGTCACATTTGCGAACACAGAAATCCGGATTTTGTCTAAATTATGAACGAGGTACGCCTCAATTTTTCAAAATAACAAACATTGTGTTCGCGATTTAAACAAAACCGGGCACTCTGTTTTTGCGAAGTTGGCTAAAAACAGACTCTATGTTCGCGAACAATGCTGGAAATTTTGCCATTTTTTCATTTTTTAAGTTCCCGAGTTTCAAACTTATTTTTTTGGACCAATATTATACTATAGTCATTTAAATCCATTGTTGTAAAATTTAGGGAAAAAAAATCTTCCAAAACCAGGTCTAAAATCAACTTCAAAGTAGCTTCAAACTGCGAAAAAGTACACCAAAAATCATAATAAGTAAAACAACATTGACGGAAACTCATACTCAAACAAAAATGAATATAATATTAACTCAGACAACAACTAGCAAAATTATTTTCAATAACTCCTAGTAAAGGAAGTTTATCTATCAGGCCAGTTCTATTTCATCAACTTCATTTGTTCTTTCCCATTTCGGTATTCCTCCACAACAACACACATTTCCTCTTTATTGATGGTAACAATGTCGGAATGGACATGATCCAGCTGAGCCTTCGTTATAGTATCTGTGAGTTGGCAGTTGAACAGGTTAAACGCGACATGAAGTTCCAAGTTGTTGAGGTCGGAAACCAGATGTACACGAAATTTCTTTATAACGTACCACCAAGCTTTAACCTCATCCAAACGCCTTGAAATATTAGAAAAGTGCACCACATCTATACCGTATAGGAAATACATCTGGCATAACATTGCCTCCCAATACGGTTTCTCCCATTCTTGCATGTACGTTTTATCTACTTTGACATATGCTTTCATCAAATATTCATCTTCCAACTGAGTCCAAAGAGACATATTTTTCATGATTATTTTTAGTTTATTTGTTAATGCCTCCCAAAATGTCTATTTATTGACTATTTTGTCTTCCGATGACGTAATCCAAATAGACCAATCAATAAACGAAACTTGTAAGATAAAGATAACGCAATCCAAGTTGACCAATAATTTTGTAACACTTAATACTTACAAAAGTACACATATCTAGTTGAGCATTATTAGGGGTCTCATTATAGCGTAGGTTCCATTATTAGGGGTCTCGCTATAATGAGACCTAATATCAACTCCCGTCAAAATAAAAACTCCCGCCTAAATTGGCTCCCACCTATAAAAGGACATGAAATATCATGCAACATGACAACCACCAAACATTTAAAAAAACACAAACACTTTTAGAGATTGAGTTCAACATTGATGAAGACTACCAGTTACTTCTAGGGATGGCAATGGGTCAGGATGGGTGCGTGTATATCTAAACCCGTAACCCATCCCGTCTATGTTTTTTCAAATTCATATCCTAACCCGTACCCATCGGATAGTCATATTTTTCCCCATATCCATACCCATCGGGTTCGTGTACCCATCCGCGGGTACCTACAGAAACTATAATTATTTTTAAAAAAATAAATTTAATATTTAAATATAGAAATACTATTTTAAAAATATATGGTGTGTAGCGATGATTATCAAATATTTTGTAATCTATTAATAATTAATATATGTTTTTGGTATATGTTAAATAGTTTTTTTAATTTGATTAATAATATTATTATTAAGAGAAATTGAAAAATCAAATTTAATAATTAAATGTAGGATGATATTTTCCAAAATATGATAAATAGCAAATATTTCCTATTATTTATGTTATTAACTTTTTAAATTTAATTAATAATACTAATAATATTAAACCTATAATGATAGTATCCGTATCAGTTTTGAAAAAAAAGAAAAAAACGAAATTTAAAAAGAAAAAAGAAAAAAAATGTAATGTTTAAAAATATAATAAATTTTTTTAAATAGATTTTATATATTAGCAAATAATATATTATTTTGGTATTACAAAATACAGATACTAATATTAATAAATTTATTTTAAAGTTTAATAAATAATATTAAATATTTTATTATTTTATATAAAATATTAATTTAGCTTGTACCCGTCGAGTATTACCAGGGGGTCGGGTTCGGGTTGGGTACCCCTGAGAAATTTCTTAAACCCATAACCCATCCCAAACCCGTCGGGTATTAAATTTTCAAACCCATGACCCATCCGCGACAGTTTTTTAAAATCCATAACCCATTCCATCGGGTCGGCTCAGGTCGGGTACCCGCGGTTTCGAAAAAAAATTGCCATCCCTAGTTGCTTCAGGCAGTGAAGGTTGCCCGCCGAGAGATGGGGAGCATACTAGTGATGCTTTTTTTTGAGCGGATGTGTTTCAGTTATGGTCGTGCAGGAACAATAAGTCTTGTTTTGCGCAGTCGTGACGAAATCAAACGCATGTAGCTTTTTGTCAAACCGCTCTAGCGTTTATTGTTCTTGCCATTTAAAAAAGCAAGAAGCGGCTTCCGTCCGGAACATGACGGTGGTAGACTACATTACTAGGGATATGGTATCGTATCTTGAGGATATGATTGCGGAAATGGATGAGGAGGATGATTCTGAAGACAAAACCAGTAAACCCTAACGTGGTGTGTATGGACGACTTCCGTATATGGTGATACAATTGAGCTAATAAATGTTGGCCCAGTTAAATCTAATTGATGTCCTATAATGCTCTACAAACTGCAAGTAATCTAACAATATACTTTTCCCCGTCTTGTTCGTCACAACACAACAACCTAGCATGTGGAGCAAATAACTCCTAGTGACATATACTACCATAGCATCACAAATAGAGTCATCCATAAAAAAATCATGGATGTATACCTGACCCAAAAACTATAGCTTAACTGATCTGGAAATATAACCATTGTTTCCATCTAACTCCACCTTAATAACATCGACGGGTATACCTAGTGAACTAGCTAAACGCTATCCATCACTAGGAAAAGTCCGGAAGACCAGTGATAACATGGACGTCGTTTAACGTCACCATCATCTCATTGAATGGTAAAAAAATGTTATTTAAATGTTATTTAATTTTATAATCGTATAAGATTTTAACTATTTTGTTTCAACATTTTTGTCTTGATAAAAAAGATCATAAGCATTTTTTAGATTCGAAAAAGAAAAAGAAAGTAAAAAAAATGAATAAAACAATATATGAGGATTTTTTAAACATATAACTTTTTAAAATACATTATATTTGAAAAATTGGGAAAAAAGTACAATAAAAAATAATAATTTTTAATTTAATCGTTTGATCTAAAATATTTTTAATGTATCTTTTAGATAATCGACTTTCATTTTATTTAGTTTATCAGTTTCATATTTCAATTATTAATATATATGAAAAAATCATAAAAAGATAGGTTAGTTCCATCTATTTTACAACAATATCTTATATATAACAAATTTAATTTTATTTCTGTTTATTTTTAAAAATGTTCTAAAATATTTAATTTGATTTGATTATATACTATTTTCAAAATATTTGTCAAAAATAATATATTAAAATTTATTATTATTTTTATAAAATATATTTTATTTTTTACATTTATTGACAAATCTTAAAAGGAAAAATAAAATAAAATTAAAAATATAAAACCAAATAAATAAATAATTAATTAATTAAATCGGGTATTTAACAAGACAACTGACAATTTTTACATACTCCGAGTTAAGTTCAATGTAGATTCTCTCCTTAGAGTCAGGTTGATCAAGAATTTCTGTGTTTACTTTGTATTGTCATTTAATTATGGTGTGGTCATCTTAATTTCATATGTAATGACTTTGGTTTTGGTTGTGCTGTGTACAGTTAAATATTGTTGAAGGAAGATGCAGTATTTGTTTGACTAGAGTAGTTATCTTGACGCTTTTTGCTGGTATAGTTACCGTCTCATGCGGACATTGCCATCCTGATATTCTCATGCGGACATTGCCATCCTGATATTTTAGAAGCTACGATGGAGCAAAGCAAGCTTCTCCAGCACGCAACAACCATTTACCTGCACCATGCCATAGCTGATTTCGCTGAGGCATTAGCATCTAAAATGCCAGGAAACTAAAGGTCAACAACCATTTAATTTTCTTAAGAATTATTTCGACTCTAAGTTTTTTATTAAGATTTATTTATGTAGATTGTATATTTTGTCAATTTTGGAACGGAAGCAAATGAACTAGCTATGATGATGGCTAGACTCTATACAGGCAATCTTGAAATAATCTCCTTTAGAAATGCTTATCATGGCGGAAGTTCTAACACGATTGGACTTACAGCTTTAAATACTTGGAAGTACTCGGATACCTCAGGTATGCATTCCAAAACTTTTATCAATGACGGTAGCATTCAGTACCTTCTGCTTTATATACAGCGAGAACTACTAAGTGATCACTAAAGCTTGTGCTCCTTGTGCTCCTTGGTTGGTGATCTACTCTACTTTTGCTGATATAATCACCTTGGTTTTCCTTTGTAGAAGAAAACGCACGCTGATATAAGAGACTAGTGATTTAATCTTTCTGTTGGAAGGCTCGTTTTGTCTCTGTCACTGTGCATTATGGAGGCATACAACTTGTTTTCCTCAACTAAATTTAGCACTTGGCAGGGTGAAATCCATCACATTGTAAATCCAGATCCATACCGTGGAGTATTTGGCTCTGATTCTTCCTATTACGCTAAAGATGTACAGGACCACATTCACTATGGCAGTTCAGGAAAAGTTGCTGGATTTATTGCTGAGACCATTCAGGTTTGTGGTAGCTTTTAAAGTTTCTAATACAACCATGTAAAGGACACTCCCTCAAAACCGGTTGCCCGCAGGGAGTTGAGGAGCAGAAGAACTAGCCTCTGGATACTTGAAACAGGTTTATGACATCATACACAAGGCTAATGGTGTCTGCATGGTTGCTGAAGTGCAAACCGGATTTGGTCGAACGGGAAGCCATTATTGGGGTTTCGAGACTCAACGCGTCATTCCAGACATTGTTACAATGGCAAAGGTTCTTAGTGTAACCAGATATTGCCTATTTTTATTACTCTATACGAAAATGAGTACGCAATTTATGTAGCCTAAAAAATCCTTTACGTCAGGGTATCGGCAACGGGTTACCATTAGGAGCCGTGGTGACAACACCTAAAATAGCAAGTGTCATGGCCCAGAAAGTCTAGTTCAACACTTATGGAGGCAATCCTGTTTGTTCAGCTGGTGGACATGCGGTGCTCAAAGTTATTGACAAAGAAAAACGTCAACAGCATTGTGCTGATGTTGGCTTCCACTTGATTGGACGCTTAAAGAATCTGCAAGAAAGACGCGACTGTTATCTCTCTGAAACTAATAAGTTAAAGAAACATGTGTTCTTCTCACCTGCTTAACTTGTAATTTAATATTTCCACTGATTGGAGATGTGAGAGGAAGAGGTTTGATGGTTGGAGTAGAGCTTGTAACTGACAGGAAAGAGAAGACACCGGCCAAAACCGAAACTCTAGTTCTTTTTGAGAAACTTAGAGGCATCATGGCATGCTTTCCGAAACACAGGCTCTAACCATGTCGGTTATTTTATTATTTGAATTTTCAAACACAATGTTCCAATTTAGAAGATCTCGGTGTGCTGGTTGGGAAAGGAGGACTTCATGGAAATGTTTTCAGAATAAAGCCACCAATGTGTTTCACCAAAGATGATGCAGGTAAACCTCCTGTGTTTTATAGATTAGAAGTTAATATAAAAACTCAAATCACTATTTTTTTGTGTGTGCAGATTTCCTTGTTGATGCTTTGGGTTATTCTATGTCAAAGCTCTGAAGATATTAGACTGAACATTCTATGCCGTTATACCATTAGTTAAAAGTTGTCAATGACCGTGTATTTTGGAGACCTCGACAAAGAAATCCAAAAATTATCAAGGCTAAGAGTTTTCTGAGACCTTGACAAAAGAAAACCCTTGACGCAATGTAAATAGATTTCTCTGATGTATTTTTTTTTCCAACACAGTGTTTACAGATAACTCAGTTATATCAATCAAACATGTCAGCAGAAACCACCTATAAAATTTACATTTCAAAAATCAAAACCTAAAATACATCTCAAGCGTACTCTATAACAAACACCAGATAAACAGTCTAATAACAATCCCCACCCCCTACTAATATTTACAATTTCGGATGTCGAAAGCAAACTCCAACTCCGATGCATCTTTAGACAAGAGCTTCCGTATAACTTCTCCAGATATAAACTTCTGTCTTTGAGTAGAAATTTTCTACATAAACTAATTTGGCTCCCGAGGACTGGTGGCCCATAGCGAACTTAAAGCCCGAAGACGCTGGAAATACTCCCCTAACGCAAGCAAGCCTCGAGCTGCTTGACGGAGTGTTAGGATGCGATACATCTGCTGCAGGGTCTCCTGTCGAAGATGGTCCGCCTGCTCCAAAATATATCAAAATACAAAATTGATCAGAATTGTCCACTGCTCTTAAAAAACCTAACTGACCTAGAAATATAGACCTTTATCTTACTCGTAGAATGAAAGTACAGAACTAAAGATGCCGCCGTACTAAATATTTTCATAAATACAGAAAAATTCAATGGCCTTATTGCTTAAGTTAGTAATGCAAAAATGTAAGGCAAACGCAAAATTCTGTAGAGCTAGTACATTGAGAGTTAAATCATCTACAGCTACCTCCACAGAGTACACCTTGCGAAGTTAAAAGGGCTTATTGATTTGTTATAACTGCTGCCCTACGCATTAAATTAATATTTGATCAGTATGCCTTACATTACTAGATTGATGTTGGCACTTGGCAGTGATACAAAACCTGGTTGTCCTATAAGATCTATGGTTATTTTCCGTGTTTGTGAAAGAATCTGACCTCCATAGCTGATCACTTTTGAAAATAAAAGTGAGCAAACAAGTGAAGCCTCTAACTCCTATCATATTTCTCCTGGAGTTGTTTAGGTGTATGCTATACTCTTGAGAGAAAGAACTAAAATTGTTACCAGGACAGGAGTATTAACTCCACCAAAGGTAAGAATTGGAAATCAAGTATTTTAAGTTGGCGGAGAAATGAATTTGAGACATTTGTTACCTGATTTAAGAAGCAGATAAGAGCCTCCAATCTTTCCATAGCAGTAGCAATCTGTGGCATGAAAGTTCCTTCGCCTAATTGACCAGCGGCTACGCTTTCACCTAGTGTTTGTTGGAGTTTCTCCATACCTTGCGAGAGAGCATCTTCTGCTTGCTGACATGATTGCTTCAGATTACAAACATCTAGAAGCTGTTGATCTGTCATGGGGTCAAAATGAGGCAGAAGAACCTGCATTCATCTTAAAATTATAAACAGGCCTTCCACTATAATACTAGCTGAGAAATATTGGACAAAGTTCCAGTACGATATTTGATGGCAGTAACTAGGGTTGAGATTCCGTTCTTTTATGAAATATTTAACCCAAATGAATTCAGTTTACAAAAATGACTATACTTTCTTTGGTTTTGGTTTGGTTTTTTGGCCAGACAAATGACTTATATAAAATATTACAAAAAAAAAAGAATTAGAAAAATGTAACTAGATCATTTCGGTGAAAGAAAATTATATATTCTGTTTGGTCAGCCGGTTGGGACTTTTTCGGTCTACACTCATCCCTTAGCCATTACTACTGAAATAGGCAATAATAAGTATTACTATCCGGAAGTAGCAAATGTGTGTATATTCTACCTTAACGCATTAGATTAAATACCGGATGTATATTCTTTCATGTATTTCACCTTAAGAAGCTCTGAAGGGCGAAATCCACCAATCCACAAGAAAATTCGTTCAACCGAAGATTTCCACATCCCAGACATTACATGAAATATATCAACTTTAGCAGCAGATGATTTCATGCGGAAAAGTTCAAAATAGTGGCTCATGCTGCTCTCCACTAGCATCTGCATCTCTATATCACTTATATGGGCATGCAAAGCATTTCTCAACTCAGAAACCTGCCTATTTTGCACTTCCACCCATTGTTCATATTTTATCTCAAATTCAGCTAGTCCTGAAAAAGTATTCAGCAATGAATCTTCTATAAGATATACTACAAAATCAAGGGTGTAAACAAGGCTATTAATTAACAAGACAAGTACGAGAAATTTAAACACGGCTTAACAATATGACCGTAAAACTCAAGCTTATATGAGGGATTTGGAGAAATACCTTTAATGCCCACAGATGTGAAGATTATTAATTAGGTAAACATAAAACTAAGTCGAGACTAGCATATATAGTAACATATTATATCCTGTTGTTAAAAGTAGGTTCTGGCAATATATGAGGTTATAAATGCATAATAACCTATTGAGATAACATAGCGTTTAACAGATATACGTTCATAATTTTGGTAAGCGAACCTGAGTTTACAGTTCCCGAGGAGCCTGGAGTGACAGCTTCCACCCCACCTATGTACATACCCTGTAGTAGAAATGAATTATCAATGCAAGACGTCTAAATGGTGAAACCCCCCAAAAACAAAGCATCAAAGATGATGAGACAAGGATAAAAAAAAAGCTGATATTCGAACCTGCTGTCTAGCTTGCTGAAGCTCTTGCTCCATTTGAATTAGCTTTAGACGACTCGTTTCTAACTGGTGAACATAGATCTGCAAAAAAAAAAAAAAAAAACTCACTTGAAATTTATAAACCCAACTTGCGTTATAAAAGTCATCATAAATAACATCTCCGGTAATCTACCAAATTCTTACCTTCTTCCGCATGCGACATTTGCGAGCAGCCTCGCGATTCTGTGCAAGCCGTCTTTGTACCTATACAAGTATTCATATAAAAATGTAAACAGAAAGGAACAAAAGTTGAGAAGGATAATTTCCAAGAATTGTCTTTCGACCAACCAACATGCTCGGACAATCCAACATAACTATAGACAATGTACGACCCAAAACAGCTGATTTTATAAAAACGCACCCTATCAACTCGTTTGTTTGCCTCTTGATCATATTTGTTGGATGTTCCCACTTGTCCAACTGAAGCATCCTCTGACTGGAAGTTGAATAACAGAGAGACCTAAATTAGTTGGATTCAAACAATCAGAACCAAGAAGAAACAAAAGTTCATAATTTTTTCACAATTTTATCGAATCTACCTTTGGATTCGCCTCCGCGTTTTTACTTAGATTGCCATTAGTATTAAAACTGCCGTCCCAAATGCCGTGAAGGGGGTCAAATATGCTTGCGCTACTCGAGGGAACAAACCGAGTAGAGGTACTGTTCATTGCCACCTGACACCGATGATAAAAGAAGGCAACAAAGTTGCAAACCTGTATATGCATTTACAAGAAATAAGACACTGCCAGAAACAAAGTGTACATTTTTGCGCTCGAAACAGATTAATTAATCATACAACTCTTAAGACAGCAGCAGCAAAACTCGACAACAGATAGAAAACAGTAGTAATTGAACAATGATTTTGTCTAATATAGATCAACAGGATTAGAATTTAATTCGAAGATAACAAAGAACTAAATTCCAAATTCTATGAGGAAAACAAGAACAATAATGAATTCTTAGAACTCCAAAATTTGACTGTAATATTCCAAGTAAGAAAATCTAATTGGATTCAGACCGATTTCAAGACTGCAGCAGATTGACAATAAACTCATTCGATAGAATCAATTCACAGGAGCTCCAAAACGAGAAACGATTTAAACGATATAGCAACCAACATAACAAGATCTAATCAAAGTTGGTAAAAGGCATCGGTAAATCCAAAACAAATCACTAACTTAAATATATTAAACCCCAGTTAATTCAATGATCATTAATGAACAGTGCTTCAGATTCAATAACAACAATCAAGAACTTAAAACAAAAACCTATACAAAAGACTTGTAATTCAAATTCCAAGCAATAAAACAAATCTGGAATCGAACAAAAAAAAATCATGAAACAGTAATCGAACCTCGTTTTGAGTTGAAAATCAGTAGTGAATAAAACGCAACAAATTAGAAGACGGTCTCGATTTTGGAGTAGAGAAGCAAGCAGGATTAAAGGTTCAGTATCTGTCAAAACCCTGATAATAAGGTTGGTTGATTGATCAATTGGGGAGGAAGAATCGAATGAGAACACGACAGCTTGATTATAGGAAGAAGGCGACTTCCATAAATTATCTGATCTGACGTTTCTTTTAAGAAATAAAAGTAAAAAATTAAAAATTAAAAATTAAAAATTAAAAATAGTGTAGTACTGGTTAGTATTAGGAGTATTAAATTTGAATAAATGTCTACCTCATGCGTGGAGGATGACTTGTTTCCGATCTGGATGTGGAAAAAATACTTGCGTCTTTTTTTTATAGATTTGTGTGGGTTTTGTTGTAGGGATGACGTCGAATACAAAATGCATTATTTGATATTCCATGGGCCTATAAATTATTACTTCTTTGAAATTTAGTTGTGGTGCAAATTCGTTTGACCTCTATTTAAGTGTTTATTTTGGCTCTTTCTACCATAATAAGATTTATTTGTTAATTATAAATATAAAAGAAAACTAAAATATATAAAGGAAAGATATATTATTGATAAAAAGAAGATGATTCATTCTAGATTTCATGAGGGGACAAAATTTTTATGGAAAAACAATTATATATTTTCAGCAGTGATATCCGTCCAACATTTAAAACAAAAATTAAATAGGCGCCGCAACGAGAAAATATTAAGATCTACAGCTATAATGTATCCGGAAATACTGACCGAATCTTTCGCATTTGAAAGGGTATGGAGTCCAAATGCATGTTCAAGATATCTCCAAGAACAAAAAAATCCATAATAGGAATAGTAGTTGAAGCAGAAGTTAACGCAACAAGATTTAATCGAGTTAATAACTCAAATTTGGAGGTTATCAAATCTTTAACAAGGAATTTCGTCATAAGCTAGAGAGGGCAACATTTTGACGGTGAAGAGATTACTCATCGTCTTTGTGCATGGGGATTGGTCTTCAGGATCGGGAAGCAAGCAGATTCACTAAAGCAGAGCCTCAAGGGATTGAGCAATCGATTGAACTGACTAGAAAGGAAAGGACTCTGTATTAAATTTGTAAAGGTTACCTCATTCTTGAAACTAGAGTTTTGATTTGCTCAGAATAATCACTACGCTTCTTTACTTCTTTTGAATTTGTGGACCTGCATCCTGATAAGATTAAGTTGTAAACTAAGAGAAATACTAGTCATGTTGAACCTGCTAAGCGAGTTAGAGAATTTAAGATAGATAGAATGAGCGACCATTGCAAAGTTACATAGAATTTTAGTTATTAATTGAAATATAGCTCAAACCAATATTTTCCTAAAATATGATAGCTTGAAGGAGATTAGGAATCTGATTATGGTTAATATCGATTTTCATCTTGCAATTAAAGGTCCATTTTTCAAGCCAATCAGCTCAATTATTTTGGACCCTGCAAATATGATAAAAAATCATGGATGGAGACATAAAACAACAATCCATATAGGGATCAAGGGTCCATGGGTTTTTACCAGAGGAAATCAGGTCCACTAATTTTTTTAATCACTTTTAATATCAACATTAATAATGTTCAGCTTTTTACATATAAGGAGATCATCTAACAGGGCTCTAGATTCAGCCACCAAATGATTAGTTTTACCATAGAGTCTGCCAAAACCCTGAATTATATTTCCCTGATGATTTCTAAGAAGGCCACTACCACTAGCCTTGCCATTAGACAAACGTGAACCATCTCGGTTAAGTCTTAATTTGTTTTGAGGTAGAGGGTACCATTTAAGGATAGAAACCTTCTTAGTATTGTTCAGATGGTTATAGCAAGCTATATATGTAGCCACATGATCATCGTTAGCCCAGTGAGTCTTGTTTAGCAAATTAGCTTAGTCCATATTTGTGATAATTTGGTTTATATAGTTTATAGCAGAGATGGTAGAGATTATCGCATTGTTATGCTTATAATTGTTTCTATACTTCCACATAACCCAGCTAATTAAGACATGTATAATAGTCCTAATACGCAAATTTTTATTAGTAGACCATAACCAAATTTATCAAGAGGTGAGTGTAGGTCATATGTCTAGCATGGGTAATACCAAATATGACAGAATAATGGGACCAAAAGGACTATGCAAAGGTACACTCAACAATTAGATGATTAGTGCTTTTAATGTTAGTGCAAAATTGGCACTTAGAAACCACAGTTAAGTGCCTTTTTTGAAGAGGGGTATCAGTAGGAATCCAACCATTTAGGATTTTCCAACAAAAAAAAGAGCACTTATTGAGACAAATATTTCTCTAAAGGTTTTTTAAGAGATTGGATTGATTATGCTTTTGCCTTAAGTGATTCCAAGTAATTTTAGTAGTAAATAAGTCATCCTTAAATATAAGTCAAATTATTTTGTCTTCAACAACGTGATTGATAGAGAGATGATGGAATTTATGAAAATCAGAATCAGAAACAATATCAGAAATTTTATTATGGTTCCAATAATTAGAGTGCCAGTCCCATAAGGTATGTACAAGGGCTTTGATAAGCCATTTATTGTCAATATGGTTAGATAATCTAATTAAATGGGAAATTTTAAATCAGTTGTCAGGCTAGATTTCAACTTTCCCATTACCAAGTTTCTAGAAAATATTTTTTTCAACAGTTTGTTTAATGCTCATTAATTTTTTCCAGATTAGAGAATGATGCTTAACATAGTTGACCTGAAAGGGGTGCAATGTTTTGTAGTAAATGTTGGCCATGTATGTGGCCTAAAAAGATGTTTATCTATAAATTTGTAACATAACTTGCAGGAAAGAATAGCATGCAAGTCTTTAAGATACCTAATATCTAATCCACCTTCATCAAAGGGTTTAGTAATACTAGACCAACTATACCATATAATAGATTTAGATTCATAGGAAGATCTCCAAAGAAATTTATTTGACATTATTTCAATTCTAAGAGTTAAAAATTTAGGAAAACAACTATTATGTAACCAGTAAATAGATAAAGACATTAAAACATAGTTTATGAGAGTTAACTTCCCACCATATGATAGGTTTTTATCACTCAATTTATTGATCTTGTATCTTATTTTCAGATAAGATGCTCAAAATTTATAGTCATGTTGTTAGAGTTAATTGAAAATCTTAAATATGTAGGGGGCGTGATATTAGTAGAGAAATCATTGTGGATTTCAATGATGTTTCTTTTGTTATTACAAAGAGTAACCGCAGTGATAATCTTGGTTTTATTTTTATTAATAGTCTGACCATAACTAGTTTGATAATGATGCAGGAATGGGGCAAGAAGATCAATAGTTGAAGTAAGGTTGTTGGTGAAGATCAAGATATCATCAGTAAAAGCCAAACATGGGATGATCATATGGCTTCTGGACTTGTCAGTCGTGGTTTTGTTTTCATTAAAGAGATTGTTAAGGCCACATATAAGATATTCTTCAACAAGAATAAAAAGACTATAGGATAATGTATCTCATTGTCTTATACCTCTTAAGGATTTAAAATAATCACAAGACACACCATTAATAAGAATAGACATGTTTATTTATTTTTATCATTTTAGCAATTAAGTTAATGAAATTGGTAGAGAAACCAATAATGGATAAAATTTTAAGAATAAAAATGTGAGATATTCTATCAAACGTTTTAGTCATGTCAAGTTTAATTATGATGTTGTCACCTTTGTTCTTATGCTTATGGTTACAGATAAACTCTTTAGCCTATAGAATATTGCATGAATGTCTCTATTAAGAACAAAAACACCATGATATTTAGAAATAATGTTAGAAAAAATTATAGCTAATATATTGTTAATAATGTTGAGAAAGGTACACAGGCTTATATGTCTAAAATCTTGCCAAAAGGAAAGGTTATTCTCCTTAGAGATAAGGAAATTAGAGTGGAAAAGAATTCATTAGGAATAATATTGCCCAAAAAATATGATTGAATGGCAGCAATAAGATCATGTTTTATGATATTCCTGCAAAATGTATAGAAAGTATTGTTGAAACCATAAAATTCCAGCAACAATATAGTTTTTAATATAAGAGACAACATTATAAATTTCATAGAGGAATAGCCATAAGCATTCTATCGTCATCATCACTAATAAAGTTATGAATTAGGTTTTGAAGAGAATCAAGATTCTCAATTGTATGTGGGACATGGAGGGTGTTTTTGAAATAGAATTCAGCTGAGTTACAGATAAGCTTAGGATCAGTTATCCAAATACCATGGTCAATAATAATACTGATTTTTTTCCTAATTTTATTCTTAACGTAATTGTGGTATAATTTAGTGTTTTGATCCCCTTTTTTTAAATTCAATTAGAGTGTTTTTAAGCCATTAGGTTTTCTCTTTGTTTAGAGGTGAATGTGAGTTAATTTAGCTATGTTCCGGTTTATTTTATCTTCAATAAATTTAGAATCTTAATATTTAACTTCAAAAGAATTAACCTTATATTCAACATCAATGATGGAATCAAAGATGTTCCAAAATAATCTTTAGACCAGGTTCCAAGGTTAGATTAAAACCTCTTAGACTTGAGCCAGAATATGTTATTTGGTTTACTATTTATGTCTTTATTCCAACTAAGCATAACAATATCTAAAAATTCGCATGTTTTGAAATCTAAATGGGGCTTTAGATTTCAAAAGGTAATTAGATATAGATATGTTAAAGGGAGTCTAAATAGACCCGCTTCTAGCTAGGTGAGTAACTTTGGTATTAATGAAGTAATTAAAAATTTGATGATTATATAACACCTATCAAGTATTTTACACTTAGTTTTATTTGTCCAAATATATTCCGTCCTAGAAAAATCAGCATTAATTAAGTTGCAGTCATTCAAAGCTTCAAAGTCATCTTGACTTCTTAAGCATAAAGCAATTCAATTTCGTATGGGTAGAGGATATAGTGTTAAAATCCCTCATAACCAGCCAATATTTTGTAGGTAAGGCCAGAGTTCTGAGATCATTCCATAGGTCTAATATGAGGACTCTTTCACATTTAACACAAACAAATGTGACTTGAAAGAATTGGGTCATGGAAGAGTAATTAGCAACAATATATTTAATTTGTAAGTATCTAAAGTTATTTCCAGATTAAATCTGCACTCCACACGAGCCTGATATTATTGCTGAAGTTAGATATATAATTAGGGTAACCCAAGAAAGTAGCAATTCTGCCAAGGTTAATTTTATCAACGAAAGGCTTCTAAAGATAAATAATGTCATGTTTACCTTTAGTTTTAAAAGATTTGAGCCTTCTAACATAGGCTTTATTACCAACCCTGCGAATATTCAAGCTCAAAATTTTTATAGTCATTTAGATTTGCTGGAAGGGGATTTATTAGGCTCATTATATTTCAGAGCTTTAATGACCAATGAATTTTTATTTTTCAGACTTTTAACTTCCTTAAGTTTTTTGTTAAGTAAGTCTCTAAAGTCTTTATCAATATCTTTTAACTTTCTTATAGGTGAAGAAGGTATGTTTCCTATATTCTCCATATTAGAGGTGTTTCAATCAGAGGCAAGGTTAGCATAATCAGAGGTACCATTACAATCGAAGCCCGTTTCTAGAGATTTAATGGCTTCATTAAGACAGCATCATTGGGATAAGGTTCATGCTTCTGGATAGTTTTAGGTAAGGGATCCTTATTTTTATTATTATTATTATTATGGGTTGAAATGGTAGGCATTTTATAATTGGTATGACTTTTAAGTTTGTTTTTGGAGGGTTTGGGCAGTCATTAGTGTTTTTGCTGACCCCTGAGAATTTTGAATATTCTCAGAGATATTGTTACTAACTATTATAGATTTAACCTTAGGAATAACAACAAGAGAACTAGATTGATCTGGATTTAGATGAGTATCTTCAGATATGTTGTTAGCCTTGGATTTAAGTTCTTTACAATAAATATTCTTATGACCTAAATGATTGCAAATAAAACAGTAAGATGGAAGATCTTTGTAATTTATATCGATCCAACAACCGTCATTGTCGCCAAACCCTATCCAAAATTTCTAAAGCAAAATTTGATTTATGTCTAACTCCACCCAAGTATAATAATCATTGTACTTGGCTCTATGCTTTTCAGGGATCCAAGTTTTCAAAAGAGGACCAATAGATGAAGAAATGGTCTTGACAATATTGTCATTATAAAGAAATTGAAGCATATTTGACAGTCTAATCAAAACTGGGGTTATAGAACTTTCGATTTTAGGATTAAATCCATTTGAACAGTCTCATAGAGTATTGTTCAATGGTATAAATATTTTTTTCCACAGTTTGCATGTCGTTTTTTAGGATACATTTCCACCCCAACCCACTTCTTACCACGTTCAGGATAATTTATGCGCTTCTTTAACCAGTTGTACCTTTCTGGGCCCAGACCCGCTACTTACTCCCCCAATCCAACCCCGTCATAAACCACCCCAGCATAAGGTTCCATCCAAACCCGGCTCAACATTCTTTAGAGGCCTCACAATAATGCATATCGTGATGGTCACAGCTCGTACCTCACTTGATACATTTCTTCATCGGCTCTATACTCAAGGCCAAGCTTCCCCAGAGTCAGAACCATTGCTCTGATACCTTTCTGACTGCATTTCTCCCATATCATTATTGTCATCTCCCCCATTAGCCAACATAGTACGCATCTCCACCGCCCTTTTACTCCTACTCTCGATCAGATTCCTATTAGGGGTACCGTTGTCACTAATAGTGTTTTTTTCTTTGAAATATACCACGACATTAGCGTCAAACAGGCCACCACTAATGACACTAGTTGTAGCAACTCTAGTGTCAATTGGGCTGTTCGGTTGAAACTATTCCTGCCCTCAGTAATATGTTGCTCAATAAAGCATCTAATGTTAACATGCATCAAATGGACAATATGTCCTTTAACCAGTAAAATTAAGTAACTGTATCTCTCTCAAACCTTCTCATGATCATAATTTCTTGGAATGTTCGTGTCTTAACAACCCTGTCCGATAAAATGACTTCACTAAATTTGTATTTTCTAGTCATATTACCATTATTTGTTTGTTATAAACTAAGGTACGTGAATGAAAACCTGCTATTATCACTTGTAATACTTCTTATTGGTATTACCATGCCCACCACAATACACACCCCTTAGGTAAAAATAGGTGTGCTTGGATTTCCAGTGTTTTTAGAATTTCTATAGGAATCATCACTCCTTAGCTTTTAAATTATTCAATTACATACATGTCTTCCATTATCGCATTCTCTTCTTTTGTTGTCAATGGTTTCAATGACACCGTAGACTATGTTTATTTTGCCACGAAATTTCTTTATTTCCTCTATTCGCCTCGACTCCTCATGGATTATGCTTGGCGATTTTAACATCATTTGTAAGCCTAAGAACCGTATTGGCAACTCTAACCTATAGATCTCATCCATCAAATATTTTAACAATTGTTTTTACCCATGTGATCTCACTAATCTTAGATCTACTGGACCTCAGTACTCTTGGTCTAATAAAAAATCATATAATTGTAACTCTTCTAGAAATGATTAGGTTCTTGTTAATAACAATTGGGACAATCTTTTTCCCAAATCCTTTACACAATACTGAGTACCCTCATACCTCCGACCATACCTATATAACTCTCTTCCTAAGCACTTATAATCCTTTGCCAATAAATTCTCTCGATACTTTAACATATGGCAATCACACCTTCATTTCTTATCTATTATCCTTGAAAATTAGAACCTTCTCGTGGACAACTCTGTTATGTTCATCATTTTTGTTAAGTGTAAACGTCTCCAATCCGCCTGATCATTCCTGCATACAAAATAGTTCAGTGACATTAGCGATATACTCTCTTCATCTTACGAATTCCTCCTTCAAGCCCAGGATGACTTAGAAAATGCTCTCAACCTCTATCTTTTTTAGACTGAAATCAATAGCTCTAATTTTTTTCTTTATAGTCGTGTGGAGGAGTCATTATTCAAACAAAAGTCCAAAGAAATATGGCTTAAAATTAGGGGTCACAACTTTAAATTCTTCCATAATAGTATTAAAGCTCTTATATTTGGGAATAAAATCATTTTTATTGATGACCCTCGTGACAATACTTGCTCACTATCCAGAGGTGCGCTAATATTTTTTTCACTTATTTCATCAGTATCATGGGTGTAAAAAACCCACCAAATATCTCGACCTTACGAGAGTTTGCAGCCTCATCTCTGACATACTTAACAATTCTGAAAAATGTCAAATGACCTGTCCTGTTACCGATGATGAAATCTTATTTTTTGTTTAATATTGACAACAATAAAGCCTCAGGACCTGATAGATTCAGTGCCAACTTTCTAAAATCCACATCGTATATCACTTACATTGAATTGTGTAAGGTTTGAAAGACTTCTTCCTTTCCAATCATATATACCCTAGTTGGCACAAGACCCTTATTATCCTTATTCCTAAATCTGTCAATTCTTCTCCATCTTATGAATTCAAACCCATTGATTGGTGAAATATCATATGCAAGTTCATTTTTAAAATCCTCACGAATAGGATTAAAGAATATCTAATCTCTCTTATAGAATCTATCGAATCCAACTTTTATACATGGCTGCAGTATTGCGGTTAATATCATCTTCTCTCAGAAGTTGCTCCATGGTTATCATACCAATCGGAAAGTTCCCCGAGCATTTCTAAAATTTAACATCTTGAAAGCTTTAAACACTGTCTGTTGGCGCATCCTCCTGGATGTGCTCTATGTTATGGACTTCATTGGCCAAATTATTGGATGAATTATCTAATCTATATCAATCATGTTTTATTATATCAATATCAATGAAAACTCATTTGGTTCGATTCACGGTAAAAATAGGTATTCGCCAAGGGGACCCCCTACCCCCTTTCATTTTTGTCATGATCATGTAAGTTATTACAAGAATCTTTAAATAAAAAAGCAAACTTCTTGCTTTCGACTTCCATTAGAAGTATCACAAGCTTAAAATCATTAACATTTGCTTTGTATATGACTTAATGATTTTATGTTATGACAAATTTAACTCCGCAAATCTTGTTAAGGAAGACTTTGATACATTTGGTAGTCTTTCGGGCCTTCAATTTAACCTCAACAAGAGTGAACTTTTTCTTTCAGGATTCCGACTCTACACGTCTTTCAACTTTTTCCTTGTTGAGATTCAAATAAGGATCTATCTATGTTCATAACTTAGGAATCTCTCTTATTACCTCCCATTTTTCCTACCATGACGGTAAATCCTTATTCAATGAGATTACTTCTCACATCAACGTCTGAACTTTTACTTATATTTCCTATGCGGGAGAGCTCCAACTTATCAAATTTGTCCTCTTCGCTGACCAAGTTTATTGGGTCTCCATATTCATCCTCCCTGTTTAGGTCCTCAAAGACCTAGCTCAACTCTTCCACAGTTATTTTTAGTCGGGACCTGACATGAAAATCACTGGTTCCAAAGTCGCCTGGTAAAAAATTATACTGCCCTCGTCTAGAGTTGTTACCGGGCTGGTTCGGTCCGGTTTTTAATAAAATCGAACCGGACCGTTAAAGTTATCGGTTCGAACAAACCGAATATGTAACATTTCCAATCTGTAAGATGGAACTGAACCGAAACTAATAAGAATCAACTCGGTCCGGTTTGGTTTACCGAACCGATAACCGCTTCAAAATTATTATAACTAAAAATTTAAACTAATGGTTTCATTCACCAAAATTAAGCGTGGCAACACTTCTTATTACAAAACTTTTGCAAGTTGTTGTAAATAACTTAGGCAGATGGTTGTGGTTCTTTTATATAGAATTTTTTTGTGTTTTCTTGTTTCAAATATACCCATATAGAATTTAGGTAAAAGGATTTTTCCCTTATATAATATAATTATTGTTTTGTATTTAATATAGAGTGAAATAAAGATAAGTTCTTTTGTATTCTTTTCTTGGTTTGACATGCCCAAATTCATTTAAATCAACCTATTGTTTTTATATTTCAGTGCCAAACTATTATTCGGCATACATACATATCTTGTTGGTTTTCGGATATAAAAAATGATGGAACCGATAATTTAATTTATATGGATAGAAATATAATAAATTAATTATTTAATTCTCATATCAAAAAATCCAAAGGAGACATGGCTAGTACATATATGTCGAGTTTTTACCGATTTTATCGGTTCGGTTCTATCGGTTTGGTTCTTTACCGGTTTTAACTGTTTTGGTTTCTTATCGGTTTCAGCTTTTAAAATGGAACTGTGAACCGGACCGTTAAGGTTCGGTTCGGTTCTCCGTCTGGTCCTTACCGGTTCGGTTTCCAGTTCTCATGAACCATTAACTGTTATACCCTCGTCGTATGACGGCCTTAGAATCCTAGATTTAAGAGTTTGGAATCAAACGGTCATCTTTAAATACTTATGGTCCATCTTAAGTGATAAATCCTTCTCAATTTGGTGTTATTAGGTCCATACTGAAAAAGTTAAAGATAAAAGCCTTTGGAGCATTCCAATTGGCTCATCTTCAAGTTGTGGTGGATAAAAAATCATTAACCCGAGGCTCATTACCGTCATATTATACAAGGTGGACGTTGGCAATGACCTCGCAACTTCTTTTTTGTATGACCCTTGGATATTCCCCAACTTATTTATTGACATTATGGTCCTAGTATTTATTTTTCTGGTATAATGAATAATAATAGCATGGTTTCCAACATCATCAACAACGACTGTTCGAACTGATCCACTTAGCTCTGCTCAGGTTAGTGATCTTACCGTTCTCACCTGCAGGAAATTGGTAACGGTATCAGACTTCTCCCTCCACCTTTAAATATAGATGATAATAAAATCAACCTCTCACGTTAGTCTAACAACTGTGTCATTATTAGCATATACAACCACCTTCGCCTCTCCACTACTCAGGTCTCTTAGGCCAATCTGGTTTGAAACAAGCACAATATTTCTAGAAAATCTTTCATTGTCTAGCTCGCCATCTAAGGGAACCTCAAAACCAAAGACAAACTTCTCGTTTTTGGTTATAGCACCGCCTTGATTGTGCCTCGTGCGATAGCTTCCCAGAATCCACCAACCATATCTTGCTGGAATGCTCATTCTCTCATGTCATTTGAGATACAATTTCCAAGAAGCTTAAGCTACCTTATCCTTATTTTGATTGACCCTCTTGGGTACATACCATCAGTTTTTGGACTTCTTCACCCAACGACCTCGATCATTTTTGGCATTCTGTCTTCTGTGTGGTTGTCTTTAATATCTGGCAAAAGTGGAACACACATATATTCTCGAACTCCACGCCATTGGGATCGAAAATATCTCATCGCATTCTCTCAAACTTATGTTACAGATTTCATGACACAAAAGTCTCTTCGTCTACTTAAACCTCAATAACTTAATCTTTTAATTACAATTTTTTCACGGTGTGACTCTCTTTACGAGGACCAATTATATATTTTTTTACGGTTATCACAACTTTGGCTTTTGTTGTTTTGACTCTGTTACGTTCTCCATTGAGCGTTGTTTTCTCATATTATTACATAATACTAGCTTTTCTTTTCTTTCATAACGAAAAATATTAAGTGGATTATATATGTTCTGTTACTTCTCTCACTCTATTTGTTCTCCTTTTTTGTTATATGTGCTATGTCGATTAATGTTCTACCATACATATAAATAATTTTGTTTTACTCTTAATTTTAATATATTTTACAAAAAATTAAAAAAAATGTAATATATATTAGGAATATTATAAATTAGAAAGTTAATAAAAATTACTTAACATATGAATTCAATTATTTATTAGGATGAAACCATTCTCTATTATAGCCCTGCTCAAACAAAGCGGGCTTGGCAATTAAAATATTTATGAATTAAGATATAATGCCAGCTTCTTGAAATAATCAAAAGAAAGTAAAAAGCGTACATAAATTTACAAAGTAATTAAAAAAACGGAAATAGTAGTTTATAAGATGGTTGGCCGTTGGTATCATCAAGCAGCTACATGTCTTCTAAGATAGGCAACAAAAGAAACAATTTTTAATGTGATTGAAGCAGCTATATGGTGATCCTACCTAACCATATCCTTAATTTTGATTTGGCCCTTCAAATCCAACAGGGGACAGGCCTTAACTCAGCACAAATCGAAGCAGCCACTTCACTTTTTATTTCGATTCCAACTCATATTGTTTATGATTCTTTTAAAAAGAACTTGCCTTTTTTTTTTCCTGAAATAGTCAGGATAAATCAGTCATTATTCGATTCAACCAAAAAAAGATAAAATCAGTTATTCGTTATAACTGAATAACAATACATAACTCTCCCATACGATCGAATTTGTAGTCGGTTTAATCTCATTGAAATTACTAAGGATGAGTATTAATAGTATCCAAAATTAATTTTATTATCAAAAGTCTATCTATTATTATCAAATATTTGTGGGATAATTATTAGAGAAAAATACAAGCGAAATTTCACTCAACTACCTGATTATTAACTAAGTACTTAGTATCAATTGGTATCTCTATTTAAAATTTGGACAAAAATATCTCCGATTATATATATCCGTTTTTCTCTTCAAATCCAATTTTCCTTTTCTGAGACTACATAAATCCACAAAACACATCTTATTTTTTTTAAAAACAGAAACAAACCGTTTGACTTCTCTTCACACCAAAAACCCCTAAACTTCACCACCCAAAACTCTTCCGTTCTTCACTGATCTCGATCGTCCACCATTATGTCCTCCTTGAAACAAGTAAGCACGAGCCGTTCGACGAATTTCCGTTTAGTTTACGCCGGCTGGTGAAGAAAGCACGAGTTACAGTAACCGAGTACGTCTCGACTTTCGAAAATGTCTTTTTTTTTTGCGTTTTTGGTGATTTCCAAGTACACGTTGCTGTTTTTTTACGATCGACGTAGCTTATTTGTACTGAAATCATGTAATTATGATCGTTATTGGGTATTTTAGTTTCTAGGTTTATCTGAGAGTACTAGTACTAACCTGAGAGTTGTTTGAAAAACATACCTGAGAGTTGTTTGAAAAACATACCTAATGTTGTTTGAAAAACATAATTGAGAGTTGTTTGTGACTCTGTAATCCGAGAGTTGTTTGCAACTATAATCTGAGAGTTGTTTGGAAACATATCTGAGAGTTGTTTGCAACTATAAACTTAGACTTGTTTGAAAAACATATATGAGAGTTGTTTGCCTCTATAATCTGAGAGTTGTTTGCAGATATAAGGTAGTATTGTTGTTGTTCCCTTATAGAACTTGTTTGTATATTATTTGAGAGTTGTTTGCAACTATAATCTGAGAGTTGTTTGCAACTCTATTATCTGAGAGTTGTTTGCAACTCTATTATCTAAGAGTTGTTTGCAACTATAATCTGAGAGTTGTTTAAAAAAAATACCCAAGAGTTGTTTGTGACTCTATAATCTTAGAGGTGTTTACAACTATAGTATGAGAGTTGTTTGTGACTCTATAATCTGATAGTTATTTGCAACTATAATCTAAGAGTTGTTTGTGATTCTATAATCTGAGAGTTGTTTCAACTATAATCTGAAAGTTGTTTGGAAACACATATAAGAGTTATTTGCAACTATAAACTAAGGCTTGTTTGAAAAATATGTTTGAGAGTTATTTGAAGTTATAAGGTAGTTTTGTTGTTGTTCTCTTATAAAAGTTGTTTGTTTATTATCTAAGAGCTGTTTGTGACTCTATAATTTGAGAGTTGTTTGCAAATACATTATCTGAGAGTTGCTTGGAAATATATCTGAAAGTTGTTTGCAACTCTATAATCTGAGAGTTGTTTGCAACTATAAGGTAGTTGTGTTGTTGTTCCCTTATGGAAGTTGTTTGTTATATACAGTGGTTGATTTATGTTTTTGAAATATGACCACGAAACCAAGATTCTACATGTCCGGATTGTTGAGCCTAGTGAAACTGCTGAGAAAGAATAATATTACTTCTGCCCACATCGAAGCTACGAGAAACACACCCTTCTGCACACTTTTGAAGGGGGCATTCGACCTCCGGCAGAGGCAATTAGCAAAGAGGAATTTGTATGCGAACATTCATTTGATTATAGAGATGTTCTCAGTCGAGCAAGACGTCTTCCGTTTTGGGTCAAAGCTGGTGAAGATAACGAAGAACGATGTAAAAGCTATTTTTTGGAAGTGTTTAGTGCGTGAAGCCTGTTATGGCTATGTAATTTATTTATTTTGTATAAACTTGTGGTCAATGTAAAAAGTTTATGAAGCATTGATATTTATGCAAACAACTCTCAGTTCACATTTATAAAGAAACCTCTTAATCTATTTTCAAACAATTATCAGGGGAGTAATATACAAACAATTCACATTCCCTCGGTTGTAAAGATTCAGGGGAAAGACATGCAAACAACTCTCATTTCATCGATGGGTAAAACAATTAGAAATGTCAGCACCAGTACTAACCTGAGAGTTGTTTGAAAAAAAACACCTGAGAATTATTGGAAAAACATACCTCAGAGTTGTTTGAAAAACATACCTGAGAGCTGTTTGTGACTCTATAATCTGGCAGTTGTTTACAATTCTCTCTATTTCCTGAGAGTTGTGTGCAACTCTCTATATTTCTCGAGAGTTGTATGCAACTCTATAATTTGTCAATTGTTTACAACTCTCTCTATTTCCTGAGAGTTGTGTGCAACTCTCTATATTTTATGAGAGTTGTCTGCAACTCTATAATCTGGGAATTATTTACAATCTTTTTTATTTCCTGAGAGTTGTGTGAAACTCTGTTATCTGAGAGTTTTTTGCAACTCTCTCAATTTCCTGAGTGTTGTATGCAACTCTATAATATGGTATTTGTTTACAACTCTCTCTATTTCCTAAGAGTTGTTTGCAACTCTCTCTAACTCCTGAGAGTTGTTTGCAACTCTCTCTATTTCTTGAGAGTTGTATGCAACACTATAATATGGAAGCTGTCTACAACTCTTTCTATTTCCTGAGAGTTGTTTGAAACTCTATTATCTGAGAGTTGTATACAACTCTATAATCTGGGAGTTGTTTACAACTCTCTCTATTTCCTAAGAGTTATTTGTAACTCTATAATCTGGGACTTAATTACAACTCTCACTATTTCATGAGAGTTGTTTGCAACTCTATTATCTGAGTGTTGTTCTCAATTAAAATAGTCACCACAATTCACATCTTCTACATAAAAAAGCAAACAATTCGCATTTTTTTTCATGAATTCCTGGACACCTAAACTCCTAGTCTATAATTTTTCTAACGCTCAAAATCAACATCGAATACACTAAAAATTAGTATATAACTAGTTAAACTATAATTAACACTTTGGATTAACATAATACCAAATAAATCTCGTTGTACCTGTTACAAACAATTTACATTATTACAAACGTAAAATGTAACCCATAGCACGCATCCTCTTCCAAACAATTTGCATCATCTTCCAAACAACTCGCATCCTCTATCACGTATGCCTGAACAACAATTATGTTGAACATATATATTGTTTCAAGCCCCTAAGCACACCAACGTGAACTTCAAAATCAGTAAAAATGTTAAAAGGAACACATTTTTGAGAGAAAATTATACTTGATAATTGTAACTGTATCGTGTATTTGCCGGCCAACGTAAACTCAACAAAGAGTGGTGGAAGGCTTTACAGTTACTTGTTTCAGGGAGGGTATGACGGTCGAAGGTCAAATTTTGGTGAAGAACGTCAGAGAGTACGGTGACTGGAGGCCGAGGGTTTGGGAGCTCGAAAGTTTCCGTATACGAACGGTTTACTAGAGAGAGAAAAAGAAAGAAAGAAATTCTTCTTTACGGTTTTAGTTTACTACTACTAAAATATCAGATTGGGTTAAAAAGCTAGAAAAGGAGAAGAAAATAGAAAATTGACCTTATATAGTGGGTATAGGGTAGTGTATGTATTAAAAAATATTGGGTATTAAGTGTGGATTAAATAGTTGAGATGAATATTAAGTAGTAATAAAATAAAATTTGTGTATTAGATGACAATATAATAGTTGAGTAGGTACTTAAGATGCAATTTCCCTAATTATTTTTCAGTTTTTGATTTTTATCCAATATCTTTAGCGTTTTTACTAATTAGATAAAGTAATTCTTTTTATGTTTTTCAAATTACGTTTTTATTATGTCGTTGTTTATTTCGTTTGATAGTTTATGAATGTTATTATTGAATTTTATGAGATGTTATTGTCTATCTGAAATTATAGTTTAATAAATAAAATGAACAAATATTGGAATGTGACATGTATTTTGTCCTTTTTGAGTGACACTATATATTTTTAGAGAGAAAATGGTAATTTATAGTATTTAAGAAATTCAAGCTATTAACAATATTGTAGTACTGGATTTTTAGCCGATGAAGATGATTTACAAGTGCGAATTCACACTTAAACTATAAATTCAAAATGCGAAACATGGCAAAAACAAAATGTAAAACGGGAGTTAAAAAAATATGAAAGGAAAAATAAAGGTTAAAAAAATGTGTGAACTCCAATAAAGGTGAAAAGAAATGCGAAGTGCGAAACAAATGTTAAATTTGAAAACAAACTGTTTTAGAAAGAACGGAAAAACATGAGTAAATGCAAAATGTGAAAAGTAAAAAGATGAAAACAAAGGTTATTTTTTTAAATGCGAACTGCGAAACATAAATAAAAAAGAAACACAAAATAAAGGTAAAATGAAATGCAAAATGTAAAAATAGTTAAATCTATTTATTTTTCTAATGTATTTAGTACTTGAATAATAAATTGATGAGAATGATTTTTATTATAAATAAATTAAATGATATTTTATCATTGACTGTCTATGTGTATAAAAAATAGATTTCATGTAAAATACGAAACCATGATTATATAAAAATATGAAAATACAAAATGTAAAATATAAAATACGAGTTTAATTTGATTTGTTTTTCCCAAGTGTGAAATGTGGAACCAAGGTTTGAAAAAAATACGAAATGCAAAAAAATTGCTAATTTTTTTTTGTATAAGTGTAAAATGCGAAACCAATGTTAAATAAAAAGCCAAAATACAAAATACAGAATAATTTTTAAAAAAAAAATCGTAAAAGTCTAAAATGTGAAATTAAGTTTACATTTTTTTCCTCATAAATATGAATAAAAAAATTAAGGTTAAACTAAGTACAAAATACAAAACCAAGGTTAATTTGTATAGAAAAAAATATATCATTTATGAATCTAGTTTTGTTCGTCCTAAATATGTTAAACCAATGGTACTTTCACATGTTTTTTCCGAACTACATTTTAAAAGATACAAACTTTTACAAATTTAAATCACACAAAAAAATACGTTTGGAGAGAGAAAATAGGAAAAAGAGTGATTTGTGATGAAATATATTTATACCAAGGAGGCATTAGTGTTTTTGTAGAATGGTTGATCGAGCTACTAACATGAAAAAGTGGATAGCAAATGCCAATTGATTTTGTGATTATGTAGCATATGGTAACACACTTTAATTTTTATTATTCTTGTTATTTTTATTTATTTTATTTTAAAAAAACCAAAATTAAACTTATGTATTTATAAGTGACTATATTTATTATATATGTCATTCAACAACAAAACTTATGATGTACAAGTACTTCAAATTTTAAACCTAAAGTAACTTCCCAAAACATTTACCTCAAACTATATCAACATTACACCCGAGTCCAGCTACATGAAATTATATAAAGATATATTGAACGTCCATGAGAGCTATAACACAAACAATGTAGGTAATTTTTAATTTTTATACTAAAAATTGAAATCTATATCATTTGTGCAAATATGCTTACGAATTTTGTACGAACTATGCAAAAATATATTGGAAAGTGTCCATTATTTGTACGATATTTTTAAACATCTTCACATGAACTATTTTTGTATGATTTATGCGACATTCTTAAGAATTTTCCTTAGTTTGTGTAAAATATTATAGTTTTCTTATTGTAGTTTGGTTTGGAATTCTCATTTAGAGTAACCTAGATCTTATATTTTTGGAGTTTTTATTTATGGTTCGGTTATAGTTGTAACAATTATATTAATGACATAGTAAGTGGTCATTACGTCACTAGTTGTCTAACATTAGTAATTTAATAGTTTTCTTATTGCTCAAACGTGTTCCTGAACCTTTTATAAACTAAAGTTCGATCATGTTACATACAACAATGCTTATCTTAGCTCCTTAATAATATGACTTAGATAAATTACATTATGATTTTGGTGAAATCTTGGGTTCATGAAGAGTATAAATTTAGCCCGTATCAGTAGCTTCATAGTCGTTTCAAAATGAAATGAGGGAGGACTATAAATAAACCAAGTGTACCTGTATTATCGGCTTGTGTGGTTTGAGTTTTTCTGAGCGCAAGTGTGTGGGTTATAAGTTTGGCTGAATGAGTCGTCCTCAAATTTAACAGTGGGTCAAAACCTCATGCTTTCAGTTGAGAACTTATTAACTCTTTTCAATTCTTATGATTTCAATGGCCAACCTAGAGATATTTTGGCTTGAGTGATTGTATGTGACGTTCTCTTCTCGCCCTATGATAGATCTAATTTAATCTACCTGAACTTTTTTGGCTCCGAAGAGCTCGGTTGGTGTTTGCCCTATTTTTTTATTGTTAAAACTCTTTACTGACCATACCTCTATTGAGGAAAAATTATAATTTTTTAAAAGAAAAATAATATATAAACATGTAGCAAACTACTAAGGTCCCGTGTACGTTTTTCTGAACTGGAAACACTGTATTATTACTTTTTTATAAGTGTGTAGTCCTCTTAAACCTCGAGTTAATTAAAATAAGAGTACTTTTAGCCACAACATGAAATTAAAAAATTAGGTAAAGATGGAATACCACTATGTCAGGAGTTTCTCGAGCTTGTTAGAATAGCTCAGAAGAGAAACAAAACCTTGTAGTTTTCCGAGCTTGCGAGATGTAATCTAGAAGGAAGCTAGATCCTTCATGTGCTCAGCCTGTAAAGCAAATCATGAGGGAAACAAGGCCCTTAAGTTGCTCAAGCTTGTAGGCACGATCTGGAAGGAATTAAGACCTTTAAGTTTCCTTAGAGTATAAGTAGGTTCGGGAGGAAATCAAGGTCTTTATTGTATAAGAAGCGTGTTTGTTTTATGGAAACTCATGATATGTGTGTGTAGGGCAAATTATCTATGGAATTTAGTTCTATATCAGTGTGATTAAGTTTTTATAGTATTACTTTGCATGAGGTGACAATAGTTAGATATGTGCTCCTGACTGGGTATCCTTGTTTCTTTCTTGAAATATCAAAGTAGGCGAAAAATATGTTTCATCATCAAATCAGTTTTACTTTAGTGAAGTTTGGAAATACTAACGTCATCTACCGACCCCATAGAATTTCATGATGCCTGGTTACTGGCCTCGGTTTGACGACTTGTATCATGTAGGTACGATAAGGGTGAAAGTGATAACGTCTCAGCAACGGTTATGACTGTCACAGGTGAATCTAAATACATTGGCATGTACGACTATTGTAAGGCCACAACTCATGCAGTATATGAAGAATTTTTCCTCACATATTAAAGGATGTTTAACCTCACCTCGACTAAGGGAATCAAAATAAATAAAAGGGTGTCCCACGTGGCATCCACCGCGGTAGAGGGGAAATAAAAAGATCTCATGGAGGACGATTTTTCAAGAAAAAATGAGACAAGAGATAAAGGAGATCATACATGCAGGGTTGGTCACAGAGTGGCAATATTAAATCGAAGCATATGCTTCTTAGCGATTAAGGCTTATTGAAAAACGTTTATGTCACTCATTATATTGTAAAGAGCTAGTTGTTAAGAGGCATCGGGGCTTCAAAAGGCAGTAGTTCGAAGTGAGCAAGAGCTACTTGTGGCTTCTGTGAGAATTTCTCTAACAAAATAATTAAGGCTATGTTTCCCTTAGTCCATTGGGAAAATTAGGAAATTCTAAAAATAATCCTTATTGTTTATTTTGAAAGATACAAATAATTTTCTACCATCAATTCATTGATGACTTATGTGAAAATAATGAACATCAGGCCATACATGTTGTTATCGTTGCAGTAACGTGGATTGAGATAGGCATAGTTGTTGCTCGACCTACGGATCTTGGGTCGAGGTAAAATATACTACTGAACATTGGGTGCTATAGAACTGTAACAATAAATATTTGATTTAATTTGACGTGTGGAAGGTTATGTTCAGCATTTTTTATACAGTTTCAATCATTAGTTAAAAGATGTCAATGATGATGCTAGATTTGTGACCACTGCTAGCGAAGGTCGTCGAACCCTTTAAGGGATAATCAATCATGGTTAATTGAATTTATTTTATGCTTAGTGTGCTTGGATTTTATTGAGACTAGTGGAATGGGGTCCAAAAAGGGTGGTTTGGGTTCTAAGCTAGTTCTTTAAGCTAAATTGTATATCAATAGAGATTACTCGAAAACATAGATGTAAAGAAAGAAATGAGACAAATGTTTATATAATAAAAAGTATGTGAATCACACTTCACTTTTAGTTGTACAAGCAATCGATCATCATAAACTACTAGTTCAGAGTACTTATTTATAGCTTGGTTATAGTTGTAATATTTACACTTATTGAATTAATTATAGGGTTAATGGTCATTATGTCCCAAGTTGACTGCATTAATTTCTAAATAATTTTCTTGATGACCAAGAAAATTCTAGAACAATTTACAAACCAAAGTTTGGTCATAGTACATGCAATAATGTGTACTCGATCTCCTTTATAGTACTAGGGCTCGGGCAAAGAACATGTTGAGCTCGATAACAACTTCAGTATAGTCATGGTAAAAATTTAACTTGTATCAATAGATTTTCAATCAATGCGAAATAAAATGAGAGATTAGTAGAAAATAAACTGAGTGCAGCCATATTGTTGTCTTATATGATTTGATTTTTTCATGCTTGAATGTGTGGGTTATGATTTTGGTTGAACGAACCAGTCTTAGGTTTAGAAATCTGCTAAGCCCTATAGTTTTGGTTGAAACGTTTTTCTCTTTTTTTGGATTTTTTAAGCCTGACTTGAGCGGATGTACATGACATGCAACTCTCGCCCTACGGTCATCCAAGGCTTACCTAACTGAACTGTCCTAGCTTCGCAGAGCTCGATTCATGTTTTTGCCTCATTAGAAACCCTCCCAAAACTACTTTTAGTAAAAAAACTATTTTTTTGGATAAAAGAGTAAGAAAATCAGGTATCACGCTACTAGGTTCTCTTGTAAAATGAAATGATTTTTTTAATTGTGCCTAAGTGGGTAGCCCCCTACTACTCCAAGGTAAAGACATCAAGATTGCTATTAAGCAAAAAGAAATTTTACAAGTATAAACAAATGGCATGCCAGTAGGGTAGGAGTTTCTCGAGCTTGTAGCAAAAGATCAGGAGGGAAACGAGACCTTGTAATCGTCCAAATTGGTAAGGAGTAATCATAATGTAAAATAAATCATGTAAGTGATATGAGCCTATGAACAAAATAGGGAGGGAACTAAACCCTGCAAGTACATAAGCCCATAAAAAAACGGGAGGAAAATCGGCCTTGTAAATTACACGGTCCCATATGTATGATCGTGAGGGGAACTCATCCATCTAATTTCTCAAGCCTATAGACATAATCAAAAGAAAAATCAACCTTTCAGTTTGATCAGAAAAATAAGTTATTTAGGGAATATCCTAAGTGCGCGTACATTGAGTAGACATATTAATAAATAAAAAACATATCGGGACCCCTAGGGGTAATTTCTCTAACTTGAGGTAGTAAGAGAGGTGTGGCAATAATGATTATACTTCAGGGAATGGGAAATACACGAGTGTATTGTTATGATAGACAGTGAAATTAACTATTATATGTCGTTTTGATACAAAATGATTGTTTAGTTACCATGAAGTTGTGTGAGTCATATGTCACACGTACAACCGCGATTAGAGAAAGAACTTCACATTTAAAAGTTCCATTTAGTGGTGAGTTACCCTTATTATGTACGAGTTCCCATTTATCATCATACTTTACAATAACTATTTTCTATAAACTGCTAGGTGGACCACACAAATACGTGTCGAAGCCTGTTTTGTTCATTGGGGTCCGAAATATCAGTCGATGAGAGGTTAACTATTGGACTGCCCAACATGACGGTCATACCTAAAAATATATATACATGATTTACTTGAAACGATGATCTATTTTACGGAAGAAATTTTTTTCATTTTCCGGAAGATCATTCTCGACCTCCCAGATTCTCTGAGTTGAAGTACACGACTGAATCAAAACAAAATATAAGCATTATATAAACTGTGATACATGTGGAAGCAGTGTCGGCAGCTAAATGACATGATAATTTTACTTCCCAATGAGTAGCACACCATGGTCAATTGTTTCAAGTATGAGATGATGATTTTTACGATTCTATTTGAGCCATGAATTTGTATATCATTTCATTTGTTACTATTAGATTTCTTCCAACTGACAGAAATGTGCCCTAGTCAACTTACTCCCTTTGGATGGATTCTGCTAGTTGCTACCATGATGGTGGCACACTACTACAAATACCCAGTTTTGATACAAGAGAATTTTTCTATAGCGTGGATCAGAATGGTGAAGGGTAGCTCACTATACGACATATGGGTTCATCTAGCTTGTCTAGTTTTAACCGAAATTCTAGATACCAAAGAATGTTGGCAAGATAAATTTTTATTCGTGAATGGGTGAATAGAAGACTGAAATTAGTGGATTTCTTGTTGCAATGGTGAGTGATACGACATGAAATATCATCTAAGTGGGGCACATCCAAAGCCAAGTAAGGATATACAACGTGATCCTTGTATGATTCATTTAATCCATAATGATCCCAACTTGGCCTAATGGCCAAACGCAAACCAATAATTCCTTGATAAATGGCTAAGCTTGCGTGGAGACATGTCCAAGCTTCCGTCAAGACATGTCCAAGCATCCCTCAAGACCTAACCAAGCGTGTCCCGAGCTCTAACCAAGCTTGTCTTACAAATACACCTAAGTAAACTAGAAATAAAAAATACAAAGTTACCTAACCATGATACATCAGAAAAATAGAATAATATTCTCGGAAGGCCAAACTGAGTCCCAAAAGCTCGGCCTCAGTGGCCATCTTGGCCAATTAACGAAGGCTAAGGTGGCCATCTTGGCCAGACTTGGCCAACCGACCTTAATCAACCATTTGGTTGCTTAAAGCTAGACCTGACCAACTAGCCTTAAGCGACCACATGGTCGCTTAAGGCCAACTTGGTTAGATTTAGCCAACCATCCTTAGACAACCACCTTAAGGCTAGTTTGGCCAGACTTGGCTAGATTTGGCCAACCATCTTTAGGAAACCACCTTAAGCGTAGTTTGGCCACACTTTTCTAGATTCGGCCAACCATCCTTAAGTGACCACCTTAAGGCCAGTTTGGCCAAGCTTACCTCGGAACATTACCAAACTTATCCCAATGACCAAAATTTTAACGAAGACCTTAAGCGACCAACTAGTTGCTTAAATCCAAGCTTTCCAAAATTGGCCTAGTGTGAAGGATTACTCCTCCCGAGACCTACCCGATTTAGCTAAGCCTCATATGGTTATTTGTTGTAATCCAAAATAAACGGGTCGGGAACCCGTGAAATAAGCTTCCAATGAGCATGTGCTTGATTCCTTCATGATCATTAGCCAACAAACACATAACTTTCATCGTTATTCCCTCTACTGAGTACTATTGAAGTCTACAAAAACTGTATCTGAAAATGTACGATAGTCGTGTCTAACATTTTACGATAAAGCAAACCCCAAGGATGTACCTCAATCTTGATAAAGAATCTCAAGAGACATAAAAGACTGTATCAATGAGGATGCAACAACAAATACCCTTCTAAGTCAAGACCCTTATATAAGAAGATAATGTCTTATCTGTAATGTTAGGTGAAAATTAGAAAGAGTAGCAGCAACATAAAGAGATGTCATTTTGTAACCCACATCATAAATAAAATAGAAGTGTTCTTCACACATTCACTTCAAGTTCTTTCAATATGTTTGCGTTAATCTTTACTTGTCAAATTTTTTAAAATATAAAAAAATTAGATGATTTTTACCCCAAGTGAGAAATTGGTTTATGCGTGGAATTCACCGATTCTGTCAAATTATTTTGATATATTTTAATTTTGTATTATATTTAAGACAAATGGTTATTGTGTCTTCATTGTAGATTCAGGCCATTATTTCCCAAACTTGCAGAGGAGAGTGGTTGAATAATTTTTATATTTGTGTAAACTACCTGTCTTTATGTGCAATCGATCTTACTATTGACTTATAATCACGAGATAGTTTAATGATGTTGTCTTTTGGATGTTAGCCGATTCTATTGTATTTAAGAGGCCACGATGGCTAGAGTTGCTAGTCGAGGTGAGAGTTTCAGTGACCAGAACCCCAAGAGCAGTGCCTATGTCAATAACATGAGTCACAATCAGAGAATATAGCCACTTAGTCGAGCCCATAATGGGTGTATATCATTGGAAAAGATCCCATGGTCGACTCATAGATTTAAAAGGGAAATCAATATGAGTATGACTTCCACCTAGCAAGATGAGCTTTTTGCCAATAAGTTGAAAAACGTGAAGTCCACTGGTGAGCCGACGAGCAAGTGTTATAGAACTGACGTAGCGATTAGAGAAATTGTTTATTATATGATGTCATCGTGCCAATATTAAACTGAAAGGTCACCCAACGAAGGAGTTGATGGTCCATCGGTTTCTACAAGGTCAAAAATGGATATGGTATGATGAAGGAACATGAAGATTTTATCGTCATTATTCCAACGATCATTTTGAGGGCAGTGAATGAATCACCGGAACAGTCCCTCTAGTGACCCTGAGAGGATGTAAATGTTCGAGTTTCAGGATTAATCGTTCGGCATGTATTAATATTCTCTAGGTTTCCCGGACTAAATTTCTCTTGTTAAGGTAATTTTGTTAGACAAGTTGTACGTAATGTTTGTGTTGTTATCTGAAATTGACATTTTTTGAACGCTTACTCACTTTCTCATGTAGGAATTTTTTTTATTGTATATATTGATATTGTATCATTTTACTTATTCACTTTTAGCATGTGGTGAGACCCCTCATTCGTTGTTTTTTTAGATGGAAACAATTCCAAAATATATAATTCTGAAGTCCTCCTCTAATTTTAACATCTCTTACATAACGTTTAATTATTTACATTTAAGTCTCTAAATTTTCACTTGCTTATCAAGGTCTACCCTAATTCTTTTGTTGACCCTTACGGTCTCAGTATTATTCGTTATGCTAGAATAGACAACAACAACAACATGATTTCATACATCATCAATAATGGCTAATAGCACTGACTCATTCTGATGCGCTCGGGTAGAAGATCTCACTAACCTCATATTGGTAATGATATTAACCTTCTATCGTTCCCCTATGGCTTGAAGAATGTTAAACGACAGAGTCTCAACTCCTTCACAATCAATAGTACATACCACAACATTAGGCCTTCACGGTTTAAAATCCCTTGGGTCAATCTTATTTGGAATACGTATAATAATCTCATACACTTTTTTATTGTCTGATTGGCCATTCAGGGGAAGCTCACCACACATGATAACCTTCTCTCTTGGGGTTACGATAAATTCGGGTTGTGTCATTTGCAACTGTACCCCGAAGAGCAAATCACCATATAGTGGTGATTTGCTCTTTCTCCCAACACATATGGGATGGTTTCTCCATGAAGATAAGACTCATTCTCTTGATCTTAGATTGGTCCTTTTGGCTACAAACTTCTAGTGCTTTGACTTTCGCCTCTTTTGGTCTTGGTCATCTTTGAAGTGCGGCTTTCTGCGCGGCGGTCTACCAGCTATGATAGAAAAGTAACGCTAGTATGATTGTCAGATCAAGGTGACTAAAAAAATAAGTATAGGAATATGACTAATAAAATTTTGAATTGTTTATTATAAAAATGTGAAAGTGTTATATTCAAAATTACTTTTATCATATTATTGTTTTATGATTTTTTTAAAAAATTTAATTAAAATATAACCGTTTATTAAATTGTATATAATAATTAAAAAAAATGTTTATAAATTTATTAAATTAAAAATTTAATGCATTTTTATTAATCAACACAACTGATAATTTGGATGAACATGTATATCTACCATTACCATTGATGAAGGAAGAATCATGCAACTATAATATCTTGGTGAATTAAGGGTATACTTCGACGTAAAAAAAGTACTTTAGGAGTAATTGATAGTTATGTAGTACAAAAAAACTAATTTATAACAAACAATAAACGTGAGGAGGAACCACAATTAGCAATTTGTTTAGGGATGTGGGACCCTACAAATGTACTATGAAACCACACCACCTCTTTTGGGAAAAGGTAGTTGATTAATGATTAGACAATATTTTCTTGTGACTTTCTCTCTAGAATGTGGATCTTTTCTCTCTAAACTCATATAAAACAACAGACATAACAAATTTGGTCCTCCAAACATTGTTTTCTGCATAAACTTCCTCCAAATATTTCTGGAACTATTATTGGCGCCATCTGTGGGAACCGGTTTGGTACCCGGAATCATTTTCTCAAACCTTTATTAGTATTTTGAAAGATTTGATGAGTGAGGAAGAATTCAAGAGAAACCTCATCGGAGATAACATAGAAATGAGCAACAATATGATGATCAATATGTTCGTGAGATATTGGAAGAGTTTGTTTTAGTGGCTCGAAGAAAAGAACTCCTAGAAGAAATTGATAAGCTGAATTCTGAAAGAGGCGTTGCGATATCTTTCAAAAAGATCCGATTAGAGGTTCGAAGGGAAAATGAAATTCAGAAATAAGAATTGGATGATAACCACCGAATTGATAATAAGAAAGACAAATATCGAAGGCGTGGACGCAGTAGTACCCTCTGAGGCAGTTTTCACATTGTATCATGTTGCGAAATATTTTGAGGAGTCTAATGATGAAAAACAGGGCAGTTGAGTTGGGTTTGATCAAAGAGAGAAGGAGACGAGCACAAATGAATTCCTTACATTACCAGGCATCGATGACAAGTAGATACGCCTCGAAAGTTATATGAAGAGAATTCAAAGTTACAGATCAGGTTTTAAGGAATATTTTTCTTCACACCAAAGAAAAACACCTCGGCAAATTAGAAACCAATTGGGAAGACACGTGTGGAGTAACAAAAAGGGTGAAGCTTATGACGTATCGAACCAAGGATAAAGAATGAATAAATCTCAAACATCCGTGAAACATAAAGTATCTCAAATTGTATTTAGAATGATCGTAACAAATATATGTTTTTATGTACAATATCAGTGGCATAATCTTTCCTACCCTAGTGGTGCATGAAGGTTTTAATGAGGTGTCATATTAGCTGATTCATATATATAAACTTTTGCCATAAAAAATCTTTGTTACGTTGGACAAAAAGGATCTTCCAACAAAAGTTGGTATTTATCTATTAATTTTGGACCTAAAAGGGATTCTAACAAAAGTTGTTCTTTAATTATTAATTTTGTACCTAAAAAGTCTTCCAACAAAAGTTGGTCTTTAATTTTTAAAAGCATAATGATAAAAAAAATCTGATGCATTACATGAAATACTAAAAATTAGTACAAAATTGCGTCGAAAATTATGAGGACTTTAACAAAATTATCTGGAAGATTATGAGGACTTTAGTAAAATTTCCTTAAAGGTTGTGAGGACTTGAAACACACCTCGAAGATTATGAGGACTTTACCAAATGAGTTATAATTTTTTACTCTAAAGACTCGGGGAAATCACCTCGGTAAGATTCTGAAGTATTTTCATCATCACCCAAAGATATCATAGGAGGGCGATATTCGATAGGAACAAGCTCACATAAACTAGCCAAGTTCATGTTAGGGTATCACTTATGAATTTTTGCAATCAACTCGGATTTAACTGTTGCATCACTTGTCCACGTATTTAGTAGCATAGGCTTCAACAATCTTTATCCTTTTTAGCTTGGCATAAAATTAGCTGACACCTTGTCATTTCCCTTCTTATAAACTGCGATGAGCTTATCCTTAGTGGAATTTTGTTTGGAATAAAGATCCATTTCTTCTTGAAAATACTTGTCAGTAATCATAATATAATCCTCGGCAAGAACCAGTTTTTCGTAAATAGCATCGGCTTGTTTCTCAAGCTTAGAATATTCTTGTTCAAGCTCTTCAACCTTTAACGTTGCTAGTGAAGATTCAGATTTGTAATAATTTTTCTGATCCTTTAAATGTCGCATCTTTTTCCCAATAATAATTGAGGATCAAAATAGTTTACGAAGACGAAAATAGAATTCCTCCCTAACAGGTATCTCAAATTATCTAGACGAAGAGCCAACTTCGAAAGAAACCATAGTTGGAGAATTTGTATTCTGAATATTATATTCATGATCGTGAATGATTAGATCATTTGGTGGAGGCTGGGAGGAGTCAGATTTGATGAGTATTTTTTCTGGTGAAGACTTGGCTTGTACAGTAACTTTATCTTCCAGGGGACCAACCGCCTCAGAAACTACTTGGTTTTCTTCAAGAATACCTTTTAACTTTCGTTGGTATTTCTTTTTGGGAGAAGTTTGAGTGGGGATTGTTTTAGACCCTTCGAGTTTCACAGCTTTGGCCTTCTCTACCTTGGTATTATCTTCATGATTTTCTGCACCATAAAGCTAAAAAACCTCCACTTCTTCTAAAATATCGCCTGATTCCTCATCCTGGTAAATTTTCGCTCTAGCTCTTGTTTGGGAAAATATTATGACATCTATAGCCTCTAACCGATCTAAAACCTCTTGGTGGGTGGGAGAAACCATGAGTTCTTCCAAAGATAATCGCTCTGATGGGTTGGCTCTCCATAGGTGACTTTTGGCAAGATTAGTGAGTGTGAAGCAAATATGGAATCTGTTGGACCAAGATTATTGTTGTTGTAGGCACAAAATCAACTTAGGACTTGGATATACAAGTCATGAATGTTTATATTTGGACATAAAATGCATGAGAATAGACATAAGAAAAATTGGAAGGGGAATAAAAGTCACTAACATACCCCTATTTGTCTATATAAGAGATAGTTTGTGGGGATTTTTGGGTGTCGCCTCAGATCGTGTTTCCCAAAGGCCTGAGATGAAATAAAATCGTTGCTTCTATTTCTTATCTGCTTCAACCAAATCCTTGACAACTTTCTAGTTTCGACCAAAGGTTAAGGAATAAAAAAGGAAGTACGGTTTATTAGCGAATCTAGAAAGGTCAATCAATTTCTCTAGATAAAAACTTATCCCCAAAATTTTGGAAGCCATGATGCAAGACATGAGATTGAACCACATGTTGGGTCCAGCTTGGGTGGCGCAAAGATCAATCATAGCAAAATATTTGATAAAAAATGAGTCTAATGGGTATCGCAATCCCAAATTCTTCAGTTCAGTATATAAAATTAATTCATTGTCTTTGATCGACAGTGGTGTCCCCCCAACAGTTAGAAAATAAATAAAGATAGTAGAAGGAATCCTTCATTGGGTTTTCAGCTTCGTTTCCTCGGATGTGTCATAATATTTGTATTGAATGTTGTGAAAGACCATTATGTGCTTATTTTCAACTGCCTGAACATTTTTCCCAACTAAAGCATAGATGTGGGGGAGGAAGAGAAAATTTTATTTTGATTTTACCGTATTCTTTGGAGGAGAATTCCCTTCGTCAATTTGAAGATGAGCGGCGGTTGACTCTTTCTCTTTATTAGTTTGAAGCAAAACAGTAGTGGGATTTTTCTCCTCCAAAATTTAAAGAGTGCTAGTAGTAATTTCTTTCTCTTCAATAACTTGAGGAGTAGCAGCAGTTGGCCTTTTTTCTTCAAAAACGGGTACTTACACTCCCTCAGTAGCAATTGGTTTTTATTTTTCTCCAAAGGCTAAGGCCAAAGCTTCATCAGCATCTTCACTATTGGATTTTGCAACAGGATGATCAGCAGAGGAGACATTTGATGCAGTCTCTCGAATGGGTTTGAGGGACCATTTTGTCATCAAAGTTACATCATATTTTGTTAATTTTTGAGGGGATACCTTTGGTGTTGGTCGAGAAGTCCTGTGTGGTGGGGAAGATGGAGTGGCAAGAATTTTCCATGAAGAACCCTTGGAACGTTTACTTTCTTTAGAGTGCTTACTTTCTTTCTCAGATTTATGAAGTTGTTTTCTTTTCGAAGATGAGTCTTTTGAATGTTTATTTTCCTATTACTTTGTAGTTACCCTTGTTGATTACTAGGCAAGCGTGACTGGAGGCTAAGAATAGATATCTGAGGTAAAGATTACATTAGAGCTCTCAGCTGAAGGCCAAGAACCATAATATGTAACAACAGGTGGTTGAGGCTCATCATCGACGTATAATCTGGCAGTTCATCTTTTGTCGGTTTTTTGGCTAATCGATAACCAATCTAAGATGGGGAAGTTTTTGGCATAAACCTAATAGCTCTCTATAGACAAAATATTTTTTAGAACTTTATCTTTTTAAAAACTTTGAAATGAGATCAACAAGAAGCAAGAGAATTTATAAGAGAAGAATGGGCCTTAGTAAGTATTAAAGCCCAAGGGTGTGAGGGTTTGCTTTCCTAGGGGTAAATTGTCCAAAGTAAAGGCAATAAGTGCCTAAAGAAGGTTCGCGTTGTTCATAGGCTAGTTTGTGTCCAAAAAAATACACGCAAATGACATGTCAAACAACACCTGATAGAAAAGGAAGCATTTAATTGGTTGTTTCAAAAAATCATAACGTCACTCGTAAAGAAAAATTTGGGAGCAACGATTGGTACAGACATTCGGAAGATCGAACAAGATCAAATAACATCTTCCTTGTTTGATATTCTTAAAACTTTCAGCAAAGGTTAAAAAAACCAAGGATGTTATTATTTGATAAATTACTTACTTATAAACATATCAGAGTTCGAGGAAGAGTTTTTTGTCCAAGAAGAGAGATTGAAAAAATTCGAGGAAAAAACGTTTATCCAAGAAGAGCGATTGACAAAATTCAAGGAAGAGTTCGGGGAATAGTTCTTTGTCCAAGAAAATCGGTTAACAAAATTCGAGGAAATACTCTTTGACTAAAAAGTTCGATTGATGAAGTTCGATGAAGGATTTTTTACTTGAAACTGACAATTAAAGAGTCAAATAGTCTGACGAGGATAAAATTGGTCATATAACAGTCTTTGTTTGAATATTTTCACAAGGACTAAGGGGCTACTAATGATGGAAGAATCATGCAACTTGAAGATCTTGGTGAATTAAGGGTATAATTCGACATAAAGAAAGTATTTTATGAGTAATTGATAGTTAGATAATACAAACTTACCAATTTATAACAAACAATAAATTTGAGGAGGGGACCACAATTAGCAATTTGTATACGCGTGTGAGACCCTCCAAATGTACTATAAAAACACAGCGCCTCTTTTGGGGAAGGGTGATTAATTAATGATTAGAAAATAATTGCTTGTGAGTTTCTCTCTAAGATGTGGAGGTTTTCTCTCTCAACTCATATATAACAACAGACACAATGAATTTGTTCCTCCAAACATTGTTTTACTCATAAACCTCCTTCAAACATTTTTGGAACTATTAACACGATAATCAACATTGCTCTCCGATAAACAATATATTATTGTCACAATTGTTATCTTGTTTATACAATAACAAAAAATATATTATGATAGTGAAATATTGTATCATCGTGTATAGTTTAAATATAAATAAAATATAAAACTTACAACCTTAATATAAATGATAATACCATTTATTTATAATTATCTTATTTTTTATTAAGTTCTTCTAAAAAATGATTAATATTCATTTTCAGGTATATAGATATCACACATGTTTAATTAACGCTCAACTTGAAACAATTTTTAACAGATAAATCTTCAATAATACATATGGGGTGAAGCTATTTCCCCCATCAAATATATTATTTTCTCCATAATTCAAAAAAATCTCCATGGTGTTATTTACTCCATAAAGAAAAATCCAAATTTACCCTTATTCTTATAATCTATTAAAACATCTCATATCTACCCTAGCCTTCTATCTAACTTTTTTTTGTTCTTCAACGTCGTTTTTTTTCTTCAGCATCGAAACAGCAGGAATCATCACCATCGAACCAAAAGTGTCGATCCAGAAGCGTTGATCCGGCAGCGTCGATCTAGTCGATCCAGTAGCTTCGATTCAGCAACGTCGAACCAGCAACCAGCAACATCGACTCCTGCCCCGATTCATCTTCTAATCCGCCTCGAATCTAACAACGAATTAGCCCCGATTCTGCCCTGGAATCCACCTCGATTCAACCTTAAATCAGCCTCCTACTCCTATAATTTGGTGAGTTATACTTAGTTTTTTTATTTTTTTTTATTATTCACCACTAGTAGATTTCACCACAGCTTTTCAGTGATTGTTAGGCTGAAGTTTGTTGGTTGCTGTTTTTTTAAACAAAAGCATGTGATTCTGAGGCATCATCTTGGAATTACATGCTTTTTTAAAAATGAAAAACATGTATTTCTGAGATGATGTCTTGGAATCACATGTTTTTTTAAAAAGCTTGTGATTCCGAGATATCATCTTGAAATTACATGTTTTTCATTTTTTTTAAAAATATGTAATTCCGAGACAATGCCTCGGAATCACATGCTTCTCGAGATTTTCTCTAAAACAGTTGTTTCAAACGCGAATTTTCAAGTTACTTTAATTGAAAATGTAAAAACAAGATTAAATTACCTTGTTCGTTGATTGAATGTTGTTCTCCGGTTTTGTTTGAGTTTCTTCATTTTCGATGATTAATCTTTTACGAAATTGAAGCTTTTTTTTATTTAGAATTAATTTTATAGGGTAAAATCATATATGTTGGATTAAAGTTGGGTTAATGATGTGTTTTTTGTTATAAGGGTTTCTATTTGGTTAATGGCATCTAATGTTAAATTTGAAAGTAAAGTGAGGGTAATCTTGTAAAAACAAGTGACAGGTGTTTTAGAGAGTTTGAATTATGGAGGAAATAATATATATGATGGGAAAATAGTTTCACCCATACATATGTTTTTAAATGGATAAAAAAAACGTGATCGGTCTATATTTTTGTTCTAGCTTTAACAACATTTAAATTAAGGTCAAGCTATAAATACCAAATTCTAGTTTAAGTATACCCAATTTTGAGTATACCAAAGGTGATCGAAGTTTACCCAAGTTTTTCCAAAAATACCCTTTTGTAGGTATATAAGTCTTTTTTTACTAACTTCCATCCAACACATTTTCCTACAACTTTCTCTCACTTCCCTCACTTCTCTCACTTCTCTCTAAACTCTCAAACTTTCTTCTCTCAAAATACTCCCACCTCTCTCTAAGATTTTCCGGCGAGCCACCACTGCTCCTCCTCCTCCTCCATCATGGTGAAGAACAAAAACCACCACCACCACCAACTACGTAAGTTTTCTAATTTAATTTTGCATATTAATTTACTTAGATCTATGTTAGATTTTAGGATTAATGTTAGATTAAGGTATGAATATAGGGTTTAGGTATGAATTTAGGGTAGATTTTAGGGTAGAATGTAGGGTTTAGTGGCCATTTTCCAGCCCGGTTGGCGGCTGAAAAATGGTCGGCCGACAACATCATCGGTGCGTATGCCAAGTACCGGCCGTACTGGCCATACGCACCGATGGTACACGGTGTGTGTACCATCAGTACATAGGGGTTGTACCGAGCGGTACAGGTGGTCTGTGCCGCTCGGTACGGGCTGTTGTGCACCCATGGTGCACAGCCCAAATTAAGAAAAATTAAGAAAAATATTTTTTAAAATTTATTTAAAAAAAATTAAAAAATAAATTTTTAAATAAGTTATATGTATTTCAAAATACATGAGAGTTATATGTATTTCAATTGGAAGTTCGATGTCGAATTGTAGTTTTTTTAAAATTTTACGGATTATATCATATGTTATTAATTTCGTTTATTTTTTTGGTATTATTACAGGTCTGATGCCGTCGAGGAGCGACGTCTTCCTTGGTTTAGGGCGTATCACCCGGGATCACGGGTGACACACCCGGAGAAGAATATGAAGACGGTACAGGCCATCGAAGACGAGAGGGTCCGTGATGCTAAGCGCGGACGAGATTCATCAGAGGACCCTGAGACAAGACGTCTTAGGGAGGAGGAAGAGGAGAGGATCAGATATGATCGGTCTTTGCGCCGAATCAACCATGGCAAGAGGAAAGAGAAGGTTATAGAGAAAATAATGATGGATGGAAATAGAGGTGGAGGCTCCTCACGACGCGAGACGTCACATGTACACCGATCACCACCTCCCGGTACGGGTGCTCCACCACCTCCCGCTACTAGTGCCCCACCACCTCCCGCTGGCAGTGCTCCATCCCCTGGATGTACTACTACATATCCACCATCTTTAAGTGAGAGGGTGGATGCTACTAGGGAGTAGGGACCCTAAGCATGATACCATTGATGAGGATCATATTGATGTAATACACACAGTTGAGCAGCGGAAGACGTTTTCATTTCTGAAATGCAACAAGATACCTCTATTTCCCGACTACAAGGAGCATGAGGCATATCTTGTCTTCATCAGACAAGTAAGTACCAAATTATTAAACGTCTAGTCTAAGGTTTTACTTTTATTTATGTTTGATTTAGTTTTTTATTTATATTGTTGTACTTCGTTAGTCATACAGGCACATTCATCAAGACAACATAAATCCGACCAAAAGACATAAATCGACTAAACAAATTCATCAAGATTAGTTACTTCTGGGAATGAACAACCTGGCTTTCTCCCTTCGAGCTCCGTGTATGTTTTGCAGTGACCAACTATTGGTAGCTCCCAATATGTAGCATCTTCACTTTTCAAATTCTGCCACGTAGGATGTATGCGTGCGCAAGGGCATAGGGGCTTGGTTGATAGCTGTTTAATAAGACTTGAATTAGAACTAAACAATAGGTAATACAATTGTAAGTAATAACAAAACCATAAATCGAATGACTTACATTGACGAAGCGATTAGTATCAACGAATCCAAAGCCAATTTCACATCTTTGGGCCATAATGGGTGATTTACCGCGCAGAGGTAAAAAAGTTTGACTACATTTGTCAGACCCCACGAGTGACACAAAATGAACAATGCATTCGAACTTGGTTGCAATCGCTATACCCATTTTCGGCATTTTCATCCAATATTTCGGGGATGCTGGTGTGTCGTAGTAGTTTATACTTTCTGCAACCTTCAGGTACTCCTATTTACCGTTATATATCTTGTTGTATGTGTCATAGTTGTCCATTAGTTCATCGTATATTCCTTCCGAACACCTTGCCAACCTTCTTCATGACCGTACAACCCAAACGAAACTGCTCTATATCCACAGTGACCATGTGCCTTAACATTATTTATACCCAATATAAAAGGATTGAAGTGAGTCGGAAACCAACGCAAAAAACCTTTCGGGTCGTATATAAGTTCTTTGACTCCACCAATGGATGATTGTATGATGTTTCTAGCAAGCGAGGCAATGGAAGAACTACGAGTACGAGGTACTTTAGGCACATCTGGTCGAATCATATTTGCACTAGCAACTGCTTTACCCTTTTTAACTTTTGGTAATTTTAAAAAGTTCATCACTGACTCAAGACTAGCCTTATCAGCATCATCCACATGTTTCCATTGGCATTTGTCCCGTTTCGTGGATGATGTATCGACAACTATTTTTATTTTAACCTGTGGACGGCCTCGGTGTTTCTGCTTCTCCAATGGCTCTAGCAATGAGGATGTTTCACGATAAACAATTTCAAACCATTTCTTGTAAATGTGTTTTATACGGCTTTCGTCTTTTGTCTCCATAACATCGATTACTAGTTTTTGTTGAACATATAAAATAATCTTTATGGTCGTACGGTATGAACGAGGCATTATTTCTAACCTTGTCCAGCGGGTGTGAAACGCTTTAACGATGCAGCTTTTCCGTTTTTACGCCACTTGCGGACCTGGTGGTAGCAAGGTATACCATGGGTAGATTTTATCGCGCATATACAGACGTCATTGTGTTTAACATCCGACCCATCTTTGATAGCGATCATCTTGCTATCTTCGGCCTTCTCTACTTCGTCGAAAAATAGTTCTAACGTCATGTGGGAAACCTTGCCTCGAATTTCATCAAATAGTTTGTCGGCGAACTTATGCAGCGCTATGTAACGACTCTTCTCAAACGAAGACCTAATGACAACATGTTGGATTTAGACTATTGAATGAACCCTCCCCCAAAATAACTCAAAGTTTAATTTTCTTGTACGTATGTAACACTTTAGGTTAGAATGAGCACTCTCGACGCGGTTAGTCGTGCAATGTCCCAAATGCAAGTTATTTTTCGTCTTCCAAACAACGAATTTGTCTGTGTATTTATTGAGCCACGATTTTTCAGTGTATTCAATTGCAAGAGGATAGTCTTTGTACTCCAATAGCATGTCTCGTAGGGCGTGATCGAATTCAATCTCTGATGCTGCATACGCAATCTTCTTCCAAGCATAAACAAATTTCACATGATCACTTTTCTCAGGGAAATATTTTATTGTTTGCCCCTGAACATTTTATGCTATGTGCCATCGACATAACATATGCTTTGTCTCTGGGAATACCACTTCTATGGCGTTCATCAGAGCTAAATATTTGTCGGTCAGAATGACACGAGGTTCTTCAATTTTGTAAACGGAAATCAACGACTTCAAACACTCTAACACCCATTTGAAGTTGTTTAACTTCACACCAGACATGAAAGCAAATGCCGCACATTAAGTCAATCCGGTACACGTCACACCCACTATCTCAAACAATGGCATACCATATCGTATGACTTTATACGTACTATCCATAATCAACCCTGTTGGAGTATACTTTCCCGACCTCTCACACTGGAAAAACATCCTAGGACTTTTTCTACTATTTACTTTGTCGCACCGACTTATTTTGATAACCAAACCATGGCGTTTTCCTGTCTTCGTAACCCATTTAATCAACGTTTATTGTGTATAGAACTCGGTAGTCAAGAACAAATGACTGTAGTTGATGAGTCCGGAATTATTCACCACCACTCACTATGAAAATCGGACAGGGGTAATCCGGACAATAATTACCTACTGAAGTGTCCGGACATGACAAAAGTATTAAAACTCTAAACGCCTTTTGACTAAACTAATTTCTAATCTGCCTAATAAACTAATCGGTCTTTAAACTCGACCCGATTTCATAATTTGATCCGAAAGCCCATGGGTCCATAATTAAGGGTATAAATACCCAACCACTTTCATTAATGAGAGTAATGAACATTTAGTACAACCAGTCAGCTTAAATCTCTCACTACAAATCACCCAAACATTTAATACTCTCGAAATACCCCAAAACATCTGACAAAATTACCCTCAGTAAAAAATAAACAACACCAAATTGGCGACCACAGTGGGAGGAGAAGGTGCCTGAATCTAGCATTCAAAAGCAGCTAGAAAAACTAGTTCGGATGAATCCGGACGAGCAAGCAGTGCCACCACCTCGGATAGAAGTGGTGGGAGAAAATCATGAGTACACGATTGAAGAACAAAATATGCTGAAAGCTGAAATAGAAGCCTTGAGAGCTGCTAAAAAGGTGGAGTTGGGCTTGAAAGAAAAATCAAAAGTGTCAGCCATTCACCACACTGACAATCCAAGGGAGCATGATCCATCAGCAAGGACTCACTTGAGCGCTAAAAAGACTCATGTCAGCTCAAAGAAGTCTCACTGGTCTAAGCCGGTGGAGAGCTCAGAGTCAGAATCCTCTAGTAGCTCATCAAATGAGGATGGACTTGAGGAGTCCATGTCGTCCAGCAGTGATGAAGGTAGATCTAAGAAAAATCAAAAGTTGGTTAAAAATATTCAAGAAAGAGGGACAAGCATGGAAGATTGAAAATGCATTTAAGTAAAGGGTCATCTCACAGCCACAGCCATGGCCGGAGGCATATAGACTAGCTGTAGATGGACCCCTTTGCTTTCCATGATGAACCAGGAATATTTGCAACTCCTAATGAAGATACTGTATTTAGTCGTGGCCGGAACTGGAGACAATCTCCATTGTCTTCCAAGATGCTATCCGGAAACCTTCCTAAGAGGTTTGATAGTACTAAGATGGAAAAGTATGATGGGAGCAAGGATCCAGATAATCATCTAGATTAGTTTAAAAAAGTTATGATAAACTTTGACGATGATGACAAGTTGCTTTGTAGAGCCTTCTCTCAATCTTTTATGGGGAGTGCTCTGAAATGGTACAATATCCTACCACAAGGGTGCATCAGAAACTTTGATACATTTCGGGTGGCCTTCTAGAGGCAGTTTGTTGGAAGTAAGGAGGTGAAGGGAAATGGAGACACTATTATCCATTGTGCCCAAGAGCCAAATGAATCGTTGAAAGAATATATATAAGTCGGTTCGTGAACACAAAGAATGGATTAGCTGATTGCTTTGAATAAGTAACAATAGCTTCCCTGAGACAGGGTTTGAACCCTGGCAATCTGGCTGATTTGGTAACCAGAAAGAAGGAGATGACATGGGGCGGTTTACTGAACCAGGTGGGAAAGCAAATCAATGTGGATGAAACAAAAAAGACTAGGGTGCACAGGCAAGTGAGGTCTGCCCCAACTGCACCAAATCAGAATCAGTCTGGATACAAGGCTAAGGAGGCCGGACAGGGTCCCAACAAGGCCAAGGCTCAATCTCACCCAGCTCCAGCTCAGAGCCAGTAGTCCAAAAATAAGCGAGGACCTTGGGTCCAACCGGAGTGGTTTGTCGAATTAAAAGAGAATGTGGCCACCATCTATGATAAAACAAAAGGTGAGGTGCATTTTAGGAAGCTGGCAGCGCTTCAATCTCATAGGGAAAGTCGTAATGCTTGTTTCTGTCAATATCATCATGATATCAGCCATAACACGGAAGATTGCATCGCTTTGAAATAAGAGGTGCAAAATCTGATTGAAAGAGGAAAAATGGGTGCTTATGTTAAAAGAAGAAGTGGGAATATGCATGATAATGCTCATTGAACCGTCCCAACAAACAATGCAGGGACGTCGGCTCCATACGGGGCCATGGTAATCATTGAAAGATTTGATATAGAGTCAGAGTATTTCGATCCTGATCCAGCCTGGAATAAGGTGGGTGTTATAACCGAGCATACCAAGACGGTGTCCGGGGTCATAAGTTTTTTTGAGTCACTTACCATATTTTGGGGAGACACAATGACTGCACCAACTCCTTCTTCAAGGAAAAGGTATGTTCACACCTTGGCTACTCACATGAAGGAAGGCATGTCCTCCTATCAATCCCAAATTCCTTTTCCCTTCATTGTTTTTATGAAGATGATTTGAGGGATATAGCTCGTCCTCATGAAGATGTTGTGGTGATATGAGCATCAATTGGGGGCAATGACATTAGGCGAATTTTGGTGGAAACTGGCAGCTTAGCCAATATCCTCTTTTTGAGTTCCTATAAACAAATTAAGAATTTGGCAGTAATCCAACGATCGAACAAGTCCATTGTGGGTTTCACTGGAAGCTCTACGGACGTAGTCGGAGAGTTTGAGGAGGAGGTTTTGTTGGGCAAGGGTACCTTTCAAGAAAATGGTCAGGGTACTTTTTGTTGTGGTAGATTGTCCCACGTGCTACAATGCCATCTTGGGAAGATCTTGGCTCTCCAAGATGCATGTTGTGGCTTCAACAGTTCACCAATGTTTAAAATATGTTGTTCAAGGACAAGTGGGAGTTGTCCGGAGTAGTCAAAAAATAGCAAGGGAATGTTATGCAACAACACTTGCCCTAGAAATTTGGGGCAATTCGGATAAATGAAGATTAGCAATTGGTAGGGGCCTCTGGGGGAGAGGGTGAAATTGATGACCCCAGAGAGACCCCTGGTGTTTTAATACCAATTGAAGAGGTTGAAACTCACTCTCTGGCTGAAGGAAGAAGTGTCAAGATTGGATCTAAGATGACATCAGAACTAAAAAGCAAAATGTTATCCTTTTTAACAAACCACCAACACGTTTTTGATTGGTGCAATTCTGATGTAACCGGAGTGCCTGCGACTGTTATATCACACCAACTGTCCATCCGGAGATATGTAGCACCCGTTGTGCACAGAAGAAGAGCTTTCTCTAAAGAAAACGGTGATGTCATAGTTCAAGAGGTTGACCGGCTTACCAAGATGGGGCACATAAGGAATCTCAGCACCCTTTATGGACAACTAATCCAATGTTAGTAAAAAAGAAAAATGGGAAATGGCGTATGTGTATCGACTTTACTGACCTCAACCGAGCTTGCCCAAAAGATTTGTATCGAGTCCCTCGGATCGATCAGTTAGTAGACTCCACATATGGGAACAAGTTGTTGTCCTTCATGGATGCCTTCTCCGGTTATAATCAGATAAAAGTGGATCCGAAGGACCAGGAGCACACTACTTTTGTTACTGATAGGGGCCTCCATCGTTACAAGGTGATGCTTTTTGGGTTAAAAAATGTTGGGGCTACTTACCAGAGGCTGGTGAATAAAGCATTCGCTGATCAAATTGGCAGAAATATGGAAGTCTATATTGATGACATGATGGTAAAGAGTGTGGAAGAGTAATTACACTTGGCCGATCTCCAAAAGACTTTTTCCAACTTGGTAAAAGTTAATTTAAAATTAAATCCAGATAATGCGTTTTTGGAGTACAGTCCGGGAAGTTTTTGGGGTATGTGATAAGTGAGAAAGGGATACAGCCTGATCCGGACCAACTCAATACTTTATTACAGATAGGTCCTCCTCGGAATATTAAAGAAGTACAAAGATTGACAGGAATGTTAGCTACTCTAAATCGTTTTATCTCAAGGTCTTCGGATAGGTGTGCCCCATTTTTCCAAACTTTAAAGGGTGCCAAGGACTTTAACTGGTCTCCACAGTGCGACCAAGCGTTCAATGAAATAAAAAATCAGTTATCTTCCCCCAAGACTCAATATAAACTTATTGATGGAGAAATATTGTACATATATTTAGCAGTGTCCGAGTGTGCTATAAGTGCAGTACTAGTAAGAGAGGTGGATAGTTATCCTTTTCCGGTGTACTACATCAGCAAGAGCCTGATGGATGCTGAAAGAAGGTACTTAAAACTTGAAAAACTAGCATTGGCTTTAGTAATTGCTGCGAGGAGAATGAGGCCCTATTTAAGTCTCATTCTATTGTCGTTGGACGTCTTTTCCTTTGAAAAATGTTCTTCAAAAGGCGGACATATCAAGCAGGATGACTAAGTGGTCAGTAGAATTGGGAGACTATAACATTGATTTTTCCCCTCGAACTGCAATCAAAGCTCAATATGTTGCTGATTTCCTAGTTGAACTCCATTCGGACAGAAGTACTAAGCAAGCTGCAGATGAAAGAACTAAGAAGGTATGGGTTGTCCGGACAGATGGTGGATCAAGTACCATGGGTTGTGGTGCTAGGATATGTTTAACCTCTCCGTACGACGACAACCTATACCAGGCTATATTTTTTTTCTTTTAGGGCTTCTAACAATGAGTCCGAATACGAAGCTGCTATAGCTGGTTTGAAATTAGCCTTTCTATGTGGAGCTAAAAGAGTTAGGTTAATGAGTGATTCTCAGCTTCTTATCCACCATGCCCAAGGTCAATCTGAGGAAAAAAATGAGCAGTTGATTAAATACTTATTCGTTCTTAAAGAAGTGGCAGCCAACTTCAAAGATATCAGCTATGAGCATATACCCAGATCGGAAAATACGTTAGCAGACTCCTTGGCAACCATAGCATACTCTGAGTCGTACCCATGGATTCAAGTCCAAGAATGTCCATCCATACAGCCCAATTGGGGTAAGGAAAAAGATGAGAGTTTAAGTATACAAATGGTTCAACCCAAGACTGGAGACATCCCCTTCTTCAATACATTTCTAATTTCATTTTGCCTCCGGAGAAAGCTGTGGCAAGGAAAATGAAGTACATGGCTCGTGGTTTTTTAGTCATAAGAGATATTTTATACAATAAGTCATTTATTAGACCTCTCTTGCATTCTTTGGGGGCTGGAGAGTCTCAAATTGTGGCATCTGAACTACATGACGGTGAGGGGTCAGCACACTCTGGCTATAGAGCTTTAACCCGAAGGGTTTTATTGGCTGGATACTACTGGCCATCCATGATGGAAGATGCCAAGGAATTGGTAAAGAAGTGTGATCCATGCCAAAGATATGGTAATGAGATTCATATCCCAGCCGTCCCCTTGGAGTCGATTTCTGAGCCAATACCTTTTGCTTGTTGGGGACTGGATCTAGTAGGGCTACTACCGATGGCGTCCGGAGGGTGCAGAACTATTATTGTGGCCATTGATTATTTTTCAAAGTGGATAGAGGCAGTCCCCCTGGCAGGAACTACTTCAAAAACTGTTATAAAATTTATCCTACCTAATATTTGTTGCAGATTTGGGGTTTCACAAAAGATAACCATAGATAATGGGCCACAATCTGACAACAAGGATATGGAGAGTTTATGTGCCTCTATGGGCATTCAGCATTGCTTCTCTTCTCCTTTTCACCCATAAGAGAATGATCATTTTGAAGTGGAAAACATGACCATTCTGTTCGGTCTCAAAAATAATTTAGAATGAGCTGCTGGAAAGTGGCCAAGCTATATACAAGAAGAACTATGGGCCTACCGGACTACTCCTGGAGCTGCTACACAAGAATCTTCGTTTGCCTTGGTATAAAGGATGGATGCAATTGATCCTATAGAGGAAAATCTTCCATCATACAGAGTCCACAATTTTTATGAACATGCTAATGAAGTGGCAGTTAGAAGTCAATTGGACTTAATCGAGGAAAAAAGGGTTAAGTCTAAGGAGAAAAGTCTTCCTACATACTAAGGAGAAGCAGTTCGGCAAGCTAGCTCCAAATTGGGAAGGACCCTATGTGGTCATTGAAAAGCTTAAGCCTGGGATATACAGGCTCAAGACAAAGATGGAAGAATCTTAAACCACCCTTGGAACATTGAACACCTCCGGATGTATCTAGAATGAAAGTTGTGTAAATATTTACTTGTTTAAAGTCCATGTAAATATTGGGGGGCATACTATTTCCTACCCTGGTGGCGCGGGGAGGTTTTAATGAGGTGTCCGGGTTTTTCAATAAAATTTGATGCCTTCTTAATATAATTCGGAGTGGTTTGATTTACAGTATCTTTAAAGCTTTCTAAGTATCTTTGACAGATCAGATTGATCTGATGGAATGATGACTATTTAACATTTTTCATCAGCGAAGTTAAACACTCTCATCTTAAAATACTTGTAAAATAAATAGGGCTTATTTAAACATCAGCCATTAAGATTGAGCAAATATAAAACAAATCAAGAATTTAGCAAAGTAAAACTACCCGGCTAAAACCGGAGGATGATATTAAAACATAAAGAATGCCTTGGCCATCCAAGGACTTTAAGTTTAAAAGGAAAAGCTTAACCGGACTCAAACCGGACATAGTTACAAAAATTCCTTGGTCATCCAAGGACTTTAGTATGTCATAAGGATAATAAAAAAACATAAAATAGTTAAGACTTCATGGCTAGTTTCCCTTAGATGTTCTTGCATTGTCTTTTTTCTTCTTCAGATGTTTGGGTTCGTCACTGGAACTCTCTTATGTTTCTTTTTCCTCATCGGCAGTATCATCAATACCACTGGAATATTTTACTTATCACCACCCACCATCGTATGAAATGGGATATCTTCATATTCAACGTACTGCCACAGAGTACCGAGTATCCTCTTCGGGAATGTTTGATGAAAAGGCAAGACCATGTCAGATTTAACTTCGGCATACCTCTTTTCTGGGGAATCTATCACATCGTTGGTATAGGCATCGACCTTGGCATGGATCATCTTTTCCTGCTCTTTCACCAAATCTTCCTTCTCTTTGGTGACCTTGGATACAACATCTTCAAGAGAAGTCTTGTCACCGGACAGGGTTTGGATAACATTATCCTTGGTCTTCACCTCTTCCTTCAAAGTGGAGAGACTTTTCTATAAGCCAGAGCACTTGGTTTGGAGCTCTGTGTTAGCCATCTCCGAAGTGGCCAGCCTGGTTGCCAAATTTTCTTTCCCTTTCTTTAACTCCTCGAGATTTTTCCTCAATGCTACAACACTTTGGTTGGCGTTAATAAGGTCAGTGGATAAGCTCTCTTTATCTGCATTGAGGGTGTTGATGAGGGCAGACTGAATTTTTACTTGCCTCTCCAAGTTGAGCACTGGTTGAATATGGCCCAGCAAAGAGTGAGTCACCGTATCGTTTTCCCCTGAAACAGTGAAAGACTTGCCATTAAAGGTCACCATGTTAGAGGAACTTGGGAGAAGGTAGGAACCAGCGAATTCATCTTTTTCAAACTCTCCAAAATAAAGGCCAATATTTTGGAGGCCACTGATGTCTACTCCTTCCAAATCCCCTCTGGTACCCTCTCGTCGTGTAGGTCACTTGGGATTTGCTCTGCCAAGGTGGGGTCTGTTGGGTCGGCCGGAGGGAGAGACTCCGAAGGCCGGAGGACAACTTCATCCCCCAGGGAGACTTTCTTCTTCTTGGCCGTCCTCTCTTCATTACTTGCTCCCCGTTTTCGGTCCTTCTTAGGAGGCTTTGGAGGATCTTGAGGTCTACCTGCCTCCCTAATACTCTCGTCTTCAACTACTTGAAGTAGAGTAGTATCAATCCCCCCTTGGGCCTGCACTCCTTGGGTCTCTAGAGCGATATCCTCTACAGCACCCTGAACAACCTCTGCTGCAACCAGTTTTTTCTTGCCCTTCTTACTTTCATCTTGCTTGGGGTTTTAGCTCTGGAGGGCAAGGCCAGTTTGCCATCCTTATCCTCTGTTCTCTTGAGAATAACGACCGGAAGGGGTGGTGTGGTCAGCTCCTCCCAAGTAAGGCCTCTCCGGCCCGTTGTGTTCTAGAGGTGGTACCTCACCAAGTTGCCTGAGTTGAAGCAGTTGTGGAAAGCGTTTCCCCAATGTTCAGCAGCCCAAGCATTTAATTTGGCACATGTGGCCTGCCCCTCCTCCACATAATCGGAGAACTGCTTCGGCAACACTAACCAAAGAAACAGAAAAGTAATTCAGAAACAAATTTTTCACAAAGTAAGAAAGACAAACATAATAAAATATTTACATGAGCTTTTCCATCTACTAGTGAGCATACTGGGATTGACACCAGCCTTGATTTTCCTCCCATTTTCCCATGTCCCGCTAATAAATAGAAATTAGGTCTTCCAATTTTTCTCTGACTCAAGCAAGTCATCCACCACCTTAAAGTTATCTCCTATATTAAAGTGGTAAAATGGGATATGATGGTTCATACAGAGCATGGCCATTGCAGCAAACTGCTTCATGGGAAGTGGTATTCCTGAGAGCCTTGACGCCATAATACAGGCGATGAGAGTATACCAAGCTTTGGGACTCAGGTGGCTTGGGTAGAGTTCTATTAGGTGGAAATACTTGAAAAAATTTTGATCCAAGGAAATCTGAGCCCCCAGTTGAATAGCTCGGTATAGATGACGATTTATTTGAGCTTGCAGTCCATCGGGGTCTCCGGAGTGATTGGTATCCTCACCTTAACAGATTCAGGGATCCCCCACTTGGTTTGGATCCGGCCTAACTCAGCAGTGTGAGTATAGACATAGTTGATATTCTGCATAGCCAGCAGATACTTCACATTAACCTTGTGGAAGCAAGATCTCACTTTTCATTCCAGGCTCTCCGGCAGATCCGGATGGGTCATGCAGACTTTCTCCTTACCTTTTCCTTTTTTGTCAGAGACAGCATCTCCATTCTGCCCGAAAGCTTCAGTTTCAAATGGGGCCTCCTCGACACTATCATTTATCACCTCTTCCATCACTGTCGAAGGTTTATCAGTCGTTGTTGATGGAAGAGTGCTGGTGGGTGGATCAGCAGGTTGTCCAGACGGTTGAACATCAGCCTCTGTTAGGGATCTGGCGTCCGGCTGGGGCTCGGGTCCGGAGGGTTTGTCTTTTGGGGCTCTAACAGGTGCCTCTGATCCAGAGGCTTTATCTTTGGCCCCAGACTTGGAGGGCCCTGTCTTGGAAGACTTGGTTTGAGAGCTAGTTGCTTGACCCTTTACTAAACGGGTTGTCCGGCGAAGATTAACTTTTTCTGGATATTTCTCAATATCTGACCCCATAGCAATGAACGGAGAGGGTTTTCTTGTACTTGATATTGTTTTCTCCTGCACAACAGAGGGATGAAACTCCTGAACCAAGGATCCTGACAGGATTGGCGAGAGGCTTGGTTAGAACACTCTCTTAGGTTTGACACTTTTGGCAGATGATGATCCTCGATCAACTTCTGAAGACGGTGTGTCGGGTTTACTGATTGGAGAAACTGGAAGACCCACAGCGATACGTCTCTCTCGCTCAACCTTTTGTGCTTTTTCCAATTCTGAAAGATTTAGCCAACCATCTTTCACGAGAACGTTGTCGCTGTGAACATAAACCTACCCAAGATATATTTTGAAAGGAGAAGTAAAAAACTATGAAAAGAAGAAATGACAAAGTGATGAAGATGGTGAAACAGTAAAAGGAAGTAATTTATACTAGTGAGGCAAAAAAGTTACCAATACCTAGGAGAAAACGAAAAGGCAAAGGTAATGATTGAAGGTGGCGCTGACGTAAGGAACATTAAATGTAAAAGTTGATTTTTGGGATTAGTGGGAGCGCCGTTCTAGGAAGAAAACGGCTGGTGAAACGAATCAAAGTGTGACACGTGTCCCACGATCCAGAGCAAAACTCTTGAAATTCTGAGAAGTATTCAGTCCTGATAAACCCTGAGCTGAATACAAAAACAGTCCGGAGAATATTGTTATTGCCTAAAAGAGTTTTTTGGTCTTGCCAAAGACCTTTGACAAAACCTTAAAAAGGGACTACTGATGAGTCCGGAATTATTCACCACCACTCACTGTGAAAACCGGACATGGGTAATCCGGACAATAATTACCCACTGAAGTGTTCGGACAAGACAAAAGTATTAAAACACTAAACGCATTTTGACTAAGCTAATTGCTAATCTGCTTAATAAACTAATGGGTCTTTGAACTCGACCCGATTTCATAATTTGACCCGAAAGCCCATGGGTTCATAATTAAGGGTATAAATACCCAACCACTTTCATTAACGAGGGTAATAAACATTTAATATAACCAGGCAGCTTAAATCTCTCACTACAAATCACTCAAACATTTAATACTCTCGAAATACCCCAAAACATCTGACAAAATTACCCTTAGTAAAAAATAAACCACACCAGTATTCAGTAGTGAAAGCTTCCGCAGTCCCATGGGCGACATTCGTCCCCTGTTATACAATAACAAATCACAAAAGGCAAACATGTAAAATTAAAAAGGGATAAAAAAACCTTGTATTTCCAAAAATTTGCGCGAACCAACGTTTCAGGGTTCTAAAACCGGTGGTTCTAGGCCTCAGAACCGGTTATGTGGCCTTGAACCGGTGGTGACGGGGCCTCAGAACCGAGCAGACTGAGCCCCGTATACCATCGGTTCAAGGCCTCAGTCGTGGCCCGGAACCGATGGTGCGTGGTCAAACTGGAAAAAATCTTACCTTTTCCGGCGACGGTGGTTGCTTCTCTGGTGACTGCGGCTTCTTCTCCGGCGAAAATTCATCGTCTTTTTTCTCCGGCGACATCAATTCCTCCACGCTAATCCCTAGTTCCGATTGATTCATGATCGATTTTCTGTTTTTTTTAGGAGTGAGGTTGAATGTTCTTGATTGTATTTTAAAGTTTGAAGTTGATTTTTAAGATTTTCAGAAAACTACACTACTTGGATTGATAAATTCACTAAACAATATTTTTTTTTATATAGATGGTGAAATAGGTTATTTGGTGAATTGGGTATACTTAGAATACACTTAATAGTTTTTTTTATTTAATGACAATTTCGAGATTAATTGAAACGTCGAAGGTAATTTGGTAAAAAAATTCAAACTAAAATCAAATGAAAATTTTGGATGTACCGGAATTCGATATATAACCATACCCTTTAAATTAATACAACACCCTGCACTAATTGGTTACTAATTTGATCATACATTAATTTATTTCCCGTCACAAATTCAATAACTTATTGTCATATTTAGTTATATCGTAAAAGGAAAACTAGATTTTATCATATAAAAAAGAAACTGAAGATAAGATGGGTGATTTATAATATATTTGAATAGCATTAGGTTTTGTGCGATTGATGTTGAGAAGGTAGGGTTCTACAGTTGGTTGGGTGGTACCTCCTTTTGGATTGTTCTTTCTTTTTTCTTTTAATATTCCCTATATATTATTTTCATAATAATAGAAATATACTAAACTATATATAAAAAGACGTCACTATCTTTGTTCGTGTATTATTGTTGTTTTAGTGCAATCCAAAATGGCTTGCCACTAAAATAGGTAATGTTGTGGTGTCATATTATTTTTTTATATTGTTATGGGTTTCTATTTCTTATATATTCTATTTTGGTTTGATTGTCCGATAAATCTAACCGTAGAATCACATGTACCACCTAAAAGTAGTATAGGAGTATGTTGTACCAAAATTGGTATTCATATCCAAACTGAAATAGAAAATTCTTTTGACTATAAATTGTTTATGGCTCGTTTATATCAAATGAGTTAGAATTTATGTATTTCATTTTTTACACGTAAAATAATTTTTCTATTCCAAGTATGACATTTTTCGGATATTAAACGGACTAACGATTGGTGGGTAATTTACTGATAATTTTATTAGCGGTACCGTATTCAAATGTCCAATTTTACGGTTCTGGAGATGCTAAGATATATTAAGATAATTATTTGGGTAAGAAAACATCAACGAATAAAATTTTTACCGTTGTTTTATAAAACATATTTTGTTATTTTTAAATTTTTAAATTTTTTAAACTCTAATTTAAAACAAAATTTCAAAGAATATGTGTATTTTTATTTTCTTAAAGACGAACAAAACAATGTCCATAAGTAATTTGTTTTGGGAGTTTTTTTTTTTAAAGCAAATTTCACTAAGAAACTATTTTTAGTTTCACAACAAAACAAGAGTTGTTGTTTAATCCGTGACCAAATTACAGGTAATTTCGCAACTAAACACTAATTATTTCGCAACTAAATTGCATGCAATTATGCAATTTCATTTTTAAAACATTACCACAAAAATATACATAATTATGCAACTAAAAAAAGTAATTGTTTCACACTTAATTAACACTTATTTTCATAAAACAAATTCTGTTTGTTTTTTCACACGATGAGACTTATTTAGCAATCAAATTTTTAGTTTTGCAACCTTTTTCTTCTTATTTTCGTAATATTTTTGCACATATATTTGCAGCTAAACAACAATGGTTGTTTTGATGAAACTACACGTAATTTTGTAAGTAAATAACGGTTTTTTTTTACCACAAATTTACACGTAATTTCACATTTAAACAACTATCTTTTTTCACATGTAATATACACCTAATTTTGCAACTAAAAAAAATAAAAACTATCTTTCATAAATCTAGTTTTGTTTGTATAAAAAAACAATGTTATTTTCATATATTTTTTTAGAACTAGTTTAAAAGAGTTGATATTTATAAAAAAAATTAGTTAGACATGTGGTTATTTATAAATACTAATTTAATACGTATGTGGTAATTCGTATTTTATCCAAAGTTGGGTTGTTATCGGTAAATAAATTTGATATTGGATGATTGTCGATAGATTATCTTTTTATTAATCACGGTTTATATAATAGTTATTTTTATTTTAAAAAAAAAAATTGTTTGATACTCGTTAATGTTCATTAACGTATGAGTTGTTGCTGGCTACTCTTATATCACTTACTAGTTTCGTTATAATTTCGGTCGTACAATATTTTGGATTCAGTTCTTTTGAGTTATAGTTTAAATTTTATACCTCTCATTTTGAGAATGTTCAAATATTTAAAACAAATAACTTTTTTACATATTTATTTAATATTTTAAATTTTATTCGAAAAATATTAATAAAAAAATATTAATATTAATATTAAATATAAATTTTTTTATTTTATTTTCTCAAAATAATAATTATATTCAATAAATATTATTTTATTTTTTAATAAAACTATGTTTAATAAGGTTTTTTTTATAACCTCTTCCTCTAAAAGATATACCCAATAAATTGGATTTTGTGTTCGGAACATCATCTTATCAACATAATTTTTCATACCGATAAGTATGATGTAAGACCCATATAAACTATAAACCGATTATGATTGCCATATGCAAATATGGCGGTCCAATGGGCCTATTATTAATTAAGTTATAAGCGTAAAATTAAGTATAGAACGGGCTCCTATATTCATAGGAGTGCGGTTATATTCCCTACCACACGTTTTGTTCTTATTATTTATATATATCTTTATTTTTATTTTTTTCTTTAACCGAATAAAACTAATTTTATTAATAAGAAATTTTTTATAGAGTTTATATACTATAAAATTTATACTCTTGGCGTTGTTCAGGTAATGCAAAAGATACGTAAAATCTGATATTATATATATTATATATATATATATATATATATAATTGAAATTAAAAAAAAATTAAATAGGTATATAAATACAAAAAAATTGATATAAACACTCGTTTAATCGTATACAAAATATTATTTTTATAATTTATGTAAATACAATTTTTTTTACAACCCACCTATTATATAGCTCAATTCCTCAATTTATCTAATCAAATGTTTCTGATTTTTTTTCTTTTCCGTTTTCTTTCTTTCTAATTTATCTATCTTATAGTTCAATTTACCTAATGTTAATGTTGATCTTTAAAAGTCCGAGAAAGAAAAATAGCTTTTAACCTTAGTGGGTAACCAAAATATTTGAATTTAAATCAATAAAAAAACTTAAAAAAAATTCTAGAATACCCAGACCAAATCGGGATAAAGTTTTCGTTTATACACGAAAAAAAATAGTGCTACTTAAATACTTTTTAAGGCATCAAACTAAAATTCTTTTTCTGAATTAGCTTTAACAGCGAGTCCTAAAACTTCTTCCATATTTTCTTTTTATGGAGATCAACAAAACATGTGAAAATAAAGAACTTATACCCCTAAAAACACAAAAACTTAGATTAAAAAACTAAAGCAAACTCAAAAAATGTTCTGATAGTAGTTCAGAATTATACAAAAATAAAATAATAGTTTTAGAACTCACTTATAGACAAAAAGAAATTGTCAAATAAAGAGAGGATATGTATAAACAAATTTATAAGTTGTTTGAGAAAACCTAAACTACTATGTCATCAATGTTATATATACATAGAGTTAGTCAATTTTTTGAGCAGCTCCTAAACAGTCTATATTCAAGACGAGCTTGAGCCTAAAAGTTTGCTCGAAGCTGGGCTTGAAATACTTTGCGATCCTAATATTGGAGCTCGAAGTTGATCTGCTCGACCTTTATCCATAACCCCTACTTACTACCTCAAGATTATAAGAACTGCATAACCATATAGTCAAATATTTTAGTGTGTATCATCAATATGCACTGATGCACAACTTCACACACTACCAATCACATAAATAACTTTTATGAACAGAAGAAAAAGTGTGAGTAGTTGTAACAGAAACTCAATATTAGAGTTTGACAAAGTAGATAGAGTTAGCAAAATTATCTAATTAACAAATAACCATACATGTTTTTAGCAGATAAGTTGGTTATAGAATATATAACCTACATATTATAATATTATGAACAATTAACTAATATAAAACATGTTGTTATCGACGAAGGTTGAAGAAATAAAGAAATAATAATAAAATAAGGAAACAAAAGGCATACGGAGTGTCTTCTACATCAGAAAATTTTTGTAGCTGAACTCGGAAACTTGGAAACCAAAGCAGGTTCGAGATCACGAACAGCTCGCCCTAGGTATGCTATGCAGATAATAACAACATTTACCATTACTTTTAGGCAAAAGATTAACCGATAATCGTAAAAGCTTAAAAATCATAAATAATTTAGTTACATACAACATGTTTTTTTCATCACAATATGTTAAAACTATACTTATCTATTTCAATATTTATATAATGAATTCAACATCTTTTTTTCATATAAAAGTATCATTCATAAACATTATAATTAGGTTGCTAGATTAGACACATAAAAAATCAAATTTGATAGTGTTTTAAGTCAATAAGTTGAAGTATTGAGCATAAATCAAAGTATATAAATCAATGAGCAGCAAAAAACACAAAAAATATGAAGCAAAACAGTCACTGAAACAACAAAAATCACGAATTTTTTAGAAACAACAAAATTAACCTCAAATCTAACCGCTAATCAAATCTCAAACATTGATATTAAAATAGTGAAACCTATAAAATTGAATAAGTTTATTGAATTAATAACGAAACCAAAATTTACCATCAGGGATGGCAATTCGGGTGTTCTTTGGCTCGACCTGGCATGACCCGATCCGGCTCGACCGAGTTTTGTCCGGCTCGAACATAGAACGGGCCGGATTCAGGTTAAGAAATTGTAACCCGCACCTGGGCCGGGCCAGGCTCAGATTTCTAATTTTTCCGACCTGTTCCGGGCAAAATATTATAATATATATATATATATATATATATATATATATATATATATATATATATATATATATATATATATATATATATATTTTAAAAAAAAATCCATGTCCGCAGGTCGGGTTAGATTGACCGACGGACATGAACGGACATACTCGGGTTTGAAAATATAAACCCGGGAGCGGGTTAGGCTCAAATGTCCAAAAAACGGGTTCAAGTGGGCCGGCCCTAACCCGAACCCGCGGACAGCCCATTGTTATCCCTACTCACCATGCAATGGTGGCTAGCATCGCATATATGAAACAATACAATAACCAAAAAAATGATTTATAAGTATGTAATAAAAAGAAGTTCAAATCAAAAGTATAAATAAAGTAGAAGATATTTCATATTTTTTGAGTGTTGGCGAAAAAGTTTGTTTTCATACACCTGGTCGGAGACTTTTATCTTCAACCTATCATTCTCCTCCATTGACAACTTATTCATAGCTGCCCATCTCATCGTTCCTCTGTTTTTCTTTGCATTTGATAAGGTTTGAAATTGACATGTTAATTAAACAAGGACGATACCTATGGCTTTGTTTTGTCCTATTATTACACTTTTCTTTAATTACTTCATATTACATTAAACAAATAAAAAAAAATTGTTTGGTACCTCCATTTTCACATGCTCAGGTTTAATGTCTCATAGTATTATTGTACATTCTCAACGGTACCACATAAAACTTGGTTTAAGACCATCATTATAAATACTTAAAAGTGTTTCAACATGTTCTAAATTTTGAATTTTTCTAAGTTTTGTATTGTTTATGTATAATTTTGAATTATATAGGATTTATGTGAATGAAATATTAATATATTCTAATTTAAAAATAAAAAATAAAAACAAATTACATAGTATTTGGTATATATATTTAATATATTTTTAGACATATATTATTATATTATTGTATTTGTTGAACGTATATAAAATCTTAAAAGTAATAAATAAATTAGCAAATATTCTTTTTACTTCTTATTTTGAATAATTTCAAAATAAGATAAAATAAAATAGGATAGCTTATTATTATAAAAAAATTATATTTTGAACATAATTAAAAAAAATCTATTTTGTCAGTTAGTATTATATGTTTTTGGAAGTTGTTTTTGAAAAACAGTTTACTTATTTGGTAAGAATTAAATATTTACAAAAAGATCACATTTAAACTAATATGTAATTAATAGTAATTTTATTTTTAAAAAGAGAGACTTACCTATAAATACTCGTTAGACAAAGCTATTATTGATAAAAGACTAAAAAAATTAAGAGACTCGATACCTTAATTGCCTTTTTATATAAAATCCGGTAACTAACTTCTCTTTCTTTTTTAATTTTAATTTTAAAGGTTCGTATCTTTTAAACCATAACTCGGAAAAAGAATTTGAAAATACCATTGGTTTTGATTTTTTAAGACGAACAAAACTATTACCACTCATTATATGTTTTGAATTTTTTTTAAAAAATATATATTACACATGTTTCTGAGTTATACGGTTTCGCATCTAGTGATTGGTTTCGCATCTACCAAAATAAAGAAGGTTTGCATCTATAAAAAAATAGGTTTCGCATCTACCAAAATAAAGAAGGTTTCGCATCTATCAAAATAAAGAAGGTTTTGCATCTATCAAAATAAAGAAGGTTTCGCATTTACCAAAAAAATAAAGTTTCGCAAAAGGTTTCACATCTACCAAATAAAGAAGGTTTAGCATCTATCAAAATAAAGAAGGTTTCCCATCTATCAAAATAGAGAAGGTTTAGCATATAGCAAAATAAAGAAGGTTTAGCATCTAGCAAAATAAAGAAGGTTTAGCAACTATCAAAATAAAAAAAGTTTCACATCTATTAAAATAAATAAAGAAGCTTTCGCATCTATCAAAATAAAGAATGTTTCGCATCTTCTTCATTTACCTTTTAAATTTAAAATTTTAAAAAATCTGTATCTTTTAAACCGTAACTCGGAAAAAAAAGCTGAAAATACCGTTGGTTTTGTTTTTTTTAAGACGAACAAAACTAGTACCACTCTTGATATGTTTTGAATTTATTTTAAAAATGTATATTCTATCATTTCTCCTATTCCTTAATTCATATATCTCTTAGTTGCTTAGACTATCCAAATCACGAATCTCAAAATTTGGTGCTCCAGACTATTGAGTTCTTCTTCGTCGTTGACATTGCATCTATTTGAGATCCAGAGTTTGAATCTTTTACAGATCACTAAATGCAGAAGAAAATGGCGTCGTCTTTTCCGGGAGAGGTCCTCGAGCATGTTTTCTCGTTTATTCAGTCGCGCAAGGATCGAAACTTGATCTCGTTGGTGTGCAAATCGTGGTATGAGATCGAGTAGTGGTGTAGGAGGAGAGTTTTTATCAGAAACTACTATGTTGTTAGTCCCGGGATGATGATCAAATGGTTTTCGGAGATTAGATCCATTGAGGTTAAAGGAAAACGTTATATTTTTAGTGCGTAGGGGTATAAACGGTATTAATGGATCTTCAATGGTAAATATTTGACTAAAAGAAGTCTTTCTCAGAGGATAATGAAAATTTGGGTCGTAGGTGGATGATAGTTAAAGTTTTGGGTCTTATTAAAAAAATGTTTATCTCAAACTTTTTGTCCAATTTTCATATTTCTTTATTTTATGGTTTATCAAAAATATGTTTAAGATGACATACGTATTAAATGAAACATGTATATATTTTTATTAATGTTATAAAAAACATAAAAATAATAAAATGATTAATAAATTTTAAATATTAAAAATAAAAATAAAAAATAGAAAATAAAAACCATAAAATAAGAATCGGTATATCTCTTAAATATATTCTTAGATATTATAAAATATTATACTATCTTTAACTTTCATAATTTATAAGTATATAAAATCTATCTGTTAAAATCTATTTTCCATTAGTTATTATTATGTGTTTTGGAAAATTTATTTTATTCTTAATAATATTTTTGTTATTTGGTAACAATTTAATATGCAATTAATAAATATATATGAAAAATAAATTTTTACTAAAATAAATTTAAGATATGTATAATTAAAATTTAAGAAAAAAATTAATCAACCTAATAATAAAATATGTTTTGTTAGAGTGGCGACCAAAGTCTCACATACCACATCGGTTAAACATGGGAAGGATGAGTGGTATATAAGTAAGAACATACCTCAACTAGTATGAGGCCTTTTGGAAGTGGACCAAAACCAAAGTCGTGCGGGCCTTCGGGCACCATGCTCAATGTGATCTGTTCTAGTGATCCTAGTTCGGAGCGTTCATAACTCAGTTTGCGCAGATAGATCCGCTCTAAAGGATCTAGAGGTCAGGCAGCCCTAAACCTGATTAGAGTGAGTGGATGAATGTCAATCGAGAGGAGGATTATAATGACACTTTGTTCAAGAGGAGGATTTGTTAGGGTGGCGACCAAAGTCTCACATCCCACATCGGTTACATATGGGAATGATCACTGGTATATAAGTAAGAACATACCTCAACTAGTATGAGGCCTTTTGGTAGTGAACCAAATGCAAAGCCGTAAGGGCCTTTGGGTGCCAAAGCGGACAATATCATACTAGTGTTGAGATCGTGTTGTTCCGTACTTATATACGGAGAGGTGCCAAAGCGGACAATATCATACTAGTGTTGAGCACGGCTTTGCATTTGGTCGCCACTCTAACAAATCCTCCTCTCGAACAAAGTACTACCTTAGCCTCCTCTCAATTGACTTTAATCCGCCCACTCTAATCAAGTTGGAAGACTACCTGACCATAAATCCTTATCGCTACTCCCCACTCCAATCAAGTACCACCGGTTGATGAGCCACGGGCACTCCGAACTAGGATCTCTAGAACATATCACATTGAGAACGACGTCTAACTTTTTCATGTTCGACCTCCAAGAATTTCACCATCATCGCATTCTTCTGGGCCTGACTCTCTGATACCACGTGTTATCAAATCACTATGCAATTATCACAAAATCCTTATCGCTACTCCCCACGTGTTATCAAATCATCTCAATTGACTTTAATCCGCCCACTCTAATCAAGTTGGAAGACTACCTGACCATAAATCCTTATCGCTACTCCCCACTCCAATCAAGTACCACCGGTTGATGAGCCACGGGCACTCCGAACTAGGATCTCTAGAACATATCACATTGAGCACGACGTCTAACTTTTTCATGTTCGACCTCCAAGAATTTCACCATCATCGCATTCTTCTGGGCCTGACTCTCTGATACCACGTGTTATCAAATCACTATGCAATTATCACAAAATGGCTCAAACACAAAAAAAAATCTGAAATCTGTAACTTTTCCTATCATTGTGAAACTCTTTTCTCTGGTGACACATGTGGACGTAGACAATTGTCGAACCACGTTAAATCCTGTGTTCATTCAAGTTTTTCTTTCACATATATTTTGTGCTTGAGCCATTTTGTGATAATTTCATAGTGATTTAATAACACGTGGTATCAGAGCGTCAGGCCCAGACGGAATGTGATGGTGGTGAAATTCTCGGAGGTCGAACATGAAAAAGTTAGACGTCGTGCTCAATGTGATATGTTCTAGAGATCCTAGTTCGGAGTGCCTGTGGCTCATCAAGCGGTGGTAATTGATTGGAGTGGGGAGTGACACTAAGGAACAAGACAGAGTCGTCTAATAGGAGGTGAGCAGTAACATTCGTAGTGCCTCTATGGTGAGGTAGTCTTTAAACCTGATTAGAGTGGAGGGATAAAAGTCAATTGAGAGGAGGCTAAGATAGTACTTTGTTCGAGAGGAGGATTTGTTAGAGTGGCGACCAAAGTCCCACATCGGTTAAAAATGGGAAGGATCAGTGGTATATAAGTAAGAACATATCTAAACTAGTATGAGGCCTTTTGGAAGTGGACCAAAACCAAAGTCGTGCGGCCCTTCGGGCGCCAAAGTGGACAATATCATACTAGTGTTGAGATCGTGTTGTTATAGAGCTTACCTTGTCACTCTGGCAAATCATAAACAAGTCAATCTCTTAAACTTTGAAATATAAATCTTTTAAATTTGAATAAAAGAAAATCCAAACAATAAAATCTAATTTAGAGAGAATGAGAAAAAACTTTGAAATATAAATCTTTTAAATTTTGAATAAAAGAAAATCCAACCAATAAAATCTAATTTAGAGAGAATGAGAGAAAAAAACCACCAAAGTTAAACAAAAAACACTTACATTTTATGATAAAGTTCTTTAGATTAATGAATTCATTTTAATTTTGGTAATATATATATATATATATATATATATATATATATATATATATATATATATATATATAAAATAATAGAATCTTCAACAGAGATAAAGGGTTTATGTAAGAAATATTTATAGATAGAGAATATGAGAGAATTTATAGGATCTATAGCGAAGGCGGGAGAGTTACTGAAGGAAGTGAGAGGTCGTGTGTTTCTACTAAAAGCAAAAAATAGAAATTTTCATCTTAAATGAATTAGACATGCAAACTATACATGTGGCATAACATTATAATATACTAAAAACTAATAATGTATTTATTTTCTTTTTCATTAAAAATTATAGACTAAAAAAGAGTTAAAAATCATAGTGGCAGCTTGTCACACGTCCAAGTGATAGACTATTGTTGGATGTCTTAAACTTGAACCACTTTGTTAAATCGTGATACTTTGGAAGAAAGAGGGAAAAAATAAAGATCCTTATGGAAACTTCAAATGCAGAAAGGGTATCAGGAAAGGAGATCCGCTTTTTCCTTTCGTCTTTGTCCTTGCCATGCAAGTCCTCTCCAGTATTCTCAAGGAGAAGAGTCAAGACAGAAACTTTTGTTTTCATTGGAAGTGTCACAAACTCAAAATTACTAATCTCTACTTTACAGATGGTCTTATGATGTTTTGTCATGGTGATGTCAACTCCCTCCTTATCGTCAAAGAGGCTCATGATGATCTATACTTCCTCTATGACCTTAAGGTCAACCCCTCTAAAAGTCATATCTTTAGGCCGGGTACCGATAACCCTCTTTGCTCTGAGCTTCTGTCTATCATGGGTTCCATGGAATGATCTCTCCCAGTTAAATATCTGGGAGTTCCCCTTCTTACTGGTCGTCTTACACACTCAGACTAGCGTCCATCCCTTCATAAGTTTACCATCAGGATTGATTCGTGGACTTCCAAACATCTTTCTTATACCAGCAAACTCTAGCTTATCAAGTTCATCATATTCGTTAGTCAGGTTTATTGGTCATCTATATTCATCCTCCCCTATGGTATCATTAAAGAACTGAACCAATATTTTCTTTGTTTCCTTTGGTTGGGTTCTGCTATAAAAATCCATGGTGCCAAAGTATCGTGGTCTAATGTTACTTTTCCCACAAAAGAGGGCGACCTTGGGATCGTAGATTTAAAAATCTGGAATCAGGCGACTGTCCTTAAGAATCTCTGATCTATTATCAGTAATAGCAACCACTCCATTTAGTGTGATTGGATTAAAATTTAAAAAAATAAAAAATAATAATTTTTGGGATCTTTCTTTTGGTTCCTCCTCTTCTTGGATTTGGAGGAAAAAATTTCGTCTTCGCCATATGGCTAGTAATTTGTACAGGGTAGGCAATTGGCAATGGCTCGAGTACTTCTTTTCGGTATGAACCATGGCTCCTTCCTACAACTCTCGCTTCATATTACGACACCAATATCATCAAGGATTCCCGGCTTGGGAAAAATCTTAAGATCTCGGAAATCATTCTTGATGGAAATTGGAACCGGTCTTCAAACATCAGATCGACGAGAGAAAGAAATTGTGTTAGTATTCTGGAGATTAACAACCTTATTCTCACTCTGCCACCTCCTAACATTTACTCTAATGATGTTCCTTTTTGGATTGTGAAGGATGGATACACCTCCTCAATTAAAGACACGTATAACGTCATTCGTACGCATGCCCCTAACGTGGGGTGGTCCAAGTTAGTATGGAATAAATTTAATATACCCCGTCATTATATATCGTATGGCTCGCTATCATGGGAAAACTTGCTACCAAAGATAAACTTCTCAGTTGGGGCATTAACATCCCATCTGATTGCGCCTTATGCAACTTTGACCCTGAAACTATTTCTCATCTCCTCTTTGATTGTAGCTTCACTCGGAGTATTTGGATCAATGCTAGTTCAAAAACAACGTTTCTTTTTATTTCCTTGAGCTGGATGTCTTGGGTTTGCGAGACATAAAATTGGTCTCACTCTCGAAACCATCATATTTGGAGATTTTGCTTCAGTGCGGTAATTTAACACGTCTGGAAAGAGAGGAACTCAAGAATATTTTGTTCTCCTCTGACTATTGCCTCTTCGGTTTCCCACCGAATCTTCTCGGATCTTCTATTCAGATTCCATGGCACCACGATTTGCTAGCCTATGTAACTGTTTTATTTTTCTTACTTAACTTTTTTTTCTGTAGGTTCTCATTCATTGGTGTTGTACGTGGTCATCTTTTGACTCGTTCGATCATTGTGATGTCTTTTTATACCTTAGTTTAACTCAGCTGATCTTCTCATTCTACTATGTTTGATTTAGTAGTTCTTATCGACCATGTTATGTCGATTGTATCACTTCAGAGTATGCCCTAGGTATTTGTATGAATAAATTTTATTTTTTAAATATTTTTCTACACAAAAAAGAAGAAAAAAATGATCATTCATTTGATTTTTGGATGTAAGATAAAAACTTCCAAAAATACCAAATAATACTATGTTGTATAGGTCTAGGAAACCATGACAGCTTTAATCTATAAACTGAGACTTAATTTGTACAATTAGGATTAAAAATGATTTTTTTATGTTCTTTTGAAAATACTTATTTTTAGTAATAATTTTTCAATAATAATTTAAAATAATAATATATAATTATTTTTTATTTTTTGAGATACATAAATAGAGTCTTTGTTGGTTTATGATATGGAAATCTAAAAAAAATTAATTGTATGGTGGGGTATATGATAAAGTGAAGTGGAAGGGAGAGAGGGAAATATAATAGGTGTTAAGGGTGAGTATTAACTTCGAGAATAGAATTGAGAGAGATAAATTGGGTTTTTTTGAAAAAAAATTGCTCATTAGGTAGAGAATAAAATTGAGAGAGATAAAATTTAGAAATAAAAAATTATCTACGTTAATGAATTGATAAAAGAGATGGCCTTTATATAGACTTTACACTTCAAACTCAATAAAAACTTTTCAATAAGAGTTAATACTCCTAAAAACTTGGTGCAACCCATTAAATGGGTTTGAATGGAAATAAATATAAAAAGAAACGTTTAATAGATTTGAATAGAAATAAATATAAAATAAAACGTTTAAGCTTTAACAAAGATTTTTTAAATTTTTAGTTGGTGATTAAACTGATACGGCGCATATGTGGTGCAAATATGGCAGAGATTTTTCGAAAAAAAATGAACTTCTGTTGTACATGATCTTATCATTTTTGGTACATTTTAGTAGGTTATTCGTATTTAACTTTTCCTTCTTAGTGTTTCGCTAGACTTAAAATGGTTCACGACTCTTTTTCCATGATGAAATTCATTAAGGATTTTTTATTCTAGCATGTGTCTATTATTTATTCAAGTAAACAATAAAAGTGACTAATTGGGCATTTAGAGAAATCTTCACCACTAAATTGAATCCAATCTTTTCACAAGGGTTAAAGATGAATACATGTATTCCACACATATCCTCTTTAGCTTAAGATTTCTAAATTTTATGATTTAATATATTTTACATCTTACTTTTATTATGGTTTTGAACTTTAATATCCATCAATTGATATCATAACGAAACTTGTATCGATTAGAAGTCGTTTAAGACTTATTATGATAATTTTCATTCAAATTTCAGTTCGGATATTTTGACTGAGATATTTCAGTTGAGATTTCTCTTTAAATTTATTAGATTGACTTGGATTTTATGTATTTCGATTAATTATATTTTAAATTTCACATATTTGTTTGATATATTTTTAAATTTGAAATTAAATATGTTTAAATTTGAGTTCAAATTGTATGAATTGATAGAGTATGGTTAAAAATTAAGGTCAGATGTTTGAGATTGAAGAGAACCCTAATTTGGTGATTAAAAATGGACTTTGTATTTAGAAGTATCTGGTCACTACGGTAGAGACTTGAATTATCATGAAAACTATGGTTTGCGGTAATAGAATTATTTGACCACTGCATCATCATTATGCATTGTTCAAGGTTCATAATATGTCATTTTAGGAATGATACATAAAAGTTCATGACAGTTTTAGCCTCAACCATAACATTCAAATACGTGGTAGATTTCTTATACTTTTTAATTATTATTTTTTATATATTATGGAATTATATTACGTTGTCCTTATTTTATGCATGTATATGTTAGGTTAGTTAAAGTCTTTGAATAATTATTTTTAAAAACAATGTGAGCCGTTTCTAAGTTAGAATGACAAGATAATTTATTTATTTATTTATTTATTTATGAAGATTATTCACCTTAATTAGAATTCATTGACAAGTTTATGTCTTTCATGCTTGGAATATGTGACAATTTTGGTAGAAAAATTAAGGATGATATGTTTGAACATAGTGGTTTTCACTAAGGGAGGTATGATGATTCGGTGAAGTAGAATAATACAAAAAAATAATTTAAAAAAATAGATTATGAAGTAGTTATTTAAAGCAATATATTAACCTTAGACTTAGAGAAAGGTATGCTTTAAGAAAATTATATATTTTGAAAAGTCCAAGCAAAAGTGAGACCCTAAAGCCTATCAAAGAAAAACTAAAGTTTTATTTAGTAATAACTATTTCATTTTAGCATTCAGTATATTATATAAAATAGTATCTAAGGAAAATAAAATTATAAATTTAAGAATATTAAGTTTGGAGGAAGTAATCATTGAACAATTTTATTTTTAAGATAAATTAGGAATGTTAATTCAAATTCAAATGATAAGGAATTATTTTCTTTGATCATCTTCTAATCATTATGATAATTACTTTTTTTATAAATTAATGTTTAAATAAATCCTCACCTAATAATAAGTAGTTATACTCGTTTATGAACCAAAAACTTTACATCATTAAGAAATTGTGCAAACTAAAATTAGATATAGTAATTTATAAATATCCTTAAATAAAGATATATGAAATATTGTGTAATCTAGTTATGCAATATTAATTTGAAGTGTTGTAAAAAAATATTAATTTTTTTAATGTTACAAAACAATTTAGCAAGTTTATGTAACTCATTTAAGAGTTCTTAATGAATATTAAAATTCTTGTATTATAATTTAACAAAATAATTGAACTTTCTATAACATTACATAAATTTAGAAACTTTAAATCGTGGAGCAACAACATGAGTGGTTAAATAATTTATGAATTCTCAAAGAGAATGAGAGTGAAAGCTAAAGAAATCAAGTGATTCTAAGAAATAATGATATTTTTTATATATAATTAGAAAGAAAACAGTAAAAGAATAATAAGCCTGAGATAAAACTATGTAAACTTATAATTTGTTTTTTATAAGTTTTATACATGGTGAATAGGCTTGTATTTAATGTTCTTGTAATTTCTTAAATGTTTTTAATTTATAAGATCATGTTAATTTCACGCGGATGTAGGATTGCTCCATAAATTTGAATCACATAAATCGTGCGTTGATTATTTTTCCATTGTAAGTTCATTATTATTGTAGGTTTGAGTTGATTTTAAATAATTTGATTGTGGTTTTTTCCCAAACAAGTGGTGCATAAAATGTGGAGCTTAAAATAAATTGATCATCATTGATCAACACAAAGAAAAAGTACAAAGATCGGTGAACACGAGTTCAATGAAATTTGATTTTGATACATTCAAAATGAGATAATAACTTTTATCTAGAAAGAATTAAAATCAAATATCTTATTGTAAAAAAGGTTTTGTATGCCACCATTGATGAGAAAACAAGAAGAGAGATAGTATGTCAAAGTCTTACTTAAGGCCCATAATGCTCTAATCTTGAGCTCTGGGATGAAGTACTTGTGGAGGTGTCTGAACAATTTACTACCATAGAAATTTGGAATAAGATTGAAACTATTTACCTAAAGAAATCTTTGTCAAACAAATTATATCTCAATAATAAAATATATACTCTACCTATGAATGCCAACAAAGACATTAGGAAACACTCGAATAATTTTAATATAATAATTCTTGATTGGAATGTAATGGGAGTTAAGGTTGAGGTTTGGGATCAGTAAATATCCTCTTAAATTGTTTACCAAAAAAATATGGGTACTTTGCTAACATTATGTATGACACACAATATTTTACCATGTCAAAAGTATAAAAATACTCTAAATTTAAAATATTTTAAAAGAAAGACTATCTGAAAGAGTGACTTAATATAAGATATGTTGAGTATGAGAAGGAATCTTGGGAATATAGATTGACATAAGAATAGAAGAAACTCAAGATCCAAATCTAGAGGATCAATTAATGGTTTTAGAGTGAAATGATGGTTATGTAAGGAATAATCATATTAAAAACTATTCTTAGAGGAGGAATGAAGATAATCAACAAAAGTTTAAAGTTGAAGATCTCTTATTTATTTCTTATGATTATGATTTCACTGATGTATTTATGGCTTATACTCGCATGTATGGTAATAAGTGCGTTATAGACTTAAGAGTATTGATCCATATGGCATCCAATAGATACTAGTATGAATACCTAGAAGAAGTTTAATGGAGTCAAGGTCATACTCTGGAATAATGAGACTTGTGTTGTAAAAGGAATGAGGAGAGTGAGACTCAAGTTTTCTACATGACTTGAGAGAGTCACAATAAATGTGAGATATATCCTTGATATTAAAACTAACCTCTTACATATAGGAATGGTAGATACATAAGAGTATAACTATATGGTAAATATGGTAGACTTAAGGTCATACAATTCTCACTAATTATTATGAAAGCTAATTGAGATAATGGTTTATTAGTTCCTGAAATTTCGTAATGATCAGAGGTATGCCTGTTATTGAGAATGATTCAACCAAACTGTGGCATTTGAGGTTAGTTAATTTAAGTGAGAAATAACTAATGAACTTAGCAAGCAATTGTTGTTGGATGGTGATATATTTCAAAAGCTAAGATTTTGTGAGAACTGTGTGTTAAGAAAAATTGAGAGAGTCAAGTTTACAACCAACAATCATATAGCTCAAGATGTGCTTGAGTATGTTCATTCACATATTTTGGGACCTACAAGACATCATATAATAGGAGGTGCTATATACTTTATGTCCATAATTGATGACAATTTAAGGAAAATATGGATTACACTTTTAAAATATAAAAATGATGAATAACTTGAATGATTGAAAGAATATGATGTAAAATCAATATGGGAAGATGCTGAAGAGTTAAGAGCTGCCAATGGCTTAAAATTTGTGAATAAACCATTCACTTGCTAATGTTCTAAACTTGGCATTACTAGACACATAACCGTGAAATGTATTTCTTGATGAAATGGTTTTGTTGAGATATGAACAAAAACATACTCGAGAGATTGAGATGTATGCTTCTAACATCTAATATTGACAAGAGGTTTTTGAGAAAAACATTCAAAGCAGTTTCATACATCCTCAACAAGAGTTATTCCTTGTACAAGAATTCAAATTTACTCTAAAGATATTAAATAGAAGAAAACAGTATAAGCCACATAATATTGTTTGGATGTGTTGTTTATGCATATGTGAACCAAGACAAGCTTCAACTGAGAGCATTAAGGTGTTTATTGGTTATCTGAAATGAGTAAAATGGTTTATGTTGTAGTGTTTAGAACCTAGGAATGAGGAAACTTTAATTAACAAGGATGTGGTATAATTAACATTAATTAATCCTTTAAATTTAGGGTTATTGAACTGATTTTTGGGATTCATATAATAATTTTTAATATTTAATTAATATTTATTTAGATAAAATTCTTAATTACTACTTTATTATATTCAATTTTTAACAATCTACTAGCAATATATTGTATGTTATGTTGCATTTAATATAGATCGATATATCATATTTTAGGTTAGATCATAGTGATAATGCTATATTCCACAAGTAGAATATATCCTTATTTAGACGAGGTAAATATTGTTACAAAATAATTAGATGCATGTAATAGGCAGGATTATAATCAAAGATATGACGAGGGTTACATTCTATGATATGATGAGGTCAATATAACGAGGGTTGAACTCATAACTGTGACGAGGATCATATTCAGAGATATAAATAGGGTCATATTCAGAGATATGATGAGGTTTATATCCCGAGAGATGAATTTCATAGTTAAGACGAGAGTCATATGAAAAGTCATGAAGAGGGTCATAACTAGAGAAATGACATGATTCATGTGTTGTTTATGCATATGTGAACCAAGACAAGCTTCAACTGAGAGCATTAAGGTGTTTATTGGTTATCTGAAATGAGTAAAATGGTTTATGTTGTAGTGTTTAGAACCTAGGAATGAGGAAACTTTAATTAACAAGGATGTGGTATAATTAACATTAATTAATCCTTTAAATTTAGGGTTATTGAACTGATTTTTGGGATTCATATAATAATTTTTAATATTTAATTAATATTTATTTAGATAAAATTCTTAATTACTACTTTATTATATTCAATTTTTAACAATCTACTAGCAATATATTGTATGTTATGTTGCATTTAATATAGATCGATATATCATATTTTAGGTTAGATCATAGTGATAATGCTATATTCCACAAGTAGAATATATCCTTATTTAGACGAGGTAAATATTGTTACAAAATAATTAGATGCATGTAATAGGCAGGATTATAATCAAAGATATGACGAGGGTTACATTCTATGATATGATGAGGTCAATATAACGAGGGTTGAACTCATAACTGTGACGAGGATCATATTCAGAGATATAAATAGGGTCATATTCAGAGATATGATGAGGTTTATATCCCGAGAGATGAATTTCATAGTTAAGACGAGAGTCATATGAAAAGTCATGAAGAGGGTCATAACTAGAGAAATGACATGATTCATATGGCGAAGATTAAATTCAAAGTTAAGAAGAAAGTCATATTCAGATATGTTGGGAATATGGGGGTCCGGTCCGCATATTCCTTCTCCGTATATAAGTAAGAACACAACGAATCTCAACACTAGTATGATATTGTCCGCTTTGGCACCCGAAAGCCCTCACGGCTTTGCATTTGGTCCACTACCAAAAGGCCTCAGACTAGTTGAGGTATGTTCTCACTTATATACCATTGATCCTTCCCATGTTTAACCGATGTGGGATGTGGGACTTTGGTCGCCATCCTAACAAATCCTCCTCTCGAACAAAGTACCACTTAGCCTCCTCTCAATTGACTTTCATCCGCTCACTCTAATCAGAGATTGCTCCCATCTGAGCAATAGAGCTTTTTTACAACAGATCTATCTACTCACTCGACCATCCTGTGCCTGTTCCTTAGCTCCACTATCCATTCCAATCAAGTACCACCGCTTGATGAGTCATGGACGCTCCGAACCATCCTGCGCCGGTTCCTTAGCTCCACTATCCACTCCAATCAAGTACCACCGCTTGATGAGTCATGGACGCTCCGAACTAGGATGTATAGAGTAGATCATTCACCTTGAGCATGACTACTGGTTCATCATGTTTGACCTCCGAGAATATTACCACCATCGTGTTCCGTCTGGGCCTAACGCTCTGATACCACGTGTTGGGAATATAGGGGTCCGGTCCGCATATTCCTTCTCCGTATATAAGTAAGGACACAACGAATCTCAACACTAGTATGATATTGTCCGCTTTGGCACCCGAAGTCCCTCACGGCTTTGCATTTGGTCCACTACCAAAAGGCCTCAGACTAGTTGAGGTATGTTCTCACTTATATACCATTGATCCTTCCCATGTTTAACCGATGTGGGATGTGGGACTTACGTCGCCATCCTAATAAGATATATAAAGAAGGTTGTATTCAGATTTATGTTGAAGGTCATATGAAGATTTAAGCCAAGCATATGAAACGTTTGCTAAACAGTTGTAACTGTATTTACACGAGTCATTGTACGAGAGGTACTTAAGAACGTTTGGTAGACGGTTATAAAAGAATGGCACATGTAAGTTAGTGACTGAAGACACGTGTAATTAAGTGATTTGAGATATACTTTATGTAAACAAATAAATAGAGACTAAAGTCGTTATTTGAGTATTGATCACACATTTTAATAAAAAAAATAATAAACATATTTTCCTTTCTTTCTCGATTTCAGTTTATTATTTTGGCTAAGGCATTTAAATAAATCTCATTAACACATAAAAATGACGAAATAAATTGAACGAACTATATAGATACTTGTCGTAATTTATTAATTAATAATAGATTCTTATGAATAAGACTCAATTATAAAAACTGAGGGACTTAACATATAATAAGTCTCACAAAGAAGAGGGGAGTGGATGGGCACGCTCCAAGAAGACGGCCGGGTTTCCAAGAAGGCCCAAGAAGTAGTGTTTCCCTAAGCTAATTGCAGTCCTCATCTCGAGGATCTCGATCTGCTCTCCTCCACACATTCAAAACCTGCCTCTTTCATCTCTAGCTTCTCTCTTCTTTCGAAACAAAAAACCCTAGAGTCACACAAACAGCCTCCAAACTCCAAAAAAATCCATTACACACAACCTTCATCAAAATCGATTCTCTCCCGGTTTAATCGCTTCTTGCTAAGAAGCTGATTTTGTTTTTCTCGATCTGAAATCTACGTTGATTCGAATCTGAGGTTGCTTGAAAGATGAGCAAGAATGTGGCTCAAGACGATTTTCCTCTTCTGAAAGGCGCTATTACTCCGAAGATGGTTATGAATCCAACTTTCGAAAGCACAGAAGGGAAGAAGTCCTTTGCAAAGTGGTTGGAGGAAGAAACAAAGAGTTCATTCACGAAGGAGTTATACATGAGGAGCACGAGGATTACAAGTCAGTGCAGTTTCAACATGCAGATAAGTTTTCTCTAACTAGTATCTCAAAGCACACACTAATTGTTAAGTTCTCGTTTGGGAGTCCTACTCTCAGCGAGTTCAAAGCATACATTGGTGCATTTAGGTTTATAGGGTCATACAACATATCTAAATGGGACTATAGGCACTACTTCATAGAATTTGTACAACTAGAAGATGTAAAAACGTTTTGGAGTAAACCTGTTAGATCGATAGGAAATTTATCTTTTAGAATTCTTAAGTGGTCACCGGACTTTAACCCCAAAAAGGAGTCGTCTGTGACTCCTCTTTGGATTTCATTACCTAAATTGCCTGAAATACTTTATAATTCTATTCTGTTAACCATATTGCTAAAGCAATCGGATTGCCTTTAGCAGTATGGGTCCCTAGAAATAATATTGATATGTATAATTACTGTAAAGCTTGGGTTATGGTAGATGTTTATAAGCCTCTTCCTCAAAGCATTTGGATATGCTTTGAGGAAGATGGTGGCTTTTGGCAAGATATTGTTTATTTGAAAAAACCATTCTACTGTAAAGTTTGTAAGCATATAGGACATAGAGAAAGTCAATGTAAAAAAGAAGAATTAGAACAAAATTTGAATAAAAACAGAAGTAATAAAGATCATGTAAAAAATATATCTAACCTTCCCTCAAAAGAAGTATGGATACCAAAAGTCACAGGAATTAATAATGAGAAACAAACAGAAACTGAGGTTATAAATATTGAAAAATCTGTTGAGAATTCTGAAGCTAAAAAACAAGTTCAAACATTTGAAAAGAATAAGACTTTAACAGAAGATAGAATGTGTGGAAATGGATTTGAAAAGATTATGGTATCTAGTCAAACTGATATACAACACTTAAATGTACCAAATCAAGATAAAAAAATACAAACAATTAAGGAACCTTTTGAAGTAACTAATAAGGACATAACTAATATGACTAAATCACAAGATCAAGATATAGCACAAACAGAGAATGTATTAATACTCAGTCAGTGTAATAATCAACTTGGATTTAATGGAACAGAGATAAATAGTGTGTATAGTTCTCCAAAATTGAGCATTTCACTTGAACATCAAAACAACAAAACTGTTAATCATTTAAAAGAGTCAAGGGAAAGCACTAATAAGAACATATTTAGTGATTTTTTAGAGCATCAGAATAATAATGTTAAAATCTTTAACCAACTGAAAGATTCTGTAGAAATTACTAATGAGGATATAATTAATGAAATTGAAAATATAAAATTAAATAACTCATTTAATGCATTAACTGATGAAGAATTAGAAGAGTTAGAAGATATTGTAGAAACAGAGCATTTACCCTTAGTAAGGCCTAGTCTAAGTGAACCTAATTCACCTAAGCAAAGAAAACTTAAAAAAGACTCATTTAATGTTAATGTGAGAAGATCAGCAAGAAGTAAATCTAGAACAAGAAACCTTAAAGGGTCAATAGGATCCTCATATAAAAGCTTTAAATGACTGTATCTTTACTTAATTGGAATGTAAGGGGAATTGGTAATCGTAAAACATTAAGAAGAGTAAAGAATTTGATTAAAAAAATTGCAGTTGATATCATAGCTCTTCAAGAACCTATGATATCAGCTGAGAATATTGCTTCAATTTGTTTGAAACTTGGTTTCGATTCACAATATGCAAACATCAATAATAAAATTTGGTCGTTATTATTTTCTTCAAGAACTAATTGGCTTGGCAAGTTGAAAAACTTGACCTACATGTCTGTTTTGTAGGTTAAGGAGCAAGGATGGAGTGAACTTCAAGATATGGTGAGCATCAAGGGGATGCGAGTTTGCTGAAGACAATGAAAGAAAGGGGATACAAGCTATGGAATGAAGGCAAGATCACCTAGGATGGATGAAGAGGCTTGTTGAAGATAAGGAAGCAAGAGGAGAGGAAGGATTACACAAAGATGAAGACACTAAAAATTGGGAGGTGTAGATGTAATCTATTTCACCTGTACAAAATGAGCTACTAGCTCATAATCTATCTTAACATTTGTAAATTTTTCTTTTACATCAATAAAAAATGCATTTTCTTGGGAAAAAAATAATAATAAGTCTCACAAAGAGTTAGTTTAATACAATCCAAAAGAACGTCGTAAAAACACTTCAAATAATCTAGCTTATAAAAATATCAAAATTAAAATATATTAAATTTACAATTAAAAAATTGGTGGATAATTAAATACCCTATGAATTTTAATATTCATTGATCTCATTAATTAATATATTATTATTTTGTTTATTTGACCTTCAACCAAAAATCATGATCTTCGTATCAATAACTAATTCGATTAGATAATAATGGGTTCAATACATAATTTTTATAAATATTTATCATTAGTGAACCATTAAATTGTACAATTTGTGGTTTTTTATCAAGTTTTTACGTCATCGTAATGATCTGTTTTCTGTTCTTAACACATTAATAAATGTTTATTGACTAATTTCATCAAAAATTGATAGATAAAATTATAATTTACTAGTTATTCATTCAATTACTATTATTATGTGTCGAATTCGAAAGAAATATTTAATATTTTTGCAATTACCAATTTAATTGTTTAGTTACCATTTAATCAAATAAATTATCGATATGATCGTGAATTTTAGTTGGAATTCAAAATAAATATAAATAAAAACTTAAAAATTTAATATCAAAAGCTTTGATAACTTTTTTCTAACTAAACCATTTGTAAAGTAGATTATATCTATAGTCTCAAACTTTTGTAATTAGATCTTATATTTTAAAAATGTAATATTACTTCATAAATCATGCCAAATATATATACACGTGCGTTTAATTTATGTGGTTACTTGTGTGGTCTAACCTAAAAATGATCTATCGACCAATATTAAAGGTCACAAAACATATAATAATTGGCCAAAATGTTATGATAACAATGAAAAATATAAATTAAAAAAATCAAAAATAAAATTTTAAACAAAAACTAGTTAAAAATTAAAATTATTACACGAGTGAACACTTAATTCAACAAACCCAGATCTTTTTTCCTCAAATTCATCGCTTTTATTGATAAAATTTGAAATTACGAGGACCTATATAAAAAGTCTAAAGGAAAATAAGGACTTTATTACAAACTGAACAAATTTGAAAATAGAATCGTCGCTTTTGAATGAAGAACAGGGGAACTTAGGCTGGAGATTTGAAAAATGATTCAATTATGTCAAAGCCCATAAACTCTGCCAAAGCCCATAATGATGTTTCCTTCATGATCTCTAACAAGACCCCTCCGCTGGCTTCTCCAAAAATGTCACAAGCTTTATCGATGTTAAGTTTGAATCGATTAACAGTAGGATTTTTCCATTTAAGGAATAATGGAATTCTGATGTTTTTAAAATAATTTATGCATCCTAAGCTTAATGAAGCTTTGAAGTCCTTACCCTAGTGAGAGGTCTTGAGCAGTCTTGCATTGTCTAAGCCATGAATGATGTAAATTACATTATTAACCATGGAAGAGGTACTAGTGCTTTGGTTCTAGTGTTTCTTTTTGTTGCGAGCTGCCCAGATGACCCATGATATGATTGAGGGAAAAATCGTTCGAATGTCACATTTATTTGAGGTAGACCAGTACCTTGATCGTATAAGGTGAGATAGAATCATGTTTGGAAATATATGAATCTTAAATAAAGTACTAAAGAACCATCTGGAGAAAATGACTAGTGGATTGTATCAGGGTTGTTTCTCAGCAAGATTTTCTTGATTTTATCAATTTTAGTGGAGGAGATGCTGAGTTTAAGTCTATCAATATTCCAATCCCTCTCAGTCCAGAAACTATTGACTTTAACTCTATTGGCATCCCACAACCAACTTCTATCATCTAAATCATTGAAATAAATGAATGGGTTTCTGGAGCACCGACGGTCTAGCTAAAAATCTATGTTTCCAAGCCCAGGGTTCCTGGAGATATACTTCTTTACTGTGTCTCTTACATTCTTGATTCTAGTCCAGGTTTTAGATTTCTTTAAAGGGTATGGGGCTAAGATTGGATGAATGTTGTTAGAGTATATAGAGGAAGTAAGCTTAGCCCATAAAATGTTCTGAGCTCTGAATATAAACCATAGCTTCAAGGAAAATATTAGATGCACATCTTCTAGCTTCTTTAAGTTCAGACCTCCCTCATTATTAGGTTTGCATAATCTATCCCATTTAGATCAGGTAATGGTATGATTATTATCTTTGTTTCTCCATAAAAATTTGTTGAAAATTCTCTCAATATTTATGATTACAGAATTGGGAAGGATAGTGTGCTGGATCAAGAAGGTGGGATAGGAAGAAAGAATAGTTTGGATTAACGCCAATCTACCAGCAAAGGAAAGACAGACCTTGTCTAATTTTGAAATTATGTTCCTTATTTTTGAAACTATATCTTCAAAATTTCCGATCTTGATTGAAAAGTTGAGAGTTGAGCCCAGGTATTTAAATGGTAGATTGATATGCTTAAACCCCATAATATTTTCCATTAAATGAATTCTCTGAATATGCATGTTAGTTGGAACAATGATCTTTGATTTGTTGTTGTTGTTAAGAAGACTTCTCCATTGCTAAATATCATAAAATCATCAGCAAACGCTAGACAAGCTATGTTGAGATTTCTTCTAGATTTGAATCTTGAACTAGGGTTATCCTCAGAAATCTTATTTATCCTTTTAATTAAGTATTCCTCAGCCAAAATAAAGAGACTATGAGACAGTGGATTTCTCTGTCTCAGAACCTGAGTGTTGTTGAAACCCCCTTTATCTCTCTATTAATGATGACTGATGAATGGATGTTGCTTATGAATTTATTCACCAAAGATTAAACGTTAGTATTAAACCCGAATGAATAGAGAATTTCTAAGAGAAACTTGTGGTTAAGCCTATCAAAGGCTTTGGCCATGTCTGTCTTGAGGATCATATTGCTTCCCCTAGTTTTAGAGTTGAGGTATTGACTAAGCTCTTGGGCTATCAAGATTGTTTCATGAATAATCTTGCCTCTCACGAATGCACTTTGCTCTTCAGAGAGTAGATTAGGCAGAATAACTGCTAGCCTATTGTTGATAATTTTGGCGATGATTCTGCTCAATATTGTAGTAAGACTTATGGATCTGAACTTCTGCCAGGTATTAGGGTGAGGAGTCTTAGGAATTAGACAAATGAATGTGGCTTGAATACCAGTTGGCAGATGACATCCGTTGAAAAAACCCTGGATTACTTCACATATGTCATTGGAGATGATGGGCCAACATGTTTTATAGAATTCACCATTAAAACCATCTGGACCAGCTGCACAAACTGAGTTAAGAGAGTTAATAATACCATGTATTTCATTCTTTTCAAGAATAGCCAATAGTTTTGAGTTATCATCATCTTTGACCAGCTTAGGGATAAGATCTCTTAGGTTATTAGTATCATTATCACCCATATTAGCAGAAAATAGAGATTGAAAATAGTTCACAACATAGTTGGTGATATCTTCCTGAGATTCAAGCCATTGATCACCATCCCAGATTCTATTAATCATGTTCTTCTTAGCCTTTTTTTTTACAAAGTTATGGTATGCAAAAGTGTTCATATCATTGTCCTTCAACCACAAAAAGTGAGATTTTTGTCTCCAATAAACTTCTTCTCTATCAAGTAATGATTGATGAGTAGTTACAGCCTCCTCAAGAAGAGTTTTGTCATTAGGAGAATGAGATATTTGATAGGTAGACTCTCTGAAGTTGATTTCTTCCTCATCATTCTCTATAGCATCAAAAACATTACCAAAAATATTCTTGTTCTAGTCTCTCAAGTCAGATTTTAATCTTTTTTGCTTAAAATAGAATCTTTGTAGAGGGTTCCCATCAATTTCCTCAGCCCAACTCTTTTAAAAAATATCCATAAAACCAGGGTGCATTACCCACATATATAAGAATTTGAATGAAGATTTAATTTTTTTCAAGGTTGGATGAAATAGAGATAAAGATAAGTGAATGATCAGAACAATTTCTTACCATATGGTTAACAAAAGTGTTATCAAAGTAATTCATCCAGGAAAATTTAAGTATCATCATGTCTAGTCATTTCCATTTCCCGCCATTAGACCAATTAAATCTAAAGCAGTGAATCCAACATAATGAAGGTTGCAATCCATTATAGAGTCGTTGAAGTCTTCAACAATTCTCAGGTTAATAGATGTGCAGAATAACTGTTCTTGAAGGTTTGTAGTAGTGTTTGAATCCTCAAATATGATCTATTCTTTTGAAGGATCATCAATAGACCTGAGGGTGTCCCAAAGATACATTATATGTTCTTTTCTACATTTAGCATAAATTACAGATGCTCTCAACTCCTTGTCAAGGTTAGAATGATGAATATTTTTAAGTGCATAATCAGTTCATCATTTAGTAACACATCCACCTTAAAACCCTGATGCCACATGACTCGTATTTTGTTTCCGATATTACCAGTAAAGTAATTGAATTTCAATTTCTAAGATACTATTTGAAAATTGGAATGATGGATCATGGGTTCTTGAATGGCTACGAAGCTTGGTTTAATAAACTTTAATAGAGATTTAAGCCTCCTCGTTGTGTTTTTGTTTCCTAACCCTCTCACGTTCCAGTTTAGAATGGAAACATGCATTTGATGGATGAAGAGGTTTTGGTGGCTCTCTTGAGCTTTATCAGTTTATATGAAGATGGACCAATGGTATTCCAGCTTTAACTTTCTTGTTTTTCTTTGTTTCGATCTTTTTGAATTCAACTTCTTTATCTTTGATTACATGGACATGAGAACCAGGAAGGCTACCAACATTCTCTTTAGTTGGAGATATGGTACCATCAGGAGGCTGTTGCGCATCACAAAATAATTTCCTGTCTATTGTTCGTAAAGCCTCGATGATTTCTGAATCTTTGGGTAAGGAGATGGAGCTTGAGTCATTGGATCTTAAAGATGTTTCTTGCTTATTAGGGGTTGAACTAACATTTTCCAAGTTAGTCTTTAAAATACTTCCTTCTGCAGAATTAGTATTATTAGCCATATAGTCCTCTTTATGATTTGAATTATAATCATTGTGGACTATAATAGATTTCCGTTTAGGAGTGGTTTCGATCACAACTTTAGAGATTATGAGGTAATTGGTTCATCATAACATTGCTTTGAGAAGTTAAGCCTTTTTTATAGTCAGCTTTGGAATGACCAATCTGAGAGCAAAGGTTGCAGTAGTTAGGATAATCATCATCGACAATATTGATCCAGGAACTATCTTCTTCACCAAATTTGATCAAAACTTTCTGGATTAGAGGTTTAGAAATCTCTATTTCCACCCAGATTCTGCAGCAATTTTGTTTTGCTCTATTGACTAAAGGCACCCAAATTCTAAGAGGAGAGCCAATAGATTTATAAATTTCACGTATTGTAGATTCGTTAAACATAAAATCGGGGAGATTAGGAAGGGTAGCCCAGACTGGGGTGAAAGGACATTCCTGGTTAAGATTGAATTAAGGAGTCCATTTCAAAAGTCTTATACTTTTGTTTCCAACAACCCAAACGTTTATGTACCATAGTTTCTTGAAATCATCATGATTGTCAAATTTAATAAAGATGTGCATATCGAGAGATTGTAATACCCAGAAAACTTCGGATGATGTCCAACGAAGGATTTCCAGTTAAACTTTCCTATTAATTTGTGTTTTGAAAATCTAATCAGAGAATCTTTATCTTTGGCCTAAAACTTAATAACTGAATGATCAATGTCATGAGAGATGGACATTATTGTGCTGAAAATCTTGCATCTTTGGTTTCAAAGTATCTGCATATGAAGGATAAGGAGCAAGAGGTTCCCTGATTTTTGAGTTTTATTTGTTTGATTCTTCAAATGCATGATTGATTCTAATGTTGGCGTTGTCTCCGAGCATTGTGGAAGAAATATTTTTGTTTTTTGAAGGATCAAATCAAGAAGAACCTTGTGAGGGATTCCTGAGCAAGGGAAAATCAGAATCAAATGAAGCCAAATTTCTCGAAAGAGATCTTGTTGTGTGAGTCGAGTTATTTGGGGTTGTGGTCTCGCCTTCCTCAATGGAGTTGAATCAATTACTTAAATAGAGAACAATAGCTTTCATTAAAGTGAAAAATCAAGATTTTGATACTCTGTTCTTTGAGATAAAGAACAGAGCTTCTTTCAAACTTTTCCAATCAAAATATACAACCCAGTTCCAATCAAAAAAAATTCAACAAACCCAAATCTAAAGAACTAGTTGTCATCAATTATACTAAATTACTAGAAAAAATAGTTTAACAAAAAATTCTTTATATATGAGTGCATCTATTTTTACAATTTTTTTAATCTTTGAAGTCTACAAAAAATAAGATTTTTGTTTCCGGGATTCATCTTTTTGGACCCATAATCCGTTTTTGTGTTATAATCATACCTTTTGTTTTGAATAATTGGTATACTAATAACATTTTTATCTTTAATATGAAATAATGAGCTCTAGGTTATCAAATTATATATTAATATTAGAAATATTCATTTAAATCTCTCATTTCTCTAATTAAAGAATTTTAATTTTCTCTTTTCATATATTTTTTTATTCCTCCTCTTTGTATTTGGAATCATTAAGAGATTAATTTAAACTTTTTTTTATTTGTTTAATCTTCAACTTTTATTTATCATTTTGTTTTTCATTTTTTCAAATTAACTCATGATTATTATTGAATTATTTTATTTATTTTTTCCATATTAACTCATAATTATTTTAAATTTAAATTAGAACAATTATGAGAATAATTTATTATTTTATTAATTAAAATAACTAATAAATTCATGTAAATATATATATATATATATATATATATATATAAATGAAGAATAAATATTCATTGATCAAAGTACCACACATATATCATTTTGATAGTTCTGAATAACAAATAACCAATCTACCACCAAAAAACTATGATCAATAAATATTTGTGAGACAAATTTGGATTTAGTGGATACGAATATTAAAATGCATTGAATCAAAGTATAAACATAATAAAATTAAAGTATGATCTTTTATTCCTTAATTTTGTTTATCAAATATCTCATATAAAAAAGATAATATCTTATTTAGTATGATATATTATTATCATTAATAGCTATGATTATAGCTTTGAATCAATGTTCATTATTTTCAAGTTACATCCCAATTGGTCTTTCTGGACTGGGTATCTTGGCTGATTTATGTCCTTATCAGTAGCATCTTTTAAAGAAAGACAAGAAATTTGAAGTGTCTTATTATTTAGGAAATTGTCAAAGCTTAGCTATATTGTTGTCTTTGGTGCTGAAAGTTCCTACCCAACAAAAGTCTATCAAGCCAAACCATCAAGTCAACTATGGTTGGTCTCGTAAGAGTTTTGAGGTCTGTTGGCCTTATAGTTCTCTCATTAAAATTCATTTGTCAGCCAAACCTCCATTGAGGAAAAAATCTTTATATTCTGAAGGGGAAAAAGTACACATGTAAGTAGCATTCTATATTTTTTATTTACTAGTAGCTCATAATCTCGTAAACCTAAATTTTATTTAATTTGAGAATGAAAAAAAGTTGAAAGGAATTTACTTTGAACCAAATAATTTATATTTATTTATAGAACCTTCTTATGATTGCCTGAGAGTAACCTCTTTTGTCCTTCCAAAGTATGAAAGAAATACTAGCCAGGTGAGACAATATAAAAAATTGGTTATGCCAAGGCTGGACTTCATCTCAAAATATTATAACTTAATTTATTCCTTGAATTTTACTTTTGGCCGAAGCTATAATATTTTGGTGAAAATGGAAAACATAAATAGTTGGAGGGTTGGGGGTAATAAACTACATAAATTGATGGAGAGTGAGTAATATTCTGGCACATTTCACAGTAGTGTGCCTTAAGTTTTCATTTCACGCGTGCATGCACTTGCTTTCACAGCCGCGTGCCTTAGATTTTAATTTCATGTGTGCATGGCTCAAATAACCAAAATCAGAGGACTAAGACACCTTATGAGACTCTTTCTCCTAATACATCTGAGGGAATTATTGATTCATGTGCTCTTCGTATTACCTCCAAATACTTCTTCGGCTCCTAGGACTCTCAATCCCCTCCCTAAGGTTTCTCCCTTTAATTTGTATACACTAGTGGTCCCATACGAAGTTGATAGAGAGCATGGTCTAACATTTTTAAGGAGTATACTAAGTTAAATTGAGATTGTGTGCCTGTCTAATCACATGCATGTTTATATTGACAAGAAAGATTACAATATAAAAAAGGGGATTGAGGACCTTATTTAATCTTGTAGCTGAGGAAATCCATATAAGTGCCCGAGCTTATAAGTTCGTGTTTTTCACATATATTTTATATGTGAGTATTTGGTTTCCTCTTAGTCAATACTTATTAGACTTCTTTGTGTAAACTATTATTTTCCAAATTCAGCTAGTGCAAATGCTTGGAGGATTTTGGTTGCGACAATTATTTTTGCTCAAAGGGTTTGTGAGAATTTTAGTGTTAAGAATTTCCTGTGATGATAAAGATTTGAGGTAAGAAGTGCAACCATTTATTTTTCTCCATCATGGATAATGGAACAAATAATGAGGTAAAACCTCGTCAAAGCAAATTCCAATGATATAATGGACAAAGCTATTCAAGAATTTAGATAATGATAATTTTGCAATATCACTTTTATTACTCAAAATTCAATTAATCTTTAAATGAAGGTTTACACCCCTATTTATAAGCTTTATCAGACATGAAAATGAATAGATTAATGAGACATGTTTATAAGGACACGTGAGGTTCATCTATGATATAGGTTGTTACAAATATGACTAAATTTTCCTTTAATTGTTTATGTTATTTGTGTAATGTTATAAGAATATGCTAGAAGCTTACTGAATAATCTTTTATCTTCCAGGTGATTCTTATCTTCTACAATCAAGCAACGTCTTTCTATTATTTTACCTATGTCTTTATTTCATCTTGTATTTTACCATTTTTATCTTGTTTTACCATATTTTGTTTAGCTCGTCATCTCGTATATAAGCAACTCATTTACTATACGAGTCTGTATTATTATTCGTTCTTTTTATCTTCATTTTCTTGAAGTCTATCATGATTTAGCTCGTCAGATTGTTAACATGCTATAACATACTTTATTCAAATTTGAGTATTTAGTTATATATATATACACCTTAGCTCGTCATAATCATTATCATATTATAAACAACTCATTCATTCATATTACATAATGTCACATCATCTTTATTCTACCAGTCTTATCTCGTATATATGGACATAAACCCTAGTGAGATATACCATTATCAGGACTCCTTTATACTCCTTGAATACAGTTATGCTTATTTTAAGTATTATCTAAATATTATACCATGCAATGATATAAATAATTCATCTCTCAAATATATTTTCTCGTGTCTTTAAAAAATTTATAATTATTTTATATTTGATAAATGTGATGTAACTTAAAATACTATAAATGTATACGCAACTCTTATGCCGAGATAACTTATAAACCATTGATCTATCTTTTAATTCAACGAATATCATTATTTCTCATCTTCAATAAATAGTTGAGTCGTATTTTTTTCAACTTCTTTCCACGATTTCTCTTTTTTAACTTTCTCTTTATAAATTAATAAAAAGCTAAAATTTCATTTTATCGAACTATTTTTCCTTCATCGTTTTTTCATACTTTCAAACTTCTTAGAAGGTCTAATCATTATATCCTTTTTTTTATTTTATGTTAAACAATATGTTTAAGTATATCATATAATTGTGATATGGAATACAAGTTATGAATCCTTTGAAAATCTATTTTCTTCTTATAATATGTATGTTAATCAGTCTGAATCTCAAAATGGCCTACCAACTCGCTCGCTCGGTGATTTTGATAATAAATCCATCAACTCGTGTAATAACAACTCTAGCCCATAATCTTGTTCCTATAAAATTCTACTAAAAAATAATTTTGCTTACCTACCTCTTCGGAGAGAAAATATATTTATTTTAATAAATCAAGAAATTACCAACGATGTAATAGCTCAACCTTTTAAACCATTAAAGCTAAATTATTATTGTAATCAGAATAAATTTTTTTACTCGTCATATGATCTTTTGGAAGATGTAGGAGGAGAGCCTGAATTTCTTGAAACTTTGATTAGAACCCAAAGTAAACCTTATTCCAACGTTGATGAACTTGAATTAAGTCATATAAAGTATAGATAGTAAATTCATAAAGAAATAGTTATTCTGCTTGATAAAGAATAATAACTTCCTTATCACACCGAATGAGACAAAATCTGCATTTTTTATAACTTACTTAACTCGGGACTTAGATTTCATTTTTATTCTTTAATAACAGAGTTCTTTTCGCTCGTCCAAATTTTCATGTCACAACTTATTCTTAAAGAATGAAGAATATTATTAGTGCAATTGTTGTTGTTGTTGGTATTCTTAAAATTTCAATAACTGTTGGAGACATTATGATCTAGTGTAAATTTTCTAAACTTAGAAAAAAAAACCTTTCTACTATTTTGCATTAAGTATATTGAAACATACTATAAGACTTCCTGATTCAAATTATTATTGGAAGATAATTTTTTTATATATTAATGATCGTTGGGAATCTATTACTCATGGATGATTTGGAAAAAATTAAAAGACGATGGATGCAAACATGTGAAATAAATTTTATGTATTATCTTTATATTTCTATCTTTAAATTGTTATATTTACTTTGACACTTACCCAAAATTTGTAAACCTGATAATGACAACCTAGCTTTAAAAAGACTTTCTCGAGGTGCTTTTGACACATGAAAAGACGAATATATATCTTTTATTTGATGTAGAAAAAATTCTTATTTTAGGATATGGACCATGGACGGGCTAACTATGTCTACAAATGAAACTCTTGGTTGACAAGACCGAAATCGCTGATACTACTGATGATATGAAAGTTATTCTACTCAGTCTTGTTGATACTAACCATGATTATGGCCTAGATTTTTTAGTTCATACTAAAAATAAATCATCTAAAAGATATCTTAGTATAAATAAAAACGAAAGGTCATGCGAACCAAGAAATGAATCAACTTCAAAGAAAAAGAAAATGGCTCTTATAACTACAAATTTAATCAAAGATACTAACGTTTATGTTCCTTCTACTACTACAACCCTGTTGTTGTTACTCAAAATTAATATAACAATGTTCGATCTAAAAGGAAACATGTCATCATATTGGCAGATAAAGGTAAATATCGATAATACAAAACAAAAAGCGGGCTTATCATGAATCACTTTCCACAAAATATTTTCAACATCTCCTTAATAAGTACTTATCTTTGTGTCTATATAGTTCATTTATTTCTCCTAAAATAAATACTAAAATTTTGAAACGAAAAACTAAAATAACACTTGAGGTATCTTTCTATTCATATCTTAAAAAAAATTATATTATTATTTCCCTTAACACAATATATATTGTTGGCCAAAAATATTATTCCTCGGATATTGAGCACCTGCTTTCTCAACCTAATCCACCACGGTCATTTGGAGAAAAGTTTACTTCCCTTAAATGAGAGCTTTACGATGTCAAAAAAAACGAGAAATTAATTAAGGACAAAACTGAGTAGGGAAATTTGTTGTCTAAGTTACAAAATTATATTATCACTAAAGATGTATAGATAAATAATCTTAAAAAATATTAATAAATTTTCCACATTGAATCAGACTATAATTGGCTAAGTTACATAATTTATTAAAGAATAAAGTTTAAACATCGTTGAAAGAATTTTCAACAGACTTCATAAGAATCTAATACTTGGTATTTTGAAACAAAACATTGGCTTAAACGGAAGACCTCGTAGATAGATATATCTGAGAAAGAAGTTCTGATATTTTCTTTAGATGAATCGTTAAAAAATGAAGATTAAAATGATAACAATGAACTATCTCTAGAAAATGAACAAGAGCTAACTCGTATAAAATTTATTGCAACATAATTGATAATTTTTTTGAACTTATAATTAGCAATGAAATTACCAATCGTGGACAATGAAGTATAACTTATTGCTCTTTTACTTTTACATACTTTTTTTCATATACGACCAATCAACTACTTTTATAAACCGTTTTTTTTTGTCGGACAATATTCGACTAATATTTTGTTATATGTTTCCAACTTTCATTCTACTATTTCCCTACTTATTTTACTTGCATAACCTAACTTATCAATTTATCTTATCACACCAATTTAACTCGTATTATCTATATTTTTCCATATTTCTCTTTTTTTAATAGACAAATATAATTTTCAAATAATATATTTATTATTAGTATTTACTTTGTATAAATATTTTATATTTTATCAATATATAGTCATATTATGGTTCTTCTACCTTTACATTTTTATTACAATACATGTTTTGTATCAAAATTTTATTCTTGGCCTATAGTCATAATGTTTATGTGATATATTGTTAAATCATTTACATCCTCTTGTGAGACCATATTATTATTTCAGATAAAAATTTGGTTTATAGCCATTTTTCTTATTTAACATACAGTCTGGAAGTTTACGGCCTCTTACGTGATTGTATTATTATTTTAGATAACTAGTGTGGTTTATCGTCATTTTGATTGTTTGATATATAGTTTAAGTGTTTACGGTCCATTGAGTGGCCGCGTTATCTTTTCAGATAATGAGCTTGGCTTATAGCCATATTCATCGATTGATATATAGTTCAGATGTTTATGAACTTTTGCATAACCTTGTTATATATATACATGACGGGCTTGGCTAAAATGCATATCTGTTTTCAATATTTATAAATTTTATAACTTTCTATATTAATTGACTTTTTTATTATCTTGTATTAACCTTTTATTATATTATTTGTATTTTACTAAAATTATTTTTATTTACCGAACATTTTTTTTGCATGTTTATTTTCTTTTTCATTCATATCATTTATCGCAACCTTTGATACCTCATCTTTTACCTTTCTATGTATATTATTCATCATTCGAGTCATATAACTCATCATTATTTACTTGTTTGCACCTCTTACAAGAGGTCCATTTGTTACTTATGTGTATACTATAATGACCATGTTCACCCAACTGATGAATGTTAGCAATTAAAGAAAGAAGTCCAAAGGCTTATCAATAGCGGAGAACTCGTCCAATTCGTTAAACAAAGAGAGAATATGAAAAACAAAGACATGGTGTCTCATGGCCCAGCTAACTGCGCCTTTGACAAATCGAATGAGAAGGATAATGGCTATGCACCATCTTTGGGGGAAGTACCATGTCAGGGACCGATGTCGTAGCTTGAAAAAGATATAGAAAATATCTGGATATACATCTGGTGGGAAACTCGTCCTTTCACAACTACTGGGAGCCGGTTGTCAACCTTAAATTTAATGACGATCATTTGAGGGGTAGTGTGACCCTTCACGAAGATGCCCTAACCATTAATGCCAAAATCTCATGGTTAATGGTCACTTGAATACAGGTCAACAATGATATCTTAACCAACGTTATTTTCAAGGCAAACTATGAACAAATGGTAGGGGGTATTTCCATTTAAGGCTACAGATAGGCTACTAGTTAGTTACAAGTTCAAAGAAACTAAATGAGTTGAGGAGATCGAACTCACAATCACGGTAGGGCCCTGAAACATGAAGAAAGTAGTTAGAACCTTATTGTTGATCGTTGACGCCCCAAGCTCATACCATGCTATAATGGGACGACCCAGGAGCCATAAACTCAAAGCAAATTCGTGTTTATTTAGATAATGTGTCAAGTACCCCGTCGGTAACATCGTAGGAATAATCAGAGGCACATTATATGCTAAATAACTTAATGAAATATCTATTTGCCAAATTTTTATTTGTTAACCATTACGTTTAAATAATGGTAATAAAACTTACTAAACAATAAAAAGAATACAAATATCCATTACAACATACAAAAAAGAAGGTGGGTCCGCCAAAAATAAGTTATTCTGATTCAGCTACACAATAGGCCACACTGAGCTCTGACTAAAATAGTTAACAAAAAGTGAAGTGGTTTTAAACCAAGCTTATAAGACTACGCCAGGGTCCATACTGAGCTCGAGAAATAATGCTCAATCAAGCGATCAGGCACGACAGCCAAGTCTTTAAGACCATAGTATAGGCCATACTGAGCATGGGCTTATCAAGCCTAATATGTAAACTGACTAATACCCTAAGCCTAGGTGGTTAAGAAACAAGCCAAACTGTGCTTAAATAAAGAACCATGACTCCTCCTATCTCTTTTAAGTACAAAAAGTTAGTATTTTAACACATATACTTCGCAAAAAAACTATTCCATATTATATTCCAAAACATCAGTAAAACATTACTTGTTCAAAACACATATATGCCTAAAAATTAATTCATTTTTCAAAAAATACCATGTCTTAACAGGTATCCCAAATAGTCATCCTTCATACAAAAGGACGATGGGATATCATTATAAGGAATAACCTTCCAAACGAATTATACATATCGACAAAGATGAGGTACGTTCAATCAGGGAATGATATTCTAGTGAGATCAGCCAAGAAAACGCAATTATCAGTGTTGTCCATGGAAAGTCTGACCTACACCGTAAATAGTACACAGCTTATTGCCGACCGAGGGTATTTATTGATAGACGACTAGGTGTGACCAAATTCCAACATCCCACATTGGTTATACATGGGAAGGAAGAATAGTATATAAGTAAAGAATATATCTCTATTAGTATGACACCTTTTGGAAGTGAACCAAAAGCAAAAGTATGTGGGCCTTTCGGGCCCAAAGCAGATAATATCATACTAGTGTAGAGATCGGATTATTCATACATATGTACAGAGGCATAATATGCGGAACCCATATTCCTAAAAAATGGTATTAGAGCACCAGGCCCAGACATAACGCAATGTGGGTGAAATTTTTAGATGACGAACATGATGAACTAGAAGCCAAAAGTCATGATCAATATGAATTATTTGATCTATATATAGAGTTTATATGGCTCACCAAGCAGCATATCTTGATTATAGTGTATCAAGATGGTATGACTTGATCAGGAGTAGTGTTGAGGAATGTTGTTTGATAAATTAAGCAGATAAATATTATCTTTAAAGCTCTAGAGGTTAGGTAGTCCCCAACCTGATTAGAGTGGATGAATGGAAATCAAGTGAAAGGAGGCTAGAGTGGTAATTTATTCGAAAGAACAATTGTTAGGTGTGATCAAAGTCCCACATCCCACATTGGTTATATATGGGAATGAATGTATATAAGTAAAGAATATATCTCCATTAGAAAAGTTATGCGGGCCTTCAGGCCCATCTTACCTCAAAAACATGGCTAAGCTTGCCTCGATACATGACGAAGTTTTCCAAGGCCAAAGTGGCCAGCTCGATCGCTCAACCTCGAGGAACCATTTCCAAGAAACCTACCCAATTTGGCCAAACCTTATATGGCCTCTCAACGTGCTCTGAAAGGAATAAATTACGGGCCCACGTGCTAAGTCCACAACGGACACGCATTCGGCGTTCCGATAATCATTAACATTTAGCATATGTCAGTATGCCATCCTCCAAGCATCATTGAAGCGTGCAGAAATTGTATCTGACAACATGCATAAAACGTGTCTCATATTGTATGATAAAGCAGGCCCCAATGACGTACTGTCGTATTTTAAATGATCTTGAAAGCCTAGAAAATATTGTAAGAATGAGAAGAAAACAACCAAATACCCCTCCAATTCAAGACGATTATATAAAAAGATGGTATCTTATTTGTAACATTAGGTGAAAACTAAAGAAAATAGTAGCAACAGAAAGAGATGTCATTTTTTAATCCACATTATAAATAAAATAAAAGTGTTCTTCATATATTCATTGAAAGTTTATCCAATATTTTTACTGTTGATCTTCATTTGTCAAAATTATCCAAGTATCATTAGTTTAGGTGATTTTTTACTCACCAATAATAAATCAAACTTATAATATTTTTGATATGGAATGGACTACGCAAGAAGATAATCACTTGTTAAAATTCGATGTCGTTGTGAATAGAACAAGGATAGATGGAACTACTGTGTTTTTATGAATTTGTATGCATAATATACTATATTTACGATATGAATTGTAGATTTTGTTCATGTATGATGTCGCATGCATAAGGTCATGAATAAGTCTCTATCAGGCTCGAATATTTAAAACTGGTTCCAAGTTTTCGGGTTTTCAACTTGCACAATATATATATATATAGCCTTATCAGGATTCTCCCTAGTCCTTAAAGTAAATTTTCTTATATGACTACTAAAATAATTAGACGATGTAACAAAATATTTATATGTTCACAAAATTGGCGTGTGCTTAATTATTGTGACAGGTGCATTTAATTATGTCATACCATCAGTTACAAATTCTGACTCACTATAAAATCGTTTCTGGTGAGGATTATTTTCAACTGAGGGTAATTTTGTCTAAAGTTTTATGATGTTTCAAAGCTATTTAATGTTTAAGTGGTTTGTAGTGAGATATTTGAGTTGCCTGGTTGTATTAAATGTTCATTACCCTCATTAATGAAAGTGGTTGGGTATTTATACCCTTAATTATGGGCCACATGGGAATTCGGGTCATACTTATGAATTCGGGTCGAGTTCAAAAACCCATTAGTTATTAAGCAAGTATGTAATTAGCTTAGTCATGAAGTGATTTAGTTTCTAATACATTAGTCATGTTCGGATGGTTCAGTGGATGGTTTTTGTCCGAATTGCCCCTGTCTGGTTCCCACAGTGAGTGGTGAGAAAATCTGGACTCATTAGTAGCCCTTTTTTTAGGTTATGTTCGAAGGCCTTTGGCAAGACCTAAAAAATAGTTCATGTGTACCCGTAACTATGTCCGGACAGATTTTGAATTGTGTAACGGCTTTATCCGGCCTGGTGAAACTCTCAAAAACGCAAAGGTTTTGCCAGAGATCGTGGGACACGTGTCTTTTTCTGATTTGTCTCTCCAGCCGTTTTTCACCTAGAACAGCGCTCCCACTTACTTCATAAAATAACCTCTTCAATTAATGTTGGTGGCATCGGCGCCGTCTTTGATCATTACTCTCATCTTTTCGTATTCTCCTAAGTTTCAAGGAATCTTTTGTCTTTTTAGTATAAATTAGTCCACTTTTCACTGTTTTACCATCTTCATTATCTCCACACTGTTAATCTTCAAAGCTTTTACCTCTCAAAAAACCATTTTCTTGGTGTAAGTTTATGTTCACAGCAAGAAACGCCCTGGTAAAAGGTGGGTGGCTCAACTTGTCGGAGTTAGAAAAAGCTCAAAAAGTCGAACGAGAAAGGCGCATTGCTGCAGGCATCCCTGTTTCTCCTATCCACAAATCTGAAACACCAAGTTCAGAGCCTGATCGGGGTTCGTCTTCTGCCAAAAGTTCTAAACCCAGAAGGTTATTCCAGCCCAATCTTTCACCAATCGTTTAAGGCTCATCGGTCCAGGAATCAGAGCCTGTTGTTGAACCAGAGCAGACAGTTACAAGCACTAAGATACCTTCCCATTCATCTCCATGGGATCAGATGCTGACATCTCCCTAGAGAAGCTGGTAGATCGACGAAGGGGTCGTTTAGTGAAAGGGCAGGCTGCCACTGCACAACCTAAACCTCCAAAATCCACGCCTTCTAAGTCTGGGGCTAAGAGTAAAACTATAGGGTCAGAAGTACCCATAAAAGTCCCTAAGGACAAACTGTACGGTCCGGAGACAACTAGTTCAGGCTTTCGGAAAGAAACCTCCGGATCTGAGCCCCAGGCGGACTCCAGACCACAAGAGGAGTGTAATACCCAACTATCTGGAGGGCCTACTGAGCCAACCCCTAGCTCTTCTCTCCCAAAAATAACTGATAATCCTTCCATGGTAATGGAAGATGTAATGGAGGATAGCATCGAAGAAGCCCCTTTTGAGACCGACGTCTCCGGGCAAACAAGTGAGGCTACTGTTGTCAAGAAAAACAAGGGCAAGGAGAAGCTATGTTTAAAACACCCGGATCTGCCGGAGTGCCTTGTAGGAAACGTGGGGCCTTTTTTCCACAAAGTAAGTATAAAGTACCTGCTAGCTATGCAGAAGATCAATTATGTTTTTATTCATACAGTTGAACTGGGCCGGATCCGGACGAAGTGGGGGATCTCTGAGAACGTTAAAGTGAGGATACCGGTGGATCTGGAAACACCGATGGATTGCAAGCTTAGTGAGATAGTTTTCTTTACTGAGCTATTGATGCAGACAGTTTGGTGAATTGACAGTTTGGAGCTCCGGTGTCAGATTTTGACCCATAACACCTTGTTTCGAAGGAAACGACGTCACGAACGCAAGTCACGAGCTTTCCTCGTGAGCTATGGGCTTTTTTGGGCATTCAGGCTCATCTATCCTCTTGTTTTGCAATTTTAATACTTTAGGCTATTTTTGTAATTTTTATATTTTTAGTTCTAGGGTTTCGCTTGAACCCTTATATAAACCTATCTTCTATACACTGTTCGGGGAGTTGTTTTTTATTAATAAAAAATTAGGGTTTTATCCTTTTTAGGCTTCTCTGCGTTTCACTCTCCATCAGCTATTCAACTGGGGGCTTAGGTTTCCCTTAGACCTGAAGATCGTCGGATACTTCCATCTTATAAATCTATGCCAAAGCCAATTGAGCCCCAACGCTTGGTATATGCTTATGGCCTGTATCATGGCCTCCAGGCTCTCCGGGATCCCTCTTCCGATGGAGAAATTTGCTACTGTGGCCAGCCTTTGCAGGAACCACATCATCCCTTTCTACCATTTCAACATGGGCGATAATTACAAAGCAGTGGATGACTTGCTTGAGTCGGAGAATAACTGGAAGACTCAATTTTTATTTATCAGTGGCGCGTGGGAGAATGGGAGAAAGAATAAAGCTGGTGTCAACCCAAGCATGCTTACCAGCAGATGGAAAAGCTCTGGTAAACATCTCATCACACATTTCTACCTCTACTTTATAACAGGTTTGTTTGTTTAACTTTTCTTCCTTTGTTTTTTGGCAGTGCTGCCGAAGGAGTTCAATGATTACCTAGAGGAGGGGCTGACTACTTGCACCAAGCTAAATGCTTGGGCTGCTGAGAAATGGGGACATCGCTTCCACAACTGTTTCACCGGAGGCAACCTGGTAAGATCTCATCTCTAGAATACCACCGGCCGGAGAGACTTGTCTTGGGAGGAGTTAACCACTCCACCCCCTCCGGAGGTAATCCTCAAGAAAACAGATGCAAAGGATGGAAAGCTATCCTTGCCAGGCAGAGCTAAAGCCTTAAGCAAAATGAAGGGCAAAAAGGGCAAGGCCAAGCAATTTGTGGTTGAGGTCAACCCAAATAAGGTGGAGGAGGCTGTCCCAACAAACCAAGAGGGGAAATACCAAGGATAGATTGATGTTGCTTTATTACAAGTGGTAGAGCATGAAATCACCAAGGAAGTAGTTGGATCTCCAAAACCCCCAAAGGCTCCCAAGAAAAACAGAAAACGGGGAGCAGAAGGTGGAGATAAGGAGGCCAAGAAAAAGAAAACCTCCAAGGGATATGAAGTTTCTCTCCGGCCTCCGGAGTCTCTTCCTCCAGTTGACCCAACTGACTCCACTCAAGCAGAAGAAATTCCAAGTGACTTTCACACCGGAGAGGGTGTCGGAGGGGACATCAATATTGATGGTGTCGACATCAGTGGGCTTCAAGGGATTGGTCTTTACTTTGAAGACCTCGACAAAGATGATTTTGATGGACCCTACCTCCCCTCAAGCTCTTCGAACATCGTCACTTTCAATGGTATATCTTTTTCTGTTTCAAGTGAGAGAGACATTGTCACCCACTCCTTATTGAGCAATATCCAGCCGGTGCTTACCTTGGAGAAGCAAGTGCGAAACCAGTCAGCCATCATCAACACACTCAACTCTGATAAAGAGAAATTGTCTAACAACTTCCTTACTGCCAACCAGAATACTGAGGCATTGAAGAGAGAAATCGAGGAGTTGAAGAGGGGGAATGAGGATTTGGCCACCAAGCTGGCCACTTTGGAGGGAGTCGTCAAAGAACTCCAACTGAAGCAATCTGACTTGGAGAATAATCTTTCTACTTCAAAAAAGGAGGTGAAGGCCAAAGACAACGTCATGCAAATCCTGACCAATGACAAGACTTCGCTCGAGGATGCTGTGTCCAAGGCTAAGCAAGAAAAAGCTGACTTCTTAAAGGAGCAAGAGAAAACAATCCAAGTTAGGATTGATGCCTACACCAATGAGGTGATAGACTCCCAGGAGGAAAGGTATGCCGAAGTCAAGTCAGATATGGTCTTGCTCTTTCATGAGAAATTTTCGAAGAGGACACTGGGAGATCTATGGAGGTTTGTAGAGTATGAGGACATCTCATTCCATACGATGGCGGATGGTGATAAGAAGAACTATTCCAGTGGTTGGGATGATACAATCGATGAAGATTAACGGACCAGGGAGAGTCCAGATAAAGAAAACAATGATCCTAAGAAGAAGCCAAGTGAGGCTGGGCCATCTGAGAAAGCTCAGTCTAAAAGTATCAATTATCTTTTAACTTTTTCTGTTTGAACTAAAGTCCTTGGGTGGACAAGGCATTTTTTGTAATCGTGTCCAGCCCTTGTCCGGATAAACCTTTTTGTCTGAAATTCAAAGTCCTTGGATGGACAAGGCATTTCCTATATTTTGATGGGAAGTTTTATTTTACACAACTCTTGCATTGTTTCATAGTTTTTCAACTTTGATGGCTAATGTTCAAACAACCCTTAGTTATTTTACAAGTATTTTAAAGTGAGAGTGTTCAAATTCTCTGATGACACATGTTTAAATATGATGAGTCCGAATGTTGCTACCTCTCCGGACGAGGACAGTTCAAACTAAGATCACCAGACCGGACAGGTCAGTTCGAATACTTAGCCCATTGGATTGTTCGAACCATGACTAAAGTACTTAAAAACCTAAACACTTCTTGACTAAGCTGCTCGCTCTTCTACTAAAATCTCATGGGTCTTTGAATATGACCCGGGTCCATTAAACATGACTCGAAAGCCCATAAAGCCCAAATACAAGGGTATAAATACCCAACCACTAGCATTAAATAGGGGTAATGAAAATTAAATACAACTAGGCTGCTTAATTCTCCCTCTACTCTCTACTTAAAAATTAAACACCCACATACCTCCAAAAACTCTAAACAAATTACAAATTTACCCTCAGACGGAAATTAACCACACCAAATTGGCGACCACAGTGGGAGCACGAAGGTGCTTGAATCGAGCATTCGAAACCAACAAGAAAAGTCAGTCTGAATGAATCTGGACGCCCCGGAAGTACCATCAGCTTTACTCGAAGTGGTGGGTGAAAACGATGAGTACACCATCGAGGAGCGCGATAGGTTAAAAGGCGAGATAGAAGCTCTGAGGGCAGAAAAGGCTAAGATAGGCATGAAAGAAAAATCCAAAGCATTAGTTGCTCATCATACCGATAACCCTAGAGAGCATGAGCCTTCAAAGACTCATGTGAGTACCAAAAAGACTCATGCCAGCTCCAAAAAGTCTCACCGGTCTAAGCCAGTGGAGAGTTCTCACTCAGACTCGGAGTCTACTAATAGCTCCTCAGATGAGGAGGGAGTTGAAGAGTCTTTGTCCTCTAGCAGTGATGAGGGCCGAACTAAAAAGAAGCAAAAGTTGATCAAACAATATTCAAGAAAAAGGGATAGACGTGGGAAATTGAAGAAGAATATTGGCAAAGGGTCATCTCACAGCCGGAGGCATGTAGACCGGATGCTGATGGATTATTTTGCCTTCCATGATGAACCAGGTATCTTTGCAACTCCCAACGAGGATACTGTATTCAGTCGTGGTCGGAATTGGAGACAATCTCCATTATCTTCCAAGATCCTGTCCGGAAACCTCCCTAAGAGGTTTGACAGCACTAAAATGGAAAAGTACGATGGCAGTACTGATCCGGACAACCATTTAGAGCAATTTAAAAACTTCATGATGAACTTTGATGATGACGACAAGCTACTTTGTAGAGCATTTTCCCAATCCTTTATGGGGGAGTGCTCTAAAATGGTATAACAGCCTACCACAAGGCTGCATCAAGAATTTTGATACCTTTTGGGTGGCCTTCCGAAGGCAGTTTGTTGGCAGTGAAGAGTTAAAGGGCAACGGGGACACAATAATCCATTGTGCCCAAGAACCAAACGAATCATTGAAAGAATACATAAGTCGTTTTGTAAACACTAAGAATGGGTTGGATGATTGCTTCGAGCAAGTAGCAATAGCCTCCTTGAGACAGGGCTTAAACCCTGGGAATTTGGCTGATTCAGTGACCAGAAAGAAAGCCATGACTTAGGGAGGATTGCTGAATCAGGTTGGAAAGCAAATTAACGTTGATGAAACAAAGAAAACTAGGTTGCACAGGCAGGTGAGGTCTGCCTCGGTTGCACCAAACCCCAATCAGAATCAATCCGGGAATAAGGCGAAGGAGACCGGACAGGGGCATAGCAGGGCTAAAGCTCAATCTCAGCCCACTGCACCTGCTCAGAGTCAACAATCTAGAAATAAGAGAGGGCCTTGGGTTCAACCGGAGTGGTTTGCGGAATTGAAAGAAAGTGTGGCCACCATTTATGATAAAACAAAGGAAGAGGTACACTATAGAAGACCGGCCGCATTGCAATCTCCTAGAGAACATCGTAATAACTCTTTCTGCCAGTATCACAATGATACTGGCCATACCACCGATGATTGTATAGACTTGAAACAAGAAGTTCAGAACTTGATTGAAAGAGGGAAGCTGGGGGCATATGTCAAAAGAAGAGGAGGTAATAGGCCTGACAATACTCACCGGGTTGGTCCAAGCAATGCTGCTCCGGAGGGAGCTATGGTTATAATCGAAAGGTTTGATGTGGAATCAGAATACTTTGATCCGGATCCAACTCGAAATAGAGTGGGTGACATTGAGGAATGTTCTAGAACAGTCTCCGGACTCATTAAGTTTTTTGAGTCACTTACAATTTTCAGAGGGGATACTATGACAGCTCCCACTGCTTCTTCAAGGAAGAGGCACGTTCATACTTTAGCTACCCAGCTGGAAGGAGGCATGACCTCCTATCAATCGCAAATTCCATTCCCTTTCATTGTTTTTGATGAAGATGACTTAAGAGATATAGCTGGCCCGCATGAAGATGTTGTTGTCATAGGAGCATCCATCGGGGGAAATGACATAAGACGAATCTTGGTGGATACTGGAAGCTCAGCTAATATCCTCTTCTTAAACACTTATAAGAGAATGAAAAATCCAGCCGTAATTCATCGTTCGGATAGATCAATTGTGGGCTTTACTGGCAGCTCAGCAGATGTGATCGGGGAATTCGAAGAGGAAGTTTTGTTGGGCAAGGGTCATTTCAAGAAGATGGTCAGGATACTTTTTATTGTGGTAGATTGTCCCACGTGCTATAATGCTATTTTAGGGAGGTCTTGGCTCTCTAGGATGCATGCAGTGGCCTCGGCAGTCCACCAATGTTTGAAATATGTTGTTCAAGGACAAGTAGGAGTTGTCTGAAGCAGTCAGAAGGTTGCAAGAGAATGTTATGCTACAGCCCTGGCCCCCCGGAAGTTGGGGGCAGTTCATATCGACGAGCAATAGCAGTTTGAGGGGCTTTCTGGGGGAGAGGGTGAAATTGATGACTCCAGAGAGACCCCTGGAGTATTGATACCACTTGAAGAGGTTGAAACACATTCTTTAGAAGAAGGGAAAAGTGTCAAGATAGGGTCTAAAATGCCATCTGACCTGAAAAATAAGATGTTGAAGTTCTTGAAAAACCATCAGCATGTTTTTGCTTGGTGCAATGCTGATGTTACTGGGGTTCCAGCTGATGTTATATCACATCACTTATCTGTCCGAAGAGATGTAGCACCAGTGGTACAAAAGAGAAGGGCTTTTTCCAAAGAAAAGGCTGATGTTATTGTGCAAGAAGTTGACAGGCTCACAAAGATGGGGCATATCAAGGAGTCTCAGTATCCTTTGTGGACTGCCAATCCGGTCTTGGTGAAAAAGAAAAATGGCAAGTGGCGTATGTGTATTGACTTCACAGATCTCAATAGAGCTTGCCCAAAAGATTTGTATCCAGTTCCCCGAATTGACCAGCTACTAGACTCCACCTCTGGGAATAAGCTGTTGTCCTTTATGGATGCTTTCTCTAGGTACAATCAGATCCAAGTAGATCTGAAGGATAAGGAGCATACCACATTTGTCACTGATAGGGGTCTTCATTGCTACAAAGTAATGCCATTCGGGTTGAAAAATGTTGGGGCTACTTATCAGAGATTGGTGAACAAAGCCTTTGCTGGTCAAATTGGAAACAATATGGAAGTATACATTGATGACATGATGGTGAAAAGTGTGGATGAGCAATTGCACTTAGCTGACCTCCAATAAACTTTTGCCAACTTGGTAAAAGTAAATTTGAAGCTAAATCCAGAAAAATGCGTGTTCGGAGTGCAATCCGGGAAGTTCCTAGGTTATATAATAAGTGAGCAAGGGATACAACCCGATCCGGACCAGCTTAATGCTCTATTCCAAATGGAGCCTCCTCGGAATATTAAAGAAGTGCAACGATTAATGGGGAGGTTAGCTGCTTTAAACCGATTTATCTTAAGATCATCGGACAGATGCGCTCCGTTTTTTCAAACTTTGAAGGGTGCAAGGGGATTTGATTGGACCTCACAGTGTGATGAGGCCTTCAATGAGATTAAGAAACATCTGTCCTCCCCCAAAACCTTATTTAAACCAATTGATGGAGAGACACTCTTCGTATATTTGGCAGTTTCAAGTTGTGCCATCAGTGCTGTGTTGGTAAGAGAGGTGGATAACTACCACCATCCCGTATACTACATCAGCAAGAGCTTGATAGATGCAGAAAAGCATTATTTAAAACTCGAAAAGTTAGCGCTAGCCCTGGTGAAAGCTGCAAGGAAGATGAGGCCTTATTTCCAAGCTCATCCTATTATCGTCCGAACATCTTTTCCTTTGAAGAATGTTCTCCAAAAGGAAGACATTTCTAGTAGAATGACTAAGTGGTCGGTAGATTTGGGGGATTTCGGTATAGAATTTGCTCCCCGAAAAGCAGTCAAGGCCCAAGTTGTGGCTGATTTTCTAGTTGAATTCCACTCTGACAGAGATTCGGAGCAGACTACTGAGATGAAAGATAAAAAGGTCTGGATCGTCCGGACGGATGGTGGATCCAGCACTATGGGATGTGGTGCAGGGGTGTGCTTAACTTCTCCATATGGTGACAAAATGTACCATGCTATATGTTTTCCTTTCAGGGCTTCCAATAATGAGTCCGAATATGAAGCAACTATAGCTGGATTAAAATTAGCTTATATTTGTGGGGCTAAAAGGGTCAAGCTAATGAGTGACTCCCAGCTTCTTATCCACCATCCTCAAGGTCAATCTGAGGCTAAAAGGAGCAATTAGTGAAGTATTTACTTCTTCTTAAAAATGAAACACTCAAGTTTAAAAGCGTTGTTTATGAGCATATACCCCGGACAGAGAATGAATTAGCAGATTCATTGGCAACTATAGCTTACACGGAGTCGTATCCATGGATCCATGTACTGGAGAGCCCCTCTATTCAACTTAATGTGGGTAAATATGAAGAAATTTTTGAATTACAAGTGAAGCAACCTCGGGATTGGAGATTTCCTCTCCTACAGTACCTCTCCGATGGTATTTTGCCTCCCGATAAATTGTTAGCGAGAAAAATGAAACACAAGGCTCGTGGTTTTATTATACTAAGAGACATTCTGTATAAAAAGTCTTACAGTAAACCTCTTCTGCGGTATTTGGGAGATGATGAGTCTCAAGTAGTCATCTCTGAATTGCATGATGGTGAGGGATCAGCTCACTGTGGATTTAGAGCTTTAACAATGAGAGTTTTACTGGCTGGTTACTATTGGCCATCTATCATGCAGGATGCTAAAGAGCTGGTAAAAAGGTGTGATCCATGCCAGAGATATAGCAATGAAATTCATGTTCCAGCCATACCTTTTAGAGTCAATTTATGAGCCTATACATTTTGCTCGATGGGGTTTGGATTTAGTGGGCCCTCTCTCTATGGCGTCTGGAGGGCGCAAAACTATAATTGTAGCTATAGATTACTTTTCGAAGTGGACTGAAGCAGCCCCCTGGCAGGAACAACATCAAAAGCTGTCATAAAATTCATTTTATCCAACATCTGTTGCAGATTTGGTGTTCCGCAAAAGATAACGACAAACAATGGACCACAGTTCGTCAATAGAGAAATGGAGAGTTTATGTGCCTCAAGGGGTATACAACACTGTTTCTCTTCACCTTTCCACCCACAAGCAAATGGTCAGGTTGAAGTGGCTAACAGAACTATATTGTCCGGTTTAAAGAAGAATCTGGAAGGAGCTGCTGGGAAGTGGCCTAGTTATTTGCAAGAGGTCTTGTGGGCCTACCGGACAACACCTGGGGCTGCAACACAGGAGTCACCATTTGCCTTGGTCTATGGGATGGATGCAGTAGCTCCCATAGAAGCAACTCTCCGATCATTTCGGGTTCACAACTTCTCCGAATGCGCTAACAAAGTGGCGATCAGAGGTCAACTTGACCTGGTAGAAGAAAGATGAGTTAAAGCTCACCTTAGAGCTGTACACTATCAGGGTTTGATGAGAAGCAAATTTTCTTCTAGAATCAAAAGAAGAGATTTCCAGCCGGGGGACAAGGTATGGAGGAAAGTCTTCTTACACACTAAGGAGAAGCTGCTCGGAAAACTGGCCCCAACTTGGGAAGGACCTTATATGGTTATTGAAAGGCTTAAACCTAGAACATATTGGCTAGAAGATAAGGATGGAAGAGTTTTAACCCACCCTTGGAATATCGAACATCTCTGGATGTACTTGGAGAAGCATCTGTGTAAATATTTACTTGTTTAAACATCAATGTAAATATTTGGGGGCATACTCTTTCCTACCCTAGTGGCGCGGGGAGGTTTTAATGAGGTGTCCGGGCTTTTTAATGAAATTTTATGCCTTCTTAAAAAATTCTCCGAAGTGTTTTTACTTTGTTTTTTTTTGTCACACCATCCGGATTAAAGTAAAAGAGTGATGACCACTTAAACATTTGTCATCGGAGAGCTTAAACACTCTCACTATTAGGCCGTTTATGAAATAACTAAGGACTATTTAAACACTAGCCACCAAAATTGAAACAAACTATGAAAGGATGCGAAAATTGTGCAAAACAAGGATATTCATTGAAATAACTTAAGTGCCTTGGCCTTCCAAGGACTTTTAAATTGTCAAACAAAGTAAAGGATCTATCCTGTCAGATACCGGACACATTAACAAAAAGAGTGCCTTGGCCTTCCAAGGACTTTAGTTTAGATAACGTGAAAAATGAAAAAATAATTCATAATTTAAGACTGAGCCTTTGAAGATGGCTCAGCCTCATCCATTTTCTTCTTTCCTTTGAAATCGTCTTTCTTTTCAGGAGGACCCTCCCCGGCATTTTCTTCCGCCTCGTCAGAAGAGGAAGCACTGGAGTAGTCATGCAAGTCTCCATCGGTCATGGTGTGGAAGGGAAGGTCTTCATACTCTACGTGAAGCCACAAATCACCCAAGTTCCTCTTCGGGAACTTCTCATGGAAGAGCAGGACCATGTCTGATTTCACCTTGGCATACATTTGCTCTTGAGTGTCGATCACGTTGTTGGTATAAGCATCGATCTTGGCTTGGATTTTGGCCTCCTGCTCCCTTAGCAGATCAGCTTTCTCCTCTGGAGCCTTGGACACAGTGTTCTCAAGCGCAATCTTGTCGCTTGTCAAGTTGTGAATAACTTGATCCTTGGCCTTGATCTCCTCTTTTGAAGAGTTGAGATCTTTCTCTGCTCCTGACAACTTCTCACGGAGATCCTTGATGGTGTCTTCCAGAGTAGCAACTTTGGTGGTCCACCCCTCTTGGTTCTTTTTCAGCTCCTCGTTCCCCCCCTTTAAAATATCAGCATGTTGAGTGGCAGTGAGAAGGTCACCGGACAACCTCTCCTTATCAGACTTGAGGTCTTTGATAATGTCGGCCTGACTTCGAACTTGCTTCTCCAACGCAAGCACCGGCTGAACACTACTTAATAAAGAGTGAGCTATAACGTCCCTTTCACTTGAAACAGTAAAAGTCTTACCATTAAAAGTGAAGGTGTTTGAAGTACTCGGAGGGAGGTAAGGCCCAGCAAAATCGTCTCTGGGAGGTTGATAAAGTACTCACCAAGCCCACCAAGACCAGTGATGTCTACCCCATCAATGCTAAGACCTCCCCCTTCGACCTCATCAGTTTGAAAGTCACCAGGTATCTCTTCTGCTTGTGTTGGGTCAGTGGGATCAACCTGGGGGAGAGGCTCCGGAGGCCGGAGAGAAAGTTCATCACCCTTAGAGGTCTTCTTCTTCTTGGCCTCCCTATCCTTTCTTTCAGCTCCCCGTTTACGGTCTCTTTTGGGAGCCCTTAGGGGGTGTTGGGGAGTGAGCTTCTTGCCTAACACTTTCCTGCTCTACCACTTCCAAGAGAGCAGCATCAATCTGGCTTAGGGGTGGCCCCTCCAGATTTGTTAAAACAGCTTCCTCCACCTCAGCAGGGTCCGCTCCACCTGCCACTTTCTTGCCCTTCTTCTTTTTGCCTTTCATCTTACTCGGGGCCTTGGCCCGGCCTGGAAAGTAAAGTGTCCCATCCGGTTCGTGCGTCCTCTTGAGCACTACATCCGGAGGGGGTTGAGTGGTGAGCTCTTCCCAGGTTAAGTCCCTCCGGCCAGTAGTGTTCCAGAGGTGAGACCTTGCTAAGTTGCCCCCCGTGAAAGCATCATGAAACCGATTTCCCCATTTCTCAGAAGCCCAAGTATTGATCTTCGTGCAAGTGACATGTCCGGACTTTAGGTAGTCCGTAAAAGCTTTAGGTAGCACTGCTAAAAAAAAGGTAAGAACAGTAAATTTAAGCAAATTTGATAAAAGAAAAGATAAGAATATAAAGAAGGAGCCCTACGATCACTCCTCCATCTGCTGGTGAGGAGACTTGGGTTGACTCCAGCTTTGATTTTCCTGCCGTTCTCCCAAGTACCACTTACGAACAGGAATTGAGTCCTCCAATTCCTCTCCGACTCTAGCAAGTTATCCACTGCTTTGAAGTTATCCCCCATGTTAAAATGATAGAAGAGGATGTGGTGGTTTCTGCAGAGACTAGCCACAGCAACAAACTCCTCCATTGGTAGAGGGATCCCGGAGAGCCTAGAGGCCATGATGTAGGCCATGAGGGTGTACCAAGCATTGGGACTCAGCTGGCTTGGATAAATCTTTATCAGATGAAAGTATCTGACAATATCTGGGTCCAAGGGAAATCTGAGCCCCCAGTTAAACAACTCCGTGAAAATAACTATCTCGCTCAGCTTGCAGTCCATGGGATTTTTGGGGTTTATAGGGATTCTTATCTTCACGTTCTCCGGAAATTCCCCACTTCGTATGCATCCGGCCCAGTTCAGATGTGTGGATGAAAGCATAGTTTATCTTTTGCAGGGCAAGGAGATACTTAACATTGACCTTGTGAAAACAAGGCCCCACATTTCCTTCGAGACACTCCGGCAGATCCGGATGCCTCAAGCACAACTTTTCCTTGCCTTTATCTTTTTGGGCAACAACAGCACTGCCAGTCTGTCCGGAAGGTTCAGACTCAAATGGAGCCTCTTCGATAGAATCCTCCATTATTTCCTCCATGATTGAAGAAGGGTTTTCAGTCGCAGTGGTGAGAGGGAGGTTTGGATTTGGCTCAGCCTGACTTCCGGCCTGATGAGCTCCGGTACTCTCTTGATTTCTAGCCTCTAATTGGGGCTCTGTTGTGGATGTTTCTCTTCGGGAACTTGAGCCAATGCCCTCCGGACCGGACAGCCTGCCCCTAGGTGCCCTAATGGGTACTTCTGACCCACTACTACTGTCTTTGGCACCTGATACAGAGGTGCCCTTAGAAGCCTACCCCTTGACTAGCCGGCCTTTTCTCCGATCAACTAGTTTATGAGGAGAGGTTTCGGCATCAGACCCCATCGCTAAGAATGGGGAGGGTTTTTTAAGGCTAGTGACTGTTAAACCTGGTTCGAAGACGGGTTCCGACTCTTGCACCGAAGAACCTGAGATGATAGGGGAAAGACTGGATTGAAACAACCTCTTCGGTTTGACACCCTTTGAGGAGGAAGAACCCTGGTCTGACTCTGTGGGTGAAGTTGCTGGTTTGTCGATGGGGGAAGAGGGTAAGCCTGCTGCAATGCGCCTTTCCCTTTCAACCTTTTGCGCTTTTTCTAATTCAGAGAGGTTGAGCCACCCGCCTTTGATCAGAGCATTCCTAGCCGTGAACATAAACAACCTCAGTAAAAATTTGTTGTTGAGAGAAAAAGCTTTGAGGATTTGCAGAGTGAAAATGAAAGTGATGGTGAAACAGTAAAAAGTATTTCAATTTATAGTAAATCTCAAAAAGGAGTCTTGATTCCTAGGAGAATTCGAAAAGATTAGTAATGATTAAAAGACGGCGCTGATGTCACCCTCATTAATGAAGAGGTTGCTTTTCGAAGAAGGTGGGTGCGAAATTCAAGGTGAAAAAACGGCTGCAACAACCAACCAAAAAGTGACACGTGTCCCATGAACTCTGGCGAAAACCGTTTGGATTCACAGAGTTTTTTCAGTCCGGATAAAGCCATAGCACAAGTCGAAAGACCTGTCCGGGTAAAACTGCCCCTGACATCGGACTATTTTTCAGGTTTTTGGCAAAGGTATTTGAACAAACACCTAAAAAAGGGGCTCCTGATGAGTCCGAATGTTGCTACATCTCCGGACGAGGACAGTTCGAACTAAGATCACCAGACCGGACATGGCAGTTCGAATACTTAGCCCATTGGACTGTTCGAACCATGACAAAAGTACTTAAAAGCCTAAACACTTCTTGACTAAGCTGCTTGCTCTTCTACTAAAAGCTCATGGGTCTTTGAATATGACCCGGGTCCATTAAACATGACCCGAAAGCCCATAAAGCCCAGATACAAGGGTATAAATACCCAACCACCAGCATTAAATAGGGGTAATGAAAATTAAATACAACTAGGCTGCTTAATTCTCCCTCTACTCTCTACATAAAAATTAAACACCCACATACCTCCAAAAACTCTAAAAAAAATTACAAATTTACCCTCATACGGAAATTAACCACACCAAAATAGTCATCACCTCATCGAATTAAATCAAAATGCTAGTCAAATCACTTCGAATTTTTCAAGAAGGCATCGAATTTTATTTAAAAACCTAGACACCTCATTAAAACCTTCCCGCGCCACCATGGTAGGGAAGAGTATGCCCCAAAATATTTGCATGGATTTTAAACAAGTAAATATTTATATAGTCTATTCTAAATACAACCGGAGGTGTTCGATATTCCAGGGGTGATTCAAAATCCTTCCATCATTATCTTGGAGTCGGTATGTCCCAGGCTTAAGCTTTTCATTGACCACATAGGGTCCTTCCCAAGTTGGAGCTAACTTGCCGAACTGCCTCTCCTTGGTATGTAGGAAGACGTTCCTCAATACTTTATCCCCTGGTTGAAAATCCCTCCTCTTGATTTTAGGAGCAAACTTGCTTCTCATCAAACCCTGATAGTGTGTGGCTCTAAGGTGAGCCTTAACTCTTCTTTCTTCCATCAAATCAAACAGACTTCTGACTGCCACTTCGTTAGCGTGTTCGGAAAAATTATGAACTCGAAATGAAGGAAGAGTAGCCTCTATGGGAGCTATAGCATCCATTCCATACACTAAGGCAAAAGGAGACTCTTGTGTTGCAGCCACAAGAGTGGTCTGGTAGGCCCATAATACTTCTTGTAGATAACTTGGCCATTTTCCAGCAGCTCCCTCTAGATTCTTTTTAAGACCGGACAAGATGGTTCTGTTGGCCACTTCAACTTGACCATTTTCCTGTGGGTGGAAAGGAGAAGAGAAGCAGTGTTGGATGCCTCTAGAAGCACAGAACTTCTCCATTTCCTTGTTGTCGAATTGTGGCCCATTGTCTGTAGTTATCTTCTGTGGAACCCCAAATCTATAACAAATGTTAGAGAGGATGAATTTGATAACATCTTTCGAAGTAGTTCCTGCCAATGGGGCTGCTTCGATCCACTTCGAAAAGTAATCAATGGCAATAATTATAGTTTTGCACACCCCCGGATGCCATGGGTAGAGGTCCCACTAAATCCAGCCCTCACCGAGCAAAAGGTATTGGCTCATAAATTGACTCCAAAGGGACAGCTGGGGTATGAATTTCATTGCTGTATCGTTGGCATTGGTCACACTTCTTCACCAAATCCTTGGCATCTTGCATTATGGAGGGCCAGTAATACTCAGGTAACAAAACTTTTCTAGTTAGAGCCTTGTATCCACAGTGTGTTGATCCCTCACCATCATGTAATTCGGAGAGCACTATTTGGGACTCTTCAGTCCCCAAACATCGTAAGAGAGGTTTACTAAAGTATTTTTTTATAAAGAACATCTCTCAGGATGGCAAAACCACGAGCCTTGTATCTTACTTTCCTTGCTACTGCTTTTTCCGAAGGCAGAATGCCATCTGAGAGATATTGGAGGAGAGGAAATCTCCAGTCTTTGGGTTGTTTTACTTGTATATTCAAACTCTTTTCTTCCTTATCTGGATTGATTTGAATGGATGGGCACTCTTGCACATGAATCCAAGGGTAAGACTCAGAATAGGCTATGTTTGCCAAGGAGTCTCCTAGTGTATTTTCTGTTCGGGGTATGTGCTCATAAGTGATGCTTTTGAAATTAAGTGTCACTTCTTTTAGAACAAAAAAGTAATTAATGAGTTGTTCCTTTTTGGCTTTGGATTGACCTTGTGCATGATGGATAAGAAGTTGTGACTCACTCATTAGCCTGACCCTTTAGGCTCCATAAATAAGTGATAATTTCAAACCAGCTATTGCAGCTTCGTATTCAGATTCATTGTTGGAAGCCTTGAAAGCAAAACATATAGCCTGGTACATCCTGTCACCGTACGGAGAGGTTAAACATATCCCAGCACCACAACCCATGGTATTTGATCCACCATCAGTCCAGATAACCCATACTTTTTTATCTTTTACACTGGTTGTTTGCTTAGTATCCCTGGCAAAATCAATGTCGTAGTCTCCTAGCTCTACTGACCATTTGGTCTTTCTACTTGAAATTTCAGCCTTTTGAAGAACGTTTTTCAGGGGAAAAGACGTTCAGACAATGATAGAATGAGCCTGAAAGTAGGGCCTCATTTTCCTTGCAGCAATTACTAGGGCTATTGCTAATTTTTCAAGCTTTAAATACCGTTTTTCTGCATCTATCAAGCTTTTGCTGATATAGTACACCGGACGAGGATAATTATCCACCTCTCTCACCAATGCGGCACTTATAGCACAATCAGAAACTGCTAAGTATACGAAGAGGGTCTCTCCCTCAATTGGTTTAAACAAGGTTTTATGGGAAGATAAACGCTTCTTAATTTCGTCGAAAGCCTCGTTACACTGTGGAGACCAGTGGAAATCTTTTGCACCTTTCAAAGTTTGAAAAAATGGGGCGCACATGTCTGAAGACCTTGAAATAAAACAGTTTAACGCAGCCAACCTCCCTGTCAATCTTTGTACTTCTTTAATATTTCGAGGAGGCTCCATTTGTAGTAAAGCATTAAGTTGGTCTGGATCAGGCTGTATCCCTTTCTCACTTATCACATACCCCAAGAATTTTCCGGACCTTACTCCGAAAACACACTTTTCTGGATTCAATTTTAAATTTACTTTCACCAAGTTGGCAAACGTTTCCTGGAGATCTGCCAAGTGTAGCTCTTCATCCACACTTTTTACCATCATGTCATCGATGTAGACTTCCATGTTTCTTCCAATCTGATCAGCAAAAGCCTTATTTACCAACCTCTGATAAGTAGCCCCAACATTTTTTAACCCAAACGGCATCACCTTGTAACAATGGAGGCCCCTATCGGTGACAAATGTAGTATGTTCTTGATCTTTCGGATCTACTTGAATCTGATTATATCCGGAGAAGGCATCCATAAAGGACAACAGCTTGTTTCCGAATGTGGAGTCCACCAACTGATCAATTCGGGGGACCGGATATAAATCTTTTAGGAAAGCTCTGTTGAGATCTGTGAAATTGATGCACGTACGCCACTTACCATTTTTATTCTTTACCAACACCGGATTGGCTGTCCATAAAGGGTATTGACTTTCCTTTATGTTCCCCAATTTGGTTCGCCGGTCAACCTCTTGAACTATGACATCGGCTTTTTCCTTATAAAAAGATCTCCTATTTTGTACAACAGGTGCTATATCTCTCCGGATGGATAGTTGGTGTGATATAATGTCTGCTGGCACTCCGGTTACATCAGTATTGCACCAAGCAAAGACATGCGGATGGTCTTTCTAATAGTCTAACATTTTACCCTTTAAATCTGACGTCATCTTAGACCCTATCTTGAAACTTTTTCCTTCATCCAGAGAGTGCGTTTTGACTTCTTCAATTGGTATTTAAACACCAGGGGTCTCTCTGGGGTCATCAATTTCACCCTCTCCCCCAGAGGGCCCCTCAAAGTTCTATTCCTCACTGATCCGGACTGCCCCCAACATTCGAGGGGCTAGTGATGTTGCATAACACTCTCTTGCCACCTTTTGACTGCTTCGAACAACTCCCACTTGTCCTTGCACAGCATATTTCAAACATTGGTGGACTGTCGAAGCCACAGCATGCATCCTGGAGAGCCAAGATCTCCCCAAAATGGAATTATAACAAGTGGGACAATCCACCACAATAAAAAGTATTTTAACCATCTTTTTAAAAGGGTCATTGCCCAACAAAACCTCCTCTTCGAACTCCCCGATAACATCTGTTGAGCTTCCAGTGAAACCCACGATTGACCTGTTCGAACGCTGAATTACTGCTGGGTTCTTCATCTTTTTGTAGGAATTCAAAAAATAATATTGGCTGAACTTCCGGTGTCCACCAAAATTTGCCTTATGTCATTGCCCCCAACGGATGCTCCTATGACAACAGCATCTTCATGGGGCCCAGCAATGTCCCTCAAGTCATCCTCATCAAAAACAATGAAGGGAAATGGAATTTTTGATTGATAGGAAGTCATGCCTCCTTCTTGTTGGGTAGCTAAAGTATGAACGTGCCTCTTTCTCGAAGAAGCAGTTGGTGCAGTCATGGTGTCTCCCCCTAAATTGTAAGTGACTCGAAAAAGCTGATGAGGCCGGACACCGTCTTGCAATGCTCTGTGATAACACCCACCTTGTTTCGAGTTGGATCAGGATCCAAATATTCTGATTCTACATCAAACCTTTCAATTATCACCATAGCCCCATCCGGAGCCGATGTCCCTGCATTGATCGGTCCAGCCCGATGAGCATTATCAGGTCTATTTTCACTTCTTCTTTTAACATAAGCCCCCAACTTCCCTCTCTCAATCAAATTCTACACTTCCTGTTTCAATGCAATGCAATCTTCAGTGGTATGACCAGTATCATGGTGATACTGGCAAAAACTATTATTTTGACTTTCCCTAGGAGATTGTAATGCAAACGGCTTTCTGAAATGGACTTCGTCTTTCGTTTTATCATAAATGGTGGCTACATTTTCTTTCAACTCAGCAAACCACTCCGGTTGAACTCAAGGCCCCCGCTTATTTCTAGATTGTTGGCTCTAGGCTCGTGCAGCTAGATGGGATTGAGCCTTGGCTCTGTTTTGACCCTGTCCAACTTCCTTGGCCTTATACCCGGACTGGTTCTGGTTTTGATTTGGTGCAGCAGGGGCAGACCTCACCTGCCTGTGCATCCTGGTTTTCTTTGTTTCATACATATTAATGTGTTTGCCGACCTGATTCAACAGACCTCCCCATATCATGGCCTTTTTCTTGGTTACTGAATCAGCCAAGTTTCCAGGGTTTAAGCCCTGCCTGAGAGAAGTTATTGCCACTTGTTCAAAGCAATCAGCCAATCCATTTTAGGTGTTCACGAAACAACTTATGTACTCCTTCAAATATTCATTTGATTCTTGGGCACAATGGATAATAGTGTCTACATTGCCCTTTACTTCTTTACTTCCAACGAACTGCCTTCAGAAAGCCACCCAAAAAGTGTTGAAATTCCTGATGCAGCCTTGTGGCAGACTATTGTACCACTTCAAAGCACTCCCCGTAAAAGATTGGGAGAATGCTCGACAGAGTAACTTATCGTCATCATCAAAATTCATCATAAAAATTTTGAATTGTTCCAAATGGTTATCTGGATCTTTACTGCCATCATATGTTTCCATTTTTGTACTGTCAAACCTCTTAGGAAGGTTCCCGGACAGTATCTTGGAGGGCAATGGAGATTGTCTCCAATTCCGGCCATGACTAAATACAGTATCTTCGTTGGGAGTTGCAAAGATACCTGGCTCATCATGGAAGGCAAAGGGATCCGTTAACAAGCGGTCTACGTGTCTCCGACCATGACTACGACTGTGAGACGATCCTTTACCCAGATTCCTCTTCAACCTTCCATGCATGTCCCTCTTTCGTGAGTACTTTTTGACCAACTTTTGTTTCTTTTTAGAACGGCCTTCATCGCTGCTGGATGACAAGGATTCTTCAACTCCATCTTTATTTGAGGACCTACTAGAAGATTCTGAGTCTGAATCTGAACTCTCCACTGGTTTAGACCGATGAGATTTCTTTGAGCTAGCATGAGTCTTTTTAGCACTCACATGGGTCTTTGATGACTCATGCTCTCTTGGATTGTCAGTATGATGGGCTACTAACACCTTAGATTTCTCTTTTGTGCCCATCTCTGCCCTTTTTGCAGCCCTCAAAGCTTCTATTTCAACTTTTAACCTATCTCGCTCCTCAATCGTATATTCATCATTTTCTCCCACCACTTCTGCCAAAGCTGGTGGCACTTCTTGCTCGACCAAATTCATCCGAACTGGTTTTTCTTGATGGTTTCGAATGCTAGATTCAGGCACCTTCATCTCCCACTGTGGTCGCCAATTTGGTGAGGATTATTTTCAACTGAGGGTAATTTTGTCTAAAGTTTTGTGATGTTTCAAATGTATTTAATGTTTAAGTGGTTTGTAGTGAGAGATTTGAGCTGCCTGGTTGTATTAAATGTTCATTACCCTCATTAATGAAAGTGGTTGGGTATTTATACCCTTAATTATGGGCCACATGGGCATTCGGGTCATACTTATGAATTCGGGTCGAGTTCAAAAACTCATTAGTTATTAAGCAAGTAGGTAATTAGCTTAGTCATGAAGTTATTTAGATTTTAATACATTAGTCCTATTCGGATGGTTCAGTGGATGGTTTTTGTCCGAATTGCCCCTGTCCGGTTCCCACAGTGAGTGGTGAGAAAATCCGGACTCATCAGTTTTAATTTTCAACCACTCATCTGACATAAATCTGTATTTTATTCAAAGATCGAGATCTTTTTAAAACTAGTCGGTTATCTTTTCATTAAACAATTCAATTTTTACCAATTATACTTCTTCATTAACCTTTTATTTTTCTAAAAATTATATTTTATTTTTTATACTACCTTCAACAAAGCTCTAAATCTTAGGATTTTGCTCTCATCTTTAACTTTCTATAACAGGTATCTACTATATCGATTCTACTTTTTATCTTTCTATATTTCTACTTTCATTCTTTGTTAAACCAAAATTTATCTTCATAATTACTGAAAGAAAAAATATGCCTAAATTGCATAACCATACCGCTCGATTTCTAATACTACATCAGCTTCATTTTCCTTAGAATCCTCAAAATACCCTTTCCATTTACTAATAAAAAATTATATGTAATAAGAGAAAATACAACAAGAAAAAACCTGTCTAAAACCTACCACCAGTGAAAACCCAATAGACTTATACTGAAGAACTTCATAAGGATGTGATAGAATACCAGAACTTTTTACAAGAGTTTTTTAGTATCATATCTAGTCCATATAAGTATACTTCTGAAGAAGATCTAGGTTTGAATATGGCATCCCATGTTACATAGTAACTCGTCATCCTAAACTTGATGACTTGCCCATCATGTTAAAGCTGACAAAATATATTTTTGTGTCCCCTTTTAATGGGTCTTCGTTAACCGTTTCATCCTTACATTACTGAATTCATCAAACATGTTTGAATGTGTCATACTCATCTAACAGTGAATAAGTGGCACATGCTACTAAACATATTTTTAAGCTCTAAGCTTATACAGATATTTATACCCATTGGATTTTTTATTTCATGCGTCACAATTAGAAAACTTAGCGGTAGTCTTTTTATTGCCTAAATTTAAATAATTTGACCTGAATTATCAATTTGTCCACTTCTTAGCATACTTGAAAATTAAGTTTAATTTATGTAACTGGTATCTGGAAGTCTAAAAACATTTTTGATAGATTTGACAAAATAAAAAAAGGTGGATGCAAACACATACGATAGGATCCACTTAACTTCATTTTATCATCTTCTTCATTGTTTATTTTTCTAATATTCTTCTCAACCTTTTAATTTATTTATAGATCCACACAGAGTTTTCAAATGCTTCAAAAAAACATTCATGATGAAAAGCTTGCATGACCAATTTTCCAACTTAATTTTCACTATCTTTTTACAGTTGAGAATTCATCCAATCTAGTCTTTGACCTCTTCTACTAATCCAGATGAATCGTGATGGCAACCCCACTATACGAAAAAACTGGAGAACGGTTACAACTGATGGTGTTTTTTCTATACTCCGACAGAGGAATATAAATGAGGAACCAATATGGAATTGGAATAAATATTTTAAAAAATAAAATGACTAAAAAACTAAAAATACCACTATTACGCTTCTCCAAAAAAGTCCTTAAATAAATAAATAAAACTTACCACTATTTTTATTTCTGTTGCATCATCTTCTTAAGAAAATGACTATATTAACGATCATCTTATTAATAGATAAATTTTACAAAAAATACGAAAAAGCCTAACTGACCAAAAACTCTATCGAAACCAATAATATTTATGAAAAACTTGACGATGTCCATTTTTTCAACATCAATATTGAGTGTCCCGTCAATAAAAACTCCTTCCGAAATCTTTCGTCTTTACTTGATCAATCAAATAAACAAAATGACAAAGGAAAATGCAACTATAGATGTAATCCTTCCCTCGACTCAAAACTAAAATAAAGTTGTTGCAGGAACATCAAATCAAAACATTAACAAAAATACTATAGCAACTGGAAACCTCTCTTTTTGTAGAGCATCCTATTCCCAACCTAACATAAGAACACCTATTTTAGTATCCATTACAGCTCCTTCATTGATCATATTTTGTTAACTCTAATATTTTCCTAACATGGCTCAGTATAACAACATGAAAGCATCTGATATTATATGTATGCAATTTGAAATCCAATTAGAGATTCGTTTTTTTTAATATCACGTGTATTTTTAGATTATCTTTTTAAAATCTTTTTAATCTGTATTTATTACCATTTTCTAGAGTATTCACAATTTGGTAGCACTTGCCTATATGAAAATGACCTCAACGAACATTGATACAATAGCTAACTTTCAACCTAAACATATTAACATACAATCTAGTTAACAATAAATGAATTAGTATTTTTTTCAGAATCGACTTCACATTATTATTAAAGCTTTTGAAAACTTGAAGAACGAAAAAATTGACACTGACAACTCTATTGACAGTATGCAAGCTCAAAAAGATAATATAGTTACGAAAAACAAATAATTGATTTCTAAAAAATGCATATTAAATCAAATAATATATCGCTCTACATTTTTATAACACCGACCTGATTACTCAAAATGGTATTCTGTTTAAATAAATAATTTTTTGAATACTCAAGTTGAAACTTTTAGTACCCAAATTTCTATTTTAAACTTGAAAGTTCGAAAACATCAAGAAAATTTTACAGATTTCAAAAAAACTAAAGATGAAGAAATAAAAAAGATTTTAGAAGATGCTGAAGGTAACACTATTAAAGTTGTTTATGATGAAGATGAGCTTGTTTTATTCTAGTTGTTGGAATTTTAATTTTAGAAAGTCATAAAGAGATTATCTAGTCAATTTGGAATGAAAATCTTAACATTCACTTAGGTGATCTAAAGAAATTGATACATGGAGATGAAGTCCTAACATACCATTTGAATCATTAAATAAAAAAGACAATGATGGAAAAATACAAAAAATGACAAGACTGTCAATGAATTCTTATATTGTCCTTATGGATAAAGAAAATATTGACGAAGCAATCACGCTTGAAACTCCTTCTGACAAAACTGATGAAGCACCTTTTAACGAAGTTCCTCCACCATAACATACTTACATAATCAAATGTTTCTTTTTAAATGTTTTATTTTTTAATTACTTTGAAGACTTTGTTTTTAGTTTAAATTGCATACTCCATCCTCACTATAAATGATTTTATTCTTATTTTTGTTTAATATGTTTATCTCGCATCTGATGAGGGTATAATACCCATATAGAGATAGAACTTAACCATACTCACCTCGGTTAGTAATGTTCAGCTCGGTTAGTCATTCGCATACCAGTTGGTCATGCCCAGCCCAATCAGCCTCACCTTCAGCACCTCATTTTCAAGAAGCTCGTTTGGCCAATCATACTCGACTCGGTCAGTCTCACCTGCAGCAGCCCTCATTCAGCACATCATATTTAGCAGCTCATCTTGAGAACATGCTCGGTAGCCATGGTCAGCCCGATCGTTCATGCACAGCTCAATCAGCCTCACCTTCAACACTTCATTTCAGGAAGCTCAATTAGTGATGCTCAGTACAACCAATCATACTCGACTCGGTCAGTCTCACCTAGAGCAGTCTATTTTTCAGCACCTCATCTTTAACACTTTATCTTGATGACCTACTCGGTTAGTCATGCTCAGCCCGGTTGTTAATGCCCAACTCTGTCAACCCCACTTTCAACACCTCATCTTTAAGAGGCTTGGTTAGTGACACTCAGCTCGGCCAGTCATACTCGGCTCAGTCAGCCTCACATGTAGCAACCCCATTTCAATACCTCATCTTCAGCACCTCATCTTCAGCACCTCTTATTCAGCATTTCATCTTTAGCACCTCATCTTCATAAAGGATATTTATGATGAGTAGTAAGAAATGTTAGAAACATTACTACTCATTATCTAAAATATGTAACGGATATAGAGTTAATAGGGATAAATTAAGAGTCTGTGTGACTATTATAAATAGGATAGGCTCTATGTGTAAAAAAGGGTGATTTATCAAATATATTCTTCTCTCAATTATTTCTTATGTTTTTAGCCTTGTTCTCTCTTTATAAAATCTTATTTGGTGTTTGATTGAGGTTTTACCTCATCGACATCTTAATGGTTTTACTTTTAACTTCACATTTTTCTACCTTGTACTAATAATGTTGACAAAACTTTTCCTTAGAAGAAAAACTCATTATTTCTCACTTTCTTATTGGATTTGACGAGGTGGTTTGTATAGAAAAATTATCTTTACTTGATTTACTTTAGCATCATATTTATATCTTTTTCTTTTTTGTGGGTTCGGTGTATATCTTTGACATTTGAAGTCAGGGCTCAGTATGGCATACTTGTGTAACCTTTCATATTTTTAGCTTTATGTTTGGTTTATCAACCACAATCGCAAATTTGACTATTACCTCAAGGCACAATATGGCCTACTTGTGTAATCTTTTGGTCTTTCAACCTTAGAATTGGTTTATCAACCATAATCGTGAATTTGACTATTACATCAACGCATGGTATGGACTATTTGTATAACCTTTCAATTTTTTAACTTTAGGCTTGGTTTTGTTAACGATAATCGTTAATTTAACTATTAAGCCATGGTATAATATAGCTTATTTGCGTAACTTTTCGGTCTTTCGTCTTTAGGCTTGGTTCATTAACCATAATCATTATCTCATGATTATATATGGCCCCTCTTTATGTAGTTTTACTTCAATAGGTTTATAGTCTTTCTATCATGGAATTTTATCTTTTTTATTTACCTTTTGACTATGATTTAATAATTCAAATGTTTTCCAAAGGAAAAAAATAAGTTTTGTTGATGAATTGTCCTTACAATGTGCCTCGTTAAAAAACATTTGTACCCCCACCAGAAAGGAAAAAGTGTACACAACCAAATTACAAACTTTTTTTATAGATCTTCAAATGTTGAATATTACAAAAATGATTTAATATGTTATCGTTCATATGACCTTTAGAAATAACCTTGTATGACCCATCCCAATTTGGAGCTAACTTTTCCAACAATTTTTTTTTATCTTGGGCAAAAACAATCACAACTGAATCCTGATCTTTCAAAATTCTTGACTTCACCTTTGAATTTAATCTAATTTTCATTAAACTGTTGTAATAGTGTGCCTTAACTTGAGCTTAATCTCAGAGCTCTTCAATAAAATCCATAGAGATTTGTTTACCTTCAATATTGTCCTCTTCCGAATAATATCGTATTATATGACTTAGAATAAAAATATTTGTTAAAACCACAACATCCATTTCATAAACTAAACAAAGAAGAGGTTTCTCATGTAGTAATTCTATGAGTCTATAATCCCACAATACTTCTGAAAATATATCTAGCCACTTCTAATTATCCCTCGACCATCTTCTTGATCTCATCAATAATAGTTGTATTCGTCGCTTTTACCTGTCCATTTTCTTGAGGATAATAATAGATCAAAAACTATTTCTCAACTTCATATTCTTTGCAAAATTTCATCATTCTTTCATTTTGAAACTGAGGTCCATTATCAGTCATTTGTAACCGTGGAACCTCATGTCTCGACAAAATCTTACTCTACAAAAAATCATATATTTATTGCGCCTCTATCTTTGACAACACTTTTGCCTCAACGCATTTTGTAATATAATCAATAGTCATCCCTACACTCTGTCTTTTTCCAGTAACCATTAACAAAGGTCCCATTATATCAAAATCCTACTTATCAAAAGGACAATGTACTGGGACTACACGCATAGGCTCCCTCGGTAAATAACTCGTTCTAGCATACTTTTGACAAGCATCACACCCTTACACAATATCCTTGACATCGCCTGCCAATTTTAGCCAATAAAAACCCATAAAGAGGAAGCGCATAATTAAATTTTTTTATCCATAAAGATCCCCAAAACATCTTTATATAAATACGTGAGTATAAATAATCAATTTTCCTTATTCAAATATCATAACAGTGATCTTTTTATGTCTTTATGTGGATAAACATCATCAAAAATCGTGTATTTAGCCGCTCATATTCTCAATGCTCTAGCCTCATCTTTATCTCAGGAAACTATATGGTCCATCGAAAACAACAAATATTCTTGTATCTAATCATTAGCCACTTCAATAGTTAATACCTAAACTTATTGATATCTATCTTATGTTGATGGCTTTTCGTGAATGATAATGAGCAGGTTATCCCCCAAAACTGATATTTTTCTAACGAATCCGCACCTGAATTATCAAGGCGAGTGTTAAAATGAGAAATAGATTTATTATTAACATATCAATTATGGACAAGTTAAAGCCATATTAATAGGTTGTGAATATATCTTGATTATATTCTAGTCTACACTAACAATATATACACTAAAGTGTCATTAACTATTGACTATAATAAAGTATTTAGTCAATAATATCTTTTATTATTTCAGTTAACACTCCCCCATCAAGTTGTGAGAAAGTACTTAAAATTTCCATAGCTTGATAATAACATTGCTTTTAAAACTTACACAAAAATACTTGAAGTGTAAGCTTTGACTGAAAGACTGAAACAAAATCATACTACCACTCAAGTTGGAGCATATATATTAATCATGCTCACCTTGTACAAATTTCAGTAATTCGTGATCCATTGAGAGTTTTTGTAATATATATCTCTTAGTTGTTCTCTTGTTTTGACATATCTTATATGAATGAGATTTTGTTGAAATTTTTTTTGCAGATAAAATGACAACAAATTTTAATATGTTTTGTTATTTTGTGCAAAACATAATTAGAGGTAATGTGCAGTGTCTCTTGATTATCACATCAACTTTGTAGGCATGGTAGTCTTGAGGCCAGTATCATTTAATAATTATAAAATCCAAACTATCTCACAAGTAGATTCAGCAATGGCTCCATATTCATCTTCAGCGCTCGATTTCAATACAACATTTTTTTATTTACTCTTACAAGATACCAAATTACCTACAAAAACATAGTTATATCGTCTATCAGCTTTAGATGAAGCCCAATTTGTGTCCCCAAAATACTATATATTAGTGTGACCATTACTAACATACCGCAACCTGAATCCAGAAGATGATTTGAGATCACACAAGATATGTTGTGGAGCTGTCCAATGATTAACCATTGGAGAAGACATAAACTTAATTACACCAGTAATTGGATATGCAATGTTTGGTCGATTTACCGTAAGATAATTAAGTGTTCCTACCAATTAATGATACTTTCATGGATGGCTAATTCTCCGTTATCTTCCAGTAATTGCAAATTAAGAACCATTAATGTATTACATGGTTTTACTCCTAACTTTCTTATTTCTATCAACAAATACAAAACATATTTTATCTACGATAGAAGAATACATTTCTTGCTTTTTGTATTTCAAACCCCAAAAAATAATTCAATTGTCATAACTTTTTTATTTGAAATTTTGAATGCAAAAATATTTAAAGCAATGAAATGTCTTTACTATCACTCCCATTAATCATGATTTCATCAACATATACAACCATGACTATAATATCATTTTTAGAATGTTTATAAAAAATATAATGATCAGAGTTGCTCTTCTTCAATCTAAATTCATCTAGTGCATCACTGAACTTGCCAAACGAAGCACGAGGAATTTTCTTTAATCCATACAATAATTTATACAAACGACATACCTTTCCTCCTCCCCCCCCCCCTATGCAACAAATCCTAGTGGTTGCTTCATATAGACTTCTTTCTCGGAGGTCTTTGATGTAGCGAAGATTGCGAACAGACTGGTTTCTTGCCTAGGTATCGGAATTGGGGCAAACATGTACTCAAATCGAAGATTTCGACGAGCCCATCAGATTTCAAAAACCAGTAGAGCCTTCGAAAACCAGTTTTAATATTTTTATGTTATTTTATTTTAAAACATTTATGTAATTTTCCTTATTTGAAATTAGGGTTTTGGGTCATGCTATATAAAGCATCTTATACCCTATTTTCCGCCAGACTTTGATTAACTGAATTTTGAGAATTATTATTCTGAGGCTCCTTATTTCTCTAACGTAGGGTTAGGGTTTTATCTTTGTATGTTTCTTCTATTTCCGCTTCGCTACCATATTGGTATCAGAGCCCAACAGTTCCTGCTACGCAGATACACGAATCATGTTCCGGGTACCTCTTGATTTGAATGCTAGAATAGAGAACGACATATTCCAGTCTACCTGCACAATTGGAGGAAGAATTTGCAAATTTGTAATTGATTTAGATATCTATGAGAATCTGATTTCAGAGGAGGTTGTTCAGAAACTGGCGTTGAAGACTGAAGCTCTTACATACCCGTACATACTGTCAGGACTGATAGAGTACACCGAGGTAACAGTTTCTAAACGGTGTCAAATTTCATTTTCTGTTGGTAATTACAAAGATACAGCATGGTGTGACGGAGTTCCTATAGACGTTTGCCATCTAGTTTTAGGACGTCCATGGCGATTTAAGAGAAATTCTACTTATGATAGTAGAACAAATCGATACAGTTTTGTGAAAGATGGTATCAAGTTTATATTAGTGCCATCTAGAGTAATGTCTCCAAAACCACCACCAGTTAAGGAGTTTCATGCTCAAATTGCACCAGCTGCCGATCTTAGTTGTGATGCTAAAACTGTGTCTGAATCCGTGTTTGACAAGCCGGTCTATGATACACATATTTTTGAAGATGTATATGGCTCGGTATTTGACAAACCAGTCTACAATGAGTATGATGATGATTGGGATGATGAAGATCTAATTGATATTAAGGAGAAACTTGTATATCGAGATATTGTCTCAGGCTTCAATACACCATACTACATCGCTTCAGACCTTCTATTGAAGAAGCACTGCAAACTAGCAGATTTTATTATGGAGATGCATCTTCCATGTATTTTATGTTATCCTAAAATCAAACCTTTGATTCGGTTTTCGGTGGATACATGTTTTCGTATTGGAAAAATGGAAGATAATATTTTTGTGTTTGAGATTATAAATAAATTGATAAAAGAAAAGAATAGTGTTTTAATGGATAAAAGACTAGGTTTTGTAATAGAACCTGGAGGATTGTTGTGTGATGGTTGGGGAAATAAAAGAAAGTGTTACAAGTTAAAAATAGAAGATTGCAGTGTTTTGAATCTGCTGGCAGAAATATACTCTGAAGAACTTGAGAAGCCATCTATTATTCAACAAAGAGGAATTGTTCCTTTGTGCAAGGGTTTTGATGTGATACAACAAGCACATTCTGGAACTGGAAAGACAACAACTTTTTGCACGTGCAAAGGTGATGTTGTGCTTAGTAAATGGGTTGGAAAAGCAGACATAGAACAAGTGGGTAGAGTATATCTTGATACTGGTGACCACAGTAATGCTGATGACATGGTAAAAAGGGACAAAGCTGAGAAACCACTTCTTGACAAGAGCTGCAGCATTCAGATTCTCACCTCTTACACCTTTATCATCGGTGAACACACCAATATTTTTGCAGTTCTTTAGATGTTTCAGTGTTCTGAATTCGAGGTCGAATTCTTCCCAACCGGGGAAGGATGATGTAGCGAAGATTGCGAACAGACTGGTTTATTGCCTAGGTATCGGAATTGGGGCAAACAGGTACTCAAATCAAATATTTCGACGAGCCCATCAGATTTCAAACATGTGACTAAGTCACAAAGTTTGATACCCAGATTCGACCTGTAGAGCCTTCGAAAACCAGTTTTAATATTTTATGTTATTTTATTTTAAAACATTTATGTAATTTTCATTATTTGGAATTAGGGTTTTGGGTCATGCTATATAAAGCATCCTATACCCTATTTTTCTTCCAGACTTTGATTAATTGAATTTTGAGAATTATTATTCTGAGTCTCCTTATTTCTCTAACCTAGGGTTAGGGTTTTATCTTTGTCTGTTTCTTCTATTTCCGCTTCGCTACGAGTCTCCATGTAAAAATACATGTTTGATATTTAATGATGCAATAGCTAATCATTTGAAGTTGTTGAGGAATAAAATAAACAAATATAGGTAAACTTAGCTATGGGAGAAAAAGTTTTAGAGTAATCAATACCATAAGTTTGAGCATATCCTTTTACGACAAGTCGTGCTTTGAGATTATCTATCGTCCCATCTGGATTCATTTTTAAATTAAACAACTTTCTATAAAAATTAACTATCTTTTTGTAGGTAAATTAACCAGCATCTAAGTCCAATGTCTTCTAATGTTCTTATCTCTTCAAACATTGCAGCTTCCTAACGAGAAAGACATAAAGCTTTGCAAGCAATTTTTGGAATAAAAACAGAATAAAAAATGCAATAAAAGCTCGGGTAAAAAAAGGTAATTGATCATATTTTGTTAAAGAGGAAATTCGATAAGTACATTATGTTTTACCTTTTCTGAAGAGGAATGGAAAGATCAAGAGTGGAATCACTATCGGTTGTGTCAGGATCTGTGAAAGAAGGAATTGAAAGTGGATATGATGAAGGATGTGTTTTACGTTGAGAATAAACATGTTTAATGGGATGTCGATATGGTGGAGGCAGTACATCAGATTATTGAACGGTGGTATACATGAGTAAATCATCATCGATAGTATTTGTTTCATGATCAACATTGAACACAAAACATAAAAAAATGGAACACGTTCTATGTAACATCCTTAGGCACTATGTACTGATGAAAAGATGGGAAAATTATAGCCTTTTTAACCCTATAATATCCAAAAAAACATATATTAAATATTTTGGATCTAATTTTGTACGAGTAGGACTTACAATCCTAACAAAACAAGTACAACTGAAAATGTATGGTTCAATAGGAAACAAAAGTTTAGATGGAAGAGCATGGAATATATAATATTATTTGAAAGGATAGCATACGACATATGATTAATTAAAAAACAGAGAGTAGAAACCACATCTAGCCAAATTGATTTTGGTACAGTCATTTGAAAAAGAAATGTACGAGTAACATCTAAAATATGTCTATTTTTTATTTTAGCCACACCATTTTGAGATGGTGTGTCCACACATGAAGTCTGATGAAACATTATTTTTTGTTCCATAAATAATTGAAATGCAGTCGAGCAATATTATTTACCATTATCACTTTTTAAAATACGGATAGGACAACTGAATTGAGTATTAATTTTCGTAGTAAATGTGCAAAATATGTAAAATAACTCAGAATTATTTTTTATTAAATAAAGTCATGTAACACGGGAATAATCATCAACAAAACTAACAAAATCTTTAAAACCAGGTAGAGAAACAACAAGACAAGGACCCCAAAAATTTTAATGAACTATTTCAAAATGGACCCCAAACATTTGAATGAACTATTTCAAAATGAAACATAACTTGTTTATTGATACAAGGATATTATGGAAGGAAATGATGTTTAGGAAATTGACATGACTCACACTCTAATGATATCAAATGCTGAAATTTAGGATAAAGTTGTTTTTAAGAAATTAAAGATGGATGGACCATACGAGAATGTGCTTCGAATGAAGATGTGATACTAGAATATGCAATTGATGTATGATCGTCTTTATCAAGATAGTAGAGACCTCCTCTCTCATGCCCTCTACCAATATGTGTCGTAAGATCCTGAAAGAAACAATAATCATGGTAAAAGGTGACAAAACAATTTAGTGTTTTAGTGAGTTGCTATTAGAAATAAGGTTAAATGAAAACTGAGATTATATAATACATATGTTAAAAACATATTTTTGGTGGGATTGATAGTCCCAAAACCTAAAACACAAGATGATGATCCATCTGACAGTGTTACATTTGAATGATGTGTATTTGAAAAGGTATTAAAAACTTGTTTTTTACCTGTCATATATTCTCTGGCGTCATAATTAATGACCCAATGAGAGGAAGAAGAAAAAAGATATATAGTTGAGTTACCTAACACATAAGTTACATGATTTGTAAGATCATATGACTTTAGTGACTCGTGGTACTTGGAAAATTGAGCATATTCCTCTATAGAAAGCATATAATGTTCCTCGTTAGTTGCCATATTAGAAAATTGTCTCAACAGTTGAGGAAACTTCCACTTTGTGTGACCATCTTCATGATAGTAAAAACATTCGACATTGCTTAGATCTCAAAAACCACATCCTAAATAATTATTAGTGACAACGACTACCCTATCATTGTATACACCACGGCTACCATGGTCGTATCCACCACAACCACCATGAACACCAGATCTTCCACGATTAGTATAACCATAAGCCCTATGACTATCATAGCCATCCCAATTATCAGAAACATCGGGTTTATTGTGGTCGATTAATGAACTAGTGACAAGTTGTACTATCCGTGAGCTTTTGGTTCGAATAATTCTCTCAAAAGTTTCATGTAGAGATGATATCTCAGTTCCAGCAAATATTTGAGATTTAGCACTTTCAAACGCTGAAGGAAGACCAACAATTAAACTCACTATAACCATTTGTTCTTGTTGCAATTATTGCCTTTTAATATCAGTACTGAATGGTAACAAAACATTAAGTTCTTTATAGATACGTTTGAACTCTATAAAATATATCGTAACAGACTTATCTTGTTTTACAATACGGTAATAATCTTTACAAACATCATAGATACGAGAGATATTACTTTTACTCGCATATAAAAAATCTAAATACTTTATAACTCTTTAACATACTCATAATTATTAACAAAACTGATTACCTTAATAATGATCATGTTTCGTATTTGTAGAAAAATGCAAGAATCATCACATACCCAACTTTTGGTTGTATCATATGTAAGATTATTTTTTGTTAAATGATGATTTTTCTCTATGATTCGTAAATATATAAGAAATGGTTTAACTCCAATCTAAATATTTAGACTCGTTCAATTTTTGTTCTATGATTTTTGTCATCACGAGAACCAAATCAAACATATTTTTTCTTAATTCCATCTAATTTTTTTTATGAAAACCTTAATGGATCTGATACCATGTTGGAATGATAAATAGATTTATTATTAACATATCAATTATGTACAAGTTAAATCCACATATATATGTTGTGAATAAGTCTTAATAATATTCTAGTCTACCCTAATAATGTATACAATAGAGTATCATTGACTATTGACTATAATAAAGTATATAGTCAATAATGCATTTTCTGAAATCCGTTAACAACGAGACACATGTTTGTAGTCTATCCTTTCAAATTTCTTTTTCTACTCTTTTAACACTTTTAAGTATCTCCTCGCAAGTACTAATAGCTTGACTTATTATCAATTTCGAATCTGATCATACCTGTATAATATTCACTCCATAAATATGAGCTAATTTCAAACCTCCTAAAACAACCTCATACACAACTACATTATTGGTAACATCAAACCCGGATTTTATCAACTACTTAATTTTCTCGCCAAATAGTCTATCAAAATAACCCTTGCTTCACGTTCATCAATTTTTGAAGATCCATTTACTTTAATTATCCATTCAAAATTCTTTTTAAATAGACTGCACATTTCTATCACCATTTGATTCTCTCACTAGTAAATTCACTTATAAAATTTGTTACTACTTGCACCTTAATTGTAGTACAAGGCTGATATAAGATTTAATACTCTCTTAAATCTACCAACCACCATGTGAGTCTTCCCAAAATATCTTATTTTTATAACACATTTTTTAGAGGAAAAGATATTTGCAGAATAATAATATCACTTTGAAAATAAGGCCTCTCTTTCTTATAGCTACCAACAAACTCAATGCCAATTTTTCTAAATTTAAATATATTTTTCAGCATCAATTAAACTTTTACTCAAATAGTAAATCAAAATTTTCACTATATTAACTTCTTTGACCAAGACAGAACTTACAACATGATTAGACACAAAGGGATAAAAACATAAAGATTCATCTCGTATCAGAGTTGAAATTATATATGTTGAAGACAAATATTCCTTTAACACACAAAATACTTCATCGCACTCCTGATTCCAACTATATTGTTAGCTCCCTAAGTATTTTGAACAATGGATGACTTTTTCAGAAGCATTAAAATTAAACCGCGATAGTGCTGTTAAAATTCCAGTCAACTTCTGTACTTTTTTTTATAATTTTTGGAGGATTCATATATAATATTGCTTAAAACTGCTCATGATCAGATTCAATTCCATTCTTATGACAACATATCCAACAAATTTCTCACTTTAAAACAAAAGAGTATTTCAAATAATTCAATTTAAGGTTAAAAAATTAGATTTTTAAATATATTCGACAAAACTTCAATTTATCGATCCTCGGTATTACTTTTCATGATCATATCATATATGTATGTTTTAATGTTGTTTCTTAATTGTTTCTAAAATATTTGACTGATAAGTCTTTGATTAGTTGATCTTGTATTTTTTAAATCAAAAGGCATTATAACAATATCAGACCGTTGTTTGTTTGATAAGAAATATGTTCTTCATCATTTGGATGCATGTGAATCTGATTATATCCTCAATATGCGTCCATAAATGATAAAAATTAATGACTAGTAATTGCATCAACTAGCTTATCAAAATGAGGCAACAAAAAAATTTACGATGAGAGTCTCTCAAACTGACGATTTTGATAAATTTACTATCTGACGCTTGAGGAATCAAGGACTAAATTTATCAAATTCTTCATAGTTGAAGGACGTTCTCCATAAATTTTGTCATATCCAAATGACGATTACCAAAAAAATTAAAATCGAAAGACTATGTGGAAGAAATTGTAATAGTCAAAGAAATAATCCCGGATTTAAGCATATAAATGGCATTGGGATTCTATATAATCGATATCATACTCAATTGTTGTGAGTGATGTTTAGTGGTGATGAGGGCGGAATTCGCCGATCCAAGTGATAGGGGTAAAAACGCAATAAATAGTGGTTGGCGTAATTATTAGAATAGTCGAAGTCCTTCAGGGACCAATATGCAAAAATAAAACAGTAAGGGGGCCTCATCGATATGTGATGAACGGCCCACTAAGAGCTTAAATGGGTCCTCCTTATTTTAGTATAAAAGGGTGACCCACTTGCCTAAAAAAGGGTATTGAATATTACTTTCACAAATTCTACTTTATCTCTCTACACTTTCTCTCTCTAGTCACATCTGACTCAAGATCCCAAATATTCTCTGTTGATAATTATTGACTCATCATTGGCGCCGTTTGTGGGAACAGTGATACCGAAAAGGAATCTTTTGTTCTTTGAAAATCACGTTTTTCGGGATGAATAGCGAAGTGGCAATAGAGAGGGACGGTAGAGAAGTCGTCCGAGCCATTTCTGGTTCGGAAGGCACGGGAGTCCCCGGTCGGGAATGGAACGGCGGACGGGATAAGCGGTCGACTTTGATTATGACCCGAAAGCAGCTCCTCGAGGACATTGCTCGGTTAGAAGAGGAACGAGAGCGGGCATTGGGCGAGAAAAGATCTCGGGAAAGAAAGGGCAAAGAGCCCATCCTGGAGGATCGGGGGGCAGCCGGCCGTGGCAACGATCCGCGAATAGAGGCCCGACCTGTCAGATACTACCGAGACTCTCCCCCCGACGACGAGGAGGCCGTCAAGACTCGTCGGAACCCAGAGAACCGTCAGGCTATAACGTCGGATTACCCCTCAGACGACTCGTCGGGCAAAGAATACCTGCGGCGGGAGAGAGTCCAACGAACGCAAAAGAATCGATCCCGACGCCTTCGAGGATCCAGGGCAGATCCCTTGCAGTATAAAAAGGGCAGCACGGACAAGCCGACCCCTGTTTCCTTTGAAAAAGAAGAAACGCACGCCGCCAGTCGCGGAGAGCGAGAGATGTTGCCTCCAATCCCTTGGCAACCATTGAATAGCCAGAACCATGGATACCGAACCAGCAGCCAATTCGTCAGCCCGGGGGCCGAAGGGCTCTATGGAGTTAGGACTGAAGGTCTCGGGGGAGGAGCTTTTGAGCTCGGAGTCAACTGGAGGGCCTCCCCGTTGTCCGATGAGATATTAGCGGGACAACTCCCGAGGCGATTCGACATTTCCAAGCTGGAAAAATACGACGGGAAAAAGGACCCGGATAACCACTTGGAGGCCTTCAAAAACTTTATGCTGAGCTTCGATAACGATGACAAGCTCTTATGTAGAGCCTTTTCCATGACTTTCAAAGATAGGGCTTCTAAATGGTACAACCGATTGCCGCAGGGTTGCATCCGGAACTTCGGAACCTTCTGGGCAATGTTCCGGCAGCACTTCGTGGGAAGTAAGAGTTTCCGCGCCAACGGAGATACTATCATGAATTGTCGACAGAAGCTGGGGGAGAGCCTCAGAGACTATACCAGGCGGTTCATTGACGCGAAAACCGACATGGACCATTGTGAAGAGAATCTGGCTCTAACTGCGTTTCGTTTGGGCCTTCTCCCGGGACCAATGAAGCAAGCTGTCACGAAAAAGCAAGCGTTCACTTTTTCCGCGCTTTTGGCACAAATAGAGAAGCAGATACTGATCGAAGAAACAGAAGCTTCTGAGTTGGCGGCGCAGATCCAACAGAGTGCCCAGCCCTCGGTCGTGATAAAACAGGGTTCCCGACCAGACCACGCCAGATCGGCCCAGCCGGTTAGCACGATACACCCGAGCACACCATTGGTAGCTAAATCTCCGACCCCGTCCGGTCTAAGGCCGAAACAAACTGGGCAGGCGGCTTCTCGACTCATATCCAACAAATGGACCCGACCGTCTTACTTCGCGGACCTCACGGAGTGCGTGTCGTCAATCTACGAAAAAACCAAGAGGAGCGGGATGTACCGAAGACCTTTCCCTTTCCCGACGCCTCGGGAGCAAAGGAATAACCGCTATTGTCGTTACCATGAGGACGTCGGCCATGACACGAAGGATTGCATAGCCTTAAAGAAGGAAATACAGATGCTCATCGAGCATGGGAACCTGTTAGAGTATGTCAAGAAGGCCCAACATGCCACGACCTCGAAAGAGGTGGTCATCGTACCAAAACCAGAGACGACCATGGCAATTTCGGAAGTTACCGACCATTTCGACGTTTCAATTGAATACCTCGATCCCGAAGCCAATCGTAATATCATCGGGATCATCGAGGAGGAGGCGGAAGAGAGCATCGGTAGCGTGCGTGGCCTCTGTGAAATGTTTGAGTCATTGATAATCTTCGGGGGAGGATCTACGACGGGAGCCACGCACGCATCCGGGGAAGGGCGAGTTGTCAACCAACCCACTCAATTGGGAACCCGAACTTGCTTCCAAACCAGAAGTATCACTTCCCCGATTCTGCACCACGACGACCCAGGGGCCGACCACAACCTTATCGGAGTTGTTGAGGAAGAGGTAGACGAACACGTCGGTAAAGTGCAAGGCCTGTGCGATCTTTTTGAATCCCTGACTATCTTCGGGGGGGATTCGATGGCGGGAATAACGCATTCCTCCAGGAAGAGACACATCGTCAACTTGACCACCCAGCTGGAAGCCAGAACTTGTTTCCAAACCAGAAGCGCCCCCTCGCCAATTTTGCATTTCGATGATGACGACATGAGGGACTTAGCCGGGCCTCACGAGGATGCCATTGTGATTGGGGCAGCGATCGCGGGAGAGGAGGTTCGGCGCATCTTGGTAGATACCGGGAGTTCGGCCAATATCATCTTCGCTTCAACTTTTGCCAAGTTCCGAACACGACCAGTAATTGAGCGATCTGACCGTACCATAGTCGGGTTTACGGGGACGGCAGCCGACGTTGTCGGAGAGTTCGAGGGCGTGGTACAGTTAGGCCGCGGCCCATTTAAAAAGGAAGTCACGGTTTTGTTTGTAGTGGTGGACGCGCCAGCCTCGCACAACGCCATTCTGGGACGATCTTGGATATCGCGCATGCATGCGGTGACTTCTACAATTCATCAGTGTGTGAAGTATGTGGTTGGAAACAACGTTGGAGTAGTACGGAGCAGCCAGAAAGCGGCCCGGGAATGTTACCGAGCTGCGTTAGCACCCAAGAAAGACCAAGAGATGTTTCCAGCTCAAGCATAGCAATTAAGGGGGAACTCCCCAGGTTCGCAGCCGGTGGACGACCCTCGGGAGGCCCCAAGTCTTTTAACGACAGACGAAGATTGTGAGCTGCATCATTTTGCCGCTGGAAAATATCTGCGGGTCGGGGTAAACCTTTTACCAATCCTAAGGGAACAGTTACTGGTCTTACTCCGGGAGAACCTTGACTTATTTGCATGGTGCTCCGGGGACGTTACAGGAGTACCAGAATCCTTTGCGATTCACAAGTTGACCATAAACAGGAATGTCAGACCGATAATTCAGAAGCGTCGGGCTTTTTCTCCCGAAAAGGCGGAGGTAATTCTGCGGGAAGTTGAAAGAATGACCAGCGTCGGACATATTGAGGAAGCACAGTACCCCTTGTGGATCTCTAACCCCGTTCTTGTCAAAAAGAAAAGCGGGAAATGGAGGATGTGTGTAGATTTTACCGATCTCAATCGGGCGTGCCCGAAGGATCCTTTCCCAATGCCGAGGATCGATCAACTGGTGGACTCGACATCGGGTAACAAGTTACTATCTTTTATGGACGCCTATGCCGGTTACAATCAAATTAAGCTACACCCCGCGGATCAGGAGAATACCACGTTCATCACGGGTCGAGGGCTATACTGCTACAAAGTAATGCCCTTCGGACTGAAGAATGCGGGTGCGACATACCAAAGACTGGTTAACCGAACATTCAAAGATCAGATCGGGAGAAACATGGAGGTTTACATTGATGACATGTTGGTCAAAAGTGGGACCGATGTGGCCCACCTTGCCGACCTCAGAGAAGCTTTTGATAACTTACGAAGGGTAAACCTTAAGCTGAACCCAGAGAAATGTTCTTTTGGGGTCCGGTCAGGGAAGTTCTTGGGATTCCTCGTCAGCGAGAAAGGCATCGAAGCCGACCCTATCCAGCTCCGAGCCCTAGCTGACATGACTCCTCCTCGGAGTGTGAAAGAAATTCAGATCCTGACCGGGCGATTGGCCGCACTAAATCGTTTCATTTCTCGATCATCTGATAAATGCGTTCCGTTTTTTCAGGTCCTTCGACAGGTGAAAAATTTCGTTTGGACTGATGAGTGTGACAAGGCATTTTTAGGGATCAAAGATTACCTATCGTCCTCGAACCGCCTCACCAAGCCTACTGCGGGCGAAACCCTTTTCCTCTACATTGCGGTCACGGATTATGCGGTCAGCGCAGCTCTAATCAGCGAATCAGGGCCGGCTCCGACAGCGGTATACTATGTGAGCAAAAGCTTGCTGGACGCTGAAACTCGGTACTTGAAACTGGAAAAAATGGCGCTGGCTCTGGTAACGGCAGCGCGGAAAATACGCCCATACTTCCAAGCACACCCTATTGTCGTCCGCACATCATTCCCACTGAAATACATTTTTCAACGACCAGACATGTCCGGGAGAATATCCAAGTGGTCGGTAGAGTTGGGAGATTTCGCCATTGAATTTGAGCCCCGAACAGCAATCAAGGGCCAGGCCTTGGCCGATTTTCTAGTCGAGTTTCACTCCGAACGGCCCGAACAGGAAGCGCCTTCGCAAGAAGCAGCAGAGGGTGAATGGACCGTCCGCATCGATGGAGGAGCCAACGTTAGTGGTTGTGGGGCGGGAGTTCAAATTGTAACTCCCTCGGGTTTGAGCATGCTCCAGGCCATCCGTTTTGGTTTTCACACGTCAAACAATGAAGCTGAATATGAAGCAGCTTTGGCAGGGTTACGATTGGCACACGTGTGCGGGGCACGACAAGTACGCCTCATAAGCGACTCCCAACTTTTAATAAACCAAGCCTCGGGGAGTGCGGAGGCTCGGAAAGAGCACCTAGTACAGTACTTGGCGGCATTAAGAATTCTGGCCGCTTCTTTCGACAAAATCACATACGAGCATGTCCCACGAAGTGAAAACACGACAGCGGATTCTTTGGCGACAATTTCCTGCTCTACCAGTTATCCATGGGTATTAGAGCAAGAAAGCCCGTCCATTGTTAAACGACATGATTTGGATAACCGACTTGAAATCGCGTGCCAGATCTCTTCGGTTGCAAATTCAGATTGGCGACGAGGTATTATCGCTTTCTTAGCCGAAGGTCGGCTCCCCGACGATGCCGCCTCAGCACGAAAATTGCGCAACAAGGCACGGGGATACGTCCTTTTAGGGGATGTGCTGTACAAAAAATCCTTTAGCCGACCTCTACTTCGATGTTTAGGTGTCAACGAATCCCAAGTAATTTTTTCCGAACTGCACGATGCGGAGGGCGCGGCGCACTGCGGATACAAGGCTCTGATTAGGAGAATTTTTCTCGCAGGATTCTATTGGCCGACCATAACGACAGGCGCAAGACTCATAGTGAAAACTTGTGATACGTGTCAAAGGTTTGGGAACGCGATCAACATACCCGCATCTCCCCTAGAATCTATATCCGAAGGATTACCCTTTGACCGATGGGGAATCGACCTCGTCGGGCCGTTACCAATGGCGTCGGGAGGAAGGCAAACGATCGTCGTCGCGGTGGATTACTTCTCCAAATGGGTCGAAGCTGAGCCCCTGTCCGCCACAAAGACCAAGGATATTGTCAAATTCATCTGGACGAACATTTGTTGCAGATTCGGAGTACCCCAGCGGCTAACTATGGACAACGGGCCACAGTTTGATAGTGCGGAAATGAGGGCATTCTGTACCACTCATAATATCCGACAATGTTTCTCTGCTCCTTTTCATCCGCAAGCAAATGGCCAGGTTGAAGTCACAAATCGAACCATTCTGGATGGCCTCAGGAAGAATCTCGAGGGTAAGGCCAGAAAATGGCCCGACTACTTGCAAGAAGTGTTATGGGCTTACCGAACCACACCCCGCACGGCTACCCAAGAGTCACCTTTCGCCTTAGTGTATGGCATGGACGCGGTCACCCCCGCGGAGTCTATTTTCCCTTCTTTCAGGGTCGGAACTTATCAGGCGGAGACGAATGACGACTGTCGACGGCTAGAGCTCGACCTCATTGAAGAGAAACGCCAACGCGCCCATTTAAACTCTTTACACTACCAGACTTTAATGAGAAGCTGATACGCAGCCAAAGTCCGCCGTCGGGAGTTCAAGGTCGGTGATAAGGTTCTACGGCGTGTTTTCCTCCACACAAAGGACAAAAGCCTCGGAAAGCTGGCGCCAAATTGGGAGGGACCCTATGAAATAGTCGAGAAAATCAGGAGCGGGATGTACCGCCTACAGAACCGGCTCGGACACCGCCTAAGGCTACCATGGAATATTGAGCATTTGAAATTATATCTCGAATAGTTTGTAATTTACGATGTATTTCGCATTATTTTCCATTTTTATTCAAGTTTGTAATGGTCGGGGATGCACTCTTTCCTACCTCGGTGGCGCGAGGAGGTTTTAATGAGGCATCAGTCAAAACCCGACCCGCGTTGTTGATAATCAAACAATCTTTGCCTTCTAAATATTAACTCATTGCGACCTTGGACAGCTGACGAGCTGGACGTCGTCCATTTCTATTAATACAAATCGATCTACAGAACCTTCAAAGGGTTTTTCGGTTTTACCGATCTACATTTTGGTTCTCCAGACCCTCTGGACAAACTTTCGATAGTAAGTCGATCTACAGAACCTTCAAAGGGTTTTTTGGTTTTACCGATCTACATTTTGGTTCTCCAGACCCTCTGGACAAACTTTCGATAGTAAGTCGATCTACAGAACCTTCAAAGGGTTTTTCGGTTTTACCGATCTACATTTTGGTTTTCCAGACCCTCTGGACAAACTTTCGATAGTAGATCGATCTACAGAACCTTCAAAGGGTTTTTCGGTTTTACCGATCTACATTTTGGTTTTCCAGACCCTCTGGAGAAACTTTCGATAGTAAATCGATCTACAGAACCTTCAAAGGGTTTTTCGGTTTTACCGATCTACATTTTGGTTTTCCAGACCCTCTGGAGAAACTTTCGATAATAAATCGTTCTGTAGATCCTTCAAAGGGTCTTTCGGTTTTGCCAATCTACCGTTTGGTTTTCCCGATCCTCGGGCACGACTTTCGGTAATAAATCAACCTACCAAACATGAAAATTTACGATCTGCGAAACAGTGTACTCAGCAAATTAAACATCATATAATCACAGGGGGCCCCGTGACCCCCAAAAAAAAGCAAGAGTTAAGTGGTGCAACACAAAATACAGAGGGCCCTACGGCCCCCGAAGATTAACAAAAAAATTTCAAAAAAAAAAAACAAAAGGGGAACGGAATCACTGGTCCCCATCTTCGTCCGCATCCTCATCATTTTCTTCATCGTCCGCATCATCGGACTCCTCCCATTCAACTCCTTCGGGCCGATCTTTTTCCGGTACATCGAGCCACAGCGATCCCAGGCGAAGGTCCGGGTAACGATTATGGAGTGACAGGACGTATGCGGCTTTGGCGTCTGCAGTTTCCTTGTCCGCCCATAGCCTACATCGGTTGATGTAGGCGACGTTTGAGGATTTCAACTTTTGAACCTCCAATGCCAAAGCTGAAGCGCGGTCTTCCGCGGCTTTCCTCCCCGTCTCCGAAACACTCACCGCGTCCTCCGCGGTCTTCTGCGCTGTCTCCATTGCCTGTTTTGCTGTCTCCGCGGCCGTCTTCGCTTTGGTAGCAAGTTTTTCAGCTTCGACAGCCCGACCTTCCGCCAACACCCGGGCCTCTTCAGCAGTCTTCACATGTGCGGCAAGACTGGCAATCTTTGCTTCCGCTAAGGATAACTTCTTACCAAGCTCCTTCGCCCGACGTTCTTTCAAGGCTGCCGGCACCAGCAAGTTGTATAGCGACAGCGCCAGTCCATCAGTGCCCCGAAGAGGAAAAGGGTGCGGGCTGCCAAGCATCGTCAGCACCGGGAATTTGGGGCCACTTGACGACGAAGCATCGGGGTTTGCAGCCTCGGGGGGCTCAGTGTCGTCCGGAATTAAGACAACGTCTTCCATAGCAGGATCCCCGCCGTCGCCAACTTGATCCAAGAGGTTAGGCCCTGCAGCAACCACATCCGCGCTAACTGCCGCCCGATCCTCTACCACAGCTTTGGCCTTCTTTAACTTAGACCCTCCCGTCTCTGCACGTTCTGCCACCGGCACCGCCGCCCTGATCGGGACACTTTCTGCCTCGGTTCCGGCTTCCAGTCCCCCCCCCCCCCCCGTCATCCTCTGACTTTGGACGCTTGCTGGGCGCCTTATTGCGTCAATGGTAAGAGCCTCGGATGAGCACCGCCAGAGGTTGCTCATGAACAAGTTCTTGTCCATGAAAGTGCGGTGCATGCCCCGACCCAAATTCCTTCGGGCGTAGTTTTTCAGCACCTCGAAAGTGTCCTCTGCGGCTTTCGAATGGTCCTTCTTCACCCCCTGTAGCCAGTCCTTCGACACTACACAAAGGGATCGGTACATAAAGGTATATATATATATATATATATATATATATATACGTGGGAAAAGGTAGTACCATCATGGACCCAGGTCCGCAGCAGTTGCCTCGGGTTCTCCTTGGTATATGGAAGCCCGTTCTCCCAGCACCCGCTCAGGAATACGAACCGGTGTTTCCACCCCTTGTCCCCCTCCAAGAAATCGTTGACAATTTTCCACTTATTGCCAAGAGAGGAATAGAAGAATGGTGACTTCGGGGATTTGGACAGACCCGACATGGCGATGTACTCCTCCATCGGCATAACTCGACCAGAAAGGCGGGAAGCCATGATGCAGGACATCAGGGTATACCACGCGTTTGGCGTCAGCTGCGATGGACAGATTTGAAGAGTGCGGAAATAGAGCGCAATCTCAGGGTCCAAGGGGAAGCGCAAACCCCAGTTGAATAATTCGGTGAACACCACGATCTCTCTGGGTCTGACGTGAACAGGTGTCTCCCCCGGGGTCGGGAATCGAACGTTGACACACTCAGGGATCCCCCAGCGGGTCAGTATTTCACCATGATCGGACTCGGGGAAGTAGAGGTACTTCCCTTCGAAGAGAGAAACCACGTCCCGGGTTAGAAGCCAGCTGAAGTACTTGGTGGTAATGACAGCCGCGACCTCGTCGGGCAAGGGGTCATCCTGGGGGTTGGCCGCGTGGCCAGTAGTAGCGATACAGACTCCCGCGGGAGCAACATCAAGTTCTGACTCTCCAACATCTTGGGTCGGAGCCTGGCTAGAGCTGCGGGCGGCAGCGGCGTCTGTTTCAGACGGTCGGACCCGGGAAGAAGAAGCCTCAGCAGCTTCGCGAGCCATGGCTTTATGAGCCTCTTCCGCCTGCTCGGGTGTTAGCCGCATTTTGGGCAAACCTAAAAAAGTGACCGCAGTGTTAATACCGGTCTGAATCCCCCTAATCGAGAGCGTAAGTTGAACCATTTCGGGACTATTACCTCCTTCCGAGTACTTGGATAGATCGTCTTCCCCCATTGTCAAAAAGGTGGATTTACGGGCACGTCGGGGAGCGGGCGAGTTGACGGAAACTAAAGTCGGATTCCCCGGACAGACAACAGGGGAATGAGAGGAACCGTCGCTGGAGGAAAGGATAATGGGTTCTGGGGACAGGCTAGCCTCGGGGGTTGAAGAAACCGGAAGGTCGGAAACAAGGAAAGCGTCTGCGGGAATCGGGGTGGCAAGAACAAGGTCGTGAGGGAGTGGAGCGGGAACAAAAGGCTTAGAGTTAGACCCCCAAATCAGACCAGCTCGTCGGTATTCTTCTGCTCTATCTCCAATACTAGACCACTCTTCAAAACTCCACTCGGACTTTTTCTTGGTAGGTTTTTTCTGTGAGCGTCCGGGTTTCATACAACAAGAACACCAGAGTAAAGAAGGGTCGGGCGAGCTCTTTCTCTCTCTAGAAACGATCGGACAGCGTTTTCTCTCTCTAAAAAGCCTCTGAGAGACACTAAGGACCTTGGGGTATTTATAGGAAGGGTTGAAAGATCGGGGGATACCAATCGACGAAAACACAGCGGGAAGGCGAAGAGTCTCCCTAGGAGCCTAGTCTGACAGAGAAGTGACCCCTTAGCTAATGACACGTGCCGACCCCCGACTGACAAGGGCTGACGTAAGCGACTCGTCACCAGCGCAGCATCGATTTGGGCCGCCACTACCACGGTCGGTGAGAAGGATAGGCCCATCATAAAAGGCCTGGAATTAAAAGCCCAGCAGAACAGAAAGAAGAGGCGCGGGAAGGCGTCCGAGGAGGTGGCCCCGAACATCGGGAAATCAAAACTGACAGGGCTTGAATTTGAAATGAGGTCGGACGATCGGCGATAGCTCCTTCACAAGTCTCCGCTCCTAAAAGTTCCCGAAGACTGGGGGGCTACTGATGAGGGCGGAATTCGCCGATCCAAGTGATAGGGGTAAAAACGCAATAAATAGTGGTTGACGTAATTATTAGAATAGTCGAAGTCCTTCAGGGACCAATATGCAAAAATAAAACAGTAGGGGGGCCTCATCGATATGTGATGAACGGCCCACTAAGAGCTTAAATGGGTCCTCCTTATTTTAGTATAAAAGGGTGACCCACTTGCCTAAAAAAGGTATTGAATATTACTTTCACAAATTCTACTTTATCTCTCTACACTTTCTCTCTCTAGTCACATCTGACTCAAGATCCCAAATATTCTCTGTTGATAATTATTGACTCATCAAGTGGCATAACTCTGAAATGGAGATATATGCCTGTTTTTATTTTTGTTAATAGCGTGTTTGAAAATATGTATTTGTGAATTTGTATAAAATATATACATGCTCTTTATTTTCGATAGTGGAGTGTTTGAAAGATTTATTTGTGAATTCATCTAGTCTTTTGGTTATGTTGCAGTGTTACTTTGTTTGGTCATAAAAATTTTTTGTAGGAATAAGATAAGATAAAAGGGTTTGAAATATATCATATTTTGGATATGATGTGGGGTTACTTGGTGTTTGTTTTGTAGGAAATAAGAGAAAATAAAGGGATATTGTGAAAGATGAGAATGATTTTTTTTCGGGATAAAACCTTTGAGGCCTTCAGACTATGAACAAGCCACAAATTCATAAATTTAAACATACTTTGCTTGCTTAGGCAACAAAAGTAACAAGAAGCCTCACATCTACAAACCAAACTTAGAGAAATAGCCTAAATATAGTGGTTTTAATAGCATTCAAAGAGCGATGTTCAATGTTCAATAAATCATGTGACAACCAAAATAGCCAAAAAATAAAAAAAAATGATACAGCTTCTAGAGATATTAAGAGTAACAAAAAACTCTTGACTACGTACCGATAAAAAATAAAATCTGCAGAACATGATTACAGAAATTTACAGTCAAAATAAAATGATAAAATCATTGTTCAATGAACTGTAAACCATATGAACATCTAGGAGCACAAAAAAGATTTGATCATGTTATACTCGGAAACTAATAAAAATTGAGTTTTTATCGTTAGGATCGGAAAAAATATATTTCTAAATCAAAATAAATTTATAACATATAAATGTTATTTTAAAATTAGATTAAACAAATAAATACGGCTAAATAAAACAAAATTGGTATAAGTTAATTATAATGTGACTGTCATTCTAAAGTTTTTATATTTAGATAGGTATGTGTTTAATCTTACGAGACCGTAAAAATATAAATTCTAAAAATGAGTGTAAATAAATTTTTAGGGCTATGTTAAAATAATTATTTTTAATAAAAGTCTGATATAATGATGTTTTTTAATGAGATCACTATTATTTACAATATTATAACTTATGAGTTTTTTTTTGAGCTTTTATATGTAAGATGTATTTTAACCATTTCAAAAGTTCAAAAATAAAAAATTAATTTGTAAATTTCATTCTAATAATAATAAAGAGTTTTGTTGTTGCCTTCAATGGGTAGCCGAGTTGGTTGAGTAATGTATGCTTGTGACCAAAGGTCATGAATTCGAATCCTTATATATACACTTTCTCGGTGAACCTTGCTCACTCTGAGTAGCGGCTGCGGGTTCCTCCGAAAAAAGAAAAGAAAGAAAAGAGTCTTGTTGTCTCTAAAAAGAAAACCGAGAGTTGGAATCCCACTACAAATATTATGCGGTTTACTAATGTGTTGCTTTGGGTCAAATTGGGATTTATATATATTAATTTTGAATAGCGACAAATATATATAAATATAAAGTAGGCTTTCATGCAAGGAAAAACCGTTAATTTACCATAAAATTTAAGAAACTTTTGAAGGGAAGGAATATAGCATTAATGTGTATGGTTGTAGTAGACGACATAGAGAACAATGTACGAATATTCCACAACTAACCGTTACTAACTATAGTTGAATAGTTAGTTAACTGACCTACGGTTAAGGAAAGCGAAGAGTGAATCACACGTGATTCTTTAATAAACAAGTGGAGAAAATAATATCGATCCTCCTTATTCATAAATGTTTAACTTTAGTAATAAATATGTTCATAGCTTGAGATATTTGCACACTAAGTAACAATTTTTAAATAAAACCCGGTCATTGCCCAATGAAAAAAAAAACAAAAAACAGGACCTTTATTGGATACTGCCCGAAACCTGAGTTAAGAATTTCGGGCAGTCAGTCAGTCAATCACTCTCTTTCTCGCTCTCTCTGCTCTCTATTTTGTGTTATTCTCTTGTCTTGGTGCTTCTCTTTAAGTCTTCGATCAAGATCGGACGGTTCACAATGAACGGAGTTCTTTCTCCAATCTAGTTTCAAGATCCAGTTTCTCCCTCGTCCGATCTCGATTTCTGGTATAGTTTTCATCTCCGATTTCTCTACTCCTCCACTAAAATACACGAGATTCCGTTTAAGTTTGCTTTCGTTAAACTATTTTAGCGTTTGTACTTTATTTTCTCCGACATTTTCACTTTTATTTCTTGGTTTCGTCTGAAATGTAACACAGATTTTTATTACTGTTTGATTTGGCGATATTATCACCAAATTGCCGACACACAGGTGGTGAATTTTGGTTTCTGATGGAAAACAAAAAAGATTGCAGACAAATTTTGTCGGGCCGGCGTTTTTCCTCTTCACTGAAAGCAACTTTTTGTCGTTTCCACATCATTTTAATTTTATTTATTGTTAGTTGTTAGATCTAAGGGCTTGTAGAGGTTTGGGGACAGATCTAACGGTTATTGGTTCATCTGCAGGTCTTTTGTTTTTTTAACTGTATTTTCGCACGAAAATGGTTAGTGACCAAGGTTCGGTATCAGTTAGGGTTAGTCACGGCGCGCTAACGTGCGCTGGGGAGGCTTTGGCGGCTATGTTGTTCTCGGCTTTGATTTATTATCCCCGGCTCCTTGCTATGGTATGTATAATGTTCATCTCTTTACTTTTATATGTGAAAAATAATAAATAAATAAAGCAGGCCTCGTACTTTCACGATCTTGGTGGCTATTTTTTTTATTTGGTTGACGCAGTTACTGTGTTTCGAAACTCAGATCTGTAAAAATACAGTCTGTAAAAATATCGGTGATGTAAGCAATTCAGTTTTTTAGATTTGGTCACAGACCTTTGTATTAAAATCAAGAAAATAGAGAAAAAAAGGTATTGATGGTTCAGTTTTAACAGCTTAATTTTAAAAACATCATTGAAAATATAAAAACGTAGACTCGTATAAAATGGGAAATTGTGTGACATAATATATTTTTGAAAAATAATAACCTTATATGAAATTACTGATTTTCCTTTGTAATCAGTATAATTAAGAAAAGAATTATTGCTTTTTTTATATGTAGTTATTCCGATTGCTACCCTACGCTGATAGATAATTCTATTTAATTTTGTCTCTACACGTGTAAAGACGATGCCCATAAGACTAGAATAGAATATTAGAACATATATTTTTTGTAGTGTTTTGGAAAGTTCTTTAGATGATTCTTAAAACAATAGCATGCTTTATTCTCTGATTTTTCGCAATTATTAGTCCGCTTTGTTTATATTCTTTTGTATTTGGCATATTTTTGTTTTGAAATGTACTATATCAAAATAGAGTCATGATCTGGGTGTTGAACAAAAATTTATAATAACAAGGATATCTGTATGATCTGGATTGAACTGAGATGTCAGACACAAAAATATTTAATCCGAACCAAAAAAATATCCCTGATCGGACGAAAAGATGGTCAGATTTTTTTTATACAAACCCAGTGTTAAATGGATAATTACGTAAGAAGAACTTTGTTATGCTTTCCAGGGACCTTTGCCATTATTCATGGCAAGCAAGGCTACATCAGAAACTAAGGAAAGTGACTTAGATACTGATGATGACGACGATGGAGAGGATGCGAATGGTGATGAGTCTCATGAAGGAGAGGAGGACCATTCATCCCAAGATGAAGAGGCCAACTGTGACAATAAAAGTAACAACTCAAAGAAAAAAACTGGAGCTGGAGGCACAGAGGAGAATGAACAAGGTGAGGATGAAGAAGAAAATGGGGAAGAAGAAAACGGCGAGGACGAAGGTGACGATGACGAAAACGAAGAGGAGGATGGTGAAGAAGACGGTGAAGAAGAAGATGACGAGGAAGATAATGATCCAGCTGAAACTGAAGAAGAAGATGACGATGATGACGGCGATGAAGCTTTGCAGCCACCTAAGAAGAGGAAGCTTTAAATTGTTAGGAGACTGATATCTATTCAACATGAAATGCCGAGCCTTTACTTGGCAAAGTCTAACTACTTGTTTAACAACTACTATGGTGTGTAGGATAATAATGTCTTTTAAGTATTCATCGCTTTGCTTTATTTCAGGATGAAATTACTGCTTTGGCAATTGCAGTGTATCATAAATCAGCTAGCTTCTCTCTCAACCAAAAATTCTGGTTTTATATGCTGCTTTCTATTATCATAGATATGCTGATAATACTTATAATATGCCAAGGCCACGCCCAAAATAACTCTGGGTAGCGACATGACCGTCAAGTCTCTGCGAAATGTTATGTAATTTTTCCCAGAAATTTAACGGAAGTAAGAATTTAACAAAAACATTTGCTTTTGTCATTTGACAGAAATAATACTCGGATTTCCTCAATCATTTTGACAAAAAAAATCTCAAATTTCATCCGTCAATGCATAGACTTTTTTTTAGAAACTCATTGTCAACATTTGCCAAGGAAAAAAATATTTCAAAACAATGATTGATAAAAACTTAAAAGTTTCAAATGGAAAAGGTTAAATTGGTGAATTTTGGCTTTGAAGCCACCCTCCACGGCCAATTTGAAGAAACACAATGTCAAGACAAGACAAACTCAAAAGTAAAATAAGTGGTTTCATCTAAAGAAGTTAGATGAGTAGGCTGTAGGCTCCGGCAGCTCAAAAATTACAGACAGACAACAGAAACAAAGCAAAGTAACATGAATTTTGAATTTCTCAAAGGTAAACATGCCTGCTGATCGCAAACTAGTGTAAAGACTGACATTTGAAGACACTTTTTAGTAAACCTCCAGTACTTCAAACATAGTTACAATAGAGCGAAGTAAAGGTTTTGAAAATAAAAACAATGGCAAATGCTGGAACAACCAAAACCAGAAAAGAGGTAAAATAAAAAAATGAAAAGTGGGTCTGGGGTTACCACACTAAAATTTCCCAAAAAAAAAGATGTAAAAAAACTGAGTAAAGTTTTAACCTCAGAGGCACAAATCCAAAACAAAGGTTTCTATGAAGTTTGCCTTGCAATCACTTTTGACAGAAAGAGTCGGGTAAAACAGTAAAAACAAATAAGAGTCACCAGCAAGTTTAAATACAGAGACTCAAACTTGACGAGACAGGTGTGTGTGTGTGCATAAGAAATTGGATAAGAGTGCCAAAAGGCCTTACTATTTCAAGGAAACGGACATCAAACCCTTCAACCACGAGTGCGAGTTTCATACTTAAGTCATAAAGGCAACAGAATTAAGTATGAAATTATAGGAATGAAGAAAAAAACGCCAAATGCTACTCAATTGATAACAACCAAACCAAATACAATCTAAAGAAAAGAAAAGTACTTCGACAGAACGAAAATGAAAATTCTAAAATTCTTTTTAACTAGTAGATTAACTTAAACTGAGACTCATTGAAGAATTCAGTAAAAGAAAATCCACATAACTTTTGGTCAAAGCTTCAAACTTCAAAACCAAATTTCTGCCCGGCCACCAAAAAGTTTTTTGTACAATTTTCAAAAGTACAGTTTCACCGAAAAGGCACCAAAGGTGGGGTTAAAATCCACATGAATAAGTTAATATGAGTACCCACATATGCATCTCCATGAATAAGTTAACATGAGTAGCCAACCGGTTTTTGAGCTCAAGGAGATGTCCAGCAGAAGAATGAAGTCACCATCAATTCCCTTCATCCGATTCCCTTTTCCTTTCTGATGAAGGATGTAAACTCCTAAGACATTTTAATATAAACAAAGTGGACATTATTAACAAACAGCTTCAAGTATGGAAAATTCAACAGCCAATACAAAGTTATGCAAAGGAGTTAAATGACAAATTTATAGGGAAAATAGAGAATGTATATACTAATCCAATAGATACCATGCTAAAACTTTATAAAAAACAGACAAACATAGTTGTCAAACAGACAGAGACTGTTTATTAGGTTTAGTTTGTGTTAAGCAAAACCTAATATCATAACATATGTAAAAACTGCAGAATATAGCAAATAGAGAGATGATATCATACCCCGAGTAAGGAGAGTGACCCGGAAAAGACCCAAAAGTACCCTGCCCTAGACTAGCTCCGATTTGCCCGTTTGGATAAAATTGTTGCGGCAATCCCTGACCTAACCCATACGAACCTAGCACTGATTGACCAGCACCAAAAACACCCCCCAGAGGACCAATCTGTGTTGGTGGCATTAAACATTGGTTCATCATACCAGAACCTAAAATCCCTTGGTTCAAATTCAATGCACCAAGCAACATCCGATTGTACAAGCTCTCGTATACAGAAGGGTGTAACCCCGGGGGCAGCTGCCCACCATAAAACCCCGCATCCTGAGCAGGAGGAATCGCACCCTGCCCCTGCCCATACCCACCCAGCCCCTGCCCATGCCCACCCTGGCCTTGCACCCCCTGCTCGATTTCGACTGCAATGTTCGTAGAATCATGCGGTTTCGAAGAAGGCATTGGCTTGTGACACGCAAGGTTGCACGTAGCCATCCGGTTAAAAATTTGCTTCCTTGGATCCTTCAACGCAGCTTTTGCGTCCTTACTCCTTTTATACACTACGAATCCATATCCTTTTGCGTTCCCTGTCTCCCTATCTATAACCACGGTGCAGTCTTCGAGTTCCCCGTAGGGCTCGAACACTGATGAAACGATTTCACGCGTCGCGTCCCACCCTAACCCGCGCACGAAGATCTTCCGTCGCGAGATGTCACGATCGGCCTCTTCCCCAATGACTGAGGAGATATCAGGGTTTTTCCGCGAGGAGTTGCATATGATATCGATCAGTTGCTCCTTTGAGTAAGGGTCGAGGAGTTCCCTGAGCTCTTCGATGTTTACTTCCGGTTTCGATTCGGTATTGGTAGCGGTTTTGATAGGTGATGGTTGGGGTTCGGGGATGGCTATTGGCGATTCGGGTTCATCGGATTGCTTTTGTTTTTTATGTTTTTTACTTTTCTTGGTGGGGGATTTGTCACGTTTCTCTTTTTTTCTTTTGTTCGAGTCTTTTGCCATTGCCTAGTTCAGAGGAAATTCAGAGAGAGCGACAGAAGGTGGAGGAGGAGAGTGGTACTGTAACACTGACGGAGCTAGGGTTTTGTAACTTAGTTATATAATATGCACAAATAATAAAAAGGGCCGAACAAAACTCCGGTTGGATTAAGGCCGGATTTTGTTACATGGTCTCATTTTAGTATAGCAATATAAAAATTATTATTACAAAATACCATCAAAATAGTCTGGGTGGTGTAGTCGGTTATCACGCTAGTCTCACACACTAGAGGTCCCCGGTTCGAACCCGGGCTCAGACAATTTAATTTTTATATTCAATCGCGTGGAAAACATATGTTGAAGCTATCTGATCAATATTTTTGAAGTTCTGGTGGCATATGGATTCACTTCAACGCTACCGCGCCGAACAATCCTAAGATGTTCGCACGAAAAGGGACATGGAGTCATGAACAACTATCTTGTTTTTCGAGCGCCATGTCCATTGACATTAGTTGATATTCACGGTATATTGAACATGGAGTCATGAACATCGACGCTCTCCTTTTAGCCGTCAAATCAGGCATCAGAGAAGATGTTATCAGCATAAGGCTTCAACTAAGAGGTCTGAGGTTGATCATCCTCAAGTTCGACCTTCGGGTTGTTCCAATTTCAACCACAACTTGCTCATCTTCCCTTGTTGCACACCGTTGTTCAACCCCCTCCTCCAAGGACTAGTTTTGGGTGTACTGCTAGGGGTCAGACATAATTTATGAACACATATAGGCCATCTTTTAGTCGCTCAAAAAATGTATTATCTCAATTCTAATCATAATCAGTATACAGATGGTTACCGGCTCAACAACACAAAGTGATTACATCTTTTCACTTTGAGAGATCGAGTATTAGGTCCCTCTAAATCTAGATATTTCTCAAAAAAAATAATTCTAACTCTAATTCAGTTTGAAAAATTAGATTTTTTTCACAAGTCAATTTACTAAAAATTTATGAACGGCAGCTGAATGGAAATATCAAAAATTTAGATACATCTAAGATTAGGTCGAAAATCACTTCTTCTTTTTGTGAGAATAACTCTATCCTAAAAATCTAGAAATCACATACAATTACAAATATCATTGATATAGAAATTTACAATATATTACCACTTCGATTAAAATCATTTTTCAAAACTTACAAACACTTCAAAAACAAACAACGTCATTGCCATACTATAACAAAAATTGTATTGTATTAATAAAAACGGATTAAACAAATTCAATATAAAAACAAAACAAAAAGGAAATTAACCAACACAAGAAATATGGGGAAAAAAACCAAAATCGGATCATACTAATTTATATAAAAATAAAAAAACAAATCTATAACTTTTAGGCGTAATTTTTTAGCTTCTTATCCTTATTTTATGAGTTGCATTATTTATTCAGGATTTATAGCGACAATAGTCACAGATAATCAGTTGAGTGAGATGGAGATATACAATACAGCAGTTTATTTGGTAGTCGTTCTATAATATCTATTAAAATAACAGATCTTCACAAAAAAATTATTCAACTATAAATTTAAATAGTATTATCAGCTACTAAAAAAATTATTTAAAGACAAGTTAAATAATCTTATTAGCTACTAAAAGATAATCAAATTCAACCATAATGAAATTTAAAAACTATATCTTAGTATTGAGTGAAATTAAACAAACATTCATCAGGTGAATAATAGTTTCAAGTATATAGTAGTTTCTCCAAAACCTGTAAAACAAAAACTTGCATCCAAATGAAAGTCAATCTTTTACCTGCTTGATTGCTCTGTACCACAGAAGGTGCTAGGGAGTGAAATATAGTAACAAGGAAAAAGAAATACCAACTCTTGCAACCTCATGAGACCACCCTCATTCTAAATAGCAAAGACGCTTTGAGGTGGCTGAAATTTATTTCAAGGTAATATAATGAAACAAGAGAATAATCCACAACCCTTTAATGAGATCAGCTCGTAAGAGTAACAAAGCACCACTAAAAGCTCAAATATAACACATCCTTCTAACTTCAAAGGGCAGATTTATATTTAGTATCTTTCGCAAAACTTTCTAACAAATGGAATACAACTCAAAAGGCAGGATCAAGACTACTTTTCTTTAACTTCTAATACCTGATTCATAATTATGAATTCTCAGCTTATTCTGACCTAAGCAACCTCTATCATCATACAAATCTCAAGTAACTCTCAAGATACCAATTACTTGTACCATAAAACAATGTCACATTTGTTACACTATCTAACACGACCAAACTTTTTTTCCGCTAGGAATGGTGTGGATGATTGTAATACACCATACCTGGTGGCTGAAGTGGCCGGAAATTAGGCGGTGGTGCCAAGAGTTGCTGTGGAGGTTGTTGCTGTTGTGGCTGAGCCAAGGCCATACCTTGTTGTTGCTGAGGCATATGCACCATCATATGTAGTGGCGGCGGAGGCGGCCCTTGTGGCAATGGTGCAATATTTCCATACCCATATGGAGCCATGATTCCTCCTGATTGTTGCTGCATATACTGTTGGGTTATGTGATACTGACCTTGAGAAGGCTGTGTCTGGTTATGCATTGTAGGTTGGGGTATCAAAACTGATTGGTAACCGTTAATGGGTTGTTGTGTTGGCACAAAACTGTTAGGATCTTGAAGCGGTATAGGTTGTTCGGATTTTTTAACTGAATCGGTGAATAAGTTTGAATTGGCTGTTGTAGTGGTCGCCTTTTTTGCCTCCTCAGCTGCAAAAGTGGAGAGGACAGAGCGCATGATCATCTGAGACGAGCTAGATGCCGCAAGCTTGTCTGCAACCTCGGCTGCAATAGCGGCAGTGCTTCTCTTATGTGTCTGTTCATCTCGGTCAATCAAAGGGGTGGTTGCTGTTGATGGTTTTGATATGTAATCTTCATCATTCAGCCGTTTCTGCATGTAAGACGCTTCTTCTGCTTGTGCTTGTGCTACCTATAAATAATAAGATGAAACCGCAGAAGACATTAACATATATTAGTTTAATAATTCTTGATTTCTGGCTGAACACCTATATTAGAAGCGTGTTTTATGATACAGAAAATTTTAATCTTAACAAACTGGCATTGTAGCAAGGTGTCTTGAGCTCTAGAGGCAGGGGAGAGATTCTAACTTTAATAGAATAAACAGGACGAAAAATAGTTAGCTAGCTTTTTTAACACTTCAAAGATAGACCCAACTAGAAGAATTTGTTTATAAGCCTAAAATCCAAATAAGTTGATGGCACCAAACGACCTTAAGTGTTTACAAGCAAGGTATGCACTTTTCTAGTTCTCTTATGAAATCCAGTTTCAACTTTGAGCTGCAAATTCCAGAAGAAAGGAATATCTACATGATTACCACAGACTAACAAATGATGCATGAGAAAGACAAATGGTATTACACTATGTTTGGATCCCGGAAAATTTGATGAGAAGAAAGAAAAAATCGAAGGGAAAAAGTTTGCTTTAGGTTACAACAAAAATATGAGTTCTAAAATTAAAAGTGTGAATAAAATTGAAACAGTTATATCTAGACAATCAAATAGTTGCGGTACTATTGCACACCATAAACATTCAACTTCTCTAAAAAGACTGCCTAATAAAATACATACCTGCATCTGGGTTCGTACATTTTCCAATTCAGATTCCTGTAATAATGTTTCAGAATGTAAATAAAGCAGAAGCTATAGACATCAAAGCAAATCTGGAAACAGAGGAGAATATTGATTACCTGTTCATGTAGAGCCTCTTTCAATTGTGATACAAGTGCTACTCTAATTGCTTCAACTGATTTAAGTTTCTCGATACACTTTTTAAGAAGATTTTCCTCATCTTCAATATCTTTCGCCAATGTTTTCCGGTTCGAACTTTTTGCTGAAGAACAAATACTAAGAGCTAAGAGACAAAAGAATAAGAAGCAGAAGGATGAGCAATATCCACATAACACAAGAGCTTACCATTTGCACAGGCGAGATTAACATCTTTCTCAAACTTTCTAACACGATTAACAGTAGATTTGCATTTACTCATCTCTACCTCTTCATTGGATCGTTCACTGAGCATCGATTGATATGCTGACACAATTTTTTCAGCTGCACTTCCGATTGATAATTTCTGTTAAGGCAATAATAGATCATAAGACGAAATGACTTTTTTTAGAAGTAGCAAATCATGAATTTCTGAAAGTATTATTTTAGAGATGAAATTTAAGCGAATGAAGTGAGAGAGTGTCAATTACCGTTCTAATAGACCGTGAGTCCCGTTTCATGATTTTGACAGAGCGCGGACGTTTTTTGCTGAGTTCAAGAGGTGGTGGCGCTTCTTCACCGAGGAAAATATCATTAAGGCTTTTTGTACGCGATCCGAATACTCTCCTTTCCTCCCATATATTAACCTAGAGAAATGAACAGAAAGCAAACAGAAGTAAGTGCACATTCGACTCGCTTTCCTAAACCGAAATGAGGCGAAGAAGGAAGATTTACCAATCTGGATACTACATTCTTTCCATGAGCATCGCCTTTCAAAGTTACATCTTTTAGAGCTGCTGGAAGAACTTTCCAAAATTCAGTAACAAATTCGTTTCCTTTTCGCTTGCTGTTTTGTAGGATGTCATTTGCAAGATACAAAAGAGGAACCTTTTGTGCCATTTCTGATTTATGGAACTGTTTATCCCATGTCTTTGCAACCACTTCAGCTTTGCTTTGATGAAATATGCACCAGTGTGATAGTGCTGCATAGAACGGTTAAAGATAAGCATAGCTTCACAACAAAACAGTACAGCAAAAGAAGACACATTTCCTCTATAGACCCAAATAGGCAGACTACCATTTTCTAACTTCGGGGCCTCATATAGTTAAGATAACTGCAAAGTTTCTGGCTTCAAAGTAAGAAATCTTCCAAAATCAGTTTACATTGCTATCCATGAGCAAGCACAGCATAAACAGCTACACTACACTACTTTATTTTGCACATTCCAAATGAAAAACAATACTTATATGCACTTTAAATGGAGTGACCAAAACAATACATGACCTTCATCCATATAGCTGTTAAAATCATCAAGGAGAGTGATATGTGGACACATTAAGATACATATGACCAACAATGGCACTTAAGATCATGGACTCCAGGGTACAAAGGTTTCTGCTTATATAGAGCAACACAATCAATTCATGTAAATAAAAATGCATCATATACGAACACATCAAATCAGCCAAACAAAAGAACAATTTAACATAAAATGATTAGACAACTCTTCACCATCTTTGGAATTTAACAGGTGAATGACCAAAGATTTTTTGCTAACAGAGATTCAAAAAAGAGAGAAAAGGAGGATACTTTCGATACACTGCTGGGTGCTGTTGAGCTTGGAGAGCTTGTCCGCAAGAACCTGTTCTTCGAATACACTATTCATCGCACCTCAAACAATGCCGCCCAAAACAAATTTCAAATCAAATCTTGATTGATATTTCACAGCTCGAAATCGGAGATGCAGACAAATTGATTCACCAAAGAAATCGACTTTTTTGTATACCGAATCGAGAAAATGATACAAGGGGGGAAAATCGGTTGAGGTGAACCATAAACTGTTTCAAAACCCTAGAAAGATATTCTTGAAAAAACAAGAAAGGTGAACCCGATAAACAATAGAGGGGAGAAATCAAGGGTTGCAGAAAGTTACAAGCTTGGGTTTGGATATGGGTTCCTAATCCATCCGAAGAGAGAGGATTTGAGAGAGAGGGAGAAGAAGGAGGAAGAGGACGATGATGTTTTGCAAAGCTTAGAAAAGGTTTTAGCTTTCTGGGTCTAACCAGTTGGCGCAAAGTATTGGATGGAGTTCTTTGTCTAAACGACACTGGATAGCATCAACAATGTGGGTCTACAAGGGTCTTTTGGGGGCTGGTTGGACACGTAACTTAACAACTAGTAACTATTAAATACCTCTATTCCTCACCAAAATAAGGAAAGGGTTATTAAAAGTAATAAATTAAAAAAATTAAAAAAATTAAAAATTTAATGAATATAATTATTTGTGTCCAATATAATAATGTTTAGTGATTTTTATTTATTTTTATAATTATTTGGGTAAAATAACGTGTATTGGGACAAACAAAAGAAATTATAGTTACGTGAGTATTATAGTGTACAAAGAATTAAAAAAAATAAAAAATTATAACTAATGTCAAAAAAGAATTTTTTCCATTAAGATGTTTTTTATTTAAAATATTTTATATCACGGGACATTATAGATTATAGTGTAGATATTTTTTTCTTTTTTTATATAATTTTTTTTTTTATTCAAAGTGTATTTTTCAAAACTAGATTTACCATTATATTTATTTATTTATTATAGGTTATTTTATTTGATGTCAAAATAAGTACCAAATCTATTTTTCATCCAATTTTAGATGATTATTTCTTAATAAGTTTTATCAAAAGCTCTTTAGACCATTTAAATACCAAGTATTTTTAAAATATCATTTTTATCCTTATTTGTTTGTTATCATCTCCCGCGGTAGCTATTATAGTCGTTCTCTTTTTCTTTACTCTACCAAAAATTCATTCTATCGTGATATGAATACTTCATTTTCGGCGACTTAATCTTTATATGAAAACTCTCCGCTATCATCCTCGTAAGAAGTTTGACTTTGATTTTTGGAATAAAACCTTTGTTTCTTCGGGATCTAGATTGAAATCGGTCTTTTAAAAATTTAAAATTTTGCATATGGTTTTGCTCTTTTTAGTTTTGATTGGAACTGTGATTATTGAAGTTGGTGTTCGTGCAATTTCCGGTAAGAGAAATATATGATAATCGTGGTTAACTTTTTGAAAAAAAAATTATAAATGTTTTTTATATGTTTTTCAAAGTTTGAAAATTTGGATTCAAATCAAGATTAAGTATTGTATTTTTGTTGTTTTCCTAAACAGAGGGAAGTTTGAGTTTTGTTTTTGAGTTTTGTCGATATATGGTTAATGTTTGTTTGATTATTTCAGAGGTTGATCCGAGAATAGTTAGAATTATCGGACCTGTTAAACAGTAAGGTAGATGGCAATAAATTATCATGTCTTTTCCCAAAAGATCGAACAAAAGGTTGATGGTGGTTATCTTGTCGAGTGTTCGCATCACTTATAAGTAAAAAGATCAACATTTTATTTATATGGTTTCTACTTTCTATGTAAACGCAAAAAAAGGATTGTAACATTTACCGACACCAAACATGTATTGTGTTTTTTTCCCATATTAGTTATGTGTTTCCGACTATTTTTGCACTTCCAAACAAAGGCACTAGCCTGGATCTTAAGAATTAATGGTGGTCTCGGACTCTTTAAGAGGTCACATTAATGTTATAGTTTTTAGTGGGAGTAAAGCAAGGTTGGTTGTCTGCGAGTTTAAGAAAAAATATATGAAAGTTTGACTCCAAAACGAAACCCCCATAATCGAAGTAAGTTGGTGTCTCATATTCAAGCATTTATGATGATATTTTATGGGTTATTCGTAACGGAATCTTCACTCTAATGATGTTGAATTCTGAATACTTGCATGTAAAACTTTATCAGTTTATCAAGCCTGATGATCGTTATTGGAATATAGGTATGTTGTTCTCATGAATACTTATGTCCTCATCTTGGTACTTATATTATAATATCCACACTTTTAAGCTTAATATATGTGCACTATAGTGTGTATCTTTTAGGCTCTGATTTGCAAGTTTGTAAGGGATGTTGTTTGGTATAACATTATTCTATATATGATATGGGTAGCAAGTAGATGTAAATTTGACTTGATCAATACGGGATAAACCATACTTATATTTTTTAAAAATAAAGACTATATGGCCATGCTTAGGTCTTAAGTATTAAGATTATCTGTAAGAAATACGTTTTCGGATTTCTAATATACTTATTGAACTACAAAGTTAATTGATCATGTAATAATACGGAAGAAATAACTTACAGGATGTAGACATTCTTTGATCTTCAGATTCCGAACTTGAAACAAATGATCCGTGATCCTTTGCTAGGTTATGAATCTTAGGATGTAGACATTCCTTGATCTTCAGATTCCGAACTTGAAACAGATGATCCGCGATCCTTTGTTTTAAGAGATGGAAACCAAAACACAATTTTGTAATTAATTCGAATGAAGAATCAATTCGTTTTTCTTAAAAGATTTTTCTCTCTGTATTTGATCTTCTGTCTTTTAAGAATGAGAAACTCATTCTTATATAGAACTAAAATGAGAAAAATGATTCTATTCTTTTAACCGTCTGTAACTTCCAGACAGTTACTTAATGAAGACCAGTCCTTATTAAATATCCACCCTTAGGGACCATAACCCGATATTATTTTGTTTTACAAAATAACCCCAAAACTTTACGTTTTGCTTAAGTTGTTTATTTTCGAATCCAATCCTTCACAGTATTCGGAATTAAACCTGGTATCTATACAATTACCTCCATGATACATATTTTATCTACTAGTCCATTCTTTTCTTTATGATTACTTTTATTGGACTAATATTAACGATAGTTCGATATATCGATAAAACATGTGACGGTCCAATTTAATAGAGAAATTCCAACAATCTCCCACTTGGATTATCATATGCTACTATAGGATGCATCCACTTAATGAACGTTCTTAATTTCTATCGTCACATAGATAACCTTAAAAATCCCGTAAATGACAATTAACAACATAGGACTAAAGTCATCATCAATGCATTTCAAGCCGCAAATAGATGCCTCAGTAATCACGATATCGCAACAATCAACTACATGGATCTATCATGGTGCATAGCATAAGAATAATATGAAATGTAATCTTACATATCTATTCTTAACTAGTCCCACTTAAATGGAGGTCTACTTACAGCAGAGTATAAATAATCAAAGATAAGAGCACACTGAAAACTTATATATAAATATGTTTTTATTAATGACCTTAAGTTCGCGAATATCATAATACAAACAAATTTAATAGCTTAATACAAACTCCCACTAAAACTAACAATCCTCTAAGTACACAACACTCATGTTAATGGTCTATTCAATAAAAACTTTAGGTACTAATGCCTTCGTAAGAGGATCTGCTAACATCGAGTTTGTCCATATGTGCTCCACACTGATTTGACCACTCTGTACTCTCTCTTTAACAGACAGGAACTTGATATCTACATGTTTGGACTTAACCGAGCTCATGTTACTGTTTGAATACTGAACTGCCGAGTCATTGTCACAATATAATCTAAGGGGTTTTTTTATCTCCTTTACGACTCGCAGTCCCGTGACAAAATTTCGCAGCCAAAGCGCCTGATTGGATGCCTCGAAACAAGCAAAAAATTCTGCAGCCATAGTGGAAGATGCAATGAGTGTTTGTTTAACACTTTTCCATGATATTGCACCTCCCGCTAAAAGGAATATAATGCATGAGGTTGAACGACGAGAATCCTCACATCCAGCGAAATCCGAGTCGGAATACCCTATAACCTCCAGTTTATTCGACTTCTTATATGTTAACCTGTGATGTTTTGTTTGTTGCAAATACCGGAGAACTCTTTTGACTGCTTTCCAGTGTTCCATCCCGGGATTACTTACGTATCTCCCTAACACACCCACCACAAAAGCAATATCTGGTCGTGTACAAACTTGAGCATACATCAGACTTCCAACAGCCGAAGCATATGGAACCTTTTGCATTTCTCCAATCTCAGGTTTTGTCTTTGGGCATTGCTTAAGGCTAAACTTTTCACCTTTTGGTATAGGGGTTTCCTTTCCTTTGCTGTTAGTCATCCCGTAACGTTGTAACATAATCTCAATATACGCCTTTTGTGATAAACTCAAAATTCTATGGGATCGATTCCTATGAATTTGAATTCCTAACACAAATGATGCATCACCAAGATCTTTCATATCGAATTTGTTTGGAAAAAAAAATCTTGGTCGTATGTAACAATTCTTTATCGTTCGTGGCCAATAATATGTCATCAACATACAGCACTAGAAATATGAATTTACTCCCACTGAACTTTTGATACACACAATCCTCCACTGAATTTATCTCGAAACCAAATGAGACAATAACTTCAAGAATTTTTTATACCACTGTCGAGACGCTTGCTTGAGACCATAAATAGATTTCTTCAGTTTACATACCGTTGACTTTGGATCACTAGAGACAAAGTTTCCAGGTTGTAACATATAGATCATTTCCTCAATGTCTCCATTAAGAAAAACGGTCTTTACATCCATTTGATGGAGCTCAAGGTCAAAGTGTGCAACTAATGCCATGATTGTCCGAAAAGAATCTTTCGAAGAAACTGGAGAGAAGGTTTCCTTAAAGTCAATCCCTTCACGTTGAGTAAAACCCTTAGCTACAAGTCACGCTTTATGCCTCTCCACATTACCCTTAGAATCTTGTTTGGTTTTAAAAATCCATTTACAACCAATTGGCTTCTTTCCTTCAGGTAATGGAACAAGCTCCCATACCGCATTATCTTGCATTGATTTAAACTCTTCGTTCATTGCTTTAATCCATAAGTGCAAATCAGAACTTTTCATAGCTTTACGAACACTTAAAGGATCGTTTTCTGTTGAACCATAAAATTCTTCATGCTCTTGAAGATACACTATATAGTCTGAAGATATAACGCTCTTTCTTTCTCTAGTAGATCTACGCAAAGGCATAATTTCTTTATTTTGCACTTGAACTTCTTGAGGAGGTAGAGTTTGTTATTCTTGAACAACTTAATTTTGCTCCATCGGAACAGCATCCATAGGAGGAAGATTAACATCATCTTGAGTATCTATATGTTCTAACGAATCTGATGTGATGACTGGCCTTCTAATTACCATATTATCATCTGACACTATAATATCATTGGTAGGACCTTCATGAATCTCTACTGATTCTTCCTCAAAATGAATGTTCGTTACTAAATTCTTCCCTCCAAACTCTATATCCTCAAAGAATTTCACTGTACCCGTCTCAAATATATTCTTTGTTGAAGGATCATAAAACTTAAAACCCACTGTGCTCGGGATATCTGATGAAATAACTACTAACCGTTTTGGAGTCCAATTTCTTTTCATTCGGCCTATAAGGCTTCGCTTCAGCTGGACATCCCCAAACATGTAAATGTTTTAAACTAGGTTTACGCCCAGTCTAAAGTTCATACGGTGTCTTAGTAGTTGCTTTCGTCAGAACTCTATTAAGTAGGTAGGTCGCACATTTTATTTCTTCTCCTCATAGTGATATAGGTAATGTCGAATGATTAATCATACTTCTTACCATATCCTTGAATATACGGTTTCGTCTCTCAAATACTCCATTCATGTTGGGCGAACCCGACATCGTATACTGAGGGACTATCCCACACTCCTCTAGGAACTTTGCAAATGGTTCATGACGTTGTTCACCTGAACCATCATATCTCCCATAGTATTCACCACCACGGTCCAATCTGACGCACTTAATGTCTTTACCAAGGTTTTTTTCAACTTCGGTCTTAAAGACTTTGAACTTGTCAATGGCCTCTGGTTTTTCGTGAATAAGATATAGATACCCATATCGTGAAAAGTCGTCAATGAAAGATACAAAATATCGTTGGCCGTTCCATGATGTTGTAGGGAACGGACCGCAGATGTCTGTATGTATCAAATCCAAGACCCATTTTACTTTGTATGCATCTAATTGTTTCACTTTGGTCTGTTTTCCTTTTATACATTCAACGCAAATGTTGAAGTCCGAAAAATCCAGTTCACTTAATAAACCTTCCGAAACAAGCTTTTTAATTCTATTTCTAGAAATGTGACCTAATCGCTTGTGCCAAAGTTTTGCTGATTTTTTCAGTTTACAATTTAGTTTTCCAGGTACATCTACATTCATTATCTCTTTGTGATCCTTTATAGTATCCAATAAATATAAGTTATCATTTGCTATTAACTTTCCAGAACCAACAACATTACCATGTAAATAAAGACATAAACTTTCATTTCCAAACAGACAAGAATAACTTAATTTGTCCAACAACAGAAAGGAAATTAGGTTCCTTAAAAAAGAAGGTACATACAATACGTCTTTTAAATACAAAAAATGTCCACTGGTAAGCAACAAACGAAAATCACAAATAGAATGAACTAAACATGAACTGCCATCAACTGTATTGATGGATGTTTCACCATCACTCAGGCTTTGGTTTCTTATCATACAACAAAGAAATACAAACATGAGTTGTTGCTGCTGTATCAACCCACCAAGTATTTCTCGGCACTGAAACTAAATTGATCTGAGAACAGACCATAGAAGTGAAAAATACTTTTGGCTTTCATTATAGCCCTCAAATTTTCACATTCTTTCTTAAAGTGCCCCGATTTCTTGTAATGGAAGCAACGCCCTTTACCAGACGTACCCTTATGCTTCTTTTGTCCCGAACCGGACGCATGTGTATCTGAACCTTCATACTTTCTCTTGATTCCCTTATGCACCTGAGCTTTCACCATTTGCACTTCTGGATATTCTTGCTTCATCTTTTTCTTCTCTTGCACTGCCTGAGAGATGAGCTCATTAAGAGTCCATTTCTCGCGCTGACAGTTATAAGAAGTTTCGAAGTTCTTATACTGAAGAGGGAAAGAGTGAAAAGCAAAGCTTACAATAACATCTTCCGGAAGGTCAATCTTAAGTGCTTTCAATTTGGAAGCGATGTTTGACATTTCCAACATGTGCTCACGAGCAGTCCATTTGCCACGATATTTCATAGAGGCTAACTTAATAAGCAACGTCTTAATCTCTACTTTGTCGTTCTTGGCTAAACATTTCTCTACCTCTTCGAGAAACATTTTCGCATTAGTGATCTCAGGTGGAACTGCACCACGGAATGCTAGTGGAATTGCTTGCTTCATGATCCCTAGACTTATCATGTTCGACTTTTCCCACGCCTCTGACTCTTTCTTCTCTATGGGAGAACTGTCATCAGTCAGAGGTTTAGGTTCATCGACCTTTAATGCTAAGTCGTAATCATGGCACATCAAGTGCAGCAACATATTTTCTTTCCACAGCTCAAAGTTGCTCTCATTAAGTATGTGTGCCTTTTTGCCTTCCGGGTTATAAAGATACGAATTTGCTAACATAACAAACAACAAACAATAAATAGCCAAAAAACATCACTTAAGATATAATCTCCATAGTATTTAACAAATAAACATAGCATAATAAAAACATGCTCTTACAATATCAATAAGATACCTTTGGGCAAGCATATTAATTTGTATATGTATGAGTTTGAGCATAATTAATGTTGATCGTACTAATTGACTTAAGTAAGAAAATCTTCATTTGGGATGATTTTCCTAGTTCAATTTTCTTAATGACCAATTCACAAATAATTATCTCGTGTCCAAAATAAACTATGTCAAACTTTAATCTTCCTTTGGGCCGATTAAAGTTTACATACTTGTCAATCAAAGACTTGCCAAAACTCTAAAATAATCAATTCACCAATAGGGATCACTTTGGCAATATATTGGATCATTAATTATTTATCCAAGTTTAAACAACTTAAAACATGCTTATTATTTTGAAAAATACTATACGACTACCTGTTCACTTAATGTCCAAACTATATCGTAGTCTATATCTAAATTTAATAAAAATAAAATTAGACCTTAAACTTATTATGTTATAATATATATCTGTAACTATATACGATAATATAATTTTTAATATATATATATTAATATAATTCTTATTTATACATGTCCAACTCAAACGGCGTGTAGTCGCCTACCTTAATACAAAAAAATGCGTAACTTCCGCATTATATGTTTATATATGTCGTTAACTCATTGCACGTCCTTAACGCACGACTAATGCACGGGCAATTAATGCGCGTACAACACACCTACTTTTTAGGCTAACAGTTACAGCACACCTACTTTTTTTTAGGCTAACAGTTACAGCACACCTACTTTTTTTTGTTTAGGCTAACCGTTACCGCAAACCTATTTTTAGGCTAACAGTTCACGGTTAGCCTAAAAAGTAGGTGTGCTGTAACTGTTAGCCTAAAGTAATGGTTAGCCTAAACAAAAAAAAAAGTAGGTGTGTTGTAACTGTTAGTGTAAAGTAACTGTTAGCCTAAAAAGTAGGTGTGTTGTACGCGCATTAACTGCGCGTGTATTAGTCGTGCGTTAAGGAATTTTCAATCATGTTTGTTGTTTTTTATTGAAAATATTTCAATTATGTTTGTTTTTTTTCAATCATGTTTGTTGGTTATGTTAATTTTCAATCATGTTTGTTGTTTTTTATTGAAAATATTTTGTGGTGTTTAACTCAAAGTCCTAATGATATAAAAAAAAATAAACTAGAAACCTTTATCATACTGATAATGAGTTTGTTTGTAGTTTGCCTTTATTATTATCTTTTTATTTGTCTATTGAGTTTTTTATTTCTGATCATCTCTTTGAACTTAACTTCAAGTTAAACAATAAAAATTTGTTCATTATGTTGTTTTCATAGTTGAGAGATCTAAATAAGTTGGTAGAAGGTGGTTACAAAAAATTGTTGAAATACTATCAAAATTTGTCGTTGATCAGTAATATTAATTCTTCTAATACTGTTAATTAACAGTATTAATTCTTTCAATAATCTTAATTAACAGTATTTAAAGAACTAATATTGCACGTGGTTTTAAATTTCAACCAGTGCTCCCTTCTAACGGTTGTCAGTATTGATGCTTTCGCTAACTCCTTGGGATCAGTTTTAAGGGAACTTTTTTATTGCACGGGGTTATAATATGAAGGAGTTGTCATTCACCAATTGTTTGAAGTAGAAGGACTCTTATGTGAAAGATATTGTTGAAACTTGTCCTCAGTTATGTACTCTTAACCTTGTTAACTTTTCGAAGTTGACAGATTCTGCTTTGGTTTATCTTGCGAATGGTTGTCGGTCACTGCAGACATTAAAACTAAGCCGCAATGGTTTCCGTTATGAAGCTATTGCGGGATTTTTAGAAATCTCTTGGGAGTTTAACATCAAGAAGGTTGGCAGACACACAACTTTTTCACTAGTTAAACGTTTAAGAAATTTGCATACTTTATATATGGGTGTCGTAACCTGTTAGATGAGATTGTAGGTTTGATTGTAGATAATTGTTTTATCTTTGAGAGTTCTTAAACTTTTTGGCTACACTAAATCACAAACTCGTTGATTTTTTTAATACTGTTAATTAACAGTATAAATATTGTTAACGGTATTATTATTTTTTAATAAGAAGTTGCTCGTACGGATAAATATCTTATACTAGCTAAGCATCTCACGTCCCTTTGCATCGTAGAGTTGAAGATGATTCAAAAAATGTGCACATCTTGTTGTTGGTCATAATAGTTTTGGAGAATTTTATGTATGTTGTGATTCATGTTTTTTTCTCACAACTATTACATAGGCCAAGCATCTTTAAGCAGTGTGGTATCTGCCAAGAACTGCCCAACTCTTTGACAAAGTAACTGATTTACTAAAAACTTCAATTTATTATGGCATATATTGAAACGTGATTTTATATCAAAGTTCATTTCTCGAAGCACCTCAACTCATCAATGATTTCTTATCAGTTTGTTTAGATGACACCTTCCGATATATTATGCAATGGAAGAGCATATTCACAGAAACACGACACCAACAAAAATGTGGTTCTTAGAATAAAGCAAAAAAAATATTTGATTGAAATAACATGGGGGGCATTGCTATATGGGTTATAGCTTCCACAGTCTCCGACTATGATGCTCACTCTAACTCTGTACCAAAAGAAAATCCAACCAGATGCTGGAGGCTGGCTCTATTCGTGAACAATATGGTGATCATGGGAAACACATTTGATTCAAGAAGTGTTGTTGCATGTTCATCATTTGGTCATTGGATAATTGGCACATGTGAAGGACTTGTGTGTATGTGGGAGTTGTCTAGTGGAGTTAGATTAAGAGCATTACATGATTTTAAAGGCAGTGGCATATCATGCATTGTAACTGATAATTCATAATCATATATAGTAGGTATAGCCAGCAATAATGGTCAGCTTTTGATATATCTTCATTCTCAATAGGCTAGAGCTAATCTCGAAGCGACCAAGCAAGTAAAATAGACCATTAACCTAGGTAAAGATTGTTTGTAATTAACCTGAACCACTGCCAGTCTCAACAAGGCTTGGCATTGCATGTTGACTGTATCATGTGCTTTTGTTACACATGAAAAAAATAAATATGTATATAATAAGATTAAAGTCCAAGTTAGACTCTCATGCCTGTTTTTTATTTTTTGCAGCTATTCTTTATTCGCAATGTATTACTGTTTTTGTTTTGTGGATGATTCTTAAACCTGTACTAATCATGCAAAATTAATAAGAATTTTATTTTATTAATTAAAAAATCATCATTTTTAACAATGGTAATTTAAGATTTTCACAGTTTTAATTTTTTTTCTAAAACATATCATATTGACCACTAGTTTGATTTGTCTCGTAAATATAAATAAAACGGTGATTTCTCTTTTATTTTTGGAATTATAATTCAAAAGATACAGACTTTTGAAAAAAAAAACTTTTTTTTTATTAGAAAATACTTTACTTACAAATGGGAAGGGTATTAGGGTATTTTGTTAAATACTTAGTACCAAATATGGATAATCATCTTATTTGGTACCAAATATTGATTTTGGACTAATATTTGGACTTATATAGAAGTCTCTCCTTTTTCATTTGAGAGTTATAATGTCAAATTTCTTGATTTTTATTTAAAACATTATTTATATATTATAATTCATGATTTGTCATTTTTCTAATTCAAATTCAAGATTCGCTAGTAACATTATGATTATCAAATTTAAATCAAATTCAAGATTCGTTATGTTTTAACGTAGCTTTATAAAATCTTGTTGTTCTTATTGTAAAGTTTGAGAGAAACTCGGCAAAACAAATATTAGAGTTAGACAAATCTTGACAGGGTGAGATATTACTGGAATGGAATTATAACAAATCTAAAAAGGTAATTCGGATACCTTCTAGATCATAATTTCAATTAGCAACAGATGTGAGTGGATTATGACTCTGTTGGGTGCTAAATACTCTTTGGTGTCTTTGGGCTTTGGAGTATTTAAAGCTGACCCGAATCTAAGATCCGACCCGGACAACCCATGAGTCGCAAACCAAGATTATAAATACCTCAACCAACCTCAATTAATAGGTTGGACTTTTACTAGAGATATTAAATACTAGCACACATCTATTTTATCTCTCTACCTTATACATATACAGTTAATACTCAACTAATAAACTACCCAAAATACTCTCTGATTATAATCATCCACACAAAATGGCGACCACGGTGGGAGGCAACGATGCCTGAATAGAAAATTCAAAACCAGTAGAAAAGAATAGTTCGGATATCGTTAAGATATGGATCTCAACGTGTAGGATGCTCCACTTCCAAGAGTGGAGGACGTAGGCCATGACAATATTCCTCGTCACAATCCAGATGAAAGAATGTTCATACAAAATGAATGGGATGAGTTGGGGGTTGAAATTGAAGCTTTAAGGGCTCAAAAGCAAGCTGAGAAATGAGTAAAAGAAAAATGTGATGCATCCAGACTACATCTTACGAGTAAGCTTGGTGACAATGAGCTATCCATGAAGACTCATGTCAACTCTAAAAAAACATCGGTCTAAACGAACTGAGAGTACAACTTCAAAGTATTCTGATAGTTCATCAAGTGAGTCAAACCTGGAAGATTCACTATCATTCAGTAGTGACGAGGGCCGCCTAAAGAAGAAAATAATGCTAACCAATAAACATTTAAGAAAAAAAGAAGGGTTATAGTTAAAAATAACAAGTATCATGGTAAAGTAAAGGGTTCGGTTGATCAACATATTGATCATCTGTTGCTTGATCTGTTTAATATTCAATTTGAACCATGTATCTTTGCTACTCTCAATGAAGATACTGTATTTAGTCATAATCACAACTGGAGGCCATCTCATTTATTCTAAAAATACTATCCGGACACCTTCTTAAGCAATTTGATAGCTCTAAAATGGAAAAGTATGATGAAAGTAAAGATCTGGACAACAATCCTGATGAACTTTGATGATGATGACAAGCTATTGTGACAGATTTTTTCACAAACTTTTAAGGAAAGTGCCCTTAAATGGTACAATAGTATTCCCCACAGCTCAATAAGATTTTTTGATATGTTTTGGGTTGCATTCCGAAGGCAAATTGTTAGGAACAAGAAGTTCAAAGGAAATTGTGATATAATTATTCATTGTTCTCGGGAGACAAATAAATCTTTGAAGCAATGTAGGTTTGTCAATACAAAAAATAGGCTTGTTGATTGTTTTGAACATGTGACAATCGCCTTTTTAAGACAAGGTTTGAATCCGGGAAATTTAGCTGACTCGATAACCCAAAGGAAGTTATGACTTCTGGTGGGTTGTTAAATCAAGTTGGGAAGCAGATAACAATAGAAGAAACCAACAAATCTAGAGTCCCTCGTGAGAACAGATTTGTTATTACAACGTCTACTTCACAAACAACAAATCAGTCTCATCCTATCTTCAATTACAAGCCAAAGGAATCCAGACAAAGGTCACATTTGTCCCGAAAAAATCAGTACAATCAAAACCAACAGGTTAGAATTAAGTGAGACCCTTGGGTCTAGCCTAAATGATTTTCTGAGATGGGATAAACTATAGCGACTATATTTGATAAAACTAAGAATGATGTTCATTTTCGAAGGCTAGCTCCACTGTAATTCCTTCTAGAGCCTCGAAGTACTCACTTTTGTAAATATCACAACGATGTGGGTTATAATACGCATGATTGTATATTATTAAATCAAGAAGTACATAATCTTATTAAGAGGGGGAAGTTAGGTGCCTTCGTTAAAATACAAGGGGGCAGCAGACCGAACAACATATAATCCAATATTAATGCACCCTGGACAACTTCCTCAACTCTCTCAGGGACATCCAGACATAAATATACTATGGAGTGTGAAAAGATTTGATATGGACACTGAATATCTTGATCTTGATCCAGATCGAAACCAGGTAGTTTTAATAATGGATGATTCTGCCAGGTTTTCCAATTTGATAAAAAAAATTGTGTCGTTAACAATATTTGAGGAAGATACCGTAACGATACCCTCAAATTATTCAAAAAAGGCATGTTGGCAGTTTGACTACTCAGTTAGAAGGAAAAATGTTCATACACCTTTACCAAGCTCCTGCCCATTTCATAGTCTTTGATGAAGACGACTTAAGAGATATAATGGGTCCACATGAAGATATTGTGGTAATGGGATCATTGATTAGGGGAAATGACATACGATAAATCTTAATTAACACTGGTAGTTCGGCAAATATATTATTTCTAACCACTTATAGACAGATAAAAAACTCTTCGAATATCTAACAATCAGACAAAACTATTATAGGGTTTACTGGGAGTTCAGACAATGTCATTGGTGAATTCGAAGAGGAAGTACTATTGGGAAAATAACCATTTAAAAATAAGGTAAAAGTGTTATTTGTTATGGTTGACTGCCTAACATCTTACAACACTATATTTAGAAGATCTTGGCTCTCTAAAATGAATTTTGTAGCCTCAATTGTCCATCAATGTTTAAAGTATGGCGTGGAAGGGAAATTGTTAAGATTAGCAAAGAATAGCAACTACTGGAGCCTTCCACTTATCAGAATGAAAGAGATGATCTAAGGAAAGCTCCTAATGTTGTGATACTTATTGAAGAAGTTGAAATCCATTGGTTGGCAGAAGGAAAAAGTGTTAGGATTGTGACTAAATTACCATTAAATTTGAAACAAAAGTTATTGTCCTTCTTATCAAACAATTTACATGTATTTACATGGTGCAATGATGATGTAATTGGAGTACCAATCGAGGTGACCTGCCACAAGTTGTCAGTCCGATTTAATATTGGGCCAGTAGTATGGAGAAGGAGGATTTTTCCCAAAGAAAACCCCGATGTGATAGTGCAAAAAGTAGATCGGTTGACCAAGAAGGGTCATATAAAAGAATCTCAATACAATTATGGACAGTTAATCCTGTTTTAGTCTAGAAAAATAATGGGAAATGGCGCATGTGTATCGGCTTTACTGATCTTAATAGAGCATGTCCTAAAGATCATTTTCTAGTGCCTCGTATATATCAATTGGTGGATTCCATAACATGTAACAAGTTGTTGTCCTTCATGGATGCCTTTTCAGGGTATAATCAGATACGAGTGGATCCGAATGATCTAGATCATACCACATTTATAACTGATAAAGGGCTCTATTGCTATAAGGTGATGCCATTAGGGTTGCAGAATGTTAGAGCTACCTATCAGCAGTTGGTAAAAAAAATATGTGTTAACCAAATTGGCATTAATATGGATGTATATATAAATGACATTATGGTAAAAAGCCTTGAAGAAGAATATCACATATCGGATCTTCAAGAAACCTTTTCTAACTTGAATGTTATCAAATTGAAGCCAAACCCTGAAAAATGTATTTTTGGAGTTCAATCTTGCAAGTTCTATGGTATGTCATAAGTGAAAGAGGGATTCAGGCTAATCTGGATTAGCTCAATGCTTTGTTAGCTATGAAACCCCATAGAAATACTAAAGAAGTCTAGAGACTAATCAGACGATTGGCTGTCTTAAATCGATTTATTTCAAGGTCATAAGACAAGTGTGTTCAGTTTTTTAAAGTTTTCAGAAATGCTAAGAATTTTAATTGGTCCCCACAGTGTGATCAAGCCTTTCTGTAAATAAAAAATTACTTGTCATCGCCCAATACCTTGTTCAAACCCATTTAAGACGAGAAACTTTATATGTATTTGGCCGTATGGAAGTATGCAGTGAGTGTTGTACCAGTAAGGGAAGTGGATAATTATCCCCGTCTGGTATACTACATAAACAAGAGTTTGTTGGAAACAGAAAAATGTATTTGAAGTTAGAAAAGTTAGCTTTGGCATTGGTAATAGCAGCTAAAAAAATAACACCGTATTTTCAAGCACATTCTATCACAGGCCGAACATCTTTTCCTTTAAAGAATGTTCTATAAAAAGTCAACATATCACGAAGAATGACTAAGTTCTCAGTTGAACTTGGAGACTATGATATTGATTTTTCACCTCGAACTACAATTAAGGCTCAAGCTATAGCTGATTTCCTAGTGGAATTTCATATTAAAAGTCGTTATGAAGAAGCTCAAGAAAACAAGTGTAAAAACGAGTGGGTAATCCGAACATATGGTGGATCTAGTACGATGGGATGTGGAGCTAGAATTTGTCTAACCTCCCCTTATGGTGATACTATGTACCAAGCAATATGTTTTGGTTTCAGAGAATCCAATAACAAATCAGAATACGAAACAACAATAACTGGTTTAAGATTAGCTCAGATATGTGGAGCAAAGAGAGTTCGGTTAGTAAGTGATTCCCAATTACTTATCCACCATGCTCAAGGATAATCTGAGACTAAAAAGATCAGTTGGTGAAGTATCTACAAATCCTGAAAGAAGTAGCCATGGGTTTTAAAAGTGTTCGGTATGAGCATGTCCCTAGATCGGAGAATACTATGGCAGATATGTAGCTACTATAGCTTACTCTGAAGCATATATATGGATCCTTATGCAATAATGTCCATCTATAAGTTCGGTTCAGAGGGACGAAACTGAAGAAAATATGAACATATATGGTGTGCAATCTAAATATTTGAGGTGTGAAATACAACAATTCATTACTAATGGAGTTATACCTACAGATAAGATTTTGGCTAGAAAAGTGAAATACAAAGCTCGTGGTTTCATGGTGTTGAGAGAAATTCTTTACAAAAAATATTTTACTAGACTTCTCTTACATTGCCTAGGATTTGATGAGTCCCAAAATGTTATATCTGAATTGCACGATAGAGAAGGGTCACCACATTGTGGTTATAAATCTTTAACCATAAGAGTTTTGTTAGCTGAATACTACTAGCCCACTATAATGGTCGATGCTAAAGATATGGTTAGAACATGTGATCCTTGCCAAAAATATGGGAATGAGATCCACGTGCCAGTAGATCCCATAGAATCAATATCTGAACCCATACTTTTTTATAGATGAGGTTTGGATTAAATTGCACCTTTCCAATGGCCTCCGGATGATATCGAACGATAATCGTGGCAATAGACTATTTCACTAAATGGTCGAGGTTGCTCCACTAGTTGGAACCACTTCCAAGGCAGTTATAAAATTTATCATATCCAACATATGTTGCCGATTTGGAATTCCCCAATATATTACTACAGAATGGGTCGCAGTTTGACAATGAAGACATAAAGACATTTTGCACATCCATAGGAATTCAACATTGTTTTTCTTTCCCTTTCCATCCTTGGGAAAATGGGCAGGTTGAGGTTGCTAATCGCACAATCTTAACAGGGTTGAAAATGACCTTGAAGGAGCTGCAGGAAAATGGTCAAGCTATTTACAAGAAGTATTGTGAGCCTACCGAACTATTTCTCACACAACTACTCAAGAGTCTAATTTTCTTCTTGTTAATGGTATATATGCAATCACACCTATGGAAGCTACTTTGTCTTCATTCTGGATACAAAACTATTCTGAACAAGCTAATGGTATGGTAGTAAGAAATCAGTTGGATCTGATTGAAGAAATACAAGTAAAAGCACAGTTGAGAACAACACACTATTAGGGTTTAATGAGAAGTAGGTTTGCAGCTAAATTAAAAGATTATTTCCAGATAGGGGATAAAGTGTTAAGAAAAGTCTTCTTACATACCAAGGAGAAACAATTTGGGAAACTGGATCCGAATTAGGAAGGCCCATATTTGGAATGTGATAAAATCAAACAAGGAACATACAGACTTCAAGACAGAGAGAGCAATATGTTGAAACACCCATGGAACATTGAGCATCTCAGGTTGTATTTAGAGTAAAATCGTATTGTAAATATTTACTTTGTTATACTTCAATGTAAATATTATGGGGCATACTATTTCCTACCCTGGTGGCGCGAGGAGGTTTTAATGAGGTGTCCGGTTTTAAATAAATACTATCTTATGTATTCTTACAGAATTATAGTGGATACGAAGAGATCTGATGAATTAAACACCATATTAAACACCTTCATCCTTCGAATGCAATATCTTTGAAGTGAAACACCTACGGCCTTCGAATAAAATATATTTGAAGTGTTTGATGAATTAAACACCTATTTAACACCTTCGGGATTCAAATGAAATATCCTTGAAATAATTGGATGAGTTGAACATTCAGTAAACACATTGGAAAAATTAGCTACTCATTAAAACACGAGAGAAAGGAACGCATATGAAGGAAAATACAACTTAAAACAAAACTGTTCGAATCATCAAAAGATGTCTGATTCACCATTATAAAAAATGTTTTGGCCATCCAAGGACTTTAACAAAATGCCTTGTCCATCCAAGGACTTTAGTTCCAAACAAAAAATCAAAAGTATAACAACCTTAGGGCTCGTTCCCTTCGTTTTTTTCATTACATTTACCTTTCTCTTGCTCTTTTTCTTTATCTTCATTCTCTTTGGGACTCTTAGTATAAATGCTTGAACTTTGTTTAGATTTTGAACTCTCATCAGATCCCTCATCGGAATTAAACCCACTTGGTGAAGACACACCATGTTTATCACCATGTGGCAGGGTATGAAAGGGTATTTCATCATATGGAACAAACTTCTACATGGGTCTAAGATTATTTTTTTGAAAGGTTTCGTGAAATAATAGAGTCGTGTCTGCTTTAATACCCTTGTTCCTCTTTTCCATAGAATCACTATCAGCATACTTCTCTACTGCTACAATTATCTATTGAGTTTGATTCTACTTAATAGAAGTAATCTCATCCCATTTCTCTTTAAGAAGCTTATTCAACTTCTCTTTCTACTCGGATAGTTTGGTCATGGTGTTTGCATCGGTAGCATGCTGATCCTTCAAAGAATTGATCTCTTTAGAGGTATTTGTCTATAGCTCATAGTATTTAGTTTGAAGGTTTTACTGGGCAGTCTTGCGTTGTTCCAATACGGTGATCAATTCCTTGTTCTTTTTATCTAAAACCTCCACTTTTTGTTGTTTTGAAGAAATTGAGTTCTTCAAGTCTTGATTAGTTGTTCCAATAGAAGTTATGTATTTAGACTGAGCCCTAAATTATCTTCCATATTAACTATTGGCCTAATATAGCCTAAGTCTGCATGACCTAAAGTATCTTGCTCACTAGACACGTCAAAGATTCATCATCATAGATCACTGCATTGGTTATGGTGGATAACAAGGGAAAGATCTGATCAAAGTCCTCTTTGTCAAACTTGCTGAAATACATATTACCAAGGTCATCCAAGTTAACATGAGCTTCAAGAGTGGGATGTTCAGCTGTAGGAAGCCCCAGGTTATGGAGGTCAGCTTGAAATTCTTCATGTAAAGAAACCTCAGTTGGATGAATTGAAGGAGCATCTGTAGGTTGGAGTACTATTTCTGATCTTGTGTTGCCCTTCTTTCTCTTCCCAACCCTTAGGCCACTATCTTCTTTGCGCCTCTTGTGACCTTGTTTATGGATTGTAGGTGGATGTTTTGACCCTTCAGGTTCACCTACTGTTAATGCAACTACCTCTAACAAAGCAGCATCGATCCCTTCGGGATTCACCGAACCATCCTCATCGGGAATCTGATGCAATGGGTTAACATCTTCTTTTTTCTTCTGCTTCTTCTTTATCTTTTCCAGATGACTAGGGGATTTGTTCCGAACTGGTAGGTATAATTTACCATATTTTTCCTCATTCATTTTAAGAATGACCTCCGACGAATGGGGGACAGTAAGTTGTTCCCATGTAAGTTCCTTAATCCCACTTGTGTTCTACAAGTGAGCCCTCAATATGTTTGCAGCAGTAAAACAGTTGTGGAAGACAATACCTCACTTCTCTAAGGCCTATTGGTTTAGTTTGGTGAATGTAGTCCTTCCAATCTTTAAATGCTCTGAAAACATTTTCGAGAAAACTGCAACATTGACACAGTAATCAGTTCGGTATAACAAAATAAGATTTAAATAACAAGTAAAAATCCAAACTGAAATTACATGAGCTCTTCCAATATATGTTCAGGTGACTTGGATTTTCTAAAGTGGTTATCTTTTTTCCATTCTCCTAAGCCCCACTTATGTAGAGAGACTGAGTCCTCCATGGCTTCTCAGCTTCCAGCAGATCGTTAACCACTTTATTGTTATTCCCCATATTGTAATGGTAAAAGGAGATGTGGCGGTTTCTACACAAACTAGCCACAACATCAAACTGCTCCATGGGCATTGGAGTTTTAGACAATCTTGAAGCGATAATGCTGGCCAACAGCGTGTACCAGACATTAGGACTCAGTTGTCTTGGGCAAAACCTTATCAAATGAAAGTACCTTACAATCTACGGATCTAAAGGGAAGCAAAGACCCCCGCTTAACACCTCAGTATATATTACTCTCTCTCCGACTTTACAGTCCATCGGAGTTTCTGGGTGGATGGGAATCCTCACCTTAATTGACTCAAGAAAACCCCATCTTTTCCTAATCATATCAAGTTCGGTAGTATGTGTATATACATAAGAGATTATATGAAGGTCCAGTAAGTATTTCACACTAACCTTGGCAAAGTTGGGCCATACTCTCCTCTCTAAGCACTCCGAAAGTGCTTCGGTATTAGGCATCCCTACCTTTCCTCTAGTTGTCTGAACTGCTGTGGTATCTGAAATATTTACGAACGTCTCCAGTGGGGTATCTTCCCCACAATCTTCCATATTTTCCTCCATTATGTTTGGCCTCTGATCGGCCGGTTTAACACCTTTAGCTTCATGCGGAGGGAGTGAAGGAATTAGATCCGAAAAGGATTGAGCAGAAGTTTTTTTTACCCCTAAATTGTCCTTTCTTGAAGATGGAGGGGTAATTCTAGACTTAGAGAGTTGAGTAATCCTTCAAGAATAGTTTTTCAGCATCTGATCCCATAACGATGAATGGTGAAGGTATCTTGATGCTTAAAACGGTTTTTTCTTTTTAAAAATATTTTATGGGTATCTGAACGGAGGATTTGTAATCTAATGTAGATAGAGTTGGGATGAAAGGAATCCTTTTTTTATTACCGATGCTTTTGATGAAGACTAAATTTTTTCTCGCTTTAGGGTTGTCTGGCTAATCACTCTATCAGAAGAAACAGGGAGTCCAACAGTGATTCTTGTCTTTTTCTTCTCTTTTTCCAATTCAGACAGATTCAACCAGCCTCCTTTAATTAGAGTGGTTTCAGTTGTGAACATAGAATTTCTCAGACCTATAATAAATTGAATATTTACGCTTTATCTCTCTAGAAGCTTGGATGTAAAAAAAATTCTCACTTTATAAATAAAATTAGTAAAATTGTCAAGAATATATAGGTGAGAAAACACTAGTGTAACTACTTTTTCAGAATATAGGTGTGCGTACCTAGAAAAAAAACATATGAGAGGTCGAACCATGAACTGACATGTGTAACAAAAACTATTCATTGAAAAAACTGACCTTTGGACTTCTTCTTGCCTACAGGAAAGCCCCTCAGATCCGATCCAAATCTTTTTTTAACTACTCAAGCTATTTCAAGATAATCCGATCAAGTATTTTCTTATTAAAAGTTAGCTCTTCCAAACATTTTTGAAAGACCTAAAGGGGCTACTGATAGTGTCAGATATTACTGGAAGGGCATTATGGCAAAATCCGAAGGGCTAATTCGGATACCTTCTACATCGGAATTTCAATGAACAATAGATGTGAGTGGATTATGACTCAGCTGGGTGCTAAACACTCTTTGGTTTCTTTGGGTTTTGTAGTCTTTAAAGCTGACCCAAATCCAAGATCCGACCCGGACGACCCATGGATCACAAACCAAGAGTATAGATACCCCAACCAACCACATTTAATGGGTTGGACTTTTTCTAGAGATATTAAATACTAACACACGTCTCTTTTATCTCTTTACCTTCTACATATAAAGCTAATACTCAACTAATAAACTACCCAAAATACCCTATGATTATAAATCATCCACACTAAAGCTAAGAATTTAGTTGCGCACCTTCATAATACCATTTTGGACATAATAGATAACGTTACGTTTCTTATTAAAATATTTGCTGAGCAGCGACAGAGTGCTTCTGATAAACAAAATACATAGCAATTAAGAATAAAAAATGGGCACTCTCTAGTAAAAAATAGCTCGCGAAAAATAATACTTTGTATCCCAAACTGGATAAGACTAAGATAACAATTGTCATGTTGAAAATGGAATCGAGGCATAACGTAACTGTGAGAGAAAATAATGTGGCGATCAATATACTTTTGAAAGTCTTCGGAGTGTTAAAAGAATTTCTCCAAAAGGTTGAAGAGTATAAGAAAAATGTTGACACATATTTGGTTGCCTTTAAAGTCCAAGCTAAAAAGACAAAACAATTATATTTTTTGCTTATGCTGATAAATGAACGACAACCCTAAATTAGCACGACGCTGAATTCATCTATAATGGTCATTAATATTTCAGAAGTTAAACGTGGGCTCTTGTTGAGATGTGGTTCTGAGACAGAAATATCCCAAATATATTTCATTTGAAGGCAACGAAAAGGCATCTGAAGATGTATTTGGGTCATCCAAATATTCAGATGATGATGGTGATAACAATGATTCTGCAAGTGGGGGCTCGTAAGGAAACCAGTTCGAAGAATATTTGGGGGACATTGAATAACTTCGTTTTTGTGTTTCCAATGTTATAACTCTCTTTTTGCATGTCTATTTTTGAATTTCAAGTCCATGTACGACTACAAAATTTTATATTCTTATTTCATATTTTATGTATTTTGATATGCTTCTTCATCTTCTTTTTTATCTTTATATAAATTTTGCATATAGTCATGTATTTGGATTCTACCCAGCCAAGGGTGATCAATCCTCAACTGGTTATCGAAGCTCTTTATAAATTCAACATGTACTAAGTTCCCAATATTGACCACCTAATGTTAGAACATTTAAGCATGACCAACTAGTGTTAAAACTTTTTAAATATGACCAATTATTGTCGCACCCTTTTTAAACATGACCAACTAGTGTTGGGACCTTTTAAAATATGATTTATGGTCAGAAGTTCAAAGACCTTTTGAGAATGAAATTAAAAAAGATAAAAAGCAAACGACTTATATTGATGGCTATATAGGCACATTTCTAAAACCTTACTGCGCCACCAGGGTGGAAAGAGCATGACACCAATCATTACATGGAGAATTGAAAATCCTATATGTTTTTTATGCATCAATTCCAAATTTAATTTTAAATTCATAATGTTCTAAGGGTACTAAAGTGATCCTAAATTCTTGGTCTATCAGCCGATAAGTTCCTGACTTTACTATTTTAATCCCCGAATAAGATCTTTCCCATTTTGGCCCTAGCTTTCCAGACCTCTTATCTTTAGTGTGTAAGAACACCTTCCTTAAAACCTTATCCCATACTTAGAATTCCATTTTGATGAAATTGAGATGCATATTTACTTCTCATCAAAGTCTGAAATTGTAGGGCTCTTAGATGTAATTTTTTTATTTTCTCTTCGATCAAGTCAAGTTCGGCCCTTTCACCTTTATTATTACCAACTTCAGAATAATTTGTCACTCTAATGGATGAGAGTGTAGCTTTGGCATGGGTCACCTAATTCATTCCACAAACCAAATAAAAATATGACTTTTGGGTCACTACCTAGTTCGGCCCTTCCAGATTTTTTATTAAACCATTGAGGATAGTTATTTTCATAATTTCCACTTGTCCATTGTCTTGAGGGTGAAAATATGTTAAAAAGAAATGATAGATGCATGTGGAATAACATAAATCTTTCAGGTCCTTGTTATCGAATTTAGAGTCATTATGCATAATGATTATTTTTTTGTACTTCGAACCTACAACATATGTTAAATATGGTAAACTCGATAACATCCTTTGCTTTAGATATAGCCAAAGGTTCCATCTCCACCTACTTATAAAAGCAATCAATGTCCACTATGATATATTGACGTCCCTGTGAAGCCATATGTAGCCTACCTAAATCCAATCCCAATCTATCAAATAGTAATGCTCCATAAATTTATTCAAATGGTACTGTTGGCACATGTATGGTGTTGAAAAATTACGGGAAAATATCACATTTTTTAACTAACTCCTCAGAATCAACCATGATGGAATGTCAATAATATCCAGACGATAAAACGTTTATTGTCAATGTCTTAAACTCATGTAGTTATAATAGTATCATATGTGATTCATACATTCTGAGGTACCACAAACGAGGTCGAGTTTAATATTTTTTTTGTAGAGAAAATCCAAAAAATAGAAAAGCCATGTGTTTTATATCTCAACTTTTTAGCCAACGCTTTATCATCCAACAAATTTCCTTTAAACACAATTTATTTAAACTCGTGCCTCCAATATTTCTATATACTTATTAGAATCTGCAAAACTTTTTCTTTGTCTAGTTCATAATCAGTTGTTATCGAATGATGTTCATGTTCGAGTATTAAGGGACACCCTTCAAAGTATGTTATAGTTCAAAATAATCACCAATGGAATTTTCAGCCATATGAATGTGTTCATACTGAATACTCTAAAACAAAATTTTCGATTGTTTTAAACCTTTTAGATATTTTACTAAATATTATTTGTTTATCTTAGAGTTCCCTAATGCATGGTTGATTATGAGCTATGAATCACTTATCAATAAAAAAAATTAGCATGACAAATTTGTGCAAGTCACAATTCTTCCAAGGTTGCCTCGTACTCTTCTTCGTTATTATATGTATTTAAACCAAAACGTAGCGCTTGATATATTGCTTCTTTAGTCGCAGCTACCACTTGAAATCATGCTCCATAACTTAAGATGTTTGAACTCTTGTTAGTTCGAATAACCCACTCGTCTTTAAGGATATCAATATATGGTTCTGATTTGATTGTTCAGGGTAAAATTTAACTAAAAAATGTAACAAGTCTTGCGCTTTGATTGTTGTTTGAGGTTTGAAATTGATATCAAAATCTCCCAGTTCCACTTACCATTTAGTCATCCAATCCAAGACTCCATGCTTTTGCATTACATTTTTCAGTAGAAAGGAGTAAAACCATAATCGAATGTGTATGGTCTCACTTTTCTAGCTGCAATTACTAAGACCAATACTAGCTTCTATATTTTCAAGTATTTCTTTCAGTATCCAACAAACTTTTACTTACATAATGATAACATGGAGGGAGATTAGAAGAAAGAAACAACGATAAACCCCTAACCTTAGGTTAGAGATATAAGGAGACTCAGATAAATAATTCCCAAAATTCAATTAATCAAAGTTTGACGGTAAAATAGGGTATAAGATGCTTTATATATTAAACATCCAAAACCCTAATAAAATATTTTAAAAAATATAATAAATATATTAAAAATCAAAATCAAATAAAATCTAAATGCAATCAGATTTTATCACTAATTAAAATATTAATTTTTAAATAAAATAAAATGAAATATAAAAAACAATAAAATAGTAGAATTTGAAGTCTAGATTTCGTGATAAAAATTCACGTTTTTTTACAGTTGTTGGGCTCGTCGAGACGTTCAATTTGAGTACCAATTTTGTTTAGTTCTGATACATGAGTGAAACCAGTTTGCCATAATTTTCGCTACATCACATAATAACCAGATGAAAATAACTTTCAACTTCTCCGACCAATATTGTAGTTACTTCATAGTCCGATATTGGGATCTTGATGAATAATTTTCTCCCACACTTGGCTTAATTAAATTTTTTGGAGAAGATATATGTTATTTTATCCTTATAAAAGTATAATCATGCTCTAATGTCTAAATGAAACGGTTTAATTTTATCAGAAGTTGAAAAAATTGAACACACTTGTCTGATGACATGATATGACTCTATTTAATGCAGCCAACCTTCCAGTTATAATTTATACTTCATTGATGGATCACGAGGAATCCATAGTATTTAAAACATTCAATCATGTCGGGTCGTCTTCGATTCAATTGTTTTGCTACTTATATACGTTAAAAAGTTTCCGGATCGTACCCCAAAAAGTACATTTTTATGGATTGAGCTATAAATTTATTGCTTTTAAGTTACAAAAAAAACTCTTATAGATTGGAAAAAATTATCATCTTCTTTAACATTTTTACCAACATATTATCGATATAAACTTTAACATTTCTTCCAATTTGGCTACAAAAAAATTTGTTCACTAAGATCTGATAAGTTGCACCCCTAAACCAAAGGGTATTATTACTTTATAGTAATGTAAACATTTGTCCGTTATGAATTTAGTGTTGTCATAGTCCCTCGTATCCATTTGTATTTAATTATACGCATAATATTCATCCTTAAAATATAAAGGCATGTTATCCAAAGTAGAATCCAATAGTCGATCAATTCTTAGAACGAGAGATGGGTCTTTCAGAAAAACTCTATTTATAATGGTAAAATCAACATACGTTCTCCATTTGTCATTATTTTTTCACAAGTATTGGATTCATGTCCACAAATAATACTATAATTCTCTAATGGCCTACATTCGAAAACAGGTCTAGTTTAACCACAATCATTTCAGATTTTTCAACATAGAATGTTCTCCTTATCTGAATTATCAAACATGTATTAAATCGTACAAAAAGATTATTACAAGTAATATTTTCATGTACTTCTCTTACATCTTCTTAACATCAAGTGAACATGTGTAAATTCTTTGATAAAAAATTATCAGCTTCCCTTTTACATATGGCGATAGTAAAGTATCAATCTTCAAACTTTTACCATTAGAAAATAAATAAGTTTCAATATTCTCATTAGATGTTATCAAACTGAGGGTCTTCTTGGATCGTCTATGACGTCTGACTCCAAAGTTGACCTTTGTAACTGCTATTTTTGCTTATGAGCTTGAGAAGCAGTATAATATTCCTCTACCATTTTATGGTTGCTTTGGACAACTCCCACTTAATTCCTAATAACATACTTCAAACATGGGTGGATGGTAGAGGTAATAACATGCATTCTTGATAAACAAGACCTACCAAAAATGATATTATACGAAGTTGGACCATCGACCATTATAAACAACATTTTCCCCACTTTCTTAAAAAGCCCTTGGCATAAATACCTCCCCTTCAAACTCTCTAACAATATTGGAAGTGGCCATAGTAATATTACTATTATCCTATCAAAACGAAGGATTGGTAAAAGTATTTTTCATATGTTTATAAGTAGACATAGACAAAAAAATTCCAAACTACATGCATCAAATAAAATCCTCCGGATTTTACTTCTTTCGATATTTGTACTATTTTTTATTGCATCTTCCCGAGGTCCAGCTACCCCCATTAAATCATCATCTTCAAAAACAATAAAGGGATATATATATATATATATGTGATTTGAAGTTCCTTCTCCAAGCGTAAGTGGTAGTTCGTGTCACAATATCTCCGCCAAAATTATTAAACGATTCAAAAACATTGCATAAGGTTTTGGCCTTTTCCTTAGACCTTGAGATCAAGAATAATCATAATAATCCTTCGGTTAGTGTCTAGCTATAAATATTATAAGGATAAATCAAAATCTTCAAAAGGTTATGTTATGACCATCATATTTTCCTGTATCATAGCATTCTCACTACTGTTCTTTGTGTTGTTGCTTGGTTTCTTATCGAAGTCTGTTGTTGGCCCGTCACTAACCTCATAATAAATGTTATTAAATTTTCATTATTAGTTAAATTTTGAATCTCTTAATTTAAAGCTATGTAATCCCTCGTATCATGATTAATTTTGTTGTGATATTTGCGAAACATGTTACTTCTTCATTTTCTAGGTTTTTGAATTGGAAGCGGTTTCTTAAACTGAACAAAATTTTAGGTCTTATAAAAAATAATAGCAAAATTCTCTGTTAATTCCAAAAAATAAATCAAGTCAAACACACTAGTTCACTATTGGTCTTTATTGTTGAGCCTGAGGCTACTGATTTACTGTTGGTCGTAGTGGCATATGGTTCAGACCGTTTCAACAGAAAAGAGTATAAGTTTGAGTCTGAAAATTTTGAATTTATTGTTGTTGGTAAACCGGAATGAGTAATTTTTGTATCCGTCTTTGTTCGGATAAGGGAACAAATCTCAATCTTTTAGACTTTTCTATATTAATCTTCTCTTCAACCTGAGCTAGTAGAGCACCAAAGGTCAAAGTTTTCTTTATAGTAACTTATTCAGTTTGTTATCCGATGAGAACCTTTTGTCTAAAAGCAACACAAGCGACTTACTCATGGAAATCTTCAAAAACATTCTTTGTAAAAATAAAGTACATGCTGTAATCTTTCAAAATTTCTTCAATTGATTGTATACCCTTGATGATTGTATCACCATCTTATCAGATTTATTTACTTCCCATAAATTATCGCCTAAAAATAGTCAATAACACTTCGAAATGTTTGATGGAACCCCAAGGAAGTCGACTGTACCAATTCAAAGCATTGCACGTAGAAGTTTAGGAGACAACATTACACAAAAACTTATTATCATTAGAACCATAATACGTCATAAAATTCTTGACCTACTTTATATGATTATCTATATTTTGGTTTCCATCAAACTTCTCAAGTTTTGATATGTCAAATCGCTTCAGCCGATGCCCGGATAGAATTTATGTTAATAGAGGAGTTTGCCTCCAATTATACCCCTGATTAAATTGATTCCCCTGAGCCTTTATTAATTCATGGCATATAGGTCATTCTCGGAAGGATTTACAAATTGACTATTAACGTAATAATCAAAACTTTTGTTAGCCAAACCCTCTTATTGATATTAGTGGTTGATTATAAATGTCGTAGGCATTAATGCAAGATTTTCTTGAATCTGAGCTATTATTTTTTGTCACACCTTACGTATACTGTCCACCTCAGCTTTAATTTCATAGAATATTACCTATTTATCCAAATAATCATGTTGTTTGTTCGATTCTTTTTTTTGAAAACTTTTAATTAGCTAAAGTATCTTTTCGAATAACACCTTATCTTGTGGTGATAACCCCGTTCAGGATAAAGAGAAGATTCCTTTGAACCAGACACATAATAGTCACTAAGCTCCAAAGGAATATATAGATGTCTGGTTTTATAATGCTTTCTCAAGAATGATAACTTTGGTCTGATTTACAAATATTTTATTTGGTATATTTATTGATCTCACAAAGATTGGGACTCAACATCATCACTCTTAAAATAATTCTCTATATTTTTATCCTTTTGATTTTTTATCATACTTTTCTTGAACGTGTAATCATCGTCTATTTTTTAGCATTTAGTGCATCAATTTCATCCAAAAATTGGTCCCAATGTCCCTCTAGGTCTAATTAATTTCGTTGCTTTTCGAGTTCTTGTTACGTTTGAGTGTCCACTACTAATTGACCGAATTGATGTCCAATTATCATTTATTTTGTAATCACTACATGATTTGCACGCGTATGAGTGTTCATTGCTCACAAAAATCTGAAATTGAGTTTAACGTCTTAATGGTTTTGGATATTATATCTGGTTACCAGTCTAAGCTCTCATTGTGGTCGCAACTGATGACTTATAAAAATATTTGAGGGGCAAGTGGGTCTTGAATGTTTTTGGAGGTCACACAGAAGTTTATGGAGATATTTAATATGAGAATTATATATAGAGAAAATGTCAAAAGTAACAATTAAATAATAATTGTTCACAATTTCGAAGAAAATATACACTACCTTATATAGTGATGGTGGTGGGTCTTTAGATCTACACAATCAGTCTAATTCTGGCTAATCCATCGTATTTACTTCATATTACATAAATACCCTTAGTGTTACACATTTGTTGGGTTTATATTACAAAGTAAATATCAACCCAATATTTTACCGGTTCGACTTACGGGTCGGATAAATCCTACACTTATCAACCTAAAATCTAACATCACTTAACTAAAATCTTATAAAATCTAACATGACTTAACTAAAATCTTATAAAATCTAACATGTCTTGCTTAAAATCTTAAACAAATTATCTTACAAAATATTGACATGCTTTAAATAAAATCTTATAAAATTTAACATGTTTTAACTAAAATCTTATAAAATTAAAACAAATATATTTTGATATAATAAAATAATGTGTTAAGAAATAATAATAATAATTAAAAAAATTATAACCTCCTTACCTAAAATCTAACGAGCTTTAACTAAAATCGGGCAAAATCTAGCATGTCTTACTTATGAGAATTGCTAAAAAAAACTGAAACTACTCAACGAAGTCGCCTTTTTCTGATTTTGAAAATTACTCGGTGAAGTTAATTTTTTTGACGAGTTTACCCTTCACAAAAACCTTTAAATATAAAGAATTACTCCGTAAAGTTACCATAATTTCGAAAATCTCCCTTCTCTCTAAAAACTAAACTAAAACTAAAAACTTAAATTTAAATTAAAAATCCAAAATACTAATTGATACTAAAATAAAACTAAAATTTATCTACATTATAATCTAATTTATATATAAAATTAAACTAAGTAAATAGAGCTCTTATTAAAACTAAAATTAAAATCAAGAACTTACCTTTGCACACTAAACCACGAACGAACGAACTACACTTAGTAAATCCACCAACGAACTAAAATCTCGTCTCACCTATCTGAATAATAACTTCACCCGCAGTCGTCCAAGTCCTTCACACTGGTATCTCTCACATACACATACTATAAACGCCTTTTACGAACGAAACCCTCCACCACCAGCAGTCACCAAGACGAGCAGTAGGAAACCCTTTGAATTTCGAATCTACTGTAATTGTAAAAGTGTATAACGTTGATGTAATGCAGTTTAGGGTATCGAATCAGATGGTATTTGGTAGTTTAGGACTCGTTTTTTGTGCTTCTACGGTTAGATTTGCAAATGTTCTTCGTCGTTGATCGGCGAAGAACACCCTGGATACGCCATTGGTTGGCGGAACCAAAGGTTCCCACGCCATATGTATGGCGTGGGTGCATAGGCATACACCATTCTTTTGGTGTACGTATATGGTCCCACGCCATACACATGACGTGGATCGTTCCGGTCACCAGAATATTCCATGACCGATTTAATCGTGTGTGTTTGCGTCCGTTGTACGTGTTTATACTATTTTTGTTAAAAAAACCGCTTCATAGTTGAGTTTTAAGTATTTTTAAGTATTATTATTTTTATTAATATTATTATTAGTAATATTATTATTATTACAACAACCATGTAATTGTCCAGTAACCTACTGCAATATTTAATTAGAAAAAGAAAATCAAGTAGAGTGCGGTTTGGAAACTAATTAGCCCACTACTTCCTTCTCACGTCTGTTGGTGGCGTAGAAACCCATGTGCACGCCACTTTCTTGGCGTGCACTAGGTGTCATACGACACGTGTTGGCGTGAGGTTAGTGTCCTACGCCATAACGTTGGCGCAGTCCACAATATCTACGCCAACAAGTGGCGAAGAACATAAAAATCGGGTTTTTTTAAAAAGTGTCTTTTTTTAAAATAAAAAGGGGGAAAGCAATGTACTTCTTTGGCGTCCATGCTGTTCTGTATGGGAAGTGGTTCCGACTCTTTTTCGGTCATGTTTTGAAGGTGTTGAAATTTTTGAAAAAATAGATAAATGAGTTGTTGAGTTTTGAGGCTTTTGGTAGTTTTGAGAAGATGATTATGGTTGGTTTTTGAAATTGTGTTTTCAACTTCATTGAGTAGTTAGAAGATCTCAATGGTGTGGGTTGTAATTAAATAGATTTTTAAGGGTTTTTTGGGTTTCTTGTCTAGTGGCAATTTTGTAAATATAGAAAATCAGAAAAAGACGACTTCGCGGAGTAGTTTCGTCTTTTTTTAGCAATTCTCCCTACTTATTTTCACAAAACCTAACATGTTATAGTTAAATTTTTAACAAAGTCTAACACGTTTTAACTAAAATATTATAAGATCTAACATGTTTTTCCTAATATCCTATAAAATCTTACATATTTACCAAACGCTCTTAAATATAACATGTTTTAACTAATTCGATAAAATATAATTTATCCTAACTAATCTCGTAAGATCTTAATATTGTATAAGCCTAATAAATTAAAAATTCATAATAACAAACAAAAATCAGATCTGAATAAAATTACATAACCAGGGTTTATATAAAAAAAAGTCCAATAACTTCAATTGTGAAGGAAAAAATACTCAAAAGACCATAATAAATTCAAATAATCTAAAACGATAAAACTGAATATCATAAACTAAGAAATAAAAACAAATTCTTCAAAATCTACCCTCAATTTTTTTATTTGATTTGATTTTACGGAATATAATAATATATATCATTTTAGCTAGATATAAATTATAAAATAAGACAAAAAGACGACTCAAATACAAATCTGAAACATAGTTTTGAAAAGTAAAGAGAGAAGACGACTCAAAACATAAAAAAAAATACAAAGAAGATGGCACAAATAAATAGTCGAAACGGATGCTTGAAAATCAAAAGGAAGAAAATGAGCATAAATACTGCTCGCGTCAACAATAAAAAATAAAAAAATGGAATAAAAATAAATAAATAACTTAATTGGTTACAATTGATTAAATTAAATACTTCATTAGTCAAAATATTTTGATTTTCATCTTTATGATCATATAATATAATGGATACACCAAAGTGGTCAATATCCCTATTTTTAATTACGTTTATGATTAATAACTTTAAATTTTGTTATATACTAATTTTTTTGTAAACTCATCTTTAATCTTCGGACAACCTCGCCTCCTGTGATAATTATTTTTCTAATAATTTGATCTTAGTTAAAAATATTATATTTTATAGGTAAATCAGTTTTTTTTTCTATCTTTGTCGATCATGAGATCGATATTGGATGGAAAAACTATTTAAAAATATTTAAAGTAAAAAAAGGAAAAAAAAACAAATAAAGCCTAAAGATTTATGGTAAGAGAACCTTTTAATTTCTGATTATAATATAATGGTAAAAAATGATAACTTTTCCAAAGTGTTTATTTGATAATCCAAGTCAATATTTTTTTGTTCCAAAAGCATTGTATGGTCCATTGGTCACTCGATAAACTTTTTCACGCACCTTTACGATCTTTGTTAATTATCATGATGTCAAGATCTACGTGTGGATCCCAAAATATGATCCATTTTTTAGATTTAGCAAATCAAACATAATTATTTTAGTATGCAACAATCTACCAACGACACGTATCTTATTTGCTTGCCCAAAAAATATACTCTATTTTTAATATTTTAAACATGTAAAAGAGGTAGATTCAAATCTCCATTATATATTTTTAAGACAAAATCTCATTAATTCTAATATCTTTATGTCTCACAACAATAAAACATTTTCTCTCATTGTGCAATTATAGTAAAATTCATCTTTTAAACTTACTATTGACTCAAGTTTTTAGGCTACAAGAGTCTATAACATTTGACATTTCCTTAAAAAAAAATTTGAAGTTTGTTTTTAAATGATGGGAAAATATGATTTTTTTTGGTTTTGTATCGCTCTGTCGTGAGAAGCCAACCAACATTTCATGCTCATTCTCTCTGGAAAATATCTCATTTGGCCACATATATATATGTGTGTTATTTTCTTGTAGTGACAAGCCTTACAAATGTTCACCCATGCCAGTCACCCTCTCTTAGTGTATGGTTTTCAAACTTTTAAGGAAATTAATAATAAAAAGTAATTTACAAGTCTTTTTACATATTCATTGTGCTAAGGTGGATTAAGAATATTTCATTTTTACTATACTCTATACGCGATATACATGTTATGGCATTTTCTTCTTCCATCTTTACTTCATATGAAACTCTAGTCAAGGAAGCCCTATATGAGACTTGTCAGCATATGCATATGACGTATATTACTTATGCGAGAAATGACCAATGTCGTTATTACCCACCCACCATCGAATATGTCGTAATTTTTTAGGTCGCTGGCAAGCATGGTAAGGCTTATATAGTTTTTTCTTCTCAATGTGACAGATTTTGGGCTAACTCCGTACCTAAATTTATTGACTATCAAATAATGGGAAATGGTATAATTGTGGGTTATGATTATGTGGCAGTCAAAGATTTGTATAAGGCCTTAGTGGCTACGAATGAGCGCAATGATGAATTCAAGGACAATTCTCTTTATTAATTGGGTTTCCAACATTGATCATGATGGCTTTGGTATCTATGGTTTTCTCTTTGGTCAGTGGAAATAAAGTGTCTGAAGGTAACCCTAAATCTTCTAGATTAGCTTCTCATATGTTGGATAATATGTTTAAATACCTTAGGTTAAGTGTTATGGGTTGGGCCGCTTCTGTTTAATTTGGGTCTAACAAGTAAGGGACTACACAACGTGGATAGTTTATAGCTCATGTGCTCATGGTCAGATGTTAAAAGATGGGTTGCAATAAATGGGTATAGGTCATATGTTATGGGTATTGGTTTATATATTATTTTTTTTGGAAGTGGGGTATATTCACTTGAAAGATATTAATATTAATTTTAGTTGATGTTAGTTGATGTTATTTATAACAAATTGGGTCTTCTTGATTTAAAAAGTGTTGGCTCTATTAGTGTCACACATTCATATTCTAAATTAATTAGGTTTTGAAAGTGTTATCTAATTCGGGATTTAGAAATTAGACTTGAGCTTTTAATTTCCACTCTAATTAACCTCTCTCTTCTGATCGTTAAGTTAAACTCCATGATCCCACTTCTTAATTTTTCTAAGGAAAATAGTCCAAAACAAAACTAACTTCCCCACTATCTAATTGACTCTTTCACAAACTCTTCAAAGTTATTATTTAACCATAAAATAGGTGTTTACCTTCAAAGAATTTATACACACACCACAAATCTAGCTCTCTACACAGAATTGTTCCTCGTGGAATCAGTTCAAAATGAAGGAAATACAAAAATTGTACAAGCTCTAAAAAAACCTCTAACCTTGCATTCCTCTAAATTCGGCTCGTCTCTTCCTTCTCATTGTTACCACAAACTTAATTAGATTTACACATTTTTCTAAGATATTTTATATTTTACTATCATCCAATAGTTTTACCTGTACGATCAACCCTCTCTTCTATAACCCATCTTCATGAGATAATTTGGTTTATAGACATTAAGACAATCATTTATCCCTTGTTATTATAGATTATCCTAACAAATATATTGGGGATATTAATGGTTCTCGATAATGATATGATAAGCTTTATAGAGTATTGACAAGCAAACATGGAAAAAAGTCAGACTGAAATTTCCCCACATTTGTGTTGTTATAAAATTGCACTTTGAGATATTCTATGAGATTCATTTATGTTGTTTGAAGTAGTACACGATCATTAGACTGGAATATCATAAACTCATTTCCTCTTGTGTAAACTGTATTGTTTTCGACCATACTTCCCAATGTAAGGGGTCTTCCACGGCTAGCCAATCCTCGATCATGCCTCATTTCCCAACTAGTCATGAGTTGATTATGCCTGTTTCACATGAAACTGACCTTACTGGCCCCGATATAGAGATAGATGATAAATCTAACAATGATGAGGTGAACTTTCCACCATAAGATACATTTTTTGCGAGGCTTTGAACAATGATAAGGTTTTACCCCCAACAAGACGAACAACTAATCCATTGTAAGTCCTAAATATTTTAATGTTTATTGCTTTATAAAATGTGTATGGGTAAACAAACCTTGTACGAGAAAAATACTTCACTTAATTTGTCATTATAGAAACCAAGGTTCACATACTTAAAGTAGAGTTCAAAATCATATCTATAGCTTCTTTTTTGTATTACGCTTTTAACCATACCTCTAATCCCATGTGTAAGAAATGGATTATTTATTATTCAAGTGCTATTTTTATTTATATCATATCATCATATATGCAATACATCCAATGTAAATCTAGTAGTCTTAACTTCCCAATTTCCTTTCGTCGCATTATAATATATGTTTTAAATGAAAACCTTGATTGTATCCCCATTTAGACTAATTTAGAAGCCATTGTAACTCTAGAACATGAATCTATTTTGGTCACCATTTGGGATTTCAACATCATTTGTGAATTGAATAAACGAATAGGCTTCACAATGAACTAAAATTTATAAATTAAAGAATTAAACTCTTGTCGTTATCAATATAAGCTCAACAACATTCATCCATTTGGTTTGAAAATTCTCATGGACTGGCTAGTAACATTTTAATCTTATCTCTTCCAGAATCATATTTTAGTCCACAATAAATAAGACGAGTCTTTTCTAATGTTTTTGCCCATTATGGCTTCCTTGTTCATCAGACCACGTTATTCTCATCTTAAATTTAGGAACCCTTCGCCCTCATAACAAAAACTATTCAAATTCTTCCATGTGTTTTAATATTATTGTAACTTCAAATAAATTATCAGTAATAGTTGGAACCTTCCAATATTTGCACATGGTATAAATCTTGTTTTGCAAAAACTCATTCGTATTCAACTTGTTCTCCGAAATCTCAATCATAATGAATATGGTGATATTAGCTCACGGGTATCCAACACCTAAAATGACCTATTAAAAGCTCAGACTTTCTTAATAAGAGTTATTTGGTCTCACATTTTTTTCTCCCATCAAATATGTTATTTTCTCCATATTTGAGAAAAGACTCCATGCTGCTATTTCTTCCATAAATGAAATTAAATATTATCTTTTTATTATTTTTAATCATAAACCCTAATTTCTGTAGGTTTTAGCGACAAACAACTGATTCCGAGATGGTATTTAGGAATCAGTTGTTTTGCACAAAATAATTGATTCCGAGATGGCATTTAGGAATCAATTGTTTTGCACAAAACAACTAATTCCGAGATACTATCTCGGAATCAGTTATTTTCAAAATCAGTTGATTTTGCCCAAAACATCTGATTCCGAGGTGGTATCTCAGAATTAGTTATTCTGTAAAAAAATGATTCTGAGATGCCACCTCAGAATCAGGTATTTGTCGCTAAAACCTGCAGAAACCTGGATTTGTGATTAAAAATGTTTTTAATACGAATTTTCGAGTTACATGAATATACAACTTAAAAACAAGATTAAATTATATTATTGGTAGATTGTGTGATATTTTTTGATGTTAAATCTTTGGTTTGGGTGTCTTCCTCCTCTATGGATGATTTTTATCAAATTTAGGGTTATTTTTGTTTTCAGTGTTTAATTTTATAAAACATATATGCTGGATTCAAATGGGTTAAATCTTTTGTTTGTTGATATAAGTGTTTGAGAATGGTTAGTGGCATAAATTATAAATTAAAAGATAAAATGAGGGTAAAATAGCAAAAGCAAGTGATTAGTGTTTTTTAGAGTTTGAATTATGGAGAAGAAAAAAGTGATACGAGAAATAACTTCACCTACAAATAATGAATCATTCAATAGTTTTGACTATTATTGTTGAGAAAGCTTCAACATTCAAAGGCTCGTACTTGGGTGAGGGCCGTAAGGTGGTCCTCACCTCTGTTTTTGCCTTCGTTTCCTCTGTATTTTATGAATACAAAGAGGAAAATTATTTCCTTTGATGGAGAGTATCCCGCTCTTCAATCGGAAGCAAGCATCGCCAACAAAATCAACCCGTAAAAGTCATATGCAAACTCAGTCAAGATACGAAATGAAGAAAATATTGATGAGTTTATACCAGAATCAGTAAAGGAGAATCAGGATCATGTCTCCATTCAATTCGGTAAAGAAACAAAGGATTTACTTCTGTCAAAATCTAGAACAACTCTTATCGGTAAATTCAAGAACGAAATTCTAAAGAATGATGTTCTTGAACATTTCTTTTCGTCATTCAAATTCAATGGTTGCTACAACTGGAAAATATGGGATTCTCACCATATATTAATTGAATTTGATCTAAAAATTAATGTTATCAGGATATGGCAGAAGTCTGTTTGGAGTCTTGAAGGTTTTGTCATGAGAATCTTGAGGTGGTGGCCTGGATTTAACGGTAAAAAGGAGAGCCCCATGGCTTTGGTTTGGGTGAGAATTTCAGAGACTTCCTGAATTCATGTACACTGAAGGCCTTATTCACTGTATTGCAGAATCACTGGGTTCAACTTATAAGGTTGAATGCCCAGTTGATAACAAAGCTTATGGGAACGTTGTTTTTGCTCTAATAGAACTGGATACCTAAAAAAATCTTCACAGTAAATTATAGGTCGGTTTCAGCTCAAACGATGGTTGTTGGCTCAACTTAAGTTATAAAAATCTGCCATCGTATTGTCATAATTGTAATCATATTGGGCATAGCTTTAAAGATTGTAACAAGAACAAGAAAGATGAGAAAGAAGGCAAAAAAGATATATCAGAAAAGAAAACTGTAAATATTGATTCTCTAAAGAACAATCAAGTTCATATTCCTGAGGAACAGACTCCTCAGGTTCAAATTATTGAGGAACAGACTCCTCGTACTACTTTTCAAGTAAATCTTAGTACAAATATAAATGTTTCAAAGCCTAACTTCAGGGATATAGATGAAGCTTTGAAGCAACTGAAATAGACTCAAGACCTGGAAGATTACGAAGGAAGGAGAAAGCTTCTTACAAGGTCTCCTAATCCTGAAAAGGGTGGTAGTTGCCCTATATCTCCTATTAGGAATAGCAGGGAACAAAATCTTCTTGAACCTGGTTTCAAATCTGTCTTAAAAAAAAGTTACAAACTGCAAAGAAACACAAAAAGCAAAGTAAAGTTATTGTTAGGTCTTTGAAATACCCAGAGACCAAAAATGGAAACAAATCTCTATCATATAATGATAAAGATGGTTAACTAGAATGTTTGTGGCATAAGTAACAACCTAACAGTGAGCAGGTTGACTACTATTGTAAAGAAGGAGCATATTAAGATTCTTGTAATACAAGATCCTATGACTTCTTCTAATAAGATAAGTAACTTTGCTATAAAGTTGGGTTTTGATAACTTCATGTCAAACTGTTCAAATAAAATTTGGATTTTTTAGACTGTTGATTCTAGTATTAATATCATTGTTAATACAGATCAGTGTTTGCATTTAAAAGTTACTATTTCTAATATTGACAAACCTTTCCTTTTGTCTGTGGTCTATGCCAAAATTCAGAGATATCAAATGATTAGTCTTTGGGAAACTCTAAGGAAGGATGCTATTACTGATAGTTGTTGGATCACTATGGGGGATTTTAACACTATTACGAGTTTTGAGGAGCAGTTAGGGTGTACTACTACAAATCAAAATGCTATGGAAGACTTCTTAGATATGGTCAGAGATTGCAGCTTGGAGGATACTGGGTATATTGGGCATAAGTATACTTGGAGAAGAGGTACCAGGTGGAAAAGGTTGGACATGGTCTTGGTCAACAATGCTTGGGCCAAAAACTTCAACACTCAAGTTCATCACATGGTCAGAACAAGTTCTGATCATGCTCCCTTTCTTATTATTGCTAAGCCTAATAATACTATTAATTCTCGGAGCAAAAAGAGTTTTAAATTTCTTAATATGTGGACTAACCATGAATCATTTATGTCTCTTGTGAGTAAGAATTGGAATCTTAATTGTAATGGTGGTCCTAATGAAGTTTTTTGGTTTAAATTAAAAAGACTAAAGAAATGTTTAAGGGATTGGAATACTAACCAGTTTGGGAACATATTCATTAAGCTGAATAAGGCTGAAAAGCATGTTGATGACATGGAAAAGATCCATTTGCTGCAAAATAATAATGTTTATAAGTACAACCTTAATAAAGCTGCTAGTTTACATATTAAATCTTTAAGGAATGAAGAGGATTTCTGGAAACAGAAATGCTATACCTCTTGGCTTAAAGGCAATGATCGTAATACGAAAGTTTTCCATGCTTTTGCTGAAAAGAAAAGGAGAAAGAATGTCATTCATAGTATTAATGTTGATACCAATTGGCTAAATGAGGCAGACAATATTGGCAAGTCTGCTGATGATTATTTTAAAGAAGTATTAACTTCTAATCCTTACAACGATCTTCATGATGAGCATTCAAGCTTACAAGATAATATGTTTAACCTTATTCCTAAACTTATAAATGAATATGGAAATAAAATGATTCTTAATTTTGCTAGCGAGGATGAGATTTGGAATACCATCAATACCATGAGCAAGGACAGTGCTGCTGATATTGATGGTTATAATATAACTTTCTATATTGTTGGCCCAATAAAAAAAGACTTATGTGTTGCTATAAATTCTTACCTCAATGGGCACCATATTCCATCTGGTATATTTGGCATTGGGATATGTTTGATTCCCAAGTCTAGTGACTCTGTTAAATGGAGCAACTATAGGCCTATCAGCCTGTGCTCCATTCTAAACAGAATGCTCTCCAAGTTAGTGAACTCTAGGATTGCCAATATTCTGCCAAAAATTATTTCCAAAAATCAGTCTGCTTTTGTAAAAGGCAGAAATATACACGATAACATTTAAATTGCTAGAGAGTTACTTCATGATATAAATAAATAAAAAAAATGCAATATGTTCATTAAGTTAGACATGTCGAATGCCTTCGACAGAATGTAATTTCCTTTTATTTTCAAAGTTCTTAATTTATTTGGTTTTTTATAAAAATGTTGTTACTCTAATTACTAAAATGATCATGAATGTAAACATGTCTATTTTACTTAATGGTAGATTTTTTGGCTATTTCAAGACCAAAAGAGGTTTGAGACAGGGTGGCCCCCTGTCTCCAAGCCTCTTTATCATTGGAGAGGAGGTTCTATTTCGTGGGCTAAATCAGCTATTTCAAAGTAACATTGATATGACTTATGCAACTAGAACTAATCTTAATATAGCTAGTATTGGATTTGCTGATGATGTTTTAATTTTTACCAATGCTCTCATACTACTTTAACTAAGCTGAGTTGTATTTTAGATAAATATCATGCTATATCTGGGCAAGCTATAAACAAGGAGAAGACCAAGGTGATTCTGCCTAGCAATATTTGTCAAAACAAAGCTTTAAGTTTAGCTATTCAAACTGGTTTCTCTGTGGAAAATATGCCTACTACTTATTTAGGGATCAATCTAAACAAAAACAATAAGTCTTGAAATCTCAATTATATATTGGATAAGATAAATGCTAAGATTTATGCATGTGATTATAAATCCCTATCTTTTGGAGGGAGGCTTTGCCTAATTACCTATGATTCTCATGCATATTCCTATATATTAGATGAATAACACCATTATTCCTAATTGTGTAATCAGCAAAATTGAGAATATTTTCAATAAATTTATGTGGAGAAGTAAGTTTAACGAGGCTAACATTCACTGGTCTGCTTGGAAAAAGCTTTGCAAGCCTTTTGGTGAAGGGGGACTGAATATCAGAAGTCTTTCTAATATTCGATTGGTTCTTTCACAGAAATTGTGGTTCAATTATAGACAAAACAACAACTTATGGTCTAACATCATGAATGATATTTACAGTTCTAATTGCCACCATCTAGTTGCTAGTTCTACATGTTCTATTGTTTGGAAAAGGACGGTAAGCATCAAGTTTCAAGCATAATCAAATCTGAGGTCGATTCTTGGCAAAGGTGATATCGATTTTTTGAGGGATGACTGTCATAATACTAAGCCTATAATTAACAATAGCAAGTTAGAAAACAACTGGTACCTTGGTGCAAAAGTCAATTCTTTTTGGAAATGTGATAGGTGGGACATTACTAACGGTAAGGATCTAATCTCTCCCAACAGGTTAGACCAAATCAACCTTCTTAAGATTGATAAGCTAAAGGAGAATAAGTTGATTTGGAAGCTTTCCTCTGATTAAAATTTCAATACAAAAATATCTTGGGAATTTACTAGGCAGCAACTATACTAAATTTGGGCTTTACTATAAAATTTAGAATTCTATTACTCCTAGGAACATTTTGTTTCTTCTTTGGAAAATCATAAATGATTATCTGCTTATTGATTCTATTTTAATGAGGAGGACTATTAGCTTAGCATCTAAATGCCAAATGTGTCATAATTTTGAAAACATTGATCAGGTTTTTATTAAGTGTGATTTTGCTTGGTATATTTGGGATCATTTTAGTAAAAAATTTAACATTAAAATCAATAGGTATATGATGTTTTCTCATGTTTTGAGAACCTGGTTTTGGTTCTCAAAACAGAAGACTCACATTACCTATATTCTTCCAACATTAATTTGCTGGGTTATTTGGAAAAATCGTAACAATGTTAAACACAAAACACCAAGCAAAATCATAATCAGGCTTTGAATTCTGTCTACAAAATTATTCTATGGTCTTGAAGTCTCTAACAAGCTATCTCCCAAGCATTGGCTTAATACTGGCAATGCTGGTAGTTTTATGGGTTGCCACTCTCGTCTTAAAAACATGAAGATTACATACCTTAAATGGTTGATGCCAGCTCGAGGGAGACTCAAACTAAACCTGGACGCTGCTTGTAATCATGTGGGAGAATCTAGTGGGGGGCTCATCGTCAGAAACTCCAGTGGCATGATGATTGCTGGGTTTGGAAAGAATTTTGGAAAGCTTTCTCCCATTGCTGCCGAATCAAGAGCTCTATTGGAGGCTCTGCTTGTCTGTTACGACCAGGGGAGGAAGCAGGTCGATATTGAGAGAGACTGCTTGTCTCTCGTCAATATGATTGGGGAAGGGAAGTAATCTTTTCATCTTTCCTCTACTCTAACTATATGAAGATCTTTCATTGCTCCCAGTATGAGCATGAGGCACATTTCGCGTATCCAGAATCAGGCGGCTGATTGGATCGCAAAATTTTCTCTGAATAGCAAGAAGGATCAAACAATCAACCAATTGAATGCTCCTTCGATCCTTTGTGCTATTATCAAGAGTAGCAATCTGGGCTACATTTCTGTTGAAAATTAGGTTTTGTCGTAGGTGCTTGCATTTCGATCTGCTTCGAATGATTGGGTTGGAAGTGCTGATTCAGAAGAGAGGTTGTGGAGCAAAGGAGTTCCGATTTCGCTGATTTGCTGGTGGTTTTCGTTGATTGAGATATCTCCAAACTATCTGAATGATGGTTGAATAGGAAAAAGTGAAGCTTTCGTTTTCTTATTTTCTTAAATTAGGGTTTTCTCAACAATTTGAGATTATTATCTTTTAGTTTTAGTAAGATCTTGTGCGTGTATTCTCAAGGCTTCTTAATTGAGCCTTGCTTGTGTGTAAGATTTTCAATTTAGTAATAAATCGGTAAAAAAAAAAAGACAAAAAAACAAATAACGAATCATTCATAAAATATATAGTTAAGATTACCTCTTATTATTACTTCCTTAATAAAGTGCACCACTAACTTCAATTATCTTCGAAACACAAAAGTTGCCAAATGTAAACTGTTACGCACCCATTCCATCTCGTTCCTCAAGCTTTTCACATCTTCTCACTACACACGACATTACTTTAGTAGTGCCGTTCGCTCATCTTCTTCTTCTTCCTCTTGACCTTTTCTCAATATCTCTATCTATCTATCTATATCTTTCACTCTAATATACGTGTTTCTGTATCCAAACTACTTTTTTCTGTGACCAACTACATCTTATTCTCATTTCCGCCTAAAGCCCTAGATCTCACTTCGCTAAACTTTTAGAGACCATAATGACAATACGATATTTACTTCTGTTGCTGCTGTTCAGTTTCGTCCTCGGAAAAAGCGCGGCGGCAAAGTTCTCGTCAAAGCTGATTCACAGATTCTCAGAGGAAATGCGAGCGGTTAGGGTTTCGAGAACCGGAAATGCGTCGGCTTTATGGCCGGAGAAGCCGAGTGTGGAATACTACCAGATGCTTATGAGCAGTGATTCGGCTAGGCAGAAAATGAAGTTTGGGAGTAAGTCCCAGCTGCTTTTTCCTTCTGAAGGGAGTACAAATGTAGAGCTTGGAAATAACTTTGGATGGTAAAATTTTAAATTTTTTAAGTATTTTTTTCATCTATGTGATTAAATTGTTTATAAAAGGAACTCGATTAAGTTTGTAATTAAGGAGTCTATAAGTTTCAGCAATGCTTGGTATGAACTGTTATTCAACTGCATATAGCTCATTCAAGGAAAAAAACTAAATTTCTTAATATGGTTATTAGAGGGTTCGTTTATATCTATGTTTTATTATAGAACCTGACCTTAGTATAACCGGGTTTGCGAATTTTCGTCATTTAGGTTGCACTATAGTTGGATCGATATAGGGACACCAAAGGTATCATTTCTGGTTGCGTTGGATTCTGGGAGCGATCTTCTTTGGGTTCCATGTGAATGCCTGCAGTGTGCTCCATTATCTTCTATAAACTATGATAGTCTGGTAGGCCAACCTTCTATATCTTTGTTTATAAACACTACAAGTATTAGCGTTGATGACTGCTTGTCTCGTTGAATTTCTGCTTGTCTGCATATCATAAACTGTATTTTTTAAGCTTTATGGCTGATTGCTTAGCTCCAATGAAGAAAGAAGACAGTCAAATGCAGATTATTCATTTCTCTAGAATTTAACGATTATCTTAGATCTTTACACATTATAAGTGTTTAATGTTGTATAATTAGTATAGTTATTCTATATTCAAGATACTAGGAGGAAAATAAGGAGAATTATACCCAGGAGAATTATACCCAGGAGAATTATACCTAGACAGTAACCACCTAGGTAAATGTACCTATTAAAATCAAAATTCTTAAATTTAGATATGCTACATCAACTGTTGGAAACTATTTTTCCACAAATAATAGATATATTTGCTATCGAGTGAGAAATAAAGGATCTGTTGGGATGATCTTAGGGTTCTAGTTCGTAGAGGAGTATAATTTAAATTTTTAAGTTCATGTTTTATTTACAAACCTGTTAGTCTCATTAAAGCCTGAGGAAAATAAGGAGACTATCGTACATTCAAACAGTCTTATGCACCACAGACTATCATACGGTAACAATTTTATCTCTTATTTCCAATGATTGAATGGCAGGTGTTCCCTTTTGTTTGGGGCATGTACTGTGCAGGATACAAAGTTGAATACATAGTCCCTAAAACAGTATGCTTGAAATTTTAAGTTCATGTTTTATTTACAAACCCCAGCAGTCTCGTTAGATAAGGGAGATTATCATACATTCAAACAGTCTTGTGCACCATAAACTATCATGTGGTAACAATTTTAGCTCTTATTTCCAATGATTGATTGGCAGGTGCTCCCTTTTGTTTGGGGCATGTATTATGCAGGATAGAGATTTGAATGCATACAGTCCATCTAATTCGAGTACCAGTAAATATGTATCATGCAGCCATCAGCTGTGTGATACAAGTGCAAACTGCCAAAGCTCTAAGCAGCACTGCCCATATACTGTTAATTACTTGTCGGGTGATGCATCTTCTGGATTTTATGTTGAGGATACGTTACACCTTGCTTCAGGCAGTCATTATGAGCAGAATGTTTCTGCGGCGCGAGTAATATTCGGGTAAACTTTGAATATCTCATATCACAATGCATTTTCCTCAACTTGCTTAGCTAATGTTGTTAGTGGGATTCATAGTCTGTGCCCATGTTTATTTGAAGCAGATGTGGTGTGAAGCAAAGTGGGGAGTTATTTGAGGGGACTATTCCTGATGGGGTGATGGGCTTGGGTCCTGGTGAGGCTGCAGTTCCAAGTTTTCTTGCTAAAGCAGAACTCGTTTCCAACTCCTTTTCTATTTGCTTTGCTGAGGATGATTCTGGAAGAATATATTTTGGGGATGAGGGACCGGTTATGCAGAAATATACTCCGTTCCTTTCTTTAGATGGAAAATAGTATGAACTTTTTGCAGTCTATTTGTATATACGCTGCTCAAGCATATGTTTTCAGCTTCCGTAACTTTTTTTAATCACTAAATGGTCTTTGAATGCATCTTATTTCACCATTCTGATATTATACCTGTGTTTACTTCTAGCTCGTTCTACGTGGTTGGGATTGAGGCATGTTGTGTTGGTAATTCTTGTCTTAAGCAGACAAGCTTGAAAGTACTAATCGACAGTGGATCATCGTTTACCTATCTTCCCCAAGAAGTCTACAACAAAATAATACAGGAGGTGATTTTATATACTGTCAAGTTCTTTAGTGTGGTTCTATTATCTGACGCTCTCATTTTTTTTCGTAATTTATGACAGTTCACTAGACGGGTCAATGCAAAAATCGTTAGTTTTAAACCATTTGATTACTGCTTCGAGTCCAGGTTTCTAACTCCAGCCCCTTCTGCATGCACATTTCCAAATGTGTGCCCTCATTTAATCATATTGACATTCGGGTGTTTCTTGTCATTAACAGTGCAGACAAAATACCCACCTTGAAACTCATTTTTCCATCAGACAACAGCTTTGTAGTTCATAATCCTGTACAGGTGTTTAACACTCAGGTTGGTCCTTCAGCAACAGAGTCATTTTTATAGTATGTCAGTGGAGCTAATGCTGTCTTCTGTGGGATTTGCATAGAATATGATATGTATTTTGCGGGTTATTCTGGAGAGTATTTTCGAATTCACTTTGTTAAATTTCTGACAAATTCTAGCAACTCGAAAAGAACAATTTAGCAACTTACGAACAAATTTCAGTAACTGATATTAAGTAATTAATAGTAGCTAAGTTATTGAAATTTGTTCATTAGTTACTGAAAAAGTTCACGTCTTGCTAAAATTTCTATTAAAAATGTACTATAAAGTTAAAGTTGAACATGCAGATGTACCCTTAGAACGACCAAGCGTATTTGATTACCTTTTCAGAATGTAACATGTGCAAAGATGAGATGGAGCAATATTGCTAAGTGACATGGTTGGTTGTATTTGTTGTGCAGGGAGGAGATAGTGTATTTTGCTTGACTTTATTGCCTACGGACGACACTATAGGAGTATTAGGACGTAAGTGTACCGAAATCATTTTCTTATTGCCAAACTTCCCTCACTTATACCCTCATGCTTTACATGTCTTGTCATAGCCGAGAATGCTATAGAAATATATATGCATTCAGATGAATGTTTAATTATTAAGAAAGATACATCATTATTTTTGCAGAGAATTTCATGGGAGGGTACAGGTTGGTATTTGATAGAGAAAAGATGAAGTTAGGCTGGTCAATCTCCAAATGTGAGTTTTCTAATCATTCTAGACTTTCTAGTTAACTTATGTAGGTATCGTAACACAGCTCACGCTGTTCGTGTTACGCATTAATATTTTGGCCTAAGAAAAAGCTAATTTGAAGTGAACCAAAAATAGTGTAGATCGAAACGGATGTAGGTCTAATTTTTTTGATAATAATTGTATTGCAGAATCCTTTTCGGAGAAGTAAGTTTCTGATGTCATGGCTTTTGTTGGGAAACCCTCAGTTGTTTGGTCTTTTAAGCAAAAAACATTCTGTTTAGTCTAGCTATTTAGGCTTAATAAAGCTATTTTTTTAAAGGATATTTGGCATAAATAATGCTAAAAAGCAAATAGTTACTTAAAAACGTTTTCTTTGCAACTTTCTCTAAAAGTTTCTTAGCATATATGCACCAAACAACCCTCCTAAAAGCAATTTTTTACAAGCTCTAGAAAGTCAGCTTTCTCTTTAGTCACGGTAATAAACTGGTTTATTAGCTAATTGACAAAGCAGAACTTTAGTTATACGCCAAACACCGAAAAAGCATAGGCCTTCTTCAATCGAGTCATATTTAAATATGCAGGTCAAGATTTAGTTGATGATCAAAAGTTCCCAGATACAGCTCCTAATGGTAGTTCAGCTACTAATTTGCCAACAAATGAGCACCAAATATCACAAGGCGGTCATGCAGTTTCTCCTGCAGTTGCCGGAAGAACCCCCAAACCATCAACTGCATCATCATTACATGCACCATCATGGTTTCATATGCTAAAACTAGGGATTCTGTTGAACTCCCTTCTTGTACCTTTGTAGATTAGGAGAAATTGTATCTATAACCTACTTTTGCTAATCTCGTGTGTAAATCGAGTTTCCATTTCTGTCTTCGCCTTTTCTTTTACCTATCTCCTAGCTGTCAGTTTTATCTAGTAAGGCAGCTGTATACCCTAGGCTTGTAACGCGTTACATTTTTTTGTCGATATATATATATTTCATCATCTCTGATTTGCCTTCCTCCGTAAATTATGGTTAATCAAGCATTATGGATCCTTAACAAGCTGTCCTTTTTGCCCAGAACGATAAAGATAATCCATTTGTTTAAACATGATTTTTCTTACAAACTTCAAGTTTATTTATAATTGAATAAAAATGGTTCGTCATCAAAACTTCGATTTATATTTTTGGCTGAATGAAGTTGGAATAGGTTCACTTTCTATTCCCCGAGTACATACCAACAAGCTTAATGTCATAGAGCAGAGTTGCATTAGCAGGTACGTTGCAGTCACCTACAAAACACAACAATTATACAAAAAAATCAATCAAATTCTTGCACAACATAATTGCAGATTGAAGAAACCCACCAGAAAAGCATCCTGCAGGTTCCGGTCCATATGCTAGATCTGGAGGAATCTGAAGCTTGCGTTTTCCACCTACATACAACAAAAGTACATACTTATAAAACATTTAGATTAAAGACTATTGACAACTTTATAACAGGAAACTGTACCTACAAACATGGGAGGTACTCCTTCACCGCCATGGATTCCCTGATCTAACCCCCTGATAACCTGAAAATTATTGAAATTACATGAAGCTATTTTGATTTTTATCGATTCAGATAACTATATGTATGAACTGGTACAGTCATGTTTTCCTGGTCTTAGTTGATACCTTGCCAAGACCAATGCGCAAAGTAAGAGGTCTGCCTCGCTTGTAGCTACTATCAAATACTGTTCCGTCACCAAATCTTGCAGTGTAGTGAATCTATCCATCACCACCGAGAACGTATACAAAAAATAATCAAATCCGAATTCGATAGCTTAAAGACTAGCTTCTGATAAGACTTCGAAGACAAGGCAACTTTTGTAAGATTAGATACAAAAACTTTGTTCTCACTGAAAACCATAATCAATTGCGGAACACTAACTACATTGCAAACACGAACCTTAAGACATGAACTAAACTAAACTCTAAAGAACTCCATAAAAGAAAACCTCAAAGAAGACATTTAAAAAAAAAACTAACATTGATGAGCTCACCACGAGGAGGCACCTCACCAGGACCAACATCAACATCACAAAACCCGAGGCCAGACCGAGCAAACTTCATCTCACACAATGGCTCACCAACCGTCGCGTAATACTCGATCCTGGTCGCATCAGCCTCCAAAGGTGACAACAAAACGAACGAAGCAGCTAACAAACCAACACCCACATTGAAAACGCTTTTTTTGTTGGATAAAATTGAGTTTTTAGAGAGTTTAAGTGAGCTGTTGTCGTTGGTGTTCGAAGAAGAGCAAGAACATGAGATGAGTGGAAGTGAAGAAATGGGTTTGCTGTGTGTTTGATATATTTGGTTTGGTGTTGTTGTTATGGTTAGAGCAGAAACCGCCATTTTTATTTTTGTTTCGTGGAGCTTATTGAGCAAGCAAGATAGTGAAGAGAAGGAATCTGTGTGTTTAAATTTAATATTGGATAGAAAAAGAAAGGTTTTCGATTGGTATAAAATAAACTTAACGACTAGGTAATATAATTATATAGAATACGCGCTGAATGCTATCCAACAACGCTGGAATAGCTCAGTTGGTTAGAGCGTGTGGCTGTTAACCACAAGGTCAGAGGTTCGACCCCTCTTTCTAGCGTTATTTAATTTTTTTTTCTAAAAAAGACGAAGTTATTTCTCTGAACCTATATATACATATCTCTAATCTATAATTTATTATGTTGTGGCTACGATGCGACAACAATGATCCGAGTCCTTCACCATAAAATATTTAAGAGACAATACCTATATATAATACCGGTGCAGATGATTATATCGGAATTGGTAATGGATGTTTTACTCACGAAGACTAAACAATTGAAAGATGTGGGGATGATTTTATAGAAATTTATACAAGTATAAAAAATCACTCTTCATCAACAACAAATTATATTTTGAATCATTTTACTCTCTTTATACCATGATGGTACCATACTATTTTGCTAAACCCATAATATTTTGTACAATCACCTTTTAATATCAACATATGACAACAACTGCGAACAGATTTTGTTAAATATAAAAAATATATGAAAAACAACACTAAATAGATAATCCCACAGCGGATATTTATGTTGGATTTTTATAAATATTAAGACTGAATTAAATTAATTTAGTTTATAAGTTAACATTTCTTTTGACAGTCAAGTGAAATACAATGGGAAATCAGATTAAGCATTTTCAGGAAAAACAGCAAACACTGAATTTGAAAAAAAAGAAAAAAAAAAGGAATGGAAAACGACAAACACCGAATTGCAAAAAGAAAAAAGGACGAATCGAACTTTTAAATTCAACAAAAAAAAATGACGAGAGAAGAAATTTTTAAAGTAACAACTTTTTAAAGATCAAAATATTAATTCGATAAGAACGAAAGCTGAATGCAGAAATTATTGCCGAAATCAAAATACTGAGTTCTATGTAATAAGTTTGGCTCGCAAAAATTAAAATTATAAATTAGTGATGGAGCTTTTTATATCGCAAAACTCGGAAAAAAGAGTATGTAGGATGTTACGGAGATTCGACTGAAATAATCTAGCATAAATTATCAGGAAAACCGAATTTATCATGCAGAAACTACCGTCTTATTTTCTAAAAAATACAAAAGAGATTATCAAGTAAGTACACAAATTTACTACCATTTGTCATATTAGAGAGGTCCACTATCTACTTTGAACATTTAATCCGGTGTTGGCAAGAAAGAAAAAAATAACAACTCATGAATGTGTGTGAATTTCACTGATTTTAACAAAGCTTTCACAAATGATCGTTTTCTATTATCGCGCATTGATCACCTGGGGGATGCCACTTTTATAAATCAAATGCTGTCGCGTAATCAAGCTACGATCAAATCCAAATGCATGAACATGATCAATAACATACCCATTTATGACCAAATAAGCCTATATAGTTATTCATATTGGCCTAAAAAATGCGATATGCGCTTATTATCGTCCGATGAAAAGATTTTTTACCAATTGAACAAAAACCCGTAGGCCTTCATTGACTACGTGTTAGTCATGAGTAAGAAGAACATAAATAACTTAGATGATTTGGCCAAAACATTCAAGAACCTCAGGTTGGTCAACCAAAATCTGACTCAAGAGAAGTGTACCTTCAGAATTCGATTGATTTTTTAGGTTACATGGTCCGTGAAAGATGGATTGAAGTAGACCTAACCCAATTGGAGAACTTAGCAACGACGGCTCCCCCGATGACTACCAAAAAGGTGCAGGTGCTAACTGGCAGGTTGGCAGCTCTCATCAGATTCATCTTTAGGTCTTTGGACAAATGAAAACAATTATTTGAGGTTCTACGGGGAGCATATAAATTTAAGTACACCCTAACGTGTGAAGATTCTTTTCATATCATCAAAATGTTTCTTGCATACTCAGAAATATTAACCAAACCGGAGCTGAGAGAGCCTCTCGAGCTTTACCTCACTATTTCCGATTACGCTATCACTACCGTATTGATCAGAGAAGAAGAGATACAATCCAAGTCCATTTACTATGTGAATAAGTCTTTGCTAAATGCAGAAACTCAATATTTGCAGTTAGAGAAGCCATCCATAGAACTTGTGGTAGCAGTGAGAAAAATGCAACCATATTTCTAAGCTCACACCATTATTTTCCGAACGCCGTCTTCATTAAGAAATATGATGCAAAAAATAAAAATCCCGAGGAGATTAACCAAATGGTTTATGAAGATGAGAGAATATGATATCCAATATGAGGTTAAGTGTGGTGAGGATAATTATCGCCTGAGGGTAGGCTTGTAATTTGTTTGATGTTTTAAAGAAGTATATAGGTGTTTTGTGTTTAGAGTAGAGAGTAGAGGGAGAATTAAGCTGGCTGGTTGCAGTTAATTTTCATTACCCATATTTAATGCAGGTGGTTGGGTATTTATACCCTTATGTTTGGGCCCTTATGGGCTTTCGGGTCATGTTTAATGGACCCGAGTCATGTTCAAAGACCCATGAGCTCTAAGTAGGAGAGCAAGTAGCTTAGTCAAGAAGTGTTTAGGTTTTTTAGTACTTTTGTCATAGTTCGAACAGTCCCATTAGCTAGATGTTCGAAGTGGCCTGTCCGGTCCGGAGAGCTAGGTCCGATCTGTCCCTGTCCGGGGAGCAAGCAGAATTCGGACTCATCAAAAGCCCCTTTTTTAGGTGTTTGTTCAAATACTCTTGTCAAAAACCTGAAAAACAGTCCGACATCAGGGGTAGTTTTAATCCGGACAGGTCTGTTTACCCTATGGTTTCATCCGGACCGATAAAGCTTCATGAATCCAAACGGTTTTTTGCCAGAGTTCGTGGGACACGTGTCGCTCTCTGATTGGTTGCTTCAGCCATTTTTTCACCTTGAATTTCGAACCCATCTTCTTCGAAAAGTAACCTCTTAATTAAAGGTGGTGACATCAGCGCCGTCTTTAATCATTACCAATCTTTTCGAATTCTCCTAGGAGTCATCTTCCTTTTTCAGATTTACTATAAATTCAAACACACTTTATACTGTTTTACCATCTCTTTCATATTTACTCTGCAAAATTTCTCAAAGCTTTCTCTCTCTCTCTCTAAAGCAAAAACTTGCTTAATAGTTTATGTTTACAGCGAGGAACGCTCTGATCAAAGACGGGTGGCTCAATCTTTCTGAATTAGAGAAGGCTCAAAAGGTCGAAAGGGAAAGACGAATTGCGGCAGGGTTACCCACTTCGCCTGTTGATAGACCAATCACTTCTGCTACAGAGTCAGATCAAGGCTCTTCTTCTTCTAAAAGAATCAAGCCGAGAAAGCTATTCCAAACTAACCTCTCCCCCATTATCTCCGGTTCCTCGGTTCAGGAATCGGAACCTGCTGTCGAGCCAGGAGTAACAGTTACTAGTCTCAAGAAACCCTCACCCTTTATAGCAATGGGGTCAGATACGGAACATTCCCCTCAAAAGCTAGTTGACCGGAGAAGAGGCCGATTAGTTAAGGGTCAAGGGTCTAAAAGCACTCGTTCAAAGTCGGGTGCTAAAGACAGCAGCACTGGGTCAGAAGTGCCTATCAAAGTTCCCCAGGACAGGCTGACCGGTCCGGAGGGCACTAGTCCAAGTCTTCGAAGAGAAGCATCTGAATCAGAGCCCCAATCGGGGGCCAGAAATCAAGGGGCAACTGAAGCCCATCAGTCCGGGGTTCAGGCTGAGCCGGAGCTGAACCCTCCCTCAACTACTGCTACCGAAAACCCTTCAAAAATTATGGAGGATGTAATGGAGGACTCTATCGAAGAGGTCCCATTTGAGTCTGAGCCCTCCGGTCAGACCAGTAGTGCTGCTATTGCCAAAAAAGACAAAGGAAAAAAGAAGTTGTGTTTGAAGCATCCGAACCTGTCGGAGAGTCTCGAAGGAAGGGTAGGGCCTTGTTTTCACAAGGTTAACGTCAAGTACCTCCTTGCCCTGCAGAAAATTAACTACGCATTCATCCACACAGCTGAGCTAGGCCGGATGCGTACGAAGTGGGGAATACCGGAGAATGTGAAGATCAGGATCCCCATACACCCGGAGACTCCTATGGACTGTAAACTGAGTGAAGTTGTCATGTTCACGGAGCTATTTAATTGGGGGCTCAGACTCCCATTGGACCCAGAGATTGTCAGATACTTCCATCTGATTAGGCTCTGTCTGAGCCAGCTGAGCCCCAATGCCTGGTATACCCTCATGGCCAGCATAATGGCTTCAAGGCTCTTCGGGATTCCTCTGCCAATGTAGAAATTTGCTGTTGTGGTCAGCCTTTGCAGAAACCATCACATCCCCGTCTACCATTTCAACATGAGGGATAACTTCAAGGATGTGGATGACTTGCTGGAGTCGGAGAGGAATTGGAAGACCCAGTTCCTATTCGTGAGTGGTGCATGGGAAAATGGGCGAAAGATCAAGTCTGGTGTCAACCCAAGCCTCCTCACAAGCAGATGGAGGAGCGATCGTAAGTCTTCTGCTTTACACTCTTATCTTCTTTAAGGTTATTTTAAATTAACTTGTTTCATTTTTGCCTTGGCAGTACTGCCCAAGGACTTCAGTGAATACCTGAAAAACGGGTAGGCCACTTGCACCAAGATCAATGCTTGGGCTGCTGAGAGGTGGGGGAACCGGTTCCATGCTGCATTTACCGGAGGAAATTTGCCAAGGTCTCACTTGTGGAATACCACAGGTCGGAGAGACTTGACTTGGGAGGAGCTCACCACTCAGCCTCCTCCGGATGTTTTGCTTAAGATGACCCATGAACTGGACGAGACACTCTACTTGCCAAGCCGGGCCAAAGCCCCGAGCAAGATGAAAGGCAAGAAGAAGGGAAAGAAAAAGGTTGGTGAAGCTAACCCTGGAGAAGTGGAGGAGGATGCTCCTACAAACACGGAGGGGGCAGTTCACAGCCAAATCGATGCTGCTCTCTTGGAAGTGGTGGAGCAGGAGACTGAAAGGCAAGAAGTGCCCTCCCCTGATCCTCCAAGAGCTTCCAAAAGAGATCGTAAACGGGGAGGAGAAAGCAGGGACAGAGAGGCCAAGAAGAAAAAGACCTCCAAAGGTGACGAGCTTTCTCTCCGGGCTCCGGAGCCTTCCTTTCAAACTGATCCTGTTGACCCAACGCATGCGGAGAAGATACCAGGTGACTTCCATACCGATGAGGCCGAGGGGGGAGATATCAATATTGACGGGGTCGACATCACCGGTCTGGGTGGGCTTGGTGAGTACTTCATCAATCTACCCAGAGACGATTTTGCCGGAACTTATCTCCCTCCGAGCACCTCAAACACAGTCACTTTCAATGGTAAGACCTTTATCGTTTCTAGTGAAAAGGATGCTATAGCCCACTCTTTGTTAAGCAATGTCCAGCCCGTACTTACGTTGGAGAGACAAGTCCGAACTCAGGCAGACATCATCAAAGATCTTAAGTCTGACAAAGAGAAGCTGTCCGATGACCTTCGTACTGCCACTTCCAATGCTGCCATTCTAAAGGAAGAAAATGTGGAGTTGAAGATAAATCAAGAGGCAAACACCATAAAAGTCACCACATTAGAGGACACCATTGCAGAGCTCCGGGGGAAGCTGTCCGAATTGGAGAAAGATCTTGCCACCTCAAAGGGGGAATCCAAGGCCAAAGATAAAATCATCACCAACTTGACCAATGACAAAATTTCTCTTGAAAATACGGTGTCCAAGGCTGCCGAGGAGAAAGCTACTTTGCTAAGGGAGCAGGAGGCCAAGATTCAAGCCAAGATCGACGCTTATGCCAACAATGTGATCGACACTCAGGAGGAAATGTATGCCAAGGTGAAGTCTGACATGGTTCTACTCTTCCATGAGAAGTTTCCGAAGAGGAACCTAGGGGATTTATGGCTTTATGTTGAGTCCGACGACCTCCCGTATCATACAATGGCTGAAGGTGATAGGTATGGTTACTCCAGTGCTTCCTCAGATGATGAAGAACAATTCAGGGAGAAACCTGGCGAAAAGAAAAGTGATCTCAAAGGGAAGGAAAAGACAGATGAAGGTGAGCCATCTTCAAAGGCTCAACCTTAACTCATGATTCAGTTTTTATTTGTTTACCCAAACTAAAGTCCTTGGATGGCCAAGGCACTCTTTTCTGTAATTGTGTCCGGTATCAGACCGGATAGGTTTTTTGTTCTTTTTTGACAATTCAAAAGTCCTTGGAGGGCCAAGGCATTTTAAGTTATTTTAATGAATACCTTCGTTTTGTGAAATTCTCATCCTCTTACATAGTCTGTTTTAATTTTGATGGCTAGAGTTTAAATAGCCTTTGGTTATTTCATAGCGAGAGTGTTTAGGTTCTCCGTCTAGAGTTTAAATAGCCATTCTCCGATGACGAATGTTTAAGTGGTCATCATTTTTATTTCAATCCGGATGGTATGATAAAGCACATAACTAAAACATTTCAGATTTTTTTTAAGAAGGCATCAAATTCTATTTAAAATGCCGGACACCTCATTAAAACCTCCCCGTGCCACCAGGGAGGAAAGAGTATGTCCCCAAATATTTACATGGATGTTTAAATAAGTAAATATTTACACAAATACTACTCCAAGTACATCCGGAGATGTTCAATATTCCAAGGGTGAGTCAAAACTCTTCCATCCTTGTCTTCTAGCCAATATGTTCCAGGTTTAAGCCTTTCAACAACCATATAAGGTCCTTCCCAAGTTGGGGCCAACTTTCCAAACAGCTTTTCTTTAGTGTGTAAAAAGACTTTCCTCAATACCTTGTCCCCTGGTTGGAAATCTCTTCTTTTAACTTTAGAAGCAAACCTGCTTCTCATCAAACCCTGATAGTGTGCAACTTTAAGGTGAGCTTTAACTCGTCTTTCTTCTACCAAATCGAGCTGACCTCTGATTACCACCTCGTTAGCGTGTTCGGAGAAGTTTTGAACACGAAATGATGAGAGAGTTGCTTCTATGGGAGCTACTGCATCCATCCCATAGACCAAAGCAAATGGTGACTCTTGTGTTGCAGCCCCAGGTGTCGTCCGGTAGGCCCACAAGACCTCTTGTAAATAACTAGGCCACTTCCCAGCAGCCCCTTCCAAATTCTTCTTTAAACCGGACAGTATAGTTCTATTAGCCACTTCAACTTGCCCATTTGCTTGTGGGTGGAAAGGTGAAGAGAAACAATGTTGTATACCCCTTGAGGCACAGAAGCTCTCCATTTCCCTATTGTCGAACTGTGGCCCATTGTCTATTGTTATCTTTTGTGGGACACCAAATCTGCAACAAATGTTGGATATAATGAATTTTATAACAGCTTTTGATGTTGTCCCTGCTAGAGGGGCTGCTTCAATCCACTTTGAAAAGTAGTCTATGGCAACAATTATAGTTTTGCGTCCTCCGGACGCCACAGGGAGAGGCCCTACTAAATCCAACCCCCATCGAGCAAAAGGAATAGGCTCAGAAATTGACTCTAAAGGAATGACTGGGACATGAATTTCATTGCTGTACCTCTGGCATGGGTCACACCTTCTTACCAATTCCTTAGCATCTTTCATGATAGATGGCCAATAGTAACCGGACAGTAAAACTCTTCTTGTTAAAGCCCTGAATCCACAATGGGCTGATCCCTCACCATCATGCAATTCGGAGAGAACTACTTGAGACTCTTCATCCCCCAAACAGCGCATGAGAGGTTTACTGTAAGATTTTTTGTACAACACGTCTCTCAATATGATGAAACCACGAGCCTTATGTTTCAATGTTCTGGCTAGTGATTTATCCGGAGGCACAACACCATCAGAGAGGTATTGCAGGAGAGGAAACCTCCAGTCCTGAGGTTGTTTCACCTGTACTTCAAAAACTTCTTCTTCTTTACCCATATTTAGTTGAATGGAGAGGCTCTCCAGCACATGGATCCATGGATATGACTCCGTGTAAGCTATGGTTGCCAATGAGTCTGCTAACTCATTTTATGTATTTTATATGTTTATAAGCAACACTTTTAAACTTGAGCGCTTCATTTTTAAGGAGGAGTAAATATTTCACAAGCTGCTCCTTTTTAGCCTCAGACTGACCTTGGGCATGGTGGATAAGAAGTTGGGAGTCACTTAGTAGCCTGACCCTCTTAGCCCCACAGATGTAGGCCAACTTTAAACCAGCTATAGCCGCTTCGTACTCGGACTCATTATTGGATGCCCTGAAAGCAAAATATATAGCTTGGTACATTTTGTCACCATATGGAGAAGTCAAACACACCCCGGCACCACATCCCATAGTGCTAGATCCACCATCTGTTCGGATGACCCATACCTTCTTATCTTTTATGTCAGTAGCCTGCTCCGAATCTCTATCGGAGTGAAATTCAACCAGAAAATCAGCCACAGCTTGGGCCTTGACTACTGTTCGAGGAGCAAAGTCTATGTCGAAGTCTCCCAACTCTACTGACCACTTAGTCATCCTGCTCGAAATGTCTGCCTTTTGGAGAACATTCTTCAAGGGAAAAGAAGTTCGGATGATGATGGGATGGGCCTGGAAATAAGGCCTCATCTTTCTGGAAGCTATCACTAGGGCTAATGCTAACTTTTCGAGTTTCAAGTAGCGCCTCTCTGCATCTATCAAACTCTTGTTGATGTAGTGCACCGGATGGGGATGACTATTTACTTCTCTTACCAACACAGCACTGATGGCATAACTTGAAACTGCCAAATATACGAAGAGTGTCTCCCCTTCAACTGGTTTAAATAAAGTTTTGGGGGAAGACAGGTGCTTCTTGATCTCATTGAAAGCCTCATCACACTGTGGGGTCCAATCGAATCCCTTTGCACCCTTCAAGGTTTGAAAGAACGGGGTGCACCTGTCTGAAGACCTTGAAATAAATCTGTTTAAGGCAGCTAATCTCCCCGTTAGTCGGTGTACTTCTTTAATATTCCGAGGAGGCTCCATTTGGAATAGAGCATTAAGCTGGTCCGGATCGGGTTGTATCCCATGCTCACTTATAATATAGCCTAGAAACTTCTCGGACTGCACTCCGAACACACATTTTTCTGGGTTTAATTTTAAATTCACTTTTACCAAGTTGGCAAAAGTTTCTTGGAGATCAGCCAAATGCAATCGCTCATCCACACTCTTCACCATCATTTCATCAATGTATACTTCCATATTTCTCCCAATCTGATCAGCAAAGGCTTTTTTTACTAATCTTTGATAGGTAGCCCCAGCATTTTTCAACCCAAACGGCATTACCTTATAGCAATGAAGACCTCTGTCAGTGACGAATGTGGTATGTTCTTGATCCTTCGGATCTACTTGAATTTGATTGTATCCGGAGAAGGCATCCATAAAGGATAGCAGTTTGTTCCCAGAGGTGGAGTCTACCAACTGATCAATCCGGGGACTGGATACAAATCTTTTGGGCAAGCTCTATTGAGATCTGTGAAGTCAATGCACATGCACCACTTGTCATTCTTCTTTTTCACCAAGACCGGATTGGCAATCCACAAAGGATATTGAGACTCCTTGATGTGCCCCATCTTTGTGAGCCTGTCAACCTCTTGCACAATGACATCAGCCTTCTCCTTAGAAAAGCTCTTCTCTTTTGAACTACTGGTGCTATGTCTTTCCGGATGGATAGGTGGTGTGATATCACTCCTGCTGGAACCCCAGTAACACCAGCATTGCACCAAGAAAAAACGTGCTGATGGCTCTTCAAAAACTTTAACATTTCATTTTTCAAAACGGGTGGCATCTTAGACCCTATTTTGACACTTTTCCTTCTTCCAGACAGTGAGTCTCTACCTCTTCGACCGGTATCAACACTCCAGGGGTCTCTCTGGGGTCATCAATTTCACCCTCACCCCTAGAAAGCCCCTCAAACTGCTATTTCTCGTCGATGCGAACTGCCCCCAGTGTTCGGGGAGCCAGAGCAGTAGCATAACATTCCCTTGCAACCTTTTGACTGCTCTGGACAACTCCCACCTGTCCCTGAACAACATATTTCAAGCACTGGTGGACTGTCGAAGCCACTGCATGCATCCTAGAGAGCTAAGACCTCCCTAGAATGGAATTATAGCAAGTGGAACAATCCACCACGATAAAGAGTATCCTGACCATTTTTTTGAAAGGGCCCTTGCCCAATATAACTTCCTCCTCGAACTCTCCGATCACATCTGCTGAGCTGCCAGTAAAGCCCACAATTGATCTGTCCGAATTCTGAATTACAGCTGGATTTTTCATTCTCTTGTATGTAGTTAAGAAAAGGATATTGGCTGAGCTCCCAGTATCCACCAGAATTCGTCTTATGTCATTGCCCCCAATAGATGCTCCTATGACAACAGCATCCTCATGAGGGCCAGCTATATTTCTTAAATCATCTTCATCAAAAACAATGAAGGGGAATGGATTTGGTGACTGATAGGAAGTCATGCCTCCTTCTAGCTGGGTGGCTAAAGTATGAACGTGCCTCTTCCTTGAAGAAGCAGTAGGAGCTGTCATAGTATCCCCTCCGAAAATTGTAAGTGACTTAAAAAATTTAATGAGTCCGGAGACCGTCCTAGAACATTCCTCAATTGCACCCACTCTGTTTCGAGTTGGATCAGGATCCAAGTACTCAGATTCCACATCAAACCTTTCAATTATAACCATGGCTCCCTCCGGAGCAGCATTACTTGGACCAACCTGATGAGTATTGTCAGGCCTGTTACCCCCTCTTCTTTTGACATAAGCCCCCAGCTTTCCCCTTTCGATCAAGTTCTGAACCTCTTGCTTCAAAGCTATACAGTCATCAGTGGTATGGCCAGTGTAATTGTGATACTGGCAGAAAGAGTTATTGCGATGCTCCCTAGGAGATTGTAGTGTGGCTGGCCTTCTATAGTGCACCTCTTCCTTTGTTTTATCATAAATGGTGGCCACACTTTCTTTTAATTCTGCGAACCACTCCGGTTGGACCCATGGCCCTCTCTTGTTTCTGGACTGCTGACTCTGAGCAGGAGCAGCTGGCTGAGACTGAGCTTTGGCCCTACCATGCCCCTGTCCGGTTTCCCTTGCATTGTTCCCGGACTGATTCTGATTGGGATTTGGTGTCACAGGGGCAGACTTCACTTTCCTGTGCACTCTTGTTTTCTTTGTTTCATCTAAGTTAATTTGTTTTTCAACTTGATTCAGCAACCCTCCCCAGGTCATGGCATTCTTTCTGGTCACTGAATCAGCCAAATTTTCAGGATTTAAGCCCTGTCTTAAGGATGCTATTGCCACTTGCTCGAAGCAATCAGCTAACCCATTCTTGGTGTTCACAAAACGACTTATATATTCTTTTAAGGACTCGTTTGGTTCCTGAGCACAATGGATTATAGTGTCTCCATTGCCCTTTAGCTCTTTACTTCAAACGAACTGCCTTCGAAAGGCCACCCAAAAAGTATCGAAATTCTTGATACAACCTTGTGGTAGACTGTTATACCATTTTAGAGCACTCCCCGTAAAAGACTGGGAGAATGCTCTACAAAGTAGCTTATCATCGTCATCAAAGTTCATCATAAAGTTCTTGAATTGTTCTAAGTGGTTATCCGGATCAATACTGCCATCGTACTTTTCCATTTTAGTGCTGTCAAACCTCTTAGGGAGGTTTCCGGACAGAATTTTGGAAGACAAAGGAGATTGCCTCCAATTTCTACCACGACTGAACATAGTATCCTCATTGGGAGTTGCAAAGATACCCGGTTCATCGTGAAAAGCGAAAGGATCCATCAGCATCCGGTCCACATGCCTCCGGCTATGAGATGATCCTTTACCAATATTCCTCTTCATCTTTCCATGTCTATCCATTTTTCTTGAATATTTCTTGGTCTGTTTTTGCTTCTTTTTAGTTCGACCCTCATCGCTGCTAGAGGATAAGGATTCTTCAACTCCCTCATCATCCGAAGAGCTGTCAGAAGATTCTGAGCTTGAGTCAGAACTCTCCACCGGCTTAGACCGGTGAGACTTCTTGGAGCTGGCATGAGTCTTTTTGGTACTCACATGAGTCTTTGAAGGCTCATGCTCCCTGGGGTTATCAGTGTGATGAACAACTGATGCTTTGGATTTTTCTTTCAAGCCCATCTTAGCCTTTTCTGCCCTTAGAGCTTATATTTCACCCTTTAGCCTATCACGCTCTTCGATAGTGTACTCATCGTTCTCACCCACCACTTCAAGCAGAGCTGGTGGTACTTCTGGATCGTCCGGATTCATTCGGACAGACTTTCTTTGCTGGTTTCGAATGCTTGATTCAGGCACCTTCTTCTTCCACTGTGGTCGCCAATTTGGTGAGGATAATTATCGCCTGAGGGTAGGCTTGTAATTTGTTTGATATTTTAAAGAAGTATGTGGGTTTTTTGTGTTTAGAGTAGAGAGTATAGGGAGAATTAAGCTGGCTGGTTGCAGTTAATTTTCATTACCCACATTTAATGTAGGTGGTTGGGTATTTATACCCTTATGTTTGGGCCCTTATGGGATTTCGGGTCGTGTTTAATGGACCCGGGTCATGTTCAAAGACCCATGAGCTCTAAGTAGGAGAGCAAGTAGCTTAGTCAAGAAGTGTTTAGGTTTTTTAGTACTTTTGTCATAGTTCGAACAGTCCCATTAGCTAGATGTTCGAAGTGGCCTGTCCGGTCCGGAGAGCTAGGTCCGATCTGTCCCTGTCCGGGGAGCAAGCAGAATTCGGACTCATCAAAGTATAATAAAACCGTTTTTTTTATAATTTTCCTTACAAATTTCCAATCCGAACGATCAGAGCCTTCAAAGGAACAAACTCAACGTCGCAAGTACGCACTAACTGAGGTAATAACAAGTAGGGTTCATTTGTAGGCATCCAACTCACCTATCCAGCATGATAAATCTTAACACACACAATCAAGTTTGGTTTCCATGCCTCAGTCGTGGATACATCTGATGTACCTTTATTTTTGTTTGAGGGTAATTTCGTAATTTTGTCTAGAGTTTTGTGGAATTTTGAGAGTATTTAATGTTTGGATAGAATGTAGAGGGAGAATTGAGCTGCCTGGTTGTATTTAATTTTCATTACCCTCATTTAATGTAGGTGGTTGGGTATTTATACTCTTTATCTTTTGGGCCATATGGGCTTTCGGGTTATGTTTTATGGATTTGGGTAGAGTTTAAAGACCCACTAGCTTTTAAGTAAACAAGTAATTAGTTTAATCATGAAGTGATTATGTTTTTAATACTTTAGTTCTGTTCGGACAGTTTAGTAAGTGGAGGTTGCCCGAATCGTCCCTGTCCGGTTAGATGGATGATGTCCGAATTGCCCCTGTCCGGTTCTCACAAAGAGTGGTGACAAAATCCGGACTCATCAGCACCAACATACTCCGATGTGCTTGTAAAATGTTTAGCCCGATGTTCTTTCTTAGATTCTCGGTGGGCTCTAGGGAATTGATCATCTGAAATTGGCTTGAGGTCACTATCCGGCTCATCAGGCTTGAAGTGTTATGATGGATTCTTTTTACATAAATCTTTATTAGCCCGTCTTTGGGCTTTAAGTGCCTCAATCTCCGCCCCGAGTTAATCACACTCCTCTTGCATTAAGAGTCTTTCTTCAACAATATGATTTACATGAGACACATTCACAGAATCCTCATTTCGTATAATCCCCTCATTTTCAAGAGGGGGATCTATCTGCATATCTAGTTCTATGCCTTATTTAAATTTGAAGGCTAAATAGATTTTGAATATTGGTATTCAGGTACCCTTCGCTCCTACTGTGGTTGCCAATCTGGTGATGATAAAATTTGGTCGAAGGTTATTTTTGGTAAGTGTTTGGATTAAGCCTTAAATTTAAGGTAAGTAGTGAAGAGATTATAGAGGTGCTAGAATTTAATAACAAAAGAGAGAAACTTCCAACCCGTTTAATACTGTTTTTAGACAATTTGTAAAAAAGTTTGGATCCAAGGACCCACCGGGTCGGGTTGTAAGTGTGGATTGGCCTTATGAGCCCATAGGCCTAATAACATTCGAAGTAGCCATACTGCTTAGTCATCAAATATTTAGCTTACATGGCATAATTTTTATTATAGGTCTAAAATTCCCTCTAAAAAAATTCGATCATAACCCTAAACAAAATTTGACCCTATCAAGGTTCACCCTCCATGAATGGTGTATTTAAGAGACATAATCGTAACTAAATGATATGGGTATAAATATGATAAGTAACTCAACTCTACCATCATCTCTCTGCTGGAAAGCCATCAAATATGTCACGTACATACTCAATAGAGTACCCACTAAAGCAACCATTAAATCCCCATAGGAGCTATGGAATAGGCGCATGCCCAATTTAAAGCATCAACATATATATGGGCATCTAGTTGAGGCAATGACATACAAACCTCAGGAAAATGAATTGGACATAAAATGGTTAGCTGCTACTACATTGGCCATTCTGAATATTCAAGGGATTTAAGTTTTTTGATCCTCATACTGATAGTTTTTTAGAGACATGAACGATCAAATTTCTTGAGGATGTTGTGTTTGATGGGAAGAATTTAGGACTATATGTTTATTTTGAGGAAGAATTTGTCGAGATTCATGAATATTCTAACAAAAATACTTATGTATTAGAAAATTGGACTTTAATGCCAATCATATTGGTCCGTTTAGAACAAGGTTATACTCTAAATAGCATTGGTGTTCCACTTAAGCATTCTAATGAGAACGCATATATGGTCTAATTAGAACAAAACATCACTCAAGATAATTTTCCACAATAAGATCAAATTGACATTGTTCATGGTGATCAAACTTTACCTCAAGAAGTGAAACACGAATAGTGATACCCTTAAAAATCTCTACGAGAGACAAGAAGAATGCTATACATGTTGATTATATAATATATCTTTAGGAACATGAAAAGTCTTGTACTGGAACTGTAGATGATCCCTCATCCTATACAAAAGACATAACAAGCTCTAACTCTCGATGTTGTGTAAAAAGATATACTCATCATTAAAACCAAGCACATACAATTCTTATATCAAACATATAGTTACAAACACAACAATTGAAAAATCAACGATGAAAGAGAGTAGTTTCATCTTGAAAACATGATTTAGTAGTTCTTTGCATTTAAATGCTTCAGAATTCGCTAAAATTTGTTGCAAGCATCTGTAATTTGAAAGATTTGATTGTTTTGATTTTATAAAACAAATGGAGTTTGTGAGTCGAAAGAAAAAGTGAAATCAATTGGATTATCTATTTTTATATACGAAAGTATTGTTGAATTTTTTTTATATAGTAAGTAATTACTGATAAACTTGAAAGTATGGAGCATTATTGATAATTTTATTGTTGACCGAATTACTATTTATATCTTTTTTCAAAATAAATATTATCGATATAAATCGATCTATTTTCATTATTAAAAAACCTAACAAAATAAATAAGTATATGACTTGAGATAGATCACATTTTATTTTGTTAAGTTTAATTTATTCTTAAAAAAATGATAACATAATTATTTTTGTTAAGTTTGATCTATTCTTTATAATATAACGTCTTATAAAAAGTAGGGTTGTCAACGGTTTTGGAACATCGAAGAATCAGATTCGAACTGAATCGATAAAAATTGGGCAAATAATTGGACCAAACTTTAACAATTCGATTTGCGGTTCCATTTTCAAAACCAAAATGGATAAGAAAGCGAAACAATAAAACCGGTTCAGAATCGAACCGATAAAACCGATAAATCAGTTGAACCGATAAAAAATCGAACCAATAAAACCGTCAAAATTAGTTATTTTTTTTTATTATTATTTATAAATTAAAAAACAAAGATTAAATTTTAAAGTTAAATTTTTATATCTTTTATTTAAATAAAAAAAATCTGAAAATCAGATTCTATTTAGATCGCAATCCGACCAAATCGAAACGAATTTTAAACCGCGACCAAAATGAATTCGAATCCGACTCAATTAAACCAAACCCAAAGTTTAACGATCCGTTTATCACAATCCAAACTAAAACCGAACAGATAAACATACTGACTTGGAACCGAACTGAAGTCAGACCGGTTTATTAACTTATATGGCATATAGGCGCCACCTAGCTATACTATGGAATGCACACATGTCACAACAGTCTCATCTATCTCTCAACACGTTTCATTTACAGAACTACGTGTCAGTAGGCACAACAAGACCATGAAACAAAACAATCCTCAAATCTATACATACATACTTTCAATTACAATGAAATTATAGAGAGAAAGAGAGAGATGTCAAAGAACTTGTTTAGACAAGGGTACAACAAAGTAAGTAGACTACTAAGCAGATCAAAGCAGCAAAAGAGTCAAGAATTTGAAATTCTTGAAGGACACCCAGCTGCTCAAGTAGAAGCAAGAGAAGTTATTGAAACACATGAGAGTGTAAAAAAACAAGACACAAAGTTGAAGGAGTTCAAGATCTATAGATGGAACCCAGATAGCCATAACAACAAGCCCTTTCTGCAGTCCTTTTTTCTTGATTTAACCACTTGTGGCCCTATGGTTGGTAACTCTTTAGTTTTTTGTTTTTGTTTTTTCACATATCAGCCAAACACAGCCTTTGTTTTTTCGATTTTTAAATTTTGGTCTTGTCAGGTGTTGGATGCATTGCAAAAGATAAAAGCTGAGGATGATTCAAGCTTGACCTATAGAAGATCATGTAGGGAAGGGATATGTGGGTCATGCTCTATGAACATCGATGGAACTAATACGGTAGCATGCCTTAAACCTATCGACGCTGATACTAGCAAGCCAACTATCATCACCCCTTTGCCTCACATGTTTGTCATCAAAGATCTTGTTGTTGATCTCACCAACTTCTATCAGCAGTACAAGTATGTCCACTGTGTTAAAACTAACAGATGTGCTACTTTGGTTTTTTAATTGTCTAAAGATGTTTACTTTTTTGTGTTGTAGGACAATAGAGCCGTGGCTAAAGACTAAGAAGCCACCGAAGGACGGACGAGAGTATAGGCAATCACCGGAAGATCGAAAAAAGCTAGATGGGCTATACGAGTGCATATTATGTGCATGTTGTAGCGCTTCATGTCCATCTTACTGGTGGAGCCCAGAGGAGTTCCTTGGGCCAGCTCCTTTACTTCATGCTTACAGATGGATTTCTGATAGGTATTTAAAATCTGAACTTCTTGGATGTGACATGTGTATATTTGTATTGTAGCTGAATTTGATTAATATTGTAGCCGGGACGAGTTTACGGACGAAAGATTGCAAGCGTTGACAGAGGACATGAAGAGATTATACAGATGCAGGACTATACAGAACTGTACGGCAACCTGTCCTAAAAGTCTGAATCCTGCGGATGCCATTCACAGGATGAAGACAAAGCACTTGCTGTCTCAGCCTATGGAGAGGGTGGAGAGTCTTTAGGAGCCCTTCTTAACATAAACATACTTGTTTTCTTCTTCTGTGGATCCATAAGTGATGAAACCCCTTTCCTTTTGATAATAATATAGGACTTGTGCTATGTAAAAATTATTATGTATCCTATTTCGGTTCAATATAATTGCGTTTTTGTTGTGTTTAGATATATAGATAATTGCATGAACCGTTCTAATATATAAATGAAACATAATAATACAAGAGTCTTGTGTTTGGATAAATATATGATGGCATGAGCCATTATAGTTAAATGAAACATTTTAAGTGAAACATAATATTATAAGAGCATATGCAAAAACATAATAATAGAGGAGCATATGTTAAAACATTTAACAATGTTAAACCATAACATCTCTTAAGAATATACTGGGCAGAAAGAATAGATTGCAGTTTAAGCAGTGCGTTTAATGCTGAAGATTGTGTATGAATACATCTTCATTACATATATAACATATATAATTTGATAGATTACAATAAACAAAGCTAATTACTGGGAGCATTTGGATTAAGCTAAGTACTGGGAGCATTTGGATTACAGAAAGGAAAGTCAGTCATTTTAAAGGGGTTTCTCCATATTTGTTTTTGATTTCCTCCATATTTTGCCCTTTCTTATTCTTTTTACCAGGTAAAAGTCATTTTACCCTTATTTTGTTCGCAATTTTATAATTTGTTCTACACACAGATCCACCAGGTCGAAGGAAATAAAATACTCTAGAACTGAATGCCACGAAAATATCTCAATATTCGTAAAACAACTTCCCAATGAACGGATGTGGGAGTAGTGACAAATTGACTAACGACATGAACAACATAAGTTATATTTGGCCGAGTAACTCTGAGATAGACCAAAATCCCTACAAGAGTTCGATATAGAGTTGGGTTTGACAAAGGAACACCATTGGTCGGAGAATACCGAGCATTGGTTTCAAGAGGGGTATTTACAGTTATGTTTTCAAAAAGTCGCGCTCGCTCGAATAAATCAGATATATATAGTTTTTCTGAGAGAATATAACCTTTGGAAAGTGAGCCACCTCAATACCTAAAAAATAACGTAAAAGTCCCAAGTCTTTCATCGCAAAACGCTGAGCGAATCATGTTTTAGTGCATCAATGCCATCAATATCATCACCTGTAATGATCATATCATCTGCATATAGGGATACAATAATTTTTCATGCACTCGTACATCTAATAAACAAGGCCTCAAGGAAACCAAGTGAAGTAATAATTGTAGAGAATTTTTCAAACGAGACACGAGGAGCTTGTTTGAGACCATTTAAAGCTTTCCTAAGTCGACAAACTTCACCTGGTTGGGGGACAAAACCTGGAGGAGGAGTCATGTAAACCTCCTCATGAATATTACCATTCAAAAATTCATTTTTGACATCTAGTTGTAAGATATTCCACTAGCGAACGGATGCAACCGCAATAAGAGTACGAACTGTACTTATTTTTTTCCATTGGGGAAACCGTCTTATCATAATCTATACCATATTTCTGTGAATACCCTTTTGCTACAAGAAGAGCCTTATACCTTTCAACAGACCCATCAGACTTTGTTTTAATTTTAAAAACCCATCGAGATTCGATTATATGCTTACTGGATAGAGGTTTAACTATATCCCATGCACGGGTCTGATAAAAAGTGGTAAGCTCTTCGACTATTGCATTTTGCAAACAAGGATCAGAACAACTTCTTTAAACGACCGAGGTTCATATAAATTATGTATGTTTGCTATGAAAGAAGCGAAATGAGCTGAGTAAGAAGAATACGCAAAATCTAGTAGTTTGGTAGACTTGTACGAGTAGATCTTCTGAGGGGTGGAGCTGGTGGTTCACTAAAAGAAAGAGCTGACTCAGGCCTTTATAGAGCAGAAGTAATATCAGGTGTAGTCGATGTCTCGTGATCTGGCACATCAATATCAATGGGTATGTCACTATTATTTTCAAAAGAATCAATAGTCTAAATTTGGTACTTGTTATATCATGTGATTCCGATGGAATCGAGATAAAACGGGATATGCTCAAGAAATGTAACATGTTGAGAGACATAAAGTTTTTGACTAGTGGAATCAAAAAACGATAACCTTTTTGTCTAACACCATAACCCAAGAAAACATGTATTGCGGATTTAGGGCTCAATTCGTTGCATTCTACATGAGGACGAAGGACAAAACATGCACATCCAAACACTCGTAAGGAAGAATAATCTGGATGTTCTCCATATAACGTCTGAAAGGGAGACATCCCTACATTAGTAGTGAGAATTCGATCAATCACATATAAAGAAATATGATATGCTTCTCTCCCAAAAATAGTGGGAACCTCAGCAAATAAAAGAAAATAACGAGAAGTCTCAATACAGTGATGATGTTTTCTTTCTGCAACACCATTCTGCTGAGGGGTGTCAGTGCAAGAAGACTGATGTATGGTACCATCAGATGCAAGTAACTGAGTAAAATCATTGGATGTATATTCACCCCCTAAGTCACACCCGAAGCATTTTATTATAACAGAATGTTGAGTCTTAACAAGTGCCCGTATTTTTCTATAAATTCCAAGGAAATATGATCTCCGTTTCATAAGGTAAACCCAAGTATATCGAGTATAATCATCGATGAAAGAAACATAGTAAGATACCCTTTGTGGAGACATGAGATGGACCCCAGACATCAGAATGAATAATATCAAACAGAAGAATAAAATTAGTGACACTTTCATTAAACGGTAATGCCGATTTTTTTTCACGTTTATAACCACTACAATCCGAGATATTACAAGTGTTTAACTGACCCAAAGCACCTACAAAGACTAAATTTTTTAAACACGATGCACATACATGTCCGAGACGAGAATGTCAAAGATAAAACTCAGAAAAATCAACACGAGAGAAAGCAATTTTAGTCAAATATGTTTTCCACTATCAACACCATAGACATCGACATATGTTACTTTGAGTTTTTCTAGAACACAGATTTCCCCTATTTTACGACATATCTCAATCACTCTATCAGTGTGTTGATTTTGTATAAAACAAATAGAATCAGAAAACAAGATACAATAACCAGATTTACACAATTAGCTAACCGAAACAAGATTCAAAGCAAGAGTGAGAACATAGTAAACACCGGATATCAATATATGAGGGGTACAAATAGAGCCAATACCCTCTACTGACATTGGTGTAACACTAGCAGACAAAACAATATGGGTGAAACATGAGACAACGAAACAAAATTCGACATGTGAGGTGACATATGATGAGACACACCCGAATCTAAAATCCACAATGATGAATCAATACCTGAAGTGGAAGACAAGGACATACCTCAGTTTTATGCAGATATAGACATAACAAAGTTCTTCTTATTTAGTTTGTTACTAGTAGATTGTAGAAAATCATATTTTCCTATCATATTCGCAATAAGATCCACAATATCTAAGTGAACAAAATCAAAAAATTAAGAGATATCAAATCCAAATAGTAAAAAACACAATCCAAATCTTAATCAAACCCCAAATCCAAAATCAAACCAAGTCCAAATTCAAAATCCCAGTGGTCCAACAAAATCAAATCGAATACTCAATTAAATCCAAATCCAAGTATAAATACCAAACTAAATCCAATTTTAAATTCCCAATTTCCAATCAAAATCAAAATCAAAACCAAAACAAAAATCAAATTGAATTCAAGGTTTTACCAACAAAACTGCTGCAGTATTCTAGTGGCAATTTCTCATGAACCGTAGCACTGAATCATAATCCAACCGGTCATATTGATAGATTGGATGTGCTGAACACGTTCTCCAAAATTCTGAAAAAGGACACCGTTTGCCTTTCGATCAGACCGTTTGATTGGGGCTGCACACAACATATCCAAAAACCAAATCTATATCTCTTCTAGTGATTTCGAACCTAATTATTATACAAACAATTATTAATGCTATTCAATGCAATTAATTCACTAATGCAATTTCACTAATTAATTCCTTGCAATTTCACCAATTTAATTTTTTGCGATTTCCCCGATTAATTCTTTGCAATTAATTCACTGATGCATTTTGATCGATTAATTCTTTCCAATTTCATTGATGGATTATTTGCGATTTAACCAATTAATTTTCTGCCATTAATTCACTTATGAAATTTCACCATTTAATTCCTTACCGTTTCACCAATTAATCCACGATACTAATGCAATTTCAGCAATTAATCATTTGAAATTTCACCAATTCATCTATTGTAAAATACGTTTCGGTGTGCAATTTCACCAATTAATTCAATTTCAAAATCTCAAATAACTGTGTAGATTATACGTTATCGAATAATAACTCAAATAATTCAGTAGATTATTTCTTCCCAAATCAAAACAATAATACAACCCTCTATCAAATTTTAACTTGTCATGTTAAGATCAATAACAATACACAATCCAAAATTGCCGAACATATCCAAAATTTCCGAATAAATCCAATTCCAAACCAAAGTTCAATACTAATACGAAATCGAATACCTGGTAGATCCACGAAACAGAGGGATCACTACGCTTCTCTGATGAGATTACTCCAGAATCTGATATTATGTTAAATAAAGAACAAAAGAGAGAAAAAAGAGAAAAAACGACTAGGATTTTTGTATTTTTTAGAAAGTGTGTCTATTACATAGTGTATGTAATCTTATTTATAGATATAATAAAGGTTTAACGAGCTTGAGTCTTATATCTTTAATAGAGAAAACCATGACAATAATATATAAATTTAAAGTTAAATAAAAGATAAAATAGTAAAAACTTCTTTAAAATTTTCATTTTTAAATTTAGGATGGAAGAAATAAAAAATCTCATTAAGGAAATAACCATTCCCCATTTTAAATGGGATGATGATTAGATTACATGAAATAAAATGTAATTTTAAATGGGATGATGTTGACGTTTGTAAAACATAATTCAAAAAGGTTAAACTAGTGTAACCTATAAAATATATTATAATTCGAATTTAGAAGAGAGATACACAGTAACTGAACCCACCAAATTGGCATCAACTTCACGGCCGGCTAACCTAGCTGCACCAACTAAGAATTTAATGCTTTTAGATTTGAAGGCCGAAGAATTCGATGCTTCTTCAGAATATTTGGATAAAGATCCAGACATGTTAATCTTGATGGTTGTTGAAGATCCAGTAAAGAAAAGGGAGTGTGCGAGATTTGTGTGAATTTATTGAATCGTTAGCTATTTTCGGAGGCGATTCAATGGATGGTACCACTGACAGTTCGAGGAAAAGACATGTTGTCAATTTGAAAACTCAAATTAAAGAAAAAATGTCTACCCACTTGTATGGCAAAAAGGCTATAACTTTTATCTTGTTTGATGAGGACGACTTGCGGGGAACAACAGGGCCGCATGAAGACACAATAGTTATTGGGGCAGAAGTGGTTGGTGTTGAAATTCAATGTGTTTTCATTGGCATCGATAGTTCTACGAATGTCCTCTTCAAAATGACTTATGGCAGGATGCGAAATCCTCTTCGAATATCTTAATCGGAGCGTACAATCATAGGATTTACTGGTGTGACAACGCGGGTTATTGAGGAATTCAAAAAGAAAGTGAGCTTAGGTAAGGGACCTTTTAAGATGAAGGTCCACGTGTTTTTTATGATTGTGGACTGCCCCACGAGCTACAACGCTATTTTTGAAAGGTCTTGGATTTCTAGAATGTATGGGGTTGTGTCGATAATGCATTAATGTTTTAAATTTGTGGTAGGGGATCGTATTAGGGTCGTTCGAAGCGACCCGAAAGTTGCAAGAGAGTGTTATGCTACTGCACTTCAGATCCAAGGGTCCAGAAGTGGAGACTTTATTAAAGAATAGCAGTTAGAGGGGTTGACCTCAGATTTTGAAGAAAGAGATGACTGATGAGTCTGGAAATTTTCACCACTCACTGTAGAAACCGGACATGGGCAATTCAGACAAACACCTGGTAGATTATTTCTTCCCAAATCAAAACAATAATAACTGAGTAGATTATACATTATCGAATAATAACTCAAATAATTCAGCAGATTATTTCTTCCCAAATCAAAACAATAATACAACCCTCTATCAAATTTTAACTTGTCCTGTTAAGATCAATAACAATACATAATCCAAAATTGCCGAACATATTCAAAATTTCCGAATAAATCCAATTCCAAACCAAAATTCAATACTAATACGAAATCGAATACCTGGTAGATCCACGAAACAGAGGGATCACTACGCTTCTCTGATCAGATTACTCCAGAATCTGATATCGTGTTAAATAAAGAACAAAAGAGAGAAAAAAGAGAAAAAACGACTAGGATTTTTATATTTTTTAGAAAGTGTGTCTATTACATAGTGTATGTAATCTTATTTATAGATATAATAAAGGTTTAACGAGCTTGAGTCTTATATCTTTAATAGAGAAAACCATGACAATAATATATAAATTTAAAATTAAATAAAAGATAAAATAGTAAAAACTTCTTTAAAATTTTCATTTTTAAATTTAGGATGGAAGAAATAAAAAATATCATGAAGGAAATAACCATTCCCCATTTTAAATAGGATGATGATTAGATTACATGAAATAAAATGTAATTTTAAATGGGATGATGTTGACGTTTGTAAAACATAATTCAAAAAGGTTAAACTAGTGTAACCTATAAAATATATTATAATTCGAATTTAGAAGAGAGATATACAGTAACTGAACCCACCAAATTGGCATCAACTTCACGACCGGCTAACCTAGCTGCACCAACTAAGAATTTAATGCTTTTAGATTTGAAGGCCGAAGAATTCGATGCTTCTTCAGAATATTTGGATAAAGATCCAGACATGTTAATCTTGATGGTTGTTGAAGATCCAGTAAAGAAAAGAGAGTGTGCGAGATTTGTGTGAATTTATTGAATCGTTAGCTATTTTCGGAGGCGATTCAATGGCTGGTACCACTGACAGTTCGAGGAAAAGACATGTTGTCAATTTGAAAACTCAAATTAAAGAAAAAATGTCTACCCACTTGTATGGCAAAAAGGCTATAACTTTTATCGTGTTTGATGAGGACGACTTGCGGGGAACAACAGGGCCGCATGAAGACACAATAGTTATTGGGGCAGAAGTGGTTGGTGTTGAAATTCGATGTGTTTTCATTGGCATCGATAGTTCTACGAATGTCCTCTTCAAAATGACTTATGACAGGATGCGAAATCCTCTTCGAATATCTTAATCGGAGCGTACAATCATAGGATTTACTGGTGTAACAACACGGGTTATTGAGGAATTCGAAGGGAAAGTGAGCTTAGGTAAGGGACCTTTTAAGATGAAGGTCCACGTGTTTTTTATGATCGTGGACTGTCCCACGAGCTACAACGCTATTTTTAAAAGGTCTTGGATTTCTAGAATGTATGGGGTTGTGTCAACAGTGCATTAATGTTTTAAATTTGTGGTAAGAGATCGTATCAGGGTCGTTCGAAGCGACCCGAAAGTTGCAAGAGAGTGTTATGCCACTGCACTTCAGATCCAAGGGTCCAGAAGTGGAGACTTTATTAAAGAATAGCAGTTAGAGGGGTTGACCTCAGATTTTGAAGAAAGAGTTGACTGATGAGTCTGGAAATTTTCACCACTCACTGTAGAAACCGGACAGGGGAAATTCAGACAAACACATGGTAGATTATTTCTTCCCAAATCAAAAGAATAATAACTGAGTAGATTATACATTATCGAATAATAACTCAAATAATTCAGCAGATTGTTTCTTCCCAAATCAAAACAATAATACAACCCTCTATCAAATTTTAACTTGTCCTGTTAAGATCAATAACAATACACAATCCAAAATTGCCGAACATATCCAAAATTTCCGAATAAATCCAATTCCAAACCAAAATTCAATACTAATACGAAATTGAATATCTGGTAGATCCACAAAACTGGGGATCACTACGCTTCCCTGATCAGATTACTCCAGAATCTGATATCATGTTAAATAAAGAACAAAAGTGAGAGAAAACGACTAATATTTTTGTATTTTTTAGAAAGCGTGTCTATTACATATTGTATGTAATCTTATTTATAAATATACGAGCTTAGGTCTTATATCTTTAATAAAGAAAACCATGACAATAATATATCAATTTAAAGTTAAATATAAGATAAAATGGTAAAAACTTCTTTAAAATTTTCATTTTTAAATTTAGGATGGAAGAAATAAAAAATCTCATGGAGGAAATAACCATTCCCATTTTAAATGGGATGATGATTAGATTACATGAAATAAAATGTAATTTTAAATGGGATGGTGTTGACTTTTGTTAAAACATAATTCAAAAAGGTTAAACTAGTGTAACCTTTAAAATATATTATAATTCTAATTTAGAAGAGAGATACACAGTAACTGAACTCACCAAATTGGTCAACTTCACGACCGGCTAACCTAGCTGCACCAACTGAGAATTTAATGATTTTACATTCGAAGGCCAAAGAATTCGATGTTTCTTCAGAATAATTGGATAAAGATCCAGACATGTTAATCTTGATGGTTGTTGAAGATCCAGTAAAGAAAAGTGAGTGTGCGAGATTTGTGTGAATTTTTTGAATCGTTAGCTGTTTTCGGAGGCGATTCAATGGCTGGTACCACTAACAGTTCGAGGAAAAGACATGTTGTCAATTTGAAAACTCAAATTAAAGAAAAAATGTCTACCAACTTTTATGGAAAAAAGGCTATACCTTTTATCTTGTTTGATAAGGACGACTTGCGGGGAACAATAGGGCCGCATGAAGACGCAGTAGTTATTGGGGCAGAAGTGGTTGGTGTTGAAATTCGATGTGTTTTCATTGGCATCGATAGTTCTACGAACGTCCTCTTCAAAATGACTTATGAAAGGATGCGAAATCCTCCTCGAATATCTTAATCGCAGCGTACAATCATAGGATTTACTGGTGTGACAACGCGGGTTATTGAGGAATTCAAAGGGAAAGTGAGCTTAGGTAAGAGACCTTTTAAGATGAAGGTCCACGTTTTTTTTATGATCGTGGACTGTCCCACGAGCTACAACACTATTTTCGAAAGATCTTGGGTTTCTAGAATGTATGGGGTTGTGTCGAAAGTGCATTAATGTTTTTAAATTTGTGGTAATGGATCGTATCAGGGTCGTTCGAAGCGACCCGAAAGTTGCAGGAGAGTGTTATGCCACTGCACTTCAGATCCGAGGGTCCAAAAGTGGAGACTTTATTAAAGAATATCAGTTAGAGGGGTTGACCTCAGATTTTGAAGAAAGAGTTGACTGATGAGTCCGGAAATTTTCACCATTCACTGTAGAAACCGGACATGGGCAATTCGGACAAACACCTGGTATATTATTTCTTCCCAAATCAAAACAATAATAACTGAGTAGATTATATGTTATCGAATAATAACTCAAATAATTCAGTAGATTATTTCTTCCCAAATCAAAACAATAATACAACCCTCTATCGAATTTTAACTTGTCATGTTAAGATCAATAACAATACACAATCCAAAATTGCCGAACATATCCAAAATTTTCGAATAAATCCAATTCCAAACCAAAATTCAATACTAATACGAAATTGATTACCTGGTAGATCCACGAAACAGGGGGATCACTACGCTTCCCTGATCAAATTACTCCAGAATCTGATATCATGTTAAATAAAGAACAAAAGAGAGACAAAATGACTAAGATTTTTGTATTTTTTAGAAAGTGTGTCTATTACATATTGTATGTAATCTTATTTATAGATATACCTGTTTGGATCTTATATCTTTAATAGAGAAAACCATGACAATAATATATCAATTTAAAGTTAAATAAAAGATAAAATGGTAAAAACTTCTTTAAAATATTCATTTTTAAATTTAGGATGGAAGAAATAAAAAATCTCATGGAGGAAAAGACATGTTGTCAATTTGAAAACTCAAATTAAAGAAAAAATGTCTACCCACTTGTATGGAAAAAAGGCTATACCTTTTATCTTGTTTGATAAGGACGACTTGCGGGGAACAACATGGCCGCATGAAGACGCTGTAGTTATTGGGGAAGGAGTGGTTGGTGTTGAAATTCGGTGTGTTTTCATTGGCATCGATAGTTCTATGAACGTCCTCTTCAAAATGACTTATGACAGGATGCAAAATCCTCCTTGAATATCTCAATCAGAGCGTACAATCATAGGATTTAATGGTGTGACAACGCGGGTTATTGAGGAATTCGAAGGGAAAGTGAGCTTAGGTAAGGGAACTTTTAAGATGAAGGTCCACGTTTTTTTATGATTGTGGACTGTCCCATGAGCTACAACTTTATTTTTGAAAGATCTTGGATTTCTATAATGTATGGGGTTGTGTCGACAGTGCACTATTGTTTTAAAATTGTGGTAAGGGATCGTATCGAGGTCGTTCGAAGCGACCCGAAAGTTGCAAGAGAGTGTTATGCCACTGCACTTCACATCCGAGGGTCAAGCACTGGAGACTTGATTAAAGAATAACAGTTAGAGGGGTTGACCTCAGATTTTGAAGAAAGAGTTGACTGATGAGTCCGGAAATTTTCACCACTCACTGTAGAAACCGGATTGGGGAAATTCAGACAAACACCACCCACTGAACCATCCGAATTGGACAAAAGTATTAAAAGCTAATCACCTTTTGACTAAGCTAATTTCTAATCTTCTTAATAAACTAATGGGTTTTTGAACTCAAGCTAGTTTCATAAACTTGACCCGAAAGCCCATGTGCCCCATAATTAAGGGTATAAATACCCAACCACTTTCATTAATGAAGGTAATGAACATTTAATACAATCAGACAGCTCAAATCTCTCACTACAAAACACCCAAACATTAAATACCTTTGAAACACTATAAAACACCAGACACAATTACCCTTAGTAAAAAATAATCCATACCAAATGGCAACCACAATAGGAGGAGAAGGTGCCTCAATTTAGAATTCGAAACCATCAAGAAAAGTCAGTTCGGATGAATCTGGACGAGCAGACAGTGCCACCAACTTTGGTAGAAGTGGTGGGAGAAAATGATGAATACACGATTAAAGAGCGAGATAGATTGAAAGTTGAGATAGAAGCCTTGAGGGCTGCTAAAAGGGTGGGGATGGGCTTAAAAGAAAAATCAAAAGTGTCAGCCGTTCACCACACTGACAATCCAAAGGAACATGACCCATCAGCAAAAACCCATGTAAGTACTAAAAAGACTCATGCTAGCTCAAATAAGTCTCACCAGTCTAAACCGGTGGAGAGCTCAGATTCAGATTCAGAATCCTCTAGTAGCTCCTCGAACGAAGATTGAGTTGAGGAGTCCCTGTCATCCAGCAGCGATGAAGGCCGTTCTAAAAAGAAGCAAAAGTTGGTGAAAAAGTATTCAAGAAAGAGGGACATGCATGTAAGGTTGAAAAGGCATCTAGGAAAATGGTTATCTCATGGTCACAGCCATGACCAGAGACATGTAGACTGATTGTTGATGGATCCTTTCGCCTTTCATGATGAACCAGGTATCTTTGCAACTCCCAATGAAGATACTGTGTTTAGTCGTGGTCGGAATTGTAGACAATCTCCATTGTCTCCCAAGATACTGTCCGGAAACCTTCCTAAGAGGTTTAACAGCACAAAGATGGAAAAATACGATGGGAGTAAAGATCCAGATAATCATCTGGAGCAATTCAAAAAATTTATGATGAATTTTGACGATAATGATAAGTTTCTTTGTAGAGCATTCTCCCAGTCTTTTACATGGAGTGCTCTGAAGTGGTACAATAGTCTGCCACATGGCTGCATCAGAAATTTCGATACTTTTTGGGTGGCCTTTCGGAGGTAGTTCGTTGGAAGTAAGGAAGTGAATGGCAATGGAGACACTATTATCCATTGTGCCCAAGAACCAAATGAATCCTTGAAAGAATATATAAGTCATTTTGTGAACACCAAGAATGGATTAGCTGATTGCTTTGAACAAGTAGCAATAGCTTCTCTAAGGCAGGGTTTGAACCCCGATAATTTGGTTGATTCAGTAACCAGAAAAAAGGCCATGACATGGGGCGGTTTACTAAATCAGGTTGGGAAACAAATCAATGTAGATGAAACAAAGAAGACCAGGGTGTATAGGCAGGTGAGATCGGCCCCAGCTGCACCGAACCATAACCAGAATCAGTCCGGGTATAAGGCTAAAGAAGCCGGACAAGGTCCCAGCAGCGCTAAGGCTCAATCCCACCCAGCACCAACTCAGAGTCAACAATCCAGAAATTAGCGAGGGAATTGGGTTCAACTGGAATGGTTTGCCGAGTTAAAAAAGAATGTGGCAACCATCTATGACAAAACAAAAGACGAAGTACACTTCAAGAAGCCAGCTGCGCTTCAATCTCCCAGGGAAAATCGTAATAATTGTTTCTGACAATATCATAAAGATATTGGTCATAACACAGAATATTGCATCGCAGCAAGAGGTGCGAAATTTAATCGAAAGAGGAAATTTGGGTGCTTATGTTAAAAGAAGAAATGGAAATAGGCCAGAAAATGCTCATCGACTGGCCCTAACAATGCAAGGACATCGGCTCCAGATGGGGCTATGGTGATAATTTAAAGGTTTGATGTGGAGTCAGAGTATTTTGATCCTGATCCAACCCGAAATAAGGTGGGCGTTATCACAGAACACAACAAGACGGTGTCCGGACTCATCAGCTTTTTTGAGTCACTTACAATATTTGGGGGAGACACCATGACTGCACCAACTGCTTCTTCGAGGAAGAGGTATGTTCATACCCTGGCTACTCAACTGGAAGGAGGCATGACATCCTATCAATCGCAAATTCCTTTTCCCTTTATTATTTTTGATGAAGATGATTTGAGGGACATAGCTGGTCCCCATGAAGATGCTTGTGATGATAGGAGCATCTATTGGGGGCAATGACATTAGACGAATTTTGGTGGACACTGGTAGTTCAGCCAATATCCTCTTTTTGACTTCCTACAAACAAATGAAAAATCCAGCAGTAATTCATTGTTCGAACAGGTTAATTTTCGGTTTCACTGGAAGCTCAGCGGACGTGATCGATGAGTTTGAGGATGAGGTTTTGTTGGGAAATGGCCCTTTTAAGAAGATGGTTAGAATACTTTTTATTGTGGTAGATTGTCCCATATGTTACAATGCCATTTTGGGAAGATCTTGGCTTTCCAGGATGCATGCTGTGGCTTCGACAGTCCACCAATGTTTAAAATACGCTGTGCAAGGACAAGTTGGAGTTGTCCGAAGTAGTTAAAAGATAGCAAGGGAGTGTTATGCAACAAAACTGGCCCCTCGAACTTTGGGGGCAGTTCGGATCAGTGAGGATTAGCAGTTGGAGGGGCCCTCTGGGGGAGAGGGTGAAATTGATGACCCCAGAGAGACCCATGGTGTTTTAATACCAATTGAAGAGGTTGAAACTCACTCTCTGGCTGAAGGAAGAAACGTCAAGATCGGATCTAAGATGACATCAGAAATGAAGAGTAAAATGCTGTATTTTTTAACAGACCATCAACATGTTTTTGCTTGGTGCAATGCTGATGTGACCGGAGCGCCTGAAAGTATTATATCACACCAGCTATCCATCCAAAGAGATATAACACCTGTTGTACAAAAGAGGAGAGATTTTTCTAAGGAGAAAGCTGATGTCATAGTTCAAGAGGTTGACCGGCTTACTAAGATGGGGCACATAAAGGAATCACAGTATCCTTTATGGACAGCCAATCCAGTGTTAGTAAAAAATAAAAATGGGAAGTGGCGAATGTGCATTGACTTTACATACCTTAATAGGGCTTGCCCAAAAGAACTATATCCGGTCCCTCAGATCGATTAGTTAGTGGACTCTACATCTGGGAACACGTTGTTGTCTTTTATGGATGCCTTCTCTGGGTATAATCAGATTCAAGTGGATCCAAAGGATCAAGAACACACTACTTTTGTTACTGATAGGGGTCTTCATTGTTACAAGGTGATGCCTTTTGGGTTAAAGATTGTTGGGGCAACTTATCAGAGGTTGGTGAACAAAGCTTTCGCTAATCAGAATGGAAGAAATATAGAAGTCTACATTGATGACATGATGGTAAAGAGTGTGGAAGAAGAACTACACTTGGCAGATCTGCAAGAAACATTTGCCAACTTGGTGAAAGTAAATTTAAAGTTGAATCCAGAGAAGTGTGTTTTCGGAGTGCAGTCCGGGAAGTTTTTGGGGTTTGTAATAAGTGAGAAAGGGATACAGCCTGACCCAGACCAGCTTAGTGCTTTATTGCAGATGGAGCCTCCTCAGAGTATTAAAGAAGTACAAAGATTGACAAGGAGGTTAGCTGCTCTAAACCGTTTTATCCCAAGGTATTCGGATAGGTGTGCCTCGTTTTTTCAAACTTTAAAAGGTGCAAAAGAATTTAACTGGTCTCCACAGTGTGACCAGGCTTTCGATGAAATTAAAAAACACTTATCCTCTCCTAATACCTTGTTTAAACCTATTGATGGAGAGACATTGTACCTATATTTAGTAGTCTCTGATTGTGCCATAAGTGCAGTGCTAGTAAGAGAAGTGGACAATTATCCTTGTCCGGTGTACTACATTAGCAAAAGCCTGATGGATGCTGAAAAGAGATATTTAAAGCTAAAGCTAGCACTGACATTAGTAATTGCTGCTAGAAAGATGAGGCCTTACTTTCAGTCTCATTCTACTGTTGTCCGAACATCTTTTTCCTTGAAAAATGTTCTTCAAAAGGCGGACATATCAAGCAGAATGACCAAATGGCGAGTTGAATTGGGAGACTATGACATTGATTTTTCCCCTCGAACTGCAGTCAAGGCTCAGTCTGTTGCTGATTTCCTAGTTGAATTTCATCCAGACAGAGATACTAAGCAAACTTTAGGTGAAAAGACTAAGAAAATATGGGTTGTCCGGACCGATGGTGGATCAAGTACCATGGGTTGTGGTGTTGGAATATGTTTAACCTCTCCGTACGATGACAAAATGTACCAGGCTATATGTTTTGATTTCAGGGCTTCCAATGACGAGTCCGAATATGAAGTTGCCATAGCCGGTTTAAAGTTGGCCCTAATCTGTGGAGCCAAGAGGGTCAGGTTAATGAGTGATTCTCAGCTTCTTATCCATCATGCACAAGGTCAATCCGAGGCAAAAAAGGAGCAGCTGGTTAAATATTTATTCATTCTTAAAGAAGTTGCACTTAACTTCAAAGACATCACCTATGAACACATACCCCGAACAGAAAATACTCTAGCAGACTCCTTGGCAACCATAGCATAGTCTGAGTCCTACCCATAGATTCACGTGCAGGAATGCCCATCCATTCACCTCAATCAGAGAAAGGAGGGGGAGGAAAGTTTAAACATACAAATAAGTCAACCTCAAGACTAGAGGTATCCTCTTTTTCAATATATCTCAGATGGTATCTTGCCTCCGGAGAAAGCAGTGGCCATGAAAGTAAAGTATAAGGCTCGTGGATTTTAATCCTAAGAGGCGTTCTTTACAAGAATTATTTTAGTAAACCTCTATTGCGATGTTTGGGGATTGAAGAGTTCCAAGTAGTGCTGTCCGAACTACATGATGGTGAGGGGTCAGCACACTGTGGTTATAGAGCTTTAACTAGAAGAGTCTTGTTGGCCGGATACTACTGGCCCTCTATAATGGAAGATGCCAATGAATTGGTGAAGAAGTGTGATCCATGGAAAAGATACGGTAATGAAATTCATATCTCAGTTGTCCCATTAGAGTCAATTTCTGAGCCAATACCTTTTACTCGTTGGGGGCTGGATCTGGTGGGACCTCTACCTATGGCATCTGGGGGGTGCAAAACTATTATAGTTGCCATTGATTATTTCTCAAAGTGGATAGAAGCAGCCCCATTGGCATGAACTACTTCAAAAGCTGTTATAAAATTTATCTTATCTAATATTTGCTGCAGATTTGGGGTTCCACAAAAGATAACCACAGACAATGGGCCACAATTCGATAATAAGGATATGGAGAGCTTCTGTGCCTCTAGAGGCATTTAATATTGCTTTTCTTCTCCTTTCCACCCACATGCCAATGGTCAGGTTGAAGTGGCAAACAGGACCATCCTGTCCGGTCTTAAAAAGAATTTAGAAGGGGCTGGTGGAAAGTGGCCAAGTTATCTACAAGTAGTGCTATGGGCCTACCAGACTACTCCTGGGGCTACTACACAAAAATCCCCATTTGCCTTGGTATATGGTATGGATGCAATAGCTCCTATAGAAACAACTCTTCCTTCATTCAAAGTCCACAATTTTTTCGAACAAGCTAATGAAGTGGCAATCAGGAGTCAACTTGACTTGATAGAAGAAAAAAAAGTTAAGGCTCATCTCAGAGCTACACACTATCAGGGTTTGATGAGAAGCAGGTTTGCTTCCACAGTTAGAAGGAGGGATTTTCAAACAGGGGATAAAGTGTTGAGAAAAGTCTTCCTATATACTAAGGAGAAGCAGTTCGGAAAGCTAGCTCCAACTTGGGAAGGACCCTATGTGATCAGTGAAAAGCTTAAGCCTGGGACATACAGGCTTCGAGATAAAGATAGAAGGATCTTGAATCACCCCTGGAACATTGAACACCTCCGGTTGTATCTAGAATAAAAATTATGTAAATATTTACTTGTTTAAAGTCCATGTAAATATTAGGGGGCATACTCTTTCCTATCCTGGTGGCACGGGGAGGTTTTAATGAGGTGTCCGGGTTTTTAATGAAATTTGATGCCTTCTTGAAAAATTCTGAGTGGTTTGATTGATAGCTTTTTTGAAATCTTTTAAAATATCATTGACAGACCGGATTAATTTGATGAAGTGATGACTATTTAAACAATTGTCATCGAAGAATTTAAACACCCTCACTTTAAAATACTTGTAAAATAACTAAGGGCTATTTAAACATTAGCCATCGAAATTGGGTAAGTATAAAACAATGCAAGAGTTGTGTAAGGTAAAGTTGCCCGGCTAACACCGGGGAATGATATTAAAATATGAAAAGTACATTGGTTTCTTCTTGGGATCCTTGTTTTCCTCGTCAGGGCTCTCTCCGGTCCCTTCATCTTCATCAGTAGTATCATCCCAACCACTGGAATAGCATTGCTTATCACCATCGGCCATAGTATGGTGAGGAAGGTCTTCGTATTCCACAAATCGCCACAAATCTCCAAGTGTCCTCTTCGGAAATTTTTCATGAAAGAGCAAGACCATGTCTGATTTGACTTCAGCATACCTTTCCTCTTGAGAGTCTAACACCTTATTGGTGTATGCATCGATTCTGGCTTGGATTGTCTTCTCCTGCTCCTTTATCAAATCATCTTTCTCCCGGTTAACCCTAGACACGGCATCTTCGAGCGAAATTTTGTCATTGGTTAGGGTCTGGATGACATTATCTTTGACCTTCGCCTTCTCTTTTGAAGTGGAGAGGTCCTTTTCCAAGCCAAAACACTTAGATTGAAGTTCTTTGTTAACCGCCTCCAAAGTGGCCAGCATGGTGGCCAAGTCTTCTTTCCCCTTCTTCAATTCCTCGATCTCTCTCCTTAATGCCTTAACATTCTGGTTGGCGTTAAGGAGGTCATTAGACAAGCTCTCTTTGTCTGCATTGAGTGTGTTGATGATGGTGGATTGATTTCGCACTTGTCTCTCCAAGTTGAGCACTAGTTGAATATTGCTCAACAAGGAATGGGTCACCATGTCCTACTCCCGTGAAACAGAAAAAGACTTACCGTTGAAAGTAACGATGTTTGAAGATCTTGGAGGGAGGTAAGGGCCAGCAAAGTCGTCCTTCTCAAGGTCTTCAAAGTAAAGGCCAATCCCTTGAAGGCCACTGATGTCTACTCCATCAATGTTAATATCCATTCCGGTACCCTCTCCATTGTGAAAGTCACTTGGGATTTGCTCTTCCTGTGTTGGGTCTGTTGGGTCGACCGGAGGAAGAGACTCCAGAGGCCAGAGAGCTACTTCATCTCCCTTGGAGATTTTATTCTTCTTGGCTTCCCTATCTCCACCATCTGCTCCCCGTTTTCGGTCTTTTTTGGGAACCTTTGAGGGTTTTAGAAGTCCAACCGCCTCTTTGGTACTCTCATTTTCCACCACTTGAAGCAGAGCAACATCGATTCCTCCTTAGTCTTGCACCTCCTGGTTTGTTAGGGCAATATCCTCAACACCACCTTAATTGGCCTCAGCTACCTCTGACTTTTTTTGCCTTTTTTTCCCTTCGTCTTACTTGGGGCTTTAGCTCTGCCCGGCAAGGCCAGCTTCCCATCCTTCTCATCTGTCCTCTGAAGGATGACGCCCGAAGGAGGTAATGTGGTCAATTCTTCCCAAGACAAGTCTCTCCAGCCGGTTGTGTTCCAGAGATGGGATCTCACCAGGTTGCTGGCAGTAAAACAATTGTGGAAGCGATTCCTCCATTTGTCAGCAGCCCAAGCTTGGCACAAGTTGTCTGCCCCTCCTCAAAGTAGTCGGAGAACTCCTTCGGCAACACTACCAAAATAAGAAGAAGAACATTTAAGTAAACAAACTTTTTATAAGAAAGGAAAAACTAACATGATGAAATATTTACCTGTATTTTTCCATCTACTGGTAAGCATACTTGGGTTGTCACCAGCCTTAATATTTTTCCCATTTTCCCAAGCTCCAATGATGACCAATAATTGGGTCTTCTAGTTCTTCTACGATTCAAGAAGATCATCCACCACTTTATAGTTGTCACCTATATTGAAATGATAGAAGGGGATGATGTGATTCTTGCAAAGGCTGGCCACAGCAGCAAATTGCTCTATCGGAAGCGGGATTCCGGAGAACCTAGAGGCCGTGATGCATGCCATGATGGTGAACCAAGCATTGGGACTCAGTTGGCTTGGACATAGCTTTATCAGATAAAAATATCTGACGATTTCTGGGTCCAAGGGAAATCTGATCCCCCAATTGAACTACTCTGTGTAGAAGACTATCTCACTCAATTTACAGTCCATTGGCATCTCCGGATCAACTGGTATCCTCAGTTTGACAGATTCTGGGATCCCCCACTTTGTTCGGATCCGGCCTAATTCAGCAGTGTGAATGAAGGCGTAGTTAATGTTTAGCATGGCTAGCAGATACTTTACGCTGAATTTGTGGAAGCAAGGTCCTACTCTGCATTCGAGGGACTCCGGCAGGTCCAGATGCTTTAAACACAGCTTCTCTTTACCCTTGATTTTCTTAGCAGTGGCAGCTTCCCCCGTCTGCCCGGAGACATCAGTCTCAAAAGGGGCTTCTTCAATGCTGTCCTCTATCACCTCTTCCATCACAATGGAAGGATTGTCAGTTGTCTTTGGTGGAGGAGTGCTGGTGGTTGGTTCAGTAAGCTGTCTGGATGGCTGAGCATCACTTTCCCTTTATGGTCTGCTGTCCGGTCGGGGCTCAGATCCGGAGGGTTTATTTTGAAGACTTGGTCCGGTGGCCTCCGGACCAAACAATTTATCCTTAGGAACTTTGATGGGTGCCTCTGACCCCGTAGCTTTATCCTTAGCCCCAGACTTAGGGGGCCCTGATTTTGGAGACTTAGACTGTAGAACAACAACCTGGCCTTTTACTAAGCGGCCTCTTCGTTTAAGTGTTAGCTTTTCTGGGAAATTTTCAGCATCTGATCCCATAGCTATGAACGGAGAGGGTCTCTTTGTGCTTGTAATAACTTTTTCCCGTTCGATAGTAGGTTGTGACTCCTGAACCGATGTGCCTGAGACGATTGGTGAAAGACTTGGTTAAAATAACCTCGTGGGTTTGGAGCTTCTAGCAGAAGATGAACCTCGATCAGGCTCTGAGCTTGGTGTTTCCGATTTGTCGATTGGAGAAACTGGAAGACCTGCAGTAATTCGCCTTTCTCGCTCAACTCTTTGTGCTTTCTCTAACTCCGAAAGATCAAGCCACCCACCTTTTACAAGTGCATTTCTTGTTGTAAACATAAACTTACACCAAAAGTATTTTGAGAAGAGAGATAAAAGCTTTGAAGTAAATGAATGAAAGAGTGATGAAGATGGTAAAACAGTGAAAAATAAGGTAATTTATACTAAAGAGACAAAAAGATACCCAGAAACCTAGGAGAATACGAAAAGATGAAAGTAATGACTGAAGACGACCCTGACGTCACATGCATTAAATGAGGAGGTTGCTTTTTGGGATTAGTGGGAGCGCCATTCTAGGAGAAAAACGGTTGGTGAGGAAAATAAGAAAATGACACGTGTCCCACGATCCATGGCAAAACCTTTAAACTTCTGAAGAGTTTTTCAGTCTGGATAAGTCCTGTACTAAACACTAAATCTCTCCGGAAAATGTCGCAAGTGCCCAAAGGCAATTTTTTAGGTCTTTCCAAAGGCCTTCGAACAAAACCTTAAAAAGGGGCTACTGATGAGTCCAGAAAGTTTCACCACTCACTGTAGAAACCGGACAGGGGCAATTCAGACAAACACCACCCGCTGAACCATCTGAACTGGACAAAAGTATTAAAAGCTAATCATTTTTTGACTAAGCTAATTGCTAATCTGCTTAATAAACTAATGAGTTTTTGAACTCGACTCGGTTTCATAAACTTGACCCGAAAGCCCATGTGGCCCATAATTAAGGGTATAAATACCCAACCACTTTCATTAATGAGGGTAATGAACATTTAATACAACCAGGAAACTCAAATCTCTCACTACAAAACACCCAAACATTAAATACCTTTGAAACACTATAAAACACCTGACAAAATTACCCTCAGTAAAAAATAATCCACACCAGTGACGATCTGAGGGAAACCCTAGGTTCTTTGGCAGTAAGTGAGCAAATAGAGGAGTATACTTTTTTCGGAAGAAAGAGTACTTCGAATCAGATTCTTACTAACCCCACTTTTACGTCAACAACTGCTAGAATTTTTGTCTTTTAACGTGGACGTTTTTGCTTGGAAAACGGAGGATGTGACATGAGTACCGATTGAAATAATTTTCCATAGTTTAGTTGTTGACCCAAAGGTGAAGCCAGTAATTAAAAAAGAAGGGAATTTTAATCAGAGAAAGCAGAAGCAATAGTTTCCAAAGTGGATCGGTTATCTAGGGTCGGACATATAAGGGAGTCATAGTATCCCTTATAGACGGCAAATCCAGTAGTGGTAAAAAAGAAGAATTGAAAGTGGAGAATGTGTGTGAATTTTACAGACTTAAATCGAGCATGTCCTAAAGATCCGTTTCCTGTTCCTCGAGTAGATCAACTGACTGATTCCACTTAAGGAAATAAAATATTAACCTTCATTGATGCTTTTGCAGGATACAATCAGATCCAGATGGATCCGAAGGACCAAGAATGTACAACCTTCATAACTGACAGGGGGTTGCATTGCTACAAGGTTATGCCATTTGGATTGAAAAATGCTGGAGTTACTTATATAAGGTTAATGAAGAAAGCTATGCACCCAGATCAGAAGAAACGTTGAGGTATATATTGATGATATGGTGGTAAAAATCTTGAAGGATGGTGCACATCTGGAGGATTTAGAGGAAACGTTTTTAAATCTAAGGGAAATCAGATTGAAACTTAATCCTGAAAAGTGCACCTTCGGAGTTTGATCAGGGAAGTTCTTGGGTTATGATATCAGTGAAAGAGAAATATAAGCTGATCCAGAACAGTTGAAAGCTCTAACAACAATGAATTCACCTTGATCTGTTAAAGTAATTTAAATTTTGACAGGAAGGTTAGCAACACTTAATAGATTTATTTCTAAATTTTCTGACAAGTTCTTTCCTTTCTTTCAAGTGTTGCGAGGGCCAAGAAGATTTGAATGGACATCAGAGTGTGAATCTTCATTTACAAGTATAAATAACTTGTTATCATCGCCATAGATTTTGTCAAAACCTCGAAATGGAGAAAAGCTCTTTTTGTTCATTGCGATATCAGATTTTGCACTAAGTGCGGTGCTGATGAGTGAAGATTCATGAATTTTGAAGCTAGTGTACTGTATCTTCAAAAGTTTAGTGGTTGCAGAAAAGAGGCATTTGAAGCTTGAGAAATTAGCATTAGGATTGGTGATTGCTGCTAAAAAAATGCGCCCTTACTTCCAAGCTCATACTATCGAAGTTCAAACTTCATTCCCTTTAAAAAATGTTTTGCAACGACCTGATATTTCGGGGAGGATGACCAAATGGTCAGTAGAGTTAGGAGATTATGATATTTTGTTCGCACCTCGAACTGCAATAAAAGCTCAAGCGCTGGTAGATTATTTCGTTGAATTTTATTCGAGCAGATCTGATATAGAAGAAAATCAAGATGTTGCACCAGTAGGTTCGAGGTGGGTTCTTTGAACAGATAAAGGGTCTAGTATTTTAGGATGCAATGCTGGAGTTCAATTAATTGCTTCATCTGGAGAAACGATGTTTTAGTCCATCAAATTTGGTTTTTACGCCTCGAATAACGAAGCTGAATATGAAGCTACTTTGGCTGGTTTTAGGTTGGTAAAAATATGTGGAGTAACTTCATTGCGCTTGGAAACAGATTCTCAATTAGTAGCGAATCAAGTATTTGGAATTTCCGAGGCAAAAAAGGATCGCTTAATTTTGTATCTTCGGGAGCTTTAGAATTTAATGTTACTATTTGATCATGTTGTTGTTGAGCATGTTAGTCGAGGAAGTAACATGGTGGCCAATTCTTTAGCAATTATTGCTTATAAGGAGGAATATCCTTGGATTTTGTTACAAGAAAGTCCCTTGATCTTGACCCAGTCAGATTAGTGTGAATGTATAAATGAACTCTTCGTCTCTTCAGATGTAATTCGAGGCAATTGACGAACATATATTCTTACTTTTTTGGTCCGAGGAATATTTCCAGATGATGCTAAATTGGCCAAAAAACTGAGTGGTAAAGCCTTTGGGTACATAGTTTTGGATGGAATTTTATGTAAAAAAGCGTCAAGCAGGCCATTGTTACGGTGTTTAAGCAGGCAAGAATCACATGATGTATTGTCAGAATTGCATGACAGAAAGGGGTCAGCTCATTGAGGGTTCAAAGTTTTATCTCGTCGAGTTTTACTTGCAGGATTTTATTGGCCTACAATTATGAACGATGCAAATAAATTTAGTTCGAAGCTGTGATACGTGTCAAAGTTTTTCCAATTCTATACACAACCCGGCAGTTCTAATTATGTCTATAATCGAGGTCATACCATTCGATAGATATAGGATTGATTTGGTGGGACCTTTACCGATGGCATATGGAGTGAGGCAAATGATAATTGTAGTAGTGGATTATTTTACAAAATGGGCTGAAGCAGAACCACTATCTGGAACAAAAGCAAAAGATGTAATCAAATTTATTGTGAACAATATTTGTTGTCTCTTCGGAGTACCTCGTATAATTACTATGGATAATGACTCTCAGTTTAATAATAAATAAATGACCTCATTCTGCTTATCAAAGGGAATTTAACAATTTTTTTTGACGCCGTTTCATCCTCAAGCCAATGGATAAGTCGAGGTGACAAACAAAACTATTTTATATGGTTTGAAGAAAAATTTGACAAGGGTAGCAGGGAAATAACCGAATTATTTGCAAGAAGTACTTTGGGCTTATCAGACAACTCCCAAGGAAGCTACTAAAGAAACTCCTTATACCTTAGCATATGGAATGGATGTTGTTAGCCCTGTGGAATCTACGATGTCATATGTTAGAATAACTTAATATTGTGAAAAATCTAATGATGAAGCTAAAAGGGAAAATTTAGATTTGATTGAGGAATATATACGATTCGAAGGTAAAAAGGCGAGAGTTTAAAGTGGGTGATAAAGTGTTGAAGATATTATTTTTGCATACAAAGGAGAAGATCAGAAAAATGGCTCCAAATTAGGAAGGACCTTATATGGTTGTTGAAAGGATAAAACTAGGGTCTTATCACCTTTGTGATATTCAATGGAGGATGTTTCAACACCCTTGGAATATACAACATTTGAAGTTATATTGGGAATAGATCTATTGTATTTTGAATTTGTTATTGTTGATTGAATGGCCCACTCTTTCCTACCCTGTTGGCCCGAGCATGTTTTAATGAGGCGCTATGTACATATTCAATATTATCAATAAAATTCATTTTTGGCCAATGGTTGTTTACAAGTTTTTATTTAAACTATCTTGATAAATTATCAAAGAATTGGCCAATGGACGTTCAATAAATACACTATGATATTTGAAGTGTGACGTTCAATAAATGCACTATGATTTTTGAAGTGCTACGTTCAATAAATTCACTATGGAATTGGAAGTGTTATGTACTGGAAGTGTTATGTATTGTGAATTTCAAAGTACATTATAATATTTGAGGAGTTATGTTTGGAAAAAATGATTTAAAGTAATCGATTATATTTTAATTTCGAATAGTTAACAATTATAATTAACATGAAATATAAACAAAGACATTTGTCAATTAGATTAATTCGAAGAAGTACAGTGGGTATGACACTAATCTGACAGATACAAAAAAGATAACATGAAATCAATGGATAGTAAAAATCATTCATATGAATCTTCTTCGGATAATTCTTCTTCCTATGATGATGAGCTTGGGATATGATCGAAGGATTCACTAGGGCGCCGTTCGGCAGGAATATCATTCTAAAAACTGGAAAGGTTTATTTTTGGATAAGTCGCATGAATCTCTAGAAGGAGGGTGATGACTGTTTCTTCTTTAATATTGTTGATGGCTGCCAACATATCCTGGGTACATTCAGCTTCTACGCCAGTGGAAACAACTTATTTTTCATTCTCAAAATTAATCTTCAGCGTGGCTATCTCATCACTCAAGTTTGTATTTTCTGCTTCGCATATAGTAAAAGAAGTTTAAATCCCTTCGAATTTTAGTTTTTAGACCCAAGTCTTCAACATATTTAGCTTTGAGCTTGTTTATCTCTTCTTGATGCAAATTGATCAGTTTTTCTTTGTCAGCATGATGTTGCTCTCGTAAATCGCTAATGACAAAAAGAAGTCCTCGAATAAGCTCAGATCTTTCCACTTCAAAGGTGTGGAACTGATTGATTAATTGATTTTGAAATTTTTCCCTCAGTTGTTTCTCAGCATCAGAAATTCCCTTATAACGAACCATATTCTTGGCCAATCGTTTCAAGTGATTGTAGGAAGCCTCGACTTGTTGAGAAAGTGACTTTTCAGCAACATCAAGATCGGCAAATAGTTGGAGTGCATCAAGGATAGATGGGTTGGGTGAAATAGAAGGAAAAAACATTGGGGTAAGATGAGGAATGAGGTCTAGAGATGTAGTTGGAACAGAAGGACAAATAATTTATGGAGACACTTCGACGGTAGGCCTTCTCCCAAAATTGTGTATACGAGTTTGAATCTCCTGGATGACAGGATCCTCTTCTTTCCACTAAGTTCATGTGACTCGTTAAAATTAATGAAACTATCGAGATCGAAGTGGTCGTCGTCTTGATTGCTATCATCTGGATTGTCTTCAACAACGAGTGTAATATCATCATTGGTTTCTTGCTTTTTGTGATGAGGACTTTGTTAATTTTTAGAAGCTATAACCTCATCCTCATCGAACCTCGGTTTTGTTGAAGGACTAACACCACATGTGCTAGCTATCTTTTTCTTTTACGGCAAGTGAGTGTCTGATATCGAATGTGGATTACAATCGGGATGTATTAGTCTTTTACAAGCGTGATGAGGGTTTGGTTGCTCCATTAGATTTTTAGGACGAAAAGCTCCAAGAGTAATAAGAAATAGATGACTGTTGAGAAAATTGATCGGTTGAAAGGCGGTGTGAAAAACGTTGTTCCATTCTGCTTCAGCCCAAGCGACAAGCTTAACGAATATCTCTTTAGCTTTTATCCGACGAATGACACACCGCATCGGAATTTCTTAAAGGATCATATAAGTAAATAGTAAATAAGGGCAACAACAGTTATACTACTCTGTTTAAAATAAAAGAAAGATATTATAATACTCACGGTTCCTTCTCTAGAGGAGGTTCAGTTTTGATGGGTTGACATCAGATATCTATTTATCATTTCCCATGCTCCTGAGATGAAGACAAAGTTTTGCTCCAAAATTTTTCCGCTTCCAGAATGTCATCGATGATTTTCAGATAATCATCTAGGGTAAGATAGTAGAATGTAAGCTTTGGCCCTTTGGACAGTTTTGTCAAAGATATGAAATCCTTGATACTGATCGGAATCTTAGATAAACGAGAAGCCATGATCACAGGAATAAGCGTGAAACATTGATTCAGTGTCAATTGAGTTGGGCACATGTTTAGAAGTTCGAAGTACTCAACGATCATGGGATATAGTGGGAACCGACGACCCCAATTAATAATTTCGGGGTAGACCACTAGCTCATCGTCTTTGCAATCTAAGGGAGTCTCTCTATTTTTGGGTAATCGAAGAGTATGCCGTCTTCCATTCCCCATTGATTCTTCAAATCCGATGCTTGACTTTTTTGATAATATACGTATGAAACTTTTTTTCAGCTCGATAATATAGTCAGCATCAAGAGATCTCAGATTGGTGCCAATTTTTGCTCTTTCCTCATCAGATATGGTAGTTAGAGCCTTATTTTTTCTCGGCTTACGGACTTTTATTTTCTGTAGTATTCTCCCATTCTCCTTCATCGGAATCAACTTCCTCCACTTCTATAGCATTCCCAGCCCCATTGTCTAAGAGTCAACTTCATCCACTTCTGATGTCTCATCTCTTAGTTGTTGAGGATTCTTCGAGGGATTTTATTGAGGTAATAAAGTTTCCTCAACGATCTCCCTCCGGGGAGGAGATTTGGTTGGTGGAGCTGATGAGGAGGTATTTGGGGAAGCATCGATATCATCGCCCATGGCTATGAAAGTTTTTCTTCTTCGAATTTGCGAAGGACAAGTTGAAGAAGGAGTTTCTTCCGTTTGTTTCGAAGCAATTTTTCTTGATTCCTTACTTATCTAAGGCGATGCTTTCGTACGAGAAGAATAAGTTTGAGGTGTTCTGGGTGTTTTGAACTCTAGAATAACGATCCTCTTTAGTAACAAAAGAAGATGAAAAAGCACGAAATTTAGAAGGGTCAAAGTTACCATGATAAATGGTTTTGGTTGATGTTCCAAGGGGAGCGTTACTTATTAATCCAGCGACTATATATACGTCTGCTCTCTCACCTATGCAGAAATAATCGTACACTCCGAAGACTAGATTATCTTCAGGTTTTAGAGATTTGGGTTTTTTGGGTATCCTAGCTTTAGATATTCTGGATCTTGATTTTTTCTCATAAACATGTTGAAGATTGATCGGAAAGTATGAGTTTTCAGGCAAGGATAACTAGGAAGTTTGAGGAAAGCGTCGAAGGTAGCCAAGGGTTTGATGTTCATCTCTCAAGAATTTTGGGTTGTGAAACAGAGAAATAAAATTACTAATGAATTTATATGAGGAAGAGGAGGTGTGTAGAAGTGGAAAAGCCTTTGCGTTGATTGGACTGAATACGAAACGATAATCGTGTCACGAGTTCGACATCTGTCAAACTAGCTGTAAGCCTAGTAGCTAGGTATTCATGATGAATCTAAACAGTTAGATTTTATAGATCAACTTTGGAATAATCTCGTGAATTGGTTATTTGAAGGTATATCTCAAATGTGGTGGCGCGTCTTATAAAATTCGATGAAAACATAGTTAAATTTTATAGTATCAAACTTGCATCAGATGAAATTCGAGGAGAAAGAAAGCTGTTATAGACTTTAAATTTTTGGAATTGTCTTTGGTAGGATTCGAAGAGAGTTAGTTCTCATTCATTTACTGACATGAGTACTAGGGGGGCTACTAATAAAGAAGTAGAAATTCAGGGACTAAAATGTAAATAATAGGATTTTAACACAACAATTCTGATTATGTATTTCTATTGAGGACTAAGGATAATTTATCCTTTTATGTAACCACTTTCAGTTTTGAGCTAAGTCCCACCGCCCCTATATAAAGGCCAGAGCTAAACTAATAACGGGTTGAACACTTTTGATCTAAACTTACTTATGCTCAGACTTTCTCTCTCTAAAATTTTTCTCTCACTAAAACACTCTTATCATTATTTACTAAGACAATTAATAATAACTGAACTCACTAGTATCAAATTTAGTTGATCTTGACAATGATTCGAGAAATGATTAAGGTTCAAAGTTGAAACCTCTCGAAAAAACAATGAAAAGTATATTTCAAAAAACAATTATTGATGCAATTAATATACATCTCGAAGAATTTAGTTGTATGAAAAAATAAAATTTTCCAAAAAAATCAAAATGATGCATACAAAAATAACAACTTGTAATCCAAAAAAACCAAAAACAAAAAAACATAAGGATATAAATCAAACTAGACAATAAACATATTACATGAAAACAACAACATAAAAAAATCTAGCAAAACAATCATGACGACGAATTCAGCTCCAATTATATGTAGGGAATTGTGTTTGAACTATACGATAATTTTCAGAAATCTTGTTAAACAATTTTAGATTGAAATTATTTTGGTGGTCTTCAACAATTACAATTGGATAAAATAATCAGAGAAAAAATCTTATGAACTAGAGAATGAAAAATTCGTCAATGATTGTTTAAAACCATGTATATAAATTCAACCGAATTTATCCAACTATAAAAATAATTTTCATGTTAAAAAGGCTAAAAATTCAACCGATCCAATCCAACCTAGTCCTATTTATTTTAAAATATGTTTGTTGGCATATGTAGAATCAGGTGGGTTCTTGTGGAGGGCCAAGAACCACATGACTCCTTAAATAATATGTTTAGTACTTATATAATAGTAATAGGAGGTGTTAGTCTAGTTGGTAAACAATAAATGCAGGAACCGTAGATACAATAGATTTATGCCCTTTATATTGTTTTTATCATTTATTTTATTCTCTATATATATATATTAACATGTCTATATTATTTTAATATAAATATATCATTTATTTTTTTATTATAGATAAAATATAACCTATATTATTTTAATATAAATAAATATATTAATTTAAAAAGTAATATAAATTTATATAATAGATTTGATACAAATTTTTATCATATATCATTTATTTTTAAATTTATAATATAAATATATTTTACTTTAATATAAATAAATATGTTGATTTAAAAAATAATACAAATTTATATAGATTTGATAGTGTTAGTAAGAAAAACATAACTACAAGATACAATTTTTTTAAACAATTGTTCTTCTAATATTAGTTAGAAAACTATATCTACACGTTGCAAATTATTTTCATGCTTTCTTCTAATTTTCAACTTCAAACACTATGGTATTTATTATGTCTCTATGTCATTAATTCTCAAAATTAAAGTTTTGCTACATGTCTTATGTTACTATTCAAGAATAACATTGTTTGATCTATATTTTTCTTAAGATAAAGAGTTGTAGAGTTTAATTGAACAGCAAACAGACCCGCATAAATCATAATTCTTATTTTGCTTTGCCAAGTTTAAATTTTGTTGTTGATTGAGTTTTTTATGTTTGTCATCATATGATGCATAGATAATTTAAAACACCTCCTAAATATAAAAAGCAAATACAAATGTCTCTAATTTAATTACTGAAGTTAACCGTAGATAGACACAAAATGAAAGGACTTGCGAAACTAGGATTATTGTGAATATAAAAAAAACATAAAATCCTAAATTGGATTTATGAGCTTTTGAAGTTGGCTTTGTTTTTACCCGTAGCAATGACGAGTGTTGAGCGAGTTTTCTCAGGTTTGAATTATGTGAAGAATGAACTTAGAAATAGAATGATCGATCAATGGCTTAATCATTGTTTGGTGACATTTTTGAAAAAAATAGGTATTTACCATAATTAGTAACACAACTATCCTTTAACATTTTCAAGCTATGAGTAAGAGGAAAGTACAAATAAACTTAACCTAGATTTATGTTTTTATTTTTATGTTTTAATCATATTGTAGTTATTTATGTTATGTATATTATGTTATGACACTATATTTGAAAATTTAAATATAAAACATATTTGTTACAAACATTTTGTATCTTATTTTAATTTATTTTGATAAATCTATATATGTTAATTCGTTAATAATCATAAGGTCTATGATACCATTATGTTTCGATCCTGGCTATGACACTGTTTGTTTAGACACGCTACAATGTTAAGTGTTTGGGAATGCTAACTTTGATAACTCGTTTGCTAAAAAAATGGTAGCAATAATATTGACTCAAATGCTCAAATTTATTTAAAGCCTATTGGAATTTTTACATTTTCTACTCTTTCAACTGCTCATTTTTCATATCATTCTTTGTATGTATGTATTATAGTGAGGTAATTGTTATGCAACATATCTGATGAGAATTGAACAAATACAGATGCACTCAAATATCTTCGAGAGAGTTGTGAGACTATTTGCGTCAATGATAGATTTATAGACCAAGTTATGTCATAAGGTTACCACCTCTGGTAATTTAAGTTTCGAAAACTATTAGCATTATCATAGTATTATACATGTTATTAAAACTTCAAAGCCAATATCCTATAGTAAGCAGTTTTTATTTGAAATAATACTGAAGGACCTTATGGTGATTAATAAATTTGAATGAGTTGTTTTTGTTCAATATGTCTATATGTCAACTAATATCACGAAAACATATCGAATCATTGTAATTCACACTAAGTGTTATAAAATATAATGTAGTTCGAGTGATTACCTTTCTTGATGATTGAGATCATTCGTAGGGAAACAAGTTTATTGATCTAATTTGTTACAATTTTTTCTTAGGACTCAATGATTTCATGTAACATGGACTTTGTGTGTATTTTTTGTCTAATTGAATTAAGATGAAGCTTGGCTCACCAAATATTGATTTATCTTGCATATCAGAATTTATATAAAGTTATTATATAAATTGTTTCTTGTCATTTGATTTAATAATATAATTTGGTCGAAGTGCAGGTAACAACCTATCTCACCAAGAAACATATTGAGTTGGTAAGATGGAAATTCTAAACCTAAATTTACCCTCCACATATGTTTTTTGAAATTTTATTTTGCATAAACTTATGGAAACTTTGAAACATAAAAGAAATCCAATTAACCCAAAAAATTTAACCAGACATGAAGCAGCGATCAACAACCTATTGAGACATGCATGCGCTTTTGAGCAGTATTACTGACACATGTTGAAGCATGTCAAAAACTGTAACATCAATATTTGTTTTAGAAATAATATGTTGATGGTTAGCGGTGTCATTAAATCTCATAACATTTTTTTAGTTTTAGTTCTCGATTGCTTTTATTTTATATTCATGGCTAACAGTTCTATTGATGTTTGGCCAAACAAATCTCTTTGTAAGCTGTTTTATTTGTATATTGTTTTATATAATAATTTCTCTTATCATTTGATTTGACCATAGAAATGAGTTCTAAACTATTTTTACAAAAAAAAAATCAATATCTGAATCCATATCCGATGGTTATTATCTATATACGGATAATATCCGAATCCGAATATATGAATTTCCACTATTTTTTTAAACTAATTGCACTATTGGTTGGGATACTTTTATAGGCACCTAGTAGAAATCCATATTCATATTTTAGAAATGGGATAAGACTAATAAAAATATACTTATTTTGAAAATCCACCGAGTATTTTATAGGAAGTTTGGTAGCAATTCTTTTCCACATTTTAGACGTGGGATAAAAGTCATAAGACGGAAAAAGATATACCTGTTAAAAAGCCACTATGTGTTTTATAAACAGCTTGACATCAACTTTTTTTCTAACTTTAGATGTGGGATAAGATACAAATTTTAAAGAAGCAACCCTCCATATTTATGGCCAACTTTGTTAAAATTTGTTTTGCTTTTTACAATGTGGGATAGATAAAAAAAACATGCTTAAATAAAAAAAATTATTTATTTATAAAATTTCGGATATCGGATATTTCGAATACGGATATGACTGTATCCATATCCGTTATTTTCGGATACAAATATTATACGTTTTCTTTCGAATACAGTATTATCCGTTTTCTTTGGATTCGATATCGAATATTTCGATCAGATATCAGATTTTTCAGATTTTTTTGACAACCGTAGCCTAAGTACGAGGTGCAAAACTAGGCTTATAGGAAATGTGAGATGTGAGACCAAGGTTAATGTGATTTTTTGTTTGCTTTAAGTGCGAGACTAGAGTTAAATTGATTTTTTTTGCTTAAATGAAATGTGGTCATACGGGAGACCATGCTTACAAGAAATTGAGATGCGTGATGCGAGACCATGCTTAAATTTCATTTTTTTATCTTAAGTATGAGGCCAGGTTAAACTTAAGTGCGATACTAGGAGAAAACGAAGTGCGAGATCTGAGATTAGGGTAAAACAAAGTATAAGATATGAGATCGAGGATAAAACAAAGTACGAGATGTGAGAACGTAGTACAAGACTAACGTAATTGGGTATGACAAAAAAACAAAAAAAAAACATTAATTAGACTAGTTTTGTTCGTCTTAAAAAAATAAAGTCGATGGTACTTTTAGATTCTTTTCCTGAACTACTATGTAAAAGATGCAATTTTTTAAAAAGTAAATAAAAATGTAGAAAATAGAACTAAGGTCCAAACCTAAACTTGACTGCTACATAATATCCCAACTATTAATAATAATTACATAGCATATAAATATGGCACTTAAGTCTTATCTAATACCAAGTGTTTTTCATAATACCTCAAATACACATGCTTTATCACATACCACGTCATTGTTTTTTTGTGTGGATTTTTTGAAGCCTGTAATAAAAAATTCAAAAAATCCAAAAGTACCATCAATATTTTTTAAAGACAAACAAAACTAGATCCATGAATGATATTTTATAAAAACATTTTTTGCCATACCAGTTTGTCTTGGTCTCGTATTACATTTTCTTGGTCTTGTATCTCGTATTTAGGCATGACCTAGTCTCGCATGATGTAATTGAGAGATGCGAGACAAGACACAATATAATAAAGATATGCAATATTAGGGTTTAAATTGATTTTTTTCTAAGTGCTAGGTGCTAGACCAAGCTTACAGGGAATACGAGATGCAATACCATGGTTAAATTTGATTTTTTTTGCCTAAGTACGAGGGGCAAGACCAGGCTTAGAAGAAATGTGAGATGCGAGGCCAAGGTTAAATGTGAATTGTTTTTTTCCTTAAGTGCGATACTAGAGTTAAAATTGACTTTTAGCCTAAATGCGACATGGGAGACAAGGCTTACAAGAAATGCGAGATGAAAGATCATGCTTAAATTTGATTTTTTTTATCTTAAGTACGAGACCAAGGTTAAAATTAAGTGCGATACGTGGAGAAAACAAAGTACAGGATGTGAGATTAGGGTAAAATATAATGCAAAATGCGAGAACGATGGTAAAACGAAGTACGAGATGCGAGAAAGTAGTACAAGACTAGCGGAACTAGGTATGAAAAAAAAATAAAAAATGATTCATGAGTCTAGTTTTGCTCGTCTTAAAAAAAATAAAGTCGATGATACTTTTAGATTATTTTCCCGAACTACGGTATAAAAAATACAAACTTTTTTTAAAGAAAAAAATACCCATACATACCTTCTCATTTGTCTAATACCAAACTAGTACCCAAGAATGGGAAGGTACAATATGGTATCCAAGCCCCCAAAATGGATAAAATATCCCCAGGGGTATAAATAGGCTCAATTAGGTTGAAATCCACTTTTTTTACTCATAGAGCCAGATTTTTGGGTGTCCATTCCCTCCCAAATTTCACTTTTATAATTTTAAAGAGAGAGAGAGAGACGGGACCCCATAAAGGTACTGAAGACATTAGCTAGTGAAGACAGTAAACCCAATTTCCAAAGAACCGTGTAATCAACTAGCTGAAGAAGCTGTCGACGACGTCGGTGAAACCGTGAAGCTTGACGACGTCGATGGAGAACGGTTGAAAGACCTATATTACAAAGCCGATGAAGTACGTGCGTTACCCGAGGTTTATTTACTATTTGGTTTTACTAGTCCAGGTAATTCTTTTATAAAAAAAAGATAGAGCAATGATTTATCGTGAACTACCTTGGTTTTGCTTTTCCATTTTTGGTTTTACTGGGACTGGTTAACAATTTTAGAAGTTTTATTGTTTGAGTAAGTCTGATACTTGTTTCGTGGTTGTTAGTCTGATTTAGGTAGTTTTGGTTCGTAGTTGTTAGTTTGATTTGGATGGTGATACTTATTTGTGGTGGTTAGTTTCATTTTTGTAAGTAGAGGATGCTAGATTAGTTTTAGAACTGTAGGTAGATGATGCTAGATTAGTTTTAGAATTGCAGGTAAAGGATGCTAGATTAGTTATAGAACTATAGGTAGAGGATGCTACATTAGGTAGAGGATGCTATATTAGTTTTAAAACATTTCTAGATGAGACCATAAATGGTAATGCTAGATTGGTCTTGTCATGCTAGATTGTGAGTAAATGCTAGATTAGTTGTAAAATATTGCTACAGAAGACCATAAATAATAATGGTATATTGGTTTTTTTCATGCTAGATTGTGAGTAAATGGTAGATTAGTTTTAAAACATTGCTAGATTAGACTATGATTGCTAGATATGACCATGTAACACATTGTTAGATTAGGCATGTTAATGATAATGAGATGTTACAATGTAACACATTGGTGTTTTGTGGTTGCCAATAGAAATAGGTATATGACATTGCAATTTATGACCATGATTTCTAGATATGACCATGCTTGTAACTTTTGCATAACTTTGCTAGATAAGACCATCAAATGGTAACGCTAGATTGGTTTGTCATGCTAGATTGTGAGTAAATAATAGATTAGCTGTAAAACATTGCTAGATAAGAGCATTGATGATTATGGTAGATTGTTTTTGTCATGCTAGATTGTGAGTAAATGGTAGATTAGTTTTAAAACATCCATAGATTAGACCAAGATTGCTAGATATGACCATGTAACGCATTGCTAGATTAGGTGTGTTAATGATAATGATATATTCTATGTAACACATTGATGGTTTATAGATGCCAATAGGAATATGTATATGAGCAGATTGCTAGATATGACCATGCTTGTAACTTTGACATAACATTGTTAGATATGACCATGGTTGTTAGAGATGACAATGATGGCTAGATATGCATGTTTGTAATTGTTGCATAACATTTCTAGATATGACCATGATTGTTAGATAGGACCATGCTAGATATGACATTGCGATTTATGTGTCAATAAGACCATGCTAGATACTTGATTCATGTGTATAATGTCATTGCGATTGGAGTATATCATGGCGATTGTATATCATGACCATAATTCCTAGATATGAACATGATTGCTAGATGTGACCATGATTGTAATTATTGCATAACATTCCTAGATATGACCATGGTTGCTAGCAATGTTATGATAACACTTTGCTAGATTGGGGTATGACATTGCGATTGTAATGTCACTGTTAGTTTGCAAGATTGTAGTTTGTGGCATAACATTGCTACATATGATCATGATTGATAATGCGGTTTTATATGTAACACATTGCTAGATTTTCTATATAACACATTGCTAGATTGGGTGTATTAATGATAATTCGATTTTCTATGTAAAACATTGCTGCTTTGTGGCTGGAAATAAAACTTACTGACTCAAATTTGTACAATGCAGGACATTAGAAGAAACAAATTCTATCTAGAGGAGAAGTAACAATCAGCGAGTTGTGGTGTGACCGTTGTTTAAAAGCTGGACATTGATGAGTCCGAATTCGAAGTGATCCCCGGAAGGGCAGTCCAAGGTAAATCTCCCCGTAAAATTCGGACAGACTCCAAGCATATTAATTCGAACAGGACTTTTTCACCGGACAGATAAATTCGAACACTATAAACCTAAGGCAGTTCGAACTATGACTAAAGTACTAAAAAACCTAAACACTATCTGACTAAGCTACCTGCACATCTGCTTAAAACTTGTGGGTCTTTAAACATGACCCGGGTCCATTAAACTTGACCCGAAAGCCCCTAAGGGCCCAAATTTCACACTATAAATACCCAACCACCAGCATTAACTATGGGTAAGAAAAATTAACTGCTGCCAGGCTGCTTAATTCTCTCTCCACCCTTAAAACACCCTGAAACACTTTGAAACACCTTTAAACACCACCATACCACCGTGAAATACCCTTACACCGTCTTAAAACTCCACTTAAAATTACCAGCCTACCCTCAGGCTACTTTTATCCACACCAAATTGGCGACCACAGTGGGAGGCGACGGTGCCTGAATCAAGCATTCAAAACCAAGCAAGGAAATTCTGTCCGAATGAATCCGGATAATCCAGAGCTTCCACCAGCTTTGCTCGAAGTGGTGGAAGAGAACGATGAATATACTGTCCAAGAGCGTGATAGGTTGAGGGTTGAAATAGAAGCTTTGAGGGCTGAGAAGGCCAAGATGGGCATGAAGGAAAAGTCCAAAGCATCAGTTGCTCTTCGCTCTGATAACCCTCGAGAGCATGAGGCTTCAAAAACTCATGTGAGCACTAAAAAGACACATGCCAGTTCTAAAAAGTCTCACCGGTCCAAGCCTGTGGAGAGTTCTGACTCAAGCTCAGAATCTTCGGACAGCTCTTCGGACAGTGAGGGAAATGAAAAATCCTTGTCCTCCAGTAGTGATGAGGGGCGAACCAGGAAAAAACAGAAGCAAGTTAAAAAGTATTGCAGAAAAAGAGATCACCATGGAAGAATGAAAAGGCACATTGGAAAAGGATCATCTCACAACCGGAGGCATATAGACCGGATGCTGGTGGATCCTTTTGCCTTCCATGATGAGTCAGGTATCTTTGCAACACCTAATGAGGATACTGCGTTCAGTCGTGGGAGGAACTGGAGGCAATCGCCATTGTCTTCCAAAATACTGTCCGGAAACCTCCCCAAGAGGTTTGATAGCACCAAGATGGAGAAGTACGATGGCAGTACTGATCCAGACAATCATCTGGAGCAATTCAAGAACTTCATGATGAACTTTGATGATGATGATAAACTACTCTGCAGGGCATTCTCCCAGTCCTTCACGGGGAGTGCTCTGAAGTGGTACAACAGCCTTCCTCAGGGTTGTATCAGAGACTTTGATACTTTTTGGGTGGCCTTTCGAAGGCAATTTGTGGGGAGTAAGGAGCTAAAGGGTAATGGAGATACCATAATCCATTGTGCCCAGGAACCAAACGAATCATTAAAGGAGTACATAAGTCGTTTTGTGAACACAAAAAACGGGCTGGCTGATTGCTTTGAACAAGTGGCAATAGCCTCTCTGAGACAAGGTTTGAACCCGGGCAACCTGGCCGATTCAGTAACCAGAAAGAAGGCCATGACCTGGGGGGGGATTGCTAAATCAAGTTGGCAAACAAATAAATGTTGATGAAACCAAGAAGACCAGGGTGCACAGACAGGTGAGATCCACCCCGGTGGCACTAACTCCAAATCAAAACCAGTCCGGAAACAAAGCTAGAGAAACCGGACAGGGGCATGGAAGGGGAAAAGCTCAGTCTCAACCAGCTGCTCCTGCACAAAGCCAACAGTCTAGAAACAAAAGGGGACCATGGGTCCAACCAGAGTGGTTTGCAGAACTCAAAGAAAGTGTGGCAACCATTTTCGATAAAACAAAAGATGAAGTACACTACCGGAGACCAGCAACCTTGCAGTCTCCCAGAGAACATCGAAACAGTTCTTTTTGTCAATATCACAATGATATTGGCCATACTACTGATGATTGCATAGCATTGAAACAAGAGGTTCAAAACCTGATCGAAAGAGGGAAATTGGGTGCATACGTTAAAAGAAGAGGAGGCAACAGGCCTGATAACACTCACCGGGCTGGTCCGGTTAATGCTGCCCCAGAGGGGGCTATGGTAATCATTGAAAGGTTTGATGTGGAATCCGAATACTTGGATCCTGACCCAACGAGAAACAGAGTGGGTGCGATAGAGGAGCGTTCCAGGTCGGTCTCCGGGCTCATTGAGTTCTTTGAATCCTTGACAATTTTCGGAGGGGACACTGTAACGGCTCCTACCACTTCATCAAGAAAAAGGCATGTTCATAATTTGGCTACCCAGCTAGAAGGGGGCATGACCTCATATCAATCGTCAAGTTTGTTCCCATTCATTGTCTTTGATGGGGATGATTTGAGAGACATTGCTGGCCCTCATGAAGATGCTGTTGTTATAGGAGCATCAATAGGGGGCAATGAGATAAGGGGAATCTTGGTAGATACTGGGAGCTCTGCCAATATCCTTTTCCTAGATACTTACAAGAAAATGACAAATCCAGCTGTGATTCAAAAGTCAGACAGATCGATAGTAGGCTTCACGGGCAGCTCAGCTGATGTAATCGGTGAGTTCGAAGAAGAAGTATTGTTGGGCAGAGGCCCTTTCAAGAAAACAGTCAGAATACTTTTCATTGTGGTGGATTGTCCCACTTGCTACAATGCTATTCTAGGGAGATCTTGGCTCTCTAGAATGCATGCAGTGGCTTCGACAGTCCATCAGTGTCTAAAATATGCTGTTCAGGGGCAGGTTGGGGTTGTCCGGAGCAGTCAAAAAGTTGCAAGAGAATGCTATGCCACTGCCTTGGCTCCACGAACGCAGGGGGCAGTCCGAATAAATGACCAATAGCAGTTTGAGGGCCTTTCTGGGGGTGAGGGTGAAATTGATGACCCCAGAGAGACCCCCGGAGTGTTGATCCCAGTTGAGGAGGTTGAAACACATTGCTTGGAAGAAGGGAAAATTGTCAAGATAGGGTCCAAAATGACACAAGTATTGAAAGAAGAGGTGTTAAAATTCTTAAAAGACCATCAGCATGTTTTTGCTTGGTGCAACGCTGATGTTACTGGAGTTCCATCAGAGGTGATTTCCCATCACCTATCTATCCGGAGAGATGTGGCACCAGTGGTGCAAAAGAGAAGAGCTTTTTCAAAAGAAAAGGCTGATGTCATTGTACAAGAGGTTGACAGACTCACAAAGATGGGGCACATTAAAGAATCTCAGTACCCTTTGTGGACTGCCAATCCAGTCTTGGTAAAAAAGAAAAACGGTAAATGGCGAATGTGCATTGACTTCACAGACCTCAACCGAGCTTGCCCAAAAGACCTGTATCCAGTTCCCCGGATAGACCAGTTAGTAGATTCTACTTCTGGAAACAAATTACTCTCCTTCATGGATGCCTTCTCCGGGTACAATCAAATCCAGGTGGATCCAAAAGATCAAGAGCATACCACTTTTGTTACTGATAGAGGTCTGCACTGCTATAAGGTGATGCCCTTTGGCTTGAAAAATGCTGGGGCTACTTATCAAAGGTTAGTCAATAAAGCATTTGCTGATCAGATTGGAAGAAATATGGAGGTCTACATTGATGATATGATGGTGAAAAGTATGGATGAGCAGCTACACTTTTCCGACCTCCAGAAGACTTTTGCCAACCTGGCTAAGGTGAATTTAAAGTTAAATCCTGAAAAATGTGTGTTCGGAGTGCAGTCCGGGAAGTTCTTGGGGTATATTATAAGTGAGCATGGAATACAGCCCGACCCGGACCAACTCAATGCCTTGTTCCAAATGGAGCCTCCACGAAATATTAAAGAAGTGCAGCGATTAACGGGGAGGTTAGCAGCTTTGAACAGATTCATCTCCAGGTCTTCGGACAGATGTGCTCCATTTTTTCAAACCTTGAAGGGTGCAAAAGGGTTTGAATGGACACCACAGTGTGATGAGGCATTCAATGAAATTAAGAAGCATCTGTCCTCTCCCAAGACTTTGTTCAAACCAATTGATGGTGAGACTCTCTTCGTATATCTGGCTGTTTCAAGTTGTGCTATTAGTGCTGTGTTAGTAAGGGAGGTTGATGGGTATCCTCACCCAGTGTACTATATCAGCAAAAGCTTGATTGATGCTGAGAAGCGTTACTTGAAACTTGAAAAACTAGCATTGGCCTTGGTGATAGCTGCAAGAAAGATGAGGCCTTATTTTCAGGCTCATCCTATTATTGTCCGGACATCTTTCCCTTTAAAGAATGTCCTTCAAAAATCAGACATTTCAAGCCGAATGACAAAGTGGTCAGTAGAGTTGGGGGACTTCGACATAGACTTTGCTCCTCGAACAGCAGTAAAAGCTCAAGCTGTGGCTGATTTTCTGGTCGAATTCCATTCTGATAGGGACTCAGAACAACCTGCTGATTCAAAAGACAAAAAAGTGTGGATTGTCCGAACAGACGGAGGGTCCAGTGCCATAGGATCTGGGGCAGGAATATGTCTCACTTCCCCCTATGGGGACAACATGTTCCAAGCTATTTGTTTTGCTTTCAGGGCGTCCAATAATGAGTCCGAATACGAAGCAGCTATAGCTAGGTTGAAGTTGGCTTACATCTGTGGAGCGAAAAGGGTCAAGCTGCTAAGTGACTCCCAATTACTTGTACACCATGCCTTGGGCCTATCAGAAGCTAGAAAGGAACAATTGATCAAATATTTACTTCTCTTGAAAAATGAGGCAATGAAGTTTAAAGCTGTTGTCTATGAGCATATTCCCCGAGCAGAGAATGAGCTAGCAGACTCGTTGGCAACAATAGCATACACGGAGTCCTATCCATGGATCCATGTGCTTGAAAGCCCTTCTATTCAACTTGATGAAGGGGAGAAAGAGGAAGTCTTTGAAATACAAGTAAATCAGCCTCAGGATTGGAGGTCTCCTCTTATACAATATCTGTCCGATGGCATCGTACCTTTGGATAAATCACAAGCCATAACGTTAAAGCACAGGGCTCGTGGTTTCATCATGATTAGAGAAGTCTTGTACAAGAAATCTTATAGTAAACCTCTCCTACGCTGTTTAGGGGATCATGAGTCACAAATGGTTCTCTCCGAATTACACGATGGTGAGGGGTCAGTCCATTGTGGGTTTAGAGCATTAACGAGAAGAGTGCTTCTCTCCGGATACTATTGGCCATCAATAATGAAAGATGCTAAGGAGCTGGTAAGAAGATGTGACCCGTGCCAGAGGTACAGCAATGAAATTCATGTACCAGCTATTCCTTTGGAATCAATTTCTGAACCCATCCCTTTTGCTCGATGGGGATTGGACTTGGTTGGGCCTCTACCTATGGCGTCCGGAGGGCGTAAAACCATAATCGTAGCCATTGACTACTTTTCGAAGTGGATAGAAGCAGCCCCCTTGGCAGGGACAACATCAAAGGCTGTTATAAAATTCATTCTATCCAACATATGTTGCAGATTTGGTGTCCCCCAGAGAATAACAACAGACAATGGGCCACAGTTTGACAACAGAGAAATGGAGAGCTTCTGTGCCTCAAGGGGTATTCAGCACTGCTTTTCTTCACCTTTCCACCCACAGGCCAATGGGCAAGTTGAAGTGGCTAATAGAACAATACTGTCTGGTTTAAAGAAAAATTTGGAAGGGGCTGCTGGGAAGTGGCCTAGTTATTTACAAGAAGTCTTGTGGGCCTACCGGACAACACCTGGGGCTGCAACACAAGAATCACCTTTTGCCTTGGTCTATGGGATGGATGCAGTAGCCCCCATAGAGAAGACACTTCCCTCCTTTCGAGTCCACAACTTCTCCGGACAGGCTAATGAAATGGCAGTTAGAAATCAACTTGATTTAATTGAAGAAAGGCGAGTAAAAGCTCATCTTAGAGTGGCACACTATCAGGGCTTGATGAGAAGCAGGTTTGCTTCTAAAGTTAAAAGAAGGGACTTTCAACCAGGAGATAAGGTGTTAAGGAAAGTTTTCTTGCATACCAAGGAAAAGCTCTTCGGAAAACTGGCCCCAACTTGGGAGGGTCCCTATACTGTGGTTGAAAGAATCAAGCCTGGGACATACTGGTTGGAAGACAAAGATGGCAGGGTTTTAACTCACCCTTGGAATATTGAACACCTTCGAATGTACTTAGAATAAAACTTATATAAATATTTACTTGTTTAAAACATCCATGTAAATATTTGGGGGCATACTACTACCTCTCTCCGGCGCCACGGAGAGCTTTAAATGAAACTTGGAGCCTTCTTGAATAATTTTCTAAGTTTTTGCAAAATTCTGTTGATTGTCATACTATCCGGACTGAAAGGTCTAAGGGCTACTTAAATTCTAGCCAGAGAAACTAAACACTCTCACAACACAATAACTCAAGACTACTTAAACTCCAACTATTTAAACAGATTATGAAAGAAGAGAATGGATGAGCAAAACAAAACATTCATTCAACAACGTAAAATTGCCTTGGCCTTCCAAGGACTTTTTAAATAAGTTTGGGTGCAGAACAAAAATCTGTCCGAATAATTCGGACAACATCACAAAAAAGGTGCCTTGGCCTTCCAAGGACTTTGGTTCAAGTAAAAGATAAACAAAACAGATTATAAACTAAGGAGGAGCCTTTGAGGATGGCTCACCCTCATTTGTTTTCTTGCCCTTGATGTCGCTTTTTTCCTCAATGACCTTCTTGCCTTTGGGGTCAACCTCTTCCTCACCCAGACTCTCTCCGGTTTCCTATTCATCACCAGACGAGGATATATCAGTGTACCCTTCATCAACCATGGTCCAGTAGGGGAGGTCATCGTCATCCACATAACGCCATAAGTCCCCTAGTCTCCTCTTCGGGAACTTCTCATGAAACAGGAGGACCATGTCAGACTTTACTTTCTCAATCATTAATTCTTCACTCCGTATCATCTCCCTGGCATAAGCGTTGATTTTGGCCTTGATCATGGCCTCTTGATCCTTCACCAAAGCAGCTTTCTCCTCAACAGCCTGAGTCACTGCATTCTCTAAAGCAAGTTTGTCAGTGGTCAGGTTGGTGACAATCTTCTCCTTTGCTGCAGTTTCTCCCCTTGAGGCTGTCAAGTCCTTCTCCAATCCAGATAGCTTAGCCCGGAGATCTTTTACGGTCTCTTCTAAAGAAGCAACTTTCGTGTTGCTCTTCTCTTGATTCTCCTTCAGCTGTTCGTTCGCCTCCTTAAGCAAGTCAACCTTAGTAGTGGCAGTCCTGAGGTCATCGGACAGTTTCTCCTTCTCAGATTTAAGTTCTTTGATGGTTTCTGCCTGACTCCGGACTTGCCTTTCCAGGGTGAGTACTGGTTGTACGTTGCTAAGGAGGGAATGAGCTATAACATCCCTCTCGCTGGAGACCAAGAAAGTTTTACCATTGAAGTTTACTGTGTTGGAACTACTGGGAGGAACATATGGCCCTGCGAACTCATCTCTTGACAGGCCAAGGAAGTAATCACCTAGGGGGCCCAGACCGGTGACGTCCACTTCATCCATATTAATCTCTCCCCTATCCACTTCATCAGTGTGAAATTCCATTGGAATCCCTTCATTAAGATTCCCTGGGATCTCTTCGGCTAAGGTTGGATCAGTTGGGAAAGTGGGCTCCGGGTCTCGGAGAGCAAGCTCCTCTCCTTGGGAAATCTTCTTCTTTTTGACCTCCCTATCAGCACTGTCACTCGCTTGCTTACGAGTCCGTTTAGAAGCCCTTGAGGGTTTTGGGGACTTCGCTCTTTGTTTCTCGCTCTCCTGTTCTACCACCTGTAGAAGGTTTGCATCGACTTGAGCCTGAGCTGGCACCTCTGAGCCTGTTGGGACCTCTTTCTCAGCATCCTCTACCTCTTTCCTGCTTTTCTTCTTCTTGCCCTTCATTTTACTTGGGGCTTTGGCCCGGACAGGAAGGAAGAGGGTCCCATCTAACTCATGAGACCTTCTCAGAACTACATCCTCATCAGGTGGGGTGGAGAACTCCTCCCAGGATAGATCCCTCCGACCTGTGGTGTTCCACAGATGGGATCTCGCTAAATTCCCAGGGGTAAAAGCCTTGTGAAACCGGTTCTCCCAGTTCTCTGCGGCCCATGCATTTATCTTGCCACAGGTGACCTGTCCGGCTTTTAGGTAGTCTCCAAATTCTTTTGGCAGCTCTAATGAAACAAGAAAGTAGCTAGTTAGCATAAAGTTAATGAAAAGAGAAATTCGAACAGAAACTTAAAGGAAAACTTACAATCGCTCCTCCATCTACTTCGAAGAAGGCTAGGATTCTCCCCGACCTTGATTTTATTGCCATTCTCCCATGAGCCACTTACAAACAAAAACTGGCTCCTCCACTTACTCTCCGACTCCAGGAGATCATCGACGGCTTTCAAGTCATTCCCCATATTAAAGTGATAGAAAGGGAACTGATGGTGTTTGCACAAACTAGCAACAGCAACGAACTCTTCCATTGGAAGAGGAATTCCGGACAACCTAGATGCCATAATGCATGACATCAAAGTGTACCATCCGTTAGGGCTTAGCTGTAATGGACATAGCTTGACTAGGTGAAAATAGCGCACTATCTCTGGATCCAGTGGGAACCTGAGTCCCCAGTTGAATAGCTCCGTAAAGAAGACTATCTCGTTCCTTTTACAATCCATTGGGGTCTCCGGATCGATGGGAATTCGGATTTTAACGTTTTCAGGGATCCCCCACTTAGTGCGAAACCGTCCCAAATCTCTAGTATGGATAAACGCATACTTGGTCTTTAACAGAGATAGAAGGTACTTGAACTCTACCTTATGAAAGCAGGTCCCTACTCTCCCTTCAAGGCTCTCCGGCAGATCCGGATGCCTCAGATACAAGTCCTCTTTGCCCTTCTTGGCAACAACTACAGCAGTTTCAGCTTGTCCGGAAGACTCGGACCCAAACCTGACCTCCTCAGTAGAGTCTTCCATCCTCTCCTCCATAACTGTTGGGGGAGCTTCTGCAGAAACAGCCCGGGGAGGGATGAAGCTTGGCACAGCTGATCCTCCGGACTGCTGGCTCGATGTATGTTTTTGAGTTCTCACCTCAGTTTGAGTTTCTGAGGTCGAGGTTTCCTTGGGAGGTAGTGGACTACTAGCCTCCGGACCAACCGACCTTTCCCGGAGAGTCCTAACAGCTGCCCCGGACCCTGACTCGCTGGTATTTTTTGAAAGAGTCCCTTAACCAATCTGCTTGGTCTTTTCATGATTAGTTTGTCTGGAGAATGATCGGAATCGGATCCCATAGCAAGGAAAGTGGATTTCTTCCAGACACTTGTGACGGTGACCCCTGGTTCAACGATAGGGATCGACTCTTTAACTGAAGAGTCAGATACGATGGGAGAAAGTGTTGATCGAAAGAGTTTTCTAGGTTTTGTACCTTTCGAAGAAGACGAACCTCTATCAGACTCTTCGATTGAAGGGGCTGGTTTCTCGACAGGCGACGCTGGAAGCCCTGCTGCAAGCCTTTTCTCTTTTTCAACCCTTTGAGCTTTCTCTAATTCTGAGAGATTAAGCCAGCCACCCTTGATTAGAGCTGTTCTTGCTGTGAACATAAAACAACTAAGGAAATCTTGAGATTTTAGAGAGATGAAGCTTTGAGTAAAATGACAGAGTGAAAGTAATAGTGAGACTGTGAAAGATGAATGGAATTTATAGTAAATGTAAAAAAGGGTTTGATTCCTAGGAAAATCCGAAAAGTTGGGCAATGATTAAAAAACGGCGCTGACGTCATCAAGAGCATTTAAAGAGGTAACTTGTTCAAGAAAGTGGTGCAACTTTCGAGGTGAAAAAACGGCTAAAAGTAACCAACCAGAGAGTGACACGTGTCCCACTAACTCTGACAAAGAACCGTTTGGAATTTGTAACGATTGCTCTGTCCGGGTCCGTCTTCAACTCTTCGAATTGGAAGACCACTTCCTAAGTCGGACTGTTTTTCAGTTCTTTAACAAGGACACTTGTTCAAATACCTAAAAAAGGGGCTCCTGATGAGTCCGAATTCGAAGTGCTCCCCGGAAGGGCAGTCCAAGGTAAATCTCCCCGTAAAATTCGGACAGACTCCAAGCATATTAATTCGAACAGGACTTTTTCACCGGACAGATAAATTCGAACACTATAAACCTAAGGCAGTTCGAACTATGACTAAAGTACTAAAAAACCTAAACACTATCTGACTAAGCTACCTGCACATCTGCTTAAAACTTGTGGGTCTTTAAACATGACCCGGGTCCATTAAACTTGACCCGAAAGCCCATAAGGGCCCAAATTTCACACTATAAATACCCAACCACCAGCATTAACTATGGGTAAGAAAAATTAACTGCTGCCAGGCTGCTTAATTCTCTCTCCACCCTTAAAACACCCTGAAACACTTTGAAACACCTTTAAACACCACCATACCGAAATACCCTTACACCGTCTTAAAACTCCACTTGAAATTACCAGCCTACCCTCAGGCTACTTTTATCCACACCAGACATAACATGAGGACCTGTTACACTCTATTTTGAATTTATTTTTGTTGTGTAATATTAAACATGCGATTGTTGTGTTATGTTTGATAAAGGCATAAAGTGCAAAGGATAATAAGGGGTCCAATTTGTAATGTATAAATCTATAAGGACTTACTTGTAAAGATAGATAATGTAAGATATAAGTATAAATATGGGGCTAACATGTAATTAGAGTAAACATAGCATATGACAGTAGAGCCCACCACTGGCACTATATAAGGAAAGATTCTATTCCCGAAAATGGTATTTTCTAATTATTGGTACTTTATTTCGATTACATTCTCTCTCTAGAATCATGTACTTGTTCGCATGACACCCTTCTTCCATACATATTACCCGATAATCTACCCTAGATATCTTAGCCTTATCATTGGTGCCGTCTATGGGAAAGAGAGATACCCGGAGATCAGGTTCCCCAAAATCTCGACCCTATCAAAAATCTAAAATTCGAGGAATGAATACCGAGGCTAGGAAGGGAAAGGCAAAAGAGAGAGGTTTCGACAAGGAGATGTCGTATTCAGAGGGTCGGTACTCTGAGGAGCTGTTTGGTGATGATGATCAGGGTAATCAGGGCCGAAGGAAACGGTCGACCCTAATTATGACCAGACAGCAGCTGTTGGACGACATTGCTAAGCTGAATGCTGAGAAAAAGGTGGCTTTGGCTTAGAAGAAGTGTTGGCTCAAAGGTAAAAGCAAACGGTCTGGTGAGGAAGCGAAAAAAACCCATCGTGTTTTCGATCGGGCTGAAGTGGAATTTTATAAAGGCAGAACTCGAGTGCGAAGGCTTGATAGGATTGCAAGAAAGAAGTCTGGATTCCGGTCCAAACATGGGTACAAATATTCAACTAGGGAAGATATGTGTGAGTCTTCTTCCCCGGACAGAGATTTCTGATGCATTAGAAAGGATAAAAGAATGACCAAGGAGCGAGAAGTTCGAAGGCGTAAGTCATTGCGAGCAAAGATAGTCAAACCTCAAGGTGATAGTGTCGACAAAGTATCTCCTACGTCTGCTGAAAAGGTCGATACATGCTTTACACGCGAAAAGTTTCATTTATTTCACTTACTTGATAAATTGACTTTAAATGCATGTGTACCTTAGATATATATATATATATATATTAAATAGGTGATAACTGCATGTTGAAGTTATCATTTTAGAATTTTACGAACGACACAGTGATTGTTTTACGATTCATATATGTAATTTTACTTCTACCCAATAATGTCGACTTTTACCTGTACATTTTTATGTTTTAGGTTTTTATCAAACATAACCGTTAACAAAACTGTGGCAGATATATATTAATACCGCTAGGTTAACAACTTTGCCGTTTTATTAACAAATGTAATCCTAGCCTTTAAACATAACCGTTTTGGGTTTTCAACCCTGTCGGAATCAGGTTGTGGATTACGAAGAGGTTCCTTGTCAATATTGTTGGCCATCTTGATATCATTTTCAGTTCGACTTCTGATTAAAACTGGCTTTACTCGCCATTTCATAACACTGGCATCTGGATCGATATCACGAAAAATCAGTGCCATAACCAGTGTCATAACATCCTTACTGGCAGACATGCTAACCATATTTTCAATTACAGACAAATTAATTCAATAAGTGATACATATGACTTTTGTCACTACAGTGAAACTCCGTTAAAAACCAAAGTGTTCTCTTACTCTTAAAAGCAAACCACTGTATTATTAATAATTTATATAAAGTCTTATAATTGTTTGTCTTACACTTTTGCATGCCACTTTATATTTTCGTAAGTGCCGTAATATATTGAATACAAATAAAATTCAAAAACCGATTAAAACACATGCAAAAACCGCATTAAAACAAATGCAATCACAAGTTTCATCAATTTCATAATCTGTAACAACGAGTTTCAATTTTAATCACAAGTCTGGTTAAAAAAATCACATTTTTTTTTGTTACAGAAACAAAATACCAAAATATGCTTTTTCATATAGCCAATCCCTATATACACACTTTAACAACCAAAATAATAATTAATCGAGTGTGTGTATCATTTATAGAATTTTAAACAACTCAGACATTATCACCATTTTCATTTATCACTAAAAGTAAAGGGAGAAAAACTTACAGATGATAATACCATAGTTCCAATGCCATACTTGATTATGGATTCTCTTAGAGATGATAAAAAAATCTCTTACTTTCAATCTTCGTACAAATCATAAAACAAGAACATCTTCGTACAAATCTCTTCACAGAAAACGAATAGATAATTTCAATCTTTTGTTGGGAATTTTGTTTAGAGATTTCCGGATAAACTCTGAAGTCTTGTTTTAACAATTTCAGATTGAAATTATTTTGGTGGTTCTCCAAAATTTTCAACCGGATAAAATCAGAGCGTATTCTTTTGAACAACGAGAATGGATTTTTTGTTGTTTTTTTATTTTTCTTCAACAGAACCATACTTATTTATTCAACCCAATTTCAAAAACTGTAAAACAGTTAAGTCCAATAACGGCTATAATTTTAAATGATAAAAACGGGCAAAAATATTCAAATTCAAATTTGAATTAATTTTCCAAATTCAAAATTTCCATGAATATTCACAATAGCCTTATCATTCAAAATAAATTTAACCACAGACAGGAGCCACCCCTTGGACCCACTAATCATAATATATTCTAACAAGCGTGTACTCCACACTCTCCGACTTGCTCGATAATATATTACGACTGCATTGGTCGACTAGTCAATCCAATTACACTAAAATATCCAACAAAAATTTCAGCTAGACCCCTGAATGTACCGAAGCTTTTCTCAGCATCAAGAATTACTTGTCATCCCTAACCCTGCTGACAAAACCACTACCCCGAGAAATTGTGTTTCTATATATAGCAGTTTCAGAGCATACGGTGAGCGCGGCTTTAGTTTGAGAAAAGGATATGATCCCTAAACCTGTCTACTATGTGAGCAAAAGTTTGTTGGATGCTGAAAAGCGGTACTTGAAGCTCGAAACATTAGCACTAGCTCTGTTAACAGCTCCTAAAAGAATGCAACCGTATTTTCAAGGTCATTCTGTTATGTGTTCAAGCTGCTAGAAAAATGTGACCGTATATAGATATCATGGTTATATCTAGCAATGTTATGCAACATGCATGGTCATATCTAGCAATGTTATGCAACTGTTACGATTATAGTCATATCTAGCAATCATGGTCATATAGTTAACACATAAAACGCAATGTCATGAACCTATTCCTAAATCGCACCCTTTGCATCTACAATCGCATCCTGTTCTCTGTATCTCTAAAATCTGTAATTAGGCCACCGGAAAACTTACAAAACTAGGAAAATATAATAAAATCGACCACAAATCTAGTTTAAACCTATTTTTAACTTATAAATCAACTTAAAAACATGTAAAATGTCGTAGTAACAAGAAGGAATCAACACAACAAATACCTAGTTTTTTCAATAAATTAACTAAAGACAAAAGATAAAGGCTAAACACCTAATGACAATACACAATTTCATTTTCAGATAAAATATACGAATGTATCCTAAATTTATAGTAACTAATGAGCCAAATGGGGTATATGTAGAAACCATAACAGACAACAAAACATATATAGTTCATCACGAAACATAAGAAAAAAAGGGTTGTTTCCAAGAACATAATATGTACAGTTCACCATGAGACAGGCACAAACCAGATATGCAGCACATGACGACAAACAAAGGAATATGCTGAACGGTGGCTACGACCGACAAATGGGTATTTTGTTAGGGTAAGAGAGAGAGAGAGAGGCTACTTATTAGAAATTCAAATTTTAAAATATTTGATTGGTTAAAAATAGGCATTATTTCTCAAAAATATCCTTATATAGTTGGTTGAGGGTAGTTAGGGTATTAAACAAAATTAGATATTGAATAAGAGTTATTTTAAAGAGATGGGTATTAAGTAAGAATAAACCCATTTTTGAGTACTAAATACCAATATGTTTGGTGAGTAGGTACTTAAGGTGCTATTTCTCTTTTTTTTAAAGTAAATAAAAAGTAAAAAATAGAATTATGGTCCAAACCCAAACTTCACTGCTACCTTATATCCCAACTATTAATAATAATTACATACCATCTATAAATGGCACTTAAGTCTCATTTAATGCCACTGTTTTTCATAATACCTTAAACACACATGACACACCATTTTTCTTCTTTTTTTGGTTTTTAAGTCTATAACTCATAACAAAATTTAAAAGTACCATCAATATTTTTTAAGATGAACAAAACTAGATCCATTAATATTATTTTATAAGTATTTTTTTTTCCGTAGCCAGTTTCTCTGTTCTCGTACTGACGTTTTCTTAGTCTTGTATCTCGCATTTAGGTATGACCTAGTCTCCCATGATGTAATGGAGATACGCGAGACAAGACATGATGTAATAAAGAGATGCGAGATTGGGGTTAAAATTGATTTTTTTTACCTAAGTGCTAGGTGCGAGTCCAGGCTTATAGCGAATACGACATGCAAGACCATCGTTAAATTTGATTTTTTTTTGCCTAAGTACGACGTGCAAGACCATGCTTATAGGAAATGTGAGATGTGAGATGTGAAACCAAAGTTAAATGTGATTTTTTTTTCCTAAATGCGATATGGGAGACCAAACTTACAAGAAATGCAAGAAGCGCGATGCGTGACCATGCAAATTTTTTTTTATCTTAAGTGCAAGACCATGGTTAAGTGTAAGTACGAGACCAGGACAAAATGAAGAGTGGAATGTGAGATTAGGGCAAATCAAAGTGCAAGATGCGAGACCAAGGGTAAAACGAAGTACGAGATGCGAAAACGTTGTACAAGACTAGCATAATTGGTATGACAAAAAAAAACTCAAAAAGATCATTCATGAGACTAGTTTTGTTCGTCTTAAGAAATAAAGTCGATGATACTTTTAGATTCTTTCCCAAACTACTGTGTAAAATATACAATTTGTTTTAAAAGTAAATAAAAAAGGTAAAAAATAGAACTATGGTTCAAACCCAAACTTTACTGCTACATAATACCCCACCTATTAATAATAACTACCAAGCATTTAAATATGGGACTTAAATCTCATATAATACCATGTGTTTTTCATAATACCTCAAATACACATGCTCTATCACATGACACGTCATTCTTTCTTTTTTTGGATTTTTTGAAGCCTGTAGCTCAGAAACAAATCCAAAATTACCATCAATATTTTTAAAGACGAACAAAACTAGATCCATGCATGATATTTTATATAAATATTTTTTGCCGTACTAGTTTGTTTTGGTCTCGTGTTATATTTTCCTGGCCTTGTATCTCGCATTTAGGCATGACCTAGTCTCGCATGATGTAATGGAGAGATGCAAAACAAGACATGATGTAATAAAGAGATGCGATATTAGGGTTAAAAATGATTTTCTTGCCTAAGTGCTAGGTGAAAGACGAGGCTTACAACGAATACGAGATGCAAAACCAGGGTTAAATTTGATTTTTTTTCCTAAGTACGAGGGGCAAGACCAGGCTTATAGGAAATGTGGGATGCGAGACCAAGGTTAAATATGAATTGTTTGTGCCTTAAATGTGAGACTAGAGTTAAAATTGATTTATTTTTCCTAAATACAACGTGGGAGACAAAGCTTACAAGAAATGCGAGATGCGAGATCATGCTTAAATTTGATTATTTTATCTTAAGTGCAAGACTAGGGTTAAAAATAAGTGCGAGACCTGGAGAAAACAAAGTGCGGGATGTGAGATTAGGGTAAACTATGTGCAAAATGCAAGACCGAGGGTAAAATGAAATACGAGTTGCAAGAACGTAATACAAGACTAGCGTAATTGGTTATAACAAAAAACTTTAAAATCATTCACGAGTCTAGTTTTGTTCGGCTTAAAATAATAAATTCGATGATTTTTTTAGATTATATTCTTGAAGTACGGTGTAAAAGATACAATTTTTTTAAAAGTAAATAAAAAAGTGGTAACTAGAAATTAAGTCCAAACCCAAACTTTACTACTACATAATACCTTAATTATTAATAATAATTACCTACCATCTAAATATGGAACTTACTCTTAACTAATCTTATATGTTTTGCATTATACCTCAAATACACATGCTTCATTACATGACACATCATTTTTTTCGGCCTAACTGGTATATACTCAACCACAATTTGTCTTATTCCTAAAATTGACCATCCAAACCAGTGGAAAGACTTTAGACCAATAAGTCTTTGTAATGTTTTCAACAGTATTCTGTTTAAAATCGTAAATGATAGGCTGTCTAGCATTCTTCCTAAGATAATCTCTCATGAACAAAGAGGATTTGTTCATGGAGAAAATATACATGAGCTAACCCTCTTATCTCAAGAAATAATACATGACATCAAAAAGAAAGTAAATGATGGTAACATTATATTGAAACTATCATGAAAGCTTTTGAAAAAATATCTCACTCATTTATCCTTAATATTATGAAATCTTTTGGTTTTCATAATAATTTTATAAATCTCATCAAAACAGTTTAACTCTCCATTTTTCTCTATTTTAATTAATGGATATTTTAAAAGGTTACTTTAAAAGTATCTATAGTATTAGGAAAGGGGATCTCATCTCCTCCAACCTCTTTATTATTGCTGAAGAATACGTCATAAGAGGTATTAACAACTTAGTCAATAAATACCATTATAAGCACTATAAAACTAGAAGCCAAATTCATATCAATTGCCTTGCATTCGCTGATGAATTTGTCATATTTACAAATGGCTATAAAAACAGCATTGATAGAATAAACAAATTCTTAAACTTGTACTAAGACATTTCTGGTCAGAGTATAAACAAGGATAAATCTAACCTTGTCACTCATGTTAACCTAAATCCTAGAGAATTAAGTCTCTTGAAGAGTATAATGCTTTCAAATACAAAGCCCTTCCAGTTAGATACTTAGATGTCAACATAAATAATAACAATAAGGCTTGTAACTATGATGAGCTTGTTCACAAAATCAGTTCAAAAATTCATGGTTGGGACTCTAAATCAATTTCATTTGGTGGAAGATTAGTACATATACAATAAGTACTAATGAGTATTACTACTTACTATATCCAAAGCTGCAACTTACCTTTGGATATAGTATGTTGGGGCCATTCGAGGCTGTAAGGTACAGTTTTGGATATAGTATGTTGGGATAGTCATTACTATATCCAAAACTGTACCTTACAGCCTCGAATGGGGTAGCCGATTTGGTGGAGTAGATGAGCTCGTGACCAAAAGGTCATGCGTTCGACCCCTTCTACAAACACTTTATTAGTTTGAGCTTGTCACCTTGTGTGGTTTAACTTCTGACATTGATTTGCAGGCTATTGCGTCAGAACGAGGGTTTACCCTGTACACACTCGTTAAGTAGCGGTTGTGGGTTCCCTCCAAAAAAAACTGCACCTTACCTAATAATGTCATTTCTAGGATCGAAAGACTCTTAAACAGATTCCTTTGGGATCTAAAAAGTCTTTCAATACTATACACCGGTATACATGGAATAATCTCTGTAAGCCTTACAGAAAAGGTGGTTTAAATATAAGGAACATCAAGGACTTGCACGATACATATCCGTGTAAGCTTTGGTTTACCTTCCGTAAAAATAACACTTTATCGGCTAACCACGTGAAATCTGTCTATAACTATAATAAGCATCCCCTGCTATTAAAATCTAATGTTAAAGGTTCAAGGACCTAGATAAGACTCAATTATATAGCCTCATATTCACTGGAGCTTAGGCAATTGAAAATTTTATTTTTGGTTAGATAAGTGGATTGGAAATAAGCCTCTAATCGACTTATCTAATAATGAAAATAATGATTGGTATTCAAATAAGAAAGTAAACAAATTCTGGATTATTAATAAACGAGACATTAATATTCTAAAAACTATGGTTACCTCTTTTGATATTCGTAAGATTGAGAAACTCAAGGTTCATATAGATAGAAATGATACACTAATTTGGATATTATAGAACTCTGGTAACTTTAACACTAAAGCTACTTGGGATCATATAAGACATAAACATTAAACCTATAATATGTTTGCCAAAATTTGAAAAGACATTATTCCTACTAAGTTCTTCTTCCTTTTATGATATTTTATGAAAGGTTGGAAACCTGTTGACACAAAGTTACAAAAGAGAAATATAAACTTAGCTTCCTGTTAGGGTGGCGACCAAAGTCCCACATCCCACATCGGTTAAACATGGGAAAGATCAATGGTATATAAGTAAGAACATACCTCAACTAGTATGAGGCCTTTTGGTAGTGGACCAAATGCAAAGCCGTGGGGGCCTTCGGGTGCCAAAGCGGACAATATCATACTAGTGTTGAGATCGGTTGTGTTCTTACTTATATACGGAGGAGGAATATGCGGACCAGACCCCTAATTCACAACCCCCATATTCCCAACACGTGGTATCAGAGCGTCAGACCCAGACGGAACGCGATGGTGGTGAAATTCTCGGAGGTCGAACATGATGAACCAGTAAGCCATATGATCAAGGTGATCTGCTCTAGAGATCCTAGTTCGGAGTGCTCGTGGCTCATCAAGCAGTGTGGCTTGATTGGAGTGGCGCTAAGGAACAAGATAGTGTGGTCTAAGAGGAGGTGAGCAGTAACATCCGTAGTGCCTTTATGGTCAGGTAGTCTCCAACCTGATTAGAGTGGGCGGATGAAAGTCAATTGAGAAAGAGGCTAAGTGGTACTTTGTTCGAGAGGAGGATTTGTTAGGGTGGCGACCAAAGTCCCACATTCTTCATCGGTTAAACATGGGAAAGATCAATGGTATATAAGTAAGAACATACCTCAACTAGTATGAGGTATTTTGGTAGTGGACCAAATGCAGAGCCGTGAGGGCCTTCGGGTGCCAAAGCGGACAATATCATACTAGTGTCGAGACCGGTTGTGTTCTTACTTATATACGGAGGCGGAATATGCGGACCAGACCCCTAATTCACAACACCCATATTCCCAACACTTCCAAATGCATGTTTTATCAAGATTTAGAGACACCTAATCATGTATTTGTTAGCTGTCCTATATCCTGGGAAATCTGGAACCATTTCTCCTCTATGTTTGGCATATGGTCTACTAATAAAATGATACACTTTAGACCATTCTCCAATTATAAATTGTTAGTTTACTTGGCATTTTAGGAATAAAGTCAAGTTTGATGGTATTAGTGTTAATACTAAAATCATTCTTGATAAAATTATTCAGATAATTGCATATCTTGATAACATGAATACTTTTAAAAGAAAACTTTAGTCTGGTGATATCAACGTAGCTAGTAACTTTGGTTGTTTCTTTCCGAATAATAAACCAATCATGATAAATGTAATTAAATGGATTTCTCTTAAATAGAATATAATTAAACTAAATTGTGATGGTGCTCGTTCATTAGTTCTTGAGACTAGTGAAGCTTGGACATGTAGAGATTTTCAGGGTGATACAATTTATACATATGGCAGAATATATGGAAAACTTAACCCCCTTGATAGCTAAAAGCTTGACCTTATTAGATGGTTTAAATATTTGTAATCTCGATTGTTTTAGGAATGTTGATATTAAATCGGATTCTAAAATTTTAATTGATATGTTAGAAAAAGTTAAGGCTCCCTGGTTCCTCAACCACGTTATCTTCTGTTGTGGAAACTTAATTAATTATTCTATGACTATTAAATACATACCCATAACCTAAAATCAGGCAGCTGATTGGCTGGCTCGATGGACTCTTAGGTGTAAAATGAAAACTGATCTTGATAATAGTAATATTCCTGATGTTCTTAGCAATAGTCCTACTAAAGAGCTTAGGGTTGGACTACTTAAGTTCAAATGAATCTGATACATAACTTATTCATGAATAAATTGTATTCTTATTTGTTCCAGTTACTCCTTTAAAAACTTCTAATCTCAGGATCAATAAATGAGAAAAGTTGGATACATGAGATCAATGATTGGAGGAGCAAATGATATGTTAGAAAAAGTTAAGGCTCCCTGGTTCCTCAACCACGTTATCTTCTGTTGTGGAAACTTAATTAATTATTCTATGACTATTAAATACATACCCATAACCTAAAATCAGGCAGCTGATTGGCTGGCTCGATGGACTCTTAGGTGTAAAATAAAAACTGATCTTGATAATAGTAATATTCCTGATGTTCTTAGCAATAGTCCTACTAAAAAGCAACTATTCAAGTCAAACACAACGAAGGAAAGATAACGGCTAAAGACTACTTTCTGTTGATCAAACCAAAATGGAAGTTACTTTCAGAAGAAATTGAAGATACATATGTAATCTAATTTTGGACTATAACTTAGTCCATCAAATTTTGTAAACAATATTATTCATTTAATAAAAAATTTATTTTGGAAAATAATAATAATAATAATAATAATAAATATTATTTTATTTTGTATTGAGACATGTCTTTGTTAAATAGAGTTTTGTCTTGTGAGTTTGTTCATGTTAGTCGGGTCTAATCAAGTCACATGGCCGAGTATGAACAAACTTGATCATTTATTGGCACCAACAAACTATATAAAAAGACACTAAATGTAATTTATGGTGTCAAAATTTCAAAAGATGTAGAAAACACTATTTCAAATGGAAAATAAAAACCAAAAATTGACGTGGGGTTGTAATACAAAACCAAATTCTCATTGTTCATTAAGCTTTTTTTCTCCTGCAATTCATCATCTTTATTGCATATCCTTCATTCTTACATCTTAACAGAACATCATGTCCTGGGGTGTGGCAAATTTTGTCAAACTTGTATGAATCCAACACCGATTCGTCTCAACCAGAACATCTATATCAGTATAAGCTTGCAAAAAGACAAGTCTTGCGTGTGGTTTACGTTTTAGGAATGGCGGACGATAATTCCCCAGGAAAGAAACCAGGTTGTGGCCTGATTAGTGCCATGTTTGGTTGCTTAAAATCACAGCCTAAGAAATCAAACACAGAAGCACCCATTGTAAATGATCACCCACCAGCAGCAGCAGCAGCAGCCGGAGGAGGAGGAGGAGGAGGAGGAGGAGAAATTCGAAACAAGAACATTCTGTTCACCAAATCCCCAGGAATGACAAATTCCATGAAGAGGAGGATTTTAGACCCTTCTTTGAACAATAAACCGGACGCAACACAGCATAATCATCAATCGGCGGTCGTTTCTAATGAATCAAGAAAAGACCAAGAGAACAATTCATCTCCTACTAAAGGCATTGGCATTTCGGCCGAACCTGAATCCTCCGCTGTTGATCCTCCGCAAAATGGCAGTGGACAAAAGGCAGGCAACAATCTGCCTCAAAATGGCAACGACGAAAAGGCGGGGGTTTCTTTATGTAGAGATCTTTCCACAAGAATGGATCCTGAAAAATACATTTCAATAGGAAACGAAGATTACAAGGATGGAAAATATCCAGAGGCCTTGGCTTCGTATGACGCAGCCATTGCCATTGACCCTGGCAAGGCTTCGTATCGGTGCAATAGAACTCTGGCTTTGTCAAGTTTAGGTTGGATTCTTGATGCGGCTTTTGAGTGCAGAGAAGCTATTAAGATTGATCCTCATTACCATAGGGCTCACCATATATTAGCTAACTTGTATATCAAGTAAACTATTAACCCCTTTCCTTTTATGTACTCTCACTGTTTTCTTTTATTCTCCGATCCTTCTCGATATCCGAATGAAATTTATTTTACGTGAATTACAGATTAGGAGAAGCCGAGAAGGCAATTTATCATTACAAGAATTCAGGCCCTGAAGGTGATGAGGAAGACATTGCTAAAGCTAAAGGTCTTCAGGTTTTACTCAATAAGTGCACCGAAGCTAAAAGACTAAGAGATTGGAATAGTTTGATCCAAGCGACAGAGGATGCTATCTCTACTGGAGCGGATGCAGCTCCTCATGTTAGTCATCTATCCTCTACACAATTCGATTTGAACTAATTCAAAAATATCAGGCTTTGGTTCTCATTCTGTTTTTCTTTTGTTCGTGTTTTTATACAAAGATATATGCACTACAAGCTGAGGCATTTTTAAGGCTCCATAGACATCAAGAAGCAGAGGAACTAATGTCAAGGGCTCCTAATTTTGATGTTGAAACGTGCACTAAATATTTTGGGACCGTTGGTAATGCCAATTTGTTAGTTGTTCGAGCACAAGTTGACATGGCTACAGGCAGGTTGGTCTTCTGTTTGAGCGTTAGTCTCGAAATTAAAAGTATTGTTCGATTATTATAGACCTATAAAGCATACAGTTATGTATGACCTCAACTAGTGATAATAATGTTGCTATACCGGTAATAAGATTCATACAAACTTGTTTATACTTTATCTGTAGTTTTAACCCTCTTTTTGTGTCTACGTGTATTTATAAATAGGTTTGACGAAGCCTTGGTTGCGAGTCAACGTGCTGCCAAGCTTGACCCGAACAACAACCAAACAAACTTGCTGATGAAGAAAATTAAGGCAGTAGTAACAGCTCGAACAAAGGGAAACGAGTTGTTCAACATGGATAGGTATACCGAAGCAGTGACTGCTTACGCAGAAGGGCTTGATGAAGATCCTTACAACTCCGTTTTGTTGTGTAATCTAGCTACTTGCCGGGTTAAGCTCGGCCAATATGATAAAGCAATTGAGTCATGTACAATGGCTCTTAAACTACGATCTGGTTACTACAAGGCTAGGCTAAGACGAGCCGATTGCTACGCCGAGGTAAGCAGACTAAAAGGTTTACGCTACATTTTTTCTTCTTCTTTATTTTTGGTTGTAGTTTAACTTTTCGTGCAACTTCTATAGGTAAATAAATGGGCAGAGGCCGTAGAAGACTACCGGCTGTTGCAAAAAGAAAAACCAGATGATGAGGAGGTAGCCCGGAAGTTGGCCGAGTCGAGGATACAACTTAACAACAATGATTCAAGTGGGAATCGTGCAGCGTAGACTATATAACTGATACTACTTACATATACTTCTGGGGATGATTTTAAACCCGATTCAGTAGTCCATGCTTAGTAAAACCAATGTAAATAGATGAAATTACAGGTGTAGGAAAAAATGTTAACATTCTCGTGAATGGTGATCTATAAAAATTATCCGAGCTGTATCATTTTAGAAAATGCTAGTACCATGATTTTTTTCCCTAAAATGATAGTAGTTGTACAATCACATTTATGATCCGAAAAAACCACCGATAAAACACAACCAAACATCAACCAAATTAATAAGATAGAACAAATCTCACAAAATTTCCAACGTTAATATTATGGTTAAAGATAAACGAAAGTATTCAATAACTACATTACATAGGCAATCTTTCAGTGGGAGATTTTGGTACGAAGATTCCCACCTGCAATGATTTTGGCACGTCGATTCCGGCCTAAAAGCACATAAAACATAATTAGATTGAATCACTGATAATTCGCAAAATAAACGAGATGAGTATAGATGATCAGTTTCATCAAATATGTAACATAGAAGATATATGGAACTTTCAATTTCTGTTGGATATGATCAATGAAATAATATCATTGTATATTCATAGATCAGTAACTCCATTTCTGATTCTTTAAAATAACAGTTCATGTTCTTAAATAATGCGAATACATTATCAGAAGAGATAATGGACCAATGGTTATTGATATGAAGAGGGAAACTAGTCTTTTGACACAAGAAGTTTAAGTGTTGTTTCATATTTCTCAAAGCTTAAAAGTTTTTGGGATGAAATGAATCATCTTAGGCCATTCCCAGTTTATAAATGTTAGATCAAGTGCGATTGTGGCATGCATTTGGAATCAATGAAAATAGAAGAAGAAGATAGACTGCTATAGTTTCTCTTAGGATTAAATGGAAGTTGTAAGGGAGTCAAAGATTAGATTCTCTTGATGGATCCCATCCCATCTACTAACATAGCTTATTCACTAGTACTTTATGTTGAAAAAAAATCTAAACAATCAAAGCACATAACATCATAATATTAGTTCTGATACGATGGTAAAATATTGTCAAACTGAAGACAATACATACTTTGAAAAATGAAAGAAAGATGCATTGAAATATGATCAGGACACACTAAATAAAATTGTTTTAAGATCAAACGATATCTTGCATGGTGGAACAAAAAGAATCCAAAAGTAAAAATAGTGTAAACAAAACCTCTGCATACTATGCAAAAAAATTCACTTGGATAATTGCAATAAGAAAAAATGGTATAAACAAAACCTCTTCACGACCAATACTCTAAAGAAGTGATTGGAGTTGGAAAACAATGTGGCGGACTCTACATCGTTGATGATCGATCCTTCAACCAAAGCTTTATTGAATCTATTTGTTTTGAACTTCATAGTTATTTTCCTAGCATTCCGAGTGTAGCTATTATAATAAGACCATATATATAGATATGACGTCTTAGAGTTTGTCATTATTCAAATGAAGTGTTGAAACTTTTGAATGTAACACAATGTGTTGAGAGAAATAAAATCTATGATATTTTCCCTTAGCCAAACACAAAGAACTGTTTTTCCTTCTAACAAATCATTTTCATCTAAACCTTTTGATTTGATTCAGTTAGATGTCTAAGGACCATATTGTGTTTAAATTATTACTGGAAACAAGTATTTTTTAACAATAGTGGATGATCGCACTATATGTACATCAAATTTTTTACTTAAGAGCAAAACATAAACCTTAATAAAATTCAAGATGGCATTGTAGAAAGACATTGTAGAAAGGAAACACAAACATCTACTTGAAAAATCAAGATCCCTTATGTTTCAATCAAACCTTCTTAAATGTTTCTGGGGGAGTCAATACTAACAACTACATATATTATAAACAGAATATCATCTAATATTTTAAAATGTAAATCTCCTATTAAAACTTTTACAGGAAAACCCCCTGATATAACTAACCTTAAGGTCTTTGGGTGTCTATATTATGCTTCTGTCAATCTTAAAAGTCATGATAAGTTTACCCCTATGGCCTATAAATCTGTATTTGTAGGATATGCATCCACACGAAAGGGTTATAAACTATACAACCTACAAAAATATAAGCTACATGTGTCCAAAGATGTTCATTTTAGAGAAGATATTTTTATTTATAAAATCGATGTTGAAAATGAACTTGTCTCTCCTCCAATTGTAAGCAGTCATGATGAACAATACCATATACAATCCCAGCAAGAAATAACACCTAATAACAACTTGTCCTATGATCCTAGTCCTTCTAGTAGCATTCATAACCCTTATAATTCAGATGAAACTCCCAAACGTTTTTAATGATAATGCGGTGCACACACAGGTTCCCATCAATATTACTTAAATATTTTGTTTTCCAAATATCGGATAATAAACATACACTTTCTAAGAAAATATTGTCTCCACACATCCTCATACTTTTCCTTACATTGATAATACTGTGTTACCTGCTTCACATATAGATTTTTTTATCAAATATGTCACATGTCCAGGAACCTCAGTCTTATGAGCAGGCTAATCATCGTAGATGGATCATAACTATCCAGAAAGAATTATATGATTTAAACTTAAATAATACATAAGAAATAAGTGCTTTATCATCTGGAAAGAAAGCTATAGGATCTAGATGGGTGTTCAAGCTTAAAAGGAAACCTGATGAAATTGTGGAAAGTTTAAAAGCAAGAATTGTGGCTAAAGGATATACAAAAATAGAAGGGAAATATTATAATGATAGTTTTTCTCCAGTTGCCAAACCTGTCACAATAAGAATTATTTTTTGCTTTGGCAGCTTCAATAGGAATGTTAGTGCATTCATTGGATATTAACAATGTATTTTTGCATGGATCCTTAGAATAAGTTGTTTATATGAAGCCAACATTAGGTTTGCTAGAAAATAGAAATAATGTCTTGACAAATAAACTTATTTTTTATATATTTACACCCAATATTTAACAGATAATTGTCTTTTTACTATAAAGCAATCTAATGTTCAAACCTTCTTGTTTTTATATGTAGATGACATAGTATTGATCGGTAACTCTTCAACACAAGTTACTAAGATCAAGAAGTATTTGGATAATATGTTTACTATGAATAATCTTGGATAGCAAAGTTATTTCTGAGAATATAAGTTATACAAGTCAATAAGGGTATTTATCTAAATTAAGGATAGTACATATTGGATATGATCATAAAGGCTGGACTTTTTAGGTGTAAACCTGCCAAGACATGTATGGTTACTCGTTTAAACCAATCTTACACTACTTCTGAATTGATAGATATGTAAGGAGTTATAAGAGGTTGATTGGGAAGCTACTGTATTTGAATTACTAGGCATGATATCACCTTTTTTGTTCAACAATTCAGCTAGTTTGTTCATCAACTAAGGACAGTTCCTTATACATTTGTGGTTTATATCTTGAAGTACTTAAAAGTTCGTCTATCTTAGGGATTAATCTATGCATCGAGTTTTTCATTGATTTCGTGATACATATTAGGATTTTTGTCCTAAAACTAGAAAGTCTGTGATTAGTTTATATATCTTCTTGGGATCATCTTTGGTTTCATGAAAGACCAAGAAACAAGCTACAATAAACAAAAGCTCAGCTGAGGCAGAATATCGAGCCATTACACCAACAGTTTGTGAATTAAAATGGTTATTAGACATCCTAAATGACTTACAAGTGCAATTATCTCCGCATATTACTATATACTGTGATAATATAGTTGTTATTAACATTACTTCAAATCTTGCTTTTCATGAAAGAACTAAACACATTGACATAAATTTCCATATTTTCAAGAATCAGTTTTTTCAAGGATTTATTAAACCAATTCATTTATCTACCAAAGGGATTGTCTAGTTGTTTGTTCTAGTCACTTGTGTCCAAGATGATCCCCCGCGATTTATTTTGGTGAATTCTTGAAAGGTTGGGGGTGAAGAATGATACACTTCAACAAGTCATGCAAAAAAAAAGAGCCATACACGCAGAGAAATATACCATGCATGCAAAAGAATGTTTCCATACAAGAAGAGTTTAATAAACTACCAAAAACTGAATTAGCACACAAGACTAACTAAAGTATCATTAACCAACTAACAAATGGTTCGTTAGTATAGTTAGAATATTTAGTAAATAGTTAGTAAAAGTGTAATCTTATAAGATCAATATTCTAATATATTTTATAATCAAGATATATAGAAATAATAAACTATGTTTTGTTTTCTCTATTTTTCTTCTTTACTTTCAAGAACTCAATAAAATCCTTGAGGTTTGCAAAACTACCATCAAGAGAGATCTATAATTTGTGTATGCCGACACTATGGATGAAAATGATAAATTAGAAAACATTGCATTGTCATATGGAGATGTTCGTGCATTTATATTGTTTGGTGATGTTTAGACAAAATATATTGTTCCATTACTTATGGCTTATTTCTTAGAGATTGGGTTGGGATAGATTATCATGCAAGTTGATTCTTTTTTGTTGTTCTTTTCTACAAGATGAAAATTACAATTCTTGTTAATAATTTTGATTGTATATATACAATGTGTATTGTAGTTACTATCACATATTTATCCAATATAAAACATATTATTGTTAACAAGAATATCAATTTCAATTTGGTAGTTATAAATGTAAACTTTATCCATTATGATTCATAGTTTGTTTTTTTTGTTGGAAAGATTATAGTAGTTGGGTTGAGAGATTATAGTAGTTAGGTTCAAGAGATTTTGGAAGAAGAATTTTTTTTAGAGATGAATGAGAAATAAGGAGTTTATGGAGAAAAATATCCAAAAACAGTTTGCCATTTTGGAAAATGGATATAATTTTAGACAAAACCGAAATTTATTTTGCCAGACGAGTATTTGTTTGGCTTCATTGAACGAATATTCATTTCTCTAACGGCTAGCTAAATTTTTTAGCTATACATATGATAATTCTTCTCCTAATATCTCATACCATCCTTCTACTTCCAGTACTATACTTAAAAATATCCTTCAAATAGTATTTTCTCAATTCAAATTTCGATTTGATTTATATTGATTGGCTTCGAAGAAAAGTAAAACCAATACCCATAAAGATACCCCAAAAAGATCCTCATCGAGAAGAAGAGTCGAGACAACGTCAACAAAATATGTATCCAAACATATAGAAAAATAACTAATTGATGATATTCAAGATGATGCGGAGGACGATGCTCATAGACGAATGAAGTTAATAAACGCTAGCATGCTTTTAGACACGGATAAGATTAACGATGTCTAAGGTATCCAAATGTTATTTAATCTTCTTAGGGATGAGATGAGTTGATTTTATTTTTCCAGATTTAGTTACAACTGATATATAGAAATAGTACATGAATTTTATTCAGCTTGAAGAATAATTTTGGATAATACATATAATTAGGAGATGACCTACAAAATTAATGATATTTCGTATAGATTTTTAGATATTAAAATAGAACATTCATTATCTATAACATAACGATTTAAGAGTTCCTTTAAGGTCCTTAAATTATCATCATAATAATTGGCCTATAGATTGGCTTATATCGCTGGATGAAGTACTCACAACACTGAATAATGATATACTTCAGCCAATGGTTGGTGTAAACCTAAACCTGCCAGTAGACATAATCTGAATTAAGTTAAAAAATTAGCTCTGAAATTGGTTACTACTTGTTTTATTCCTAATAAAAATAATGATATAAACTTGTTTTATCTTCAAGCATTTGTAACTGCTTCTATATTGTCGTGACACGAAATAAATTTACCAATTTGATCATTACACATATAAGTTCATGTGTGGTAAAAATTATCTACTTTATATGATGATTCCAAGTCAATTGATTAAGAATAAGGGAGTATATACTAGATGGTGGATTGAGCGTCCAATTTGGCAAGGTTCTAGACTAGGAAAGACATCTATAAAAAGCCAAGAAATATATTGTTGGAATGGATAACTCTAGTCAAAGTGGCAGATCTTTAAATATTTTTGGATAATTTGGAGCGATTTTGGCGCTTCAGCGAGTGTGTTACACCTAATACAGTTTTAGATTGGAAGATGCCGATTGAGCATGATATGATGCGAGGGTCGATCACTTCAATTGCTGGTAGTTTTTCTCATCAACCTGGAAGGTCATTGTTCGACCGCGAATATATGGAATGAGTGTATGCTCAAAACCAGAATCATTTGGATGAAATTTACAACACCCCGAGCCATATGTAGAGTGATTACAATGCCGAACCGAATACATACGACAACTAGCTCAAAAGTTGCAGTTATAATCGATTTATCAACATATGAAAGTGGATCTTCTTCCAGATTATCTGATACCGAAATCTTTTGATCATTAAGATCCTCCATCACCATATTTATTATGACTTAGTTTTTTTAACATTTTATTGTATTAAACATCGTTTTGTTTCCCAATAAATATTTTTTGTTGTTTTATTTATTGAATACTAAATATTTTAATTGTTGCTAATTAAATATTATTTTATTTTTATTTTATTATTTACGGTTGTACTTGTGTATGGATATATAGATAATTTCAACCTCTTTAAATTATTGTATAATTATATAACATTCCAACAAATTTAAAGATACAATTTTATATATTTTAACTAAATCTAATCGTAAAAATTAAATTTTATAAAATATATTATATATATAATAAAGTATTTAAAATATATAAATAATTTTAAAAAAATATCAAATAAATATCTAAAGTATTTTGTTATACATATCTTAATTTTAAAAAAAAATGGTAAACTCTTATTGGACAAGATGTGTGTTGTCATCGTGAGATTACTATCACGGCGGGACACTGTCACGATGAGATTCTGTCATGCAAGACTGTTTTAAACAGAACGGAACATGACATGATCAATTTCAAACGAAATGAGACAGACATGACGTCTCATTGGATACCATAATCGTGACATTTTTCTTACATTAGAGGTTACCCATTACTTCATGTTATGATAGTCAAGTTTTTTCATTTTATTAGAGAAAATTGTAAAAACTCAGAGAAGAAGATAACTTCCACTGTCGATCGATGCCGAGAAAAAAAAGATAAAAAAAAAAGTTAGGGTAAAGATAAATTGGATGTACAAGTGAGCTAGGGTCTTGCAGTCAGATTAAAGACTCTATTTGAAACGCATCAAAATGAAAATGTTTTAATATGTGTTTTATATCCAAATCAACATAGCTTTGACTCTAGACTTACCATATTTTATGGTCTTTAGATACTACAAACTGAATACATACTTTAGTTCAAATTTTTTATTGTGAACTCTTGTGAATAAGATGTAATATATGTTCCATTTGTTACAACAAAATTCAACAAACCTAACACTAATGTTTAACAGCCTTATACTTGTATAAATATATAAATAAATGCTGAATGAATAAGCAAAACACAATAACAAAATATCAACCAAAATTAATTATGAGTTCTCAAATGTTCAAACAAAATCATATATATTAAATATTTTTACCTTGATTTTTTTGTGAAGGATAAAGTAACTCGAGAAAGTCCTACCTAAAGAGAGGTTTGACAATAAAATTTATAAGTATGAAGACCCATCAAGCCAACAATACTTCATTTCTGATTCAATAGATTTTCATATTAAAATATGTAGCGTTGAGTCTATGTTCAATTCTCTTGTTTCAATTCAATATAGTTTTTCAAAAGAAGGATGTCATAAAAGACTTAGCAATCATTCTAGTAGAGTTTTATCTTTTATTTAAAAGCAGTGTAACCTTCCCATTATCTTAAACAAAACAATGATTTTTTATGAAGCTTGTCAACTTAAAAATCTCATTCATTGTCTTATTATAATTCTGACTCTCATGCTTCATACCCTCTAGATCTTATACATATAGACCTATGAGGATCCTTTCCTATTAAGTCTCCATTTGGGTATAAATATTACATCTATTTTATGGATGGTTTTGACAGATTCACATGGTTTGAAAACAAAAAGTGAAGCACTCGCTGCCAATTCAAAAATTTAATTTAAAATCAATTTAAAAGTAAATAAAACTATATAGTTAGATTAGTGCGGGAATTAGGACTTTTACTCAAATAACAAGAAACTCAAGAATAATACTAAGAAATTCCTACCCTTACACTTCTGCTCAAAATGGTAAAACACAAAAGAACACAAACATATAGTTGAGATGGGTTTGACACTTCTGACTCAAGCCAACTTACCCTATAAGTTGTGTATGTTCGAGTCTCATTATTTGAGTCTCAAAATATTTGTATGTGTTCGTTTCCCTTGTTTAAAAGTTTTCAAATCTCATACATTTTAGTTTACTCAACCAAATTATTTTTATTGAGTACAATTATACTAAAATGATACACATGTCTAGCCCTACTAACAGGTTATACATTTTAAGGAACATATAGTATTTAATTAGTAGAGTATTTCATTTCTTTTCAAATATCCTACGGTCTAAAAAATCTGATTTATTAGTTAACTTTCCTTTACATTCTTATTTTCTTGTTTCAACTAATTATAAGACTAGTGGTTCTTCAACTTCTAACAGTTATTTTTAGAGGACTACCTACACTGCATCTTCCTCAACAAGAATTAAATTCATAAAAATCATCTTTAAAAAGTCACACACCATAGATCAAATCAAATATCACATGAACATACACCACAAATACATATACCAAAAAACCAAATTAAAAATCAAATACCAGTGAACCAAATGAAAAATCAAACAGCACCAAATCAGACACCAAACCAAATATCATAACAACACAATAAATCAAACAATTGACACTTAAACTGACAACATAAACCCTCTTACATTACAATCTACCTTACATACTTCAACACCCTATGAGAACCAGAGATAGAAATGACATATTTAAACCAAATCTCATTCATAGTGGTACCATCACTGCCTCCTTTAAGTTTACTTTCTATACCTACCGAATTTGCAGAGGCTCTAAGTGATTCAAATTAGACAACAACCATAAATGATGAATTCATTTCCCTACAACACAATTAAAACTAGACACTTGTATCATGGACTCCTAATATGTATGTTTTTGGGTGCAAATGGATATACAAGCTAAAATATAACCAAGATGGGTCTTTATAGTGTCACAAGGCCAGATTGGTCGCCAAAGGGTTTCATCGAACACCAAGCGTAGAATTTGCAGAAACTTACATCCATGATTAAAGAATCTAACATAATACTCATTCTGGCAATTCTTGTAACCAAATTGTGGGATTTTGGGCATTTTGATACCAATAATACCTTCCTTAATGAAGTCATAACTTAAACTATCTATATGCAACAACCTGAAAGGTATTTTTTCACCGTTCAAAAGTTTCATAAGTATACAAACTACACAAATCGCTTTATGGTTTCAAGCAGACACCTTGAGCTTGATATGACAAACTCATAAAATATTTACTAAACTTAAAGTGCATGAATTCTAAGGCTGACTCCTCCATGTTCTTCTACATATCTAAATTTGTTTACTAATTATTTTAGTATATGTAGATGACATTATTGTCACATGGTATAACAAAAATCACCTACAATAATTTATTCACAACCTACATGCTACATTTATCCTAAAAAGACATGGAAGCTCTACAACCGTTTCTTAGCATTAAGGTGCACATAAACATATATGATTTTATCTAACAAAGACCAAGTAAATATATGGCTTACTTGCTTACAAAGAATCTAGCTCCAAATCAAGTGTCATCCCAATGGTTGTTGGCGAACCTCATACTATACTTGGTCCAGAATCCCACATTGCTAACATTGAAAAAAGAATAAAGTGTATATAAATGTGAACCCACCTCAACTAATAAGAGGCCTTTTGAGAGTGTACCAAAAAAAAATTCGTTCGGCCTTTCGAGGCCAAATCGAACAATATCTTGCTAGTATGTGAGGCTCCGTTTCACACCTACACATATATAGACTATGAAAAATTTGTTGAATATCCAACGATGTTTATTCTGATGTGATTAGGCGACGTTCTTCCTGACCATCAACACATCCATCGATGCTGATTCGGTTGTGATTTGGCGATGTTTATTTAGCCGGACGATGTTTATTCTTTCCATTAACGGGATTAAGTTTAAGGGGGGATGTTGAAGAGTAATACTTCATCCCATACTTGGTCTATAGTCCTACATTGCTAACATTGCCAACGATGTTTATTCTTTCCATTAACAGGATCAAGTTCAAGGGGGGATGTTGAAGAGTAATACTTCATCCCATACTTGGGCTATAGTCCCACATTGCTAACATTGAAAACAAATATAGTGTATATAACTGTAAACTCACCTTAACTAGAAAAAAGGGCTTTGGGGAGTTTATTAAAGACAAATCTGTATGGACCCTATTGGTACAAAGTAGACAATATATTGCTAGTATGTGAGGCTCCTTTCATACCTCCACATCTATTCTAACATGGTATCAGAGCCAAGTTCGAAGCAATGTGGGACTAAGCAAATGTTTTGAATATCCAGCGATGTTTATTCCGCTGTGATTAGGCGACGTTGTTTTCGTCCATCAACACATCTAACGACGTTTATTCCGCCCGATGATGTTTATTCCGCTCATTAATGGGATCAAGTTTAAGGGAAGGGGGGGTGTTGAAGAGTAAAATTTATCTCATACTTGGTCCAGAATCTCATATTGCTAACATTGAAAAAAGAATATAGTGTATATAAATATGAACCCACCTCAACTAGCAAAAGGAATTTTAAAGTGTACCAAAGACAAATCCGTGCGGGTCTTCGGACCTAAGGTGGAAAATATCTTCATAGTCTGCGAGGCCTGTTTCACACCTACACATCTAGTCCAACATGGTATCATAGCCATCTCAACAGTTATCCTAAAAAACATAAGATCTCTTAACCACTTTCTTGGCATAAAAGTGCACATAGACATACGTGATTTTATCTAAAAGAGACCAAGTAAATATATGACTTATTTGCTCGAGAATAATCTAGCTCCAAATCATGTACCATCTCAATGGTTGTTAGCCAACCTCTCTATATCAATTATGGTACCCCCTTATCCAATCATACATAATTAGTAAGTGCTGCTGCATACTATCCAATACTCCATTAAACCAATTACAACATGCACCTACTACACTTTATTGGCAATATCTAAAGCGAGTAACGAGTTACATATCTAGCACTCGTCTCAGTCTTCATATCAAACCATGTCTCTCTAGCTTACTAAATTTTCCGTGTTCACTCGACCAAGTCTCTCGATGATAAAAAGTCCATCAAAGGGTATTGTGTCTTATTTGAGGATTATCTTATCTCGTGGTCGTAAAAAAACAACAACTCATGCACGATTTAAATATAGAGCTTTGCATCATCTCTAAATTAAGGTAGTTTATATCAAATCTTTTTTTACTCAGCTGCACTTTCCATTCTTCGGTACTCTGATAATTTAGTGCGCTAATAAGCTTCCTGACATCCAATCTTGTGTTTCAAGCCAGAACTAAACATATTGAATTGGATATCCATTTCAATCGTGAACAAATTCTTTGGTACATTTTAGAAATACTCTACGTACCACCTCACGATCAAACAATAGACTCTCTAAATAACCATACTTTCGCTTTCGATTTACTCTTTTTCTGGACAAACTTGGATTCTCATGGTCGCCCCTACATTTAAAAAAGGATATTTGAAATATCCCAGAAGCTTAAAGAAAAAGACCTTTAACTTAATCGATGTAGAGAAAAAGAAAAAGCTCAAAAATAGGGTAAAAATGAGGTGGTTGGTAGGATAAAAATAAAATGGCTCTATAAGTGAGTTAGGTTTCCAAACCTGGACAACTTCAAAACTATATTATTTAAATAAGTGTCTTACTTCCAAAATGACATAGCTTCGACTATGGACTTATTCTCTCAATACCACCCCCCAAATATTTACTATGGCCTTTGAAGAGTCTTGTGGATAAGATGAAATATAGAACAATATTCAACAAACGCAAGCATTAACTTGTAACAACCTTACACTTGTTTAAACACACACAATGTAACACCGAATGAATAAGGGAAACACAATAACAAACTATCAACCGAAAGTTTCTCTTCAGCTTGCTTTTTCACTCATTCACTAGTTTCACTCACTCTCTAGATGGGTACATGCAAAGGATTGTGAATGAACAAACATGTTTAGAGGTGTTCTTTTAACATGGTATTTCTGCAAACACAAGGAGATAATCCAGAGAAAATCTACAGTACGTGCATATCAGAACATGCATACAAATCGAAGAACATGCAAGAAACGTTATTTCCCCTTACAAAATATGAAATACAATTAGGTATGATAATAATGAAAAAATTGGTCTTAGTTTAGATCATCTTGATCACTTTAATAACAATCTCAAAATTAATACTATTATTATGCACACTAACCTGCCAATCGTTCGTATCTGGCCCCTATCCGATGCGGATAATGATCCTTAGAGCTGAGGCAATAATTTCGAACTGCAGTGAGCTCATACGGCGAAACATCCCTAGCGAGCCATTGTTCGATCTCAAAATGTTTCTGAGAACACTCCTTTTTCCTGCCACCAACCGTAGTCACCTCGACGTAATTACAATACCACCCGTGATGGTGACCTGACCCGTCAGATGTGACGTTCAATGCGCATACGGATCCAGGGAGGCACGTGCCCCTACCACTAAAAATGTCGAGGTTGTTCCTTTCAAAATACTTATGAAATGGACCCATCAGACCGCCCCACTTGACTAGGTTATCGATCTCTGCCATATGACCGTAGTTGTCGTAGAGTCTAAGGTTGATTAGGGAGTCTGTACCCCCTCTGATAATCGATCCGGTTCGGACGTAAACTGTGTACACGCACTCTACGTCTTCATCCTATATTCAGAAAATATACATTTATAAAATATTTATGTTGAGACAAATTTGAAATGCAGACTTGGGTCGCCAGACTTACGGCTTGCGTGACGGAAGTGACGGTGGAAAGGAGGAAGAGGAGGATGAGGTAGTCGAAACGAGTGTCCTGATGTGCCATGCTCGTTTTACTATTAAGAAGCTTTAGAAGAAAAGATATGTATGAAATATGATTAAGTTAATGAATTTAGTCCTCAGCGTTCCTATATTCAACCCCTAGGATTGCTTAGTGTCGCATCTGAAAGTAAATGAAAAAATAAGATGAAGTAGCCAGGGGCACTGCTTCTGCTTGTTTGACCGAGTTTGTAGCAGATCCATTTTAGTTGGAACTCTATATGAAACTTATTTGAAATCATTTTATTTTTAGTTTTTTATCCATATAATTTTTTGTCTATATTTCACTTATAAGCACATTCAAATTTAAACTTGCCCGCTAATTCAATTTATATTTCAGCATTTAGCCTTTTGATCATCATTAATACGTTTTTTTACTGAATCAGCTATGTCCATGCTCATTTATGCATTTAAATTGCTACTGCCAAGATTCTTAGTGTATCAGTAGGTGTGACTTCAATATATTTTTGTTAAGTAAATATTTTATTTAAATTCTCTACTATACTAATTAGATTTGTATATCAATTAACTTTTTATATTAATTAGAAGTAATTTGTCCATAGATGACAGCTAGTTTATGGATTTTTAAAAGTTCACTGATAATTTTTGGACTATCCAGTTCGGATAAATTTAGTCTTCACGTGTGGTGATTAATGTAAAGTTGTTGCGTTACACCATATTTAACAAAAATTTGTATCTTCAATGGTCCATCGACTTTAATTTCGATTACAATTGAACTTCGATCTAAATTCGATGAACTATTGGTGATACAAGTTTCTGTTGAGTATGGCTTCACGTGGCAGGTTTACATTATCACAAGATGCGGGGACTAACTTCATCCAAACTGGATAGTCCGAAGACTATCACCGGACTTTTGAAAGTGCATGCACTATTTCACTAAAATTGATAGTCCATGGACGAATTATAGTTTAATGTATTGATTAGATTTTTTTTATTTATTCGTTGTTTTATATTAATTAGATTTTCAATATTAATTAAAATAAATTATTAATTTTTTATATTAATTATATTTTATATTAATTAAAATTTTATATAATTAACTTATTTAATTAATGGATTATGAATTGTCATATATGTCTTATAAATAAAATAAGATATTGTTATGTAAACTGTGAAAAAATTCATGAGTAGCATATTTCTGAAAAGAGAGACACAACTCTAACTTTTTTGAGATAAATGAAGTGAGAGATAAACATTGAAAATAAAGTTTTGTGAATCACGTCACCTTTTATCACAAAAAATCATCGAATCTTTTGTGTTTGAGAGTCCTTATGTAACCTACTTATTATTAAAAAGTGTATTTTGCTTGTGTATGTAGGATTATTTTCACAATTCGAACCACGTTAAATTTGTCATGTGTGCATGGTTTTATTTATTTATTTTCTATTTGTTGCTCTTCTTGAGCATGGTTAATTGTTTTATCCGTAAGTTGATTAATCTATACATCAATTCTTACCTCGCTCAAATGGTTGTTTTGCCCCCGACAAGTGGTGGGGTGAGCATGAAGAAACAGTATAAGAAGTATAACGATGACATATATGAAAGTTGGAGAAGTAGATCTCGCCTAGAAATTGAAAAACTACTAAAGATCAGTTCCATGAAGCTTAGCCTAGAAACAATTGTCAGATTAAATGATTTTAACTTCTAGAGAATTAGGGTTAAGGCTAACCTAGTACATAAGGGATTGGTTGTTGATATCGTTGATAAATCTACAAACGTAGATGTTGTGATACTATCTAAACCTTATAGTTCCCTCATATTGAGTTTGGGAGATGAAGTGCTACAAGAGGTATCTGAGGATCCTAAAACACTAGAGATATAGAATCGATTATAGGAGATTTGGCGAACAAATTGCATATGAAGAAAAATATTTACATGTTGTATATGGATAGTAGCATAGAGATCCAAAGGCACCTAGATGATTAAAACTGAATCGTACTTGACTTAAATATAGTAGGTGTAAAAGTGGACGAGGAGGACCAATCAACTGTCTTTCTAAGTCATCTGTCAAAAGAGTATGAACACTTCGTGACACCATGCTCTACGAGAAAGACTCTCTTACTATGACTGAAGTCAATAAGTAATTGTTCAATTTTGTATGTGTTTGTGTGTTGATGTGCATTGTTGGAAGAATTAATGATGCAAGTAGTTTTTGGTAAACTTCAAAATCCAAGTGGTTATATGTCAAGTAGGTATCCACAACTTAACTATATATATATATATATATATATATTAGTTTAATATATATTTATTTGATTTTTTTCTAACTTTTTTATATTGGGATAAATTTATGTAAAATAATATTTATTACTATTATTTATTGAACAATTTGCTACCAATAAATAAATAGAACACAAGGTAATTATATAAAAATCATTTTATATATTTTAATTATTTATAATAAAAATAATAGTTAATATATAATTATCCAATAGAAAATTTAAAGTTAGTTTCTTATAAGTTTGACAATTTAAAAATAGTGTAAGATCATGTACCAAATATAAAATTTAATTATTTATTTATTTGGATTTTCTTATAAATACAAATAGATGTATATATTGGTTTAATAATTAAAAATAAAAATTATATACATAAATTTGTGAATAAAAGATTGTATCGGATTTTGGTGTGAAAGTCATATTAGTTATAAATAATTATGATGTGTTTTTTTATAATATATGTAATTAAAAAAATTGAACATGTTTTTATGAAAATAATGTATGTTTTTGGTATTTTTTGGTAATAAAATACATTTGAATATATTACAAAACGTATTTGATACTCATTTAATTTTTTAATTTACCTTTATACATAGTTATTTAGGTCGTATTAGGAAAATAACACATCTAAACCTAAGAAAAGTATGGTTATTCGAACCGGTTTTAAAAGTTTGGTTATAATTTAGAGGGGATCTAAAACAATTTGATCGCGCATACTTTATATTAGTTATTTTGATCATTTAGGTTATTTATCTTTTTACATTTTTTATTAATCCAATTTTAGCAAAGTTCTCGTTCTCTAACCCTAAAAGCTTATTACAATCTTAACAAATTCTAACATTTATTCGATGATGTATTGTTTTTAATCAGGCGGGACGTTGAAGTGGTGAGAGTACTTAATAAAGATTATTGACTATCTCTTCTATCTAAGGTTAATGATAACAATCTCAAAAAATTCTATGAAGATTTTACTATTAAAGCTTTGAAGTATATTCATGGTAATGCTTTGAAATTCATGTGATTTTAAAACATTTTTTCTGTGAGTATACAATGAGTATGTTGTTGTCGTGCTTTGTAATATTGAATTGATGCATGTTAGCCTGATTTTTAAAAAAGATATATATGATATACATACATGAATATGTTGGCAACGTGAACGTTTCACGGGATTTTACTAGCCTGTCATAAAACTATTTTTTATCTTTCTTGTTTTATCTCTTTAATTACTATTGTATAACATATCGTTTTTATACCTTCCATTAAGGTAAACGAAGCAAGATTTATTGTCGTTTCAAAAATTAGCATGAGATATCGGGTCTTCTATCGATTCTCGTCTTGTTTTGTTAGCAAAGTCTCCTTATGAAAAGACTTTTTGTTGATGCTAATGGACAGATTTCATCAATATTATGGAACGACTTACTGTTGTTTTTACACCTAAGAATTATAAATATGTTTTTTATGATGTATTGTCATATAAGAGTTGTACTGTCGATTTGGCTGATAAATGAACGTCTATAAGGTCGATGTATATGTTCCAAGCCCTACAACCGGATGATTCTGATTCTGGAATTTGTGGGGGTCGTGAGGCTAAAAACCAACAATTGTCACCGGTGTTGGTCATTTGTTCCAAAACGGTGACGTTTTCATTAGTGTTGGCTATGTTTTGCATATGTGATCCATTATGCATGCATTTAACCAGATCATGACATATGTCAGCTAAACAATAAGTTTTTTTGTTGTAATCTTAGTAATTTCAATGGTCACATCTAAAATACTCATCCCTCTATTTTTTTACTATTTATTTTTTACTTTAGATACTTTGACTATTTACATTTATTTCTTACCATTTACTTATAAAATCATCAGTGAACCTTCTTTTAACTTTTTACCCTAATAACTTTAGAAACCAAATGATACCCAATTAAATTAATGTTATGTTATATCTAGATCCAATTTTGTTGGATCCATACTTTAATCATTATTTTTGCAAAGGATGAAACTCTTAAAATTCCCTTACTATTTAAAAAAAATATTAATTATATAAAAAGTTGGATCTAAATATAGTCAAGCCTATTCATAACCAACAAAATGGATTTATATATAGTCAAGCCTATTAACTAAATTACCCTGCCCAAACCAACCCAACCCAACACAATTCATAACCTAGCCCATCTCAGATTCACGTTCCCTCGTTTCTCATTCGAACCATAGCCTCCCAAATTCTAGTTTACCTCTTCGATTCAAATTCTCCCCATTTTCCCCAAATACTTATTTTTCAATATAGATTATTGCTTTTTTATGATGGTGTTTTTGGATTCTTGATTTCAGCAAAGATAACCAGACATCGATACTTTATTTTTCCATTTTAAGTAAGCTTCTATATGAGATAATTTCACAAATTTGTCATCTTATCATTAGTTTGTGATTCATCATTGATAAATACCCAGTGTCATATGTTATATTCGCTTGAGATCAATTGATCCATCATTGGCACTTGGATTTTACTACCGATACAAAGATTATTCTTCTTGCCAAATTTTATGATTTTTGAAAATTTGTCTTGTAAAGTAACATTATAATACAACAGTAATATCTTTATTCTTGAAAACATATGATTTTGACGCCCTATGTGTCCTAGCATCAAAACTAGAAAAAAAAATTCAATTCTCCATTGTGCACAGTAGCCAAAACTCACAGCTTAACCAAACCAGTCACTTACAATATACGACGGGTGATGGAAGCTGAGTAGGAGATCTGAACATTGGAGAATCAAAAGACAATCGTGAGCACGAAGATAAATGGCAACTATTGTGATTCGGTGTACCTGAAATACCGAATATGGTAGATTGGAATTTGGGATGCTAGGGTCGTTGATTGCAAAGAGGGTTTGAATTAAAGAGGAAAAATGATAACTTGGGAGGCTAGAACTTTAATCGAAACAAGGGGAAAGTGAAATTGTGGTATGGTGTTGGTTTTCCCTAAAACCATCGGCCTTTTGTGATGGTAGTGGCTATGAGTTTTTGGAATTATATTCTAGTAAAAGTATCAGATCAAAGTTGTTGAATTGGATTTCTTTTGGCGAAGAAGTGAGTGTCCATACTCTAAGTTTCGCTACGTGATGAGTCTTGACTTTGTAATAATATAATTTTAAATCAAAACATATTATTTTATCTCTGCTTCTCTCTCCTTCTTTTCTCCCTGCTTCTCTCTCCTTCTTTTCTTTCTGCCTCCAACGGTAACAAATCTTTTAACGGTAGCTTTTTTGTTCTCCGACGGGTTTCAGGCCTCATGGCCTGAAAACCATGGTTGCTCCCATCCTTCTTTTTATGCCGAGTAAGTTCACTGCCGCTGATTTTTTCACTGGCTTCGAATGTTGTCAACACGGCAAACACCCCACTCACAAAAGCATGTCTTTACACTTATCAGTTATATTTATATTTCACACTGTCAGCTAGTATACAACGGTAACATTTGTTGAAGCCAGCTGGGTTTTTCGTTCGTCGTGGCGGGTTCAGGCCGTTTTGGCCTGAACGTCGGCCACCCTTCCTCTCCTCAGAGAACGGTTTCTGTTTTCTGCAATTCTCAGTCAACCGCCATTACCTTCGACCTCCCTTTCGAACTCCAGGGAAATGAATCAGTCAACCCCGATGGCTCGTACCTGGCTTCGAAGGCAACCCTTGCCCCGTGTCTCACCCTCGACCTCTTTGGCGAACACCATGGCAAAGAACCAGTAATCACTGATGGATTCCCGACTAAAAACCGACCTCGATCCGCCTTCTGCCCCTCCACCGACTTCCATTGCTATCCCCTGGGTATAGAAACCAACAGCTACCATGGATACCCAACTGCGAACCTGGATCTCGAACCAACCACGAACCTGGATAACGAACCGTATGGCCAAATCGGCGGCAAGGGTTTAACGGGCACCGGCAGCGAAATCAACACCGCTAGGGTTTCTGGATCTGAAAATCACAAGTGGGGAAGCTCGAGCACGTCGAAGTCTTCGAGTGGATCTTCGACCGGCCAAGACGCCCTGGGACTGCCGGTTTCTGGAAGTGTAAGCAGCGTCCGGTGGGAATCAGTGCTGGGTAGTCGAAATCGGGAAACCCACGCCTCCTCATTTGCTGCAAAACTCCTTTCGAGTCTGATACCTTCGAATGAAGTAAGTACCGGGTCGGGTCTTCAGGCTGAGAAGCCCATGAATAATGACGGTGAAAATGGATTGGGCTGGAAATCTGTTTCAGTGGGCCAGGGTCAACAAAAATCAGACCCAAGATTTTCGGGTTCAGAGAAATTTTTTGGTTTGGGCCGCATTGCCAAACAAGTTGGGCCGACAAAAGTTCTTTCAATCTCTAAGCCCGTTAAAAATAATGGTAAAGGCCTCTTAGGAGGAGGAGACCCAAAAGCAAATTTCTCCCTTATTCGTAATTTTGGGAACGCGGGCAAAGGCCCAAAAGGAAGAAAGTATAAATTGGCACATCCGAAAATCCCTCTCCCCCCTCCCTTCTTCAAAGGACTTCTCTAGAGGTATTTCAAGCTCCAATTCCCTTCCTAACTCTAAAGGCCCAAAAGGAAGAAAGTATAAATTGGCACATCCGAAAATCCCTCTTCCCCCCTCTTCAAAGGACTTCTCTAGAGGTATTTCAAGCTCCAACTCCCTTCCTAACTCTAAGCCACTCCCATCTTATGCTAGTATAGTGGCGGGACATAGCGACAATCTCTCTCCATTAGCAATTGGAATCAACCACATGGAAATGGATGGTAATGAATTAATAATGAACGACTCGGTGTTAGGATCTCCGGATTCTTGGAAGGCTTGTCTTTCGGGCTACTTTCTTAATCAGCCGTCTAATCTTGCTTTCCTTAAGGCTAATGTGGAATCGCTATGGAAAAGGTTTAGTTTGTTGGAATTTAAACCTCTTCCTGAAGGATACTTCCTCTTCAAATTCGGATCTGAGGTGATGATTAAGAAGGTCTTGGAAGAAGCCATTTGGCACTTTAGGGGTCATTTAATGATTCTGAAAATTTGGGAGCCTCTTACCTCTCTTATTAAAGATCCCCACTCCGAAATTCCAATCTGGGTTAAGGTCTTCAACCTCCCTCTAGAGTTATGGACTGCTGTTGGCTTCAGCAATATAGGTTCACTCATTGGAACTCCTCTCTATGTGGATCATCACACTGAGAGGAAGGAAAATCTTCGATTTGCTCGAATCTGTATCATGATCAAAGCGGGTTCTCCAATTAGGCATGAGCTTACTTTCAAAATCAGAAGGAAATCAATCGAGGTCTCCTTTGAATACCGGGGCCTCCCTCCTCAATGTGCAAATTGCATAGTCTTTGGCCACCCTACTCGGCAGTGTACAAAAGGGCCTCTCAATCCTCTTCCCTTTCCTACCGGACCTACATCATCTGAGAAAGATCCTTCGGAGATAGACCCCGTGGTGGACCCCAGACTGTCATCCATCTCCGAGGACAAGGAAGTGGAGACCGGAGAGGAGGTAGACTCGCCCCCTAAAAGGAAGTGTACGGACGTAGCCAAAGACAAGGGCAAAAAGGTAATGTCCTCCGACAGGACCATCAGCTGATACACTGTAAGTCTTCTTTTATGAATATTGCATCTTGGAATGTGCGCGGTCTTAATAACCCTATCAGGCAAAAGGATGTCATGGATTTTATAATTAGTAATCATATATCTTTGATTGTTCTAGTAGAAACTAAAGTCCAACTTCTGAATGTTGATTCGATAGTCAGAAGAATGGTCCCGTTCTGGCATATCATAACTAACCACGAGTCTCACCCCTTAGGTAGAATTTGGATAACTTGGAACCCTAGTGTTATTACAATTACTAGAATATCCCAATCTTCTCAGTTCATTCACTGTATGGCCACTTGTCATAATTACAACGCATCGTTCAAGCTCACTGCGATCTATGCTTTTAATGAAGCACAAGAACGCATTCCACTTTGGAATGACCTCATAGACATTTCCAATCAAGACAACCACATCCCCTGGGTCTCCCTTGGAGATTTTAACGTTATCCGACACCCGGATGAGCGTCTTGGTTCCTCTAATTCTTGGTCCACAACAATTGACGATTTCAACAATTGTTGCTATCGTTGTGAACTCAGTGACCTTAGATCTTCTGGCTTCCCTTTCACCTGGATCAACAAACAACCAGCCCACCCTATCCTATCCAAAATTGACCGTGTTATGGTCAACCCTGACTCGGATGATTTGTTCCCTATGTCACATGTCCTTCTAGGTTAATTTCGCACTTCTGAGCACACCACTGTCACTCTCAACCTTGGGCTCCCGCGCCCAAGGCGGAAAAAGCCCTTCCGATTCTTCAACATGTGGCAATCCCACCCCCGTTTTAAGGAATTAGTCACCAATTGTTGGAACTCTCCTATTTCCTCCTTTGGGATGTCGAGGGTCAATGACAAACTAAAGCGATTGCAATCTACCTTAGCTTTGTTAAATCGTAAGGAATTTAGTGACATCTCCTCTAGAGCCGAAAAAGCTCAAAGAGACCTGTTTAAGGCTCAATCTAAATTAGCCTCCGACCCTCTAAACCTCAGACTTGTCAGAAATGAAATAGAGGCCTCCACCTCATTCATCTTTCTAAGTCGTGCTGAAGAATCTTTCTTAAAGTAGAAATCTAGAGAAAACTGGATTCAGCTGGGCGACAAAAACACAAAAAATTTCCACAAAAGTGTTAAAGCCCGACTTTTCCGCAATAAAATCATCTCGATTTCAAATGACCAAGGTGACACTGTTTCATCTCCGGCTAAAGTGTCAAAAGTTTTTGTAAACTTTTTCGAAAAGACTCTTGGCACGAAGCATTCTCATGTCTACCCAGGGCTAGAAAAAGTTTCCTCTCTCATCGGTTTCACGGTCAACCCTGCTGATAGAGAATTTATGATCCGTGATATTTCATGCGCGGAAATTAAATCTGCTCTGCACAGTATTGACAGCGATAAATCTCCGGGCCCTGATGGATTTAACTCCAGTTTCTTTAAATTTTCCTGGGATATAGTCGGTCCTGACATCTGTAAATGGGTTCAAGAATTTTTTCACTCTGGTACCCTGACAGAATCATGGAACTCCACCTCTATAGCGCTTATCCCTAAAAAAGACTCACCTTCTTTGCCAGCTGGATTTAGACCAATCGCTTTATGTAACGTGGTCTATAAAATCATCTCCAAAATCCTGGCAAACAGAATCATAGTCTCCTGCCCTTATCTTGTCGATTCCTCTCAATCAGCATTCGTCCCTGGTAGAAATATTTTTGATAATATTCTCCTCTCCCAAGAACTTCTTAAAGGCTACCATACTAATGGGAAAGGCAAACGGATTGCCCTGAAAATAGATTTAATGAAATCCTTTGATAATGTTCGCTGGCATCTTATCCTGGACGTTCTTGTTGCGATGCATTTTCCTGAGAAAATAATCTCATGGATTGTCAAATGTATCTCCTCCCCCACATACTCCATTATCATTAATGGAGACCTTCATGGAAATTTCAAAGGGAAAAAGGGCCTGAGACAAGGTGACCCTCTATCCCCCCCTTCTCTTTGTCCTTGTAATGCAAGTGTTTTTCGGTATTCTCAAAGATAAAAGTCTTAATGAGAATTTCCGCTTTCACTGGAAATGTCAAAAGCAAAAAATCATCAACCTCTGCTTCGCAGACGATCTGATGATTTTTTGTCACGGTGATGCCCTCTCTCTTAACCTCATCAAAGAGGCTCTTGAGGATTTTTTCTCCTCTCTGGCCTCAAAGTCAATCCATCCAAAAGCTACATCTTCCTTTCCGGTATTGACAATCACCTTAGATCAGATCTTTTGCCCATTCTGAACTTCTCTGAAGGTACCCTTCCGGTGAAATATCTCGGAGTCCCACTCCTCACTAGCCGACTATCCCACACTGATTGCCGCCCCCTGATTCACAAAATAACCTCTAGAGCCTGCCCCATCTGTGGGGTGGGCGGGGTTAGTATGGAACAAATACAACATCACACGTCATTCTTTTATAACTTGGCTTGCAATTGAAGGCAAACTTGTTACCAGAGACAAGCTTATTAGTTGGGGGTACAACACCCCAACTGAATGCCCCCTCTGTTCCTCTGATTCTGAAACTATATCTCATACTCTCTATGAATGTAGTTATGCTCAGAGTATCTGGAATGCGACAAGTCATAAACTTGGCTTTCCATTCCAAAGCTTAAGCTGGCAATCTTGGATTCTTGAGGCTTCAAGATGGCCAAATCAAAGTAACCATTGTATTTGGCGCACTTGTTTCAACGCGGTCGTTTACCACGTTTGGAAGGAGCGGAATTCAAGAATTTTTGGATCTGCTCCCGCTCTAGCATCCTCAATTTCTTTCCATATCTTCTCGGACCTCCGATACAGATTTCATGGAACCAAGATTGTCTGGCCAATGTAGATGGCTACTATCTAACTTAATTTTTTTTTCTTTTTTTTTCTTTTTCTTTGCTTCAGGTGACCCCCTTCAGGACTGGAGCATGGCGCTGACTGATTACACTTGGAGTCTGTCTACGCCACCGAGTCATCCTCACCACCTCCTGTCAGATTATTATTATGCGCTGTTTCACCCATTGTGTTATTTCCTATTTATGGGCAATGGGTTCTTGAACTATCTTCTAGTATTCTCCTTGTCATGTAATGAACTCAATTTGTAGTAGTGTATCACCTCGGGGTATGCCCCAGGATTATGTATGAACCTTTCCAATTAATTTACGCTTTTATACACACAAAAAAAACAGCATCTAACCTTCCACTCATTTTGTCCCGTAAATAATTTACAAAAATTTAGTAGTTATTCTTTCTTTAGGAGCCGTTGGTTTTTTAAAAAAACCAAAACCTATCATTATATACTTTAATATATGTATAATAATTTTAGAAATATTTATTGCAAACCAAAAAATTATATATATTTCGGAAGTAATATTTATTTTATACAGATTACAATAAAAGGTTACTAAATCTAGTACGTAGTCGACAATCACATTAATTTTCAATTAGTTTTTATTATTAGTAAAATTAAAATAATAATAAAATTAAATTAGAATGTATTAAACCCAATTTTGAAAAGGACTAAATCGATAATTTTATCATCCCTGAAACGGAAATCAACGATTATGATTCGGTAATCAGAGTGATTTTTCATCTATTCGGAATCCACCCAAAACTTACTAGTGGATTTAGGGGTAATTCGGGTGTTGTCCGGTCTAACCCGGTCCGATCTGATTCGGTCCGGTCGGTTTTGTCTGACCCGAACTTAGAACGGATCGGGTTCGGATTCAGAAATTGTAACCTGCAACCGGGTTGGGTCGGGTTCGGATTTTAAATTTGTCCGGCTCAATCCGGCCCGAAAATCAAAAAATATATTTAAAAATAATATATTTAAAAATAAATTAAAATATTTAAAATAAATTAAAAAATATTAAAATTAATGTCCGCGGATCGGACCGAATTGACCGACGAACATTAACGAACGGATTCGGGTTTGAAAATATGAACCCGGAAGCGGATCGGACCAGGTTCGGGCTCAAGTGCCAAAAAGACGGGTTCAAGCAGACCGGCCCGAACCCGGCCCATTACCATCGACCGTCCCTATTTTCATCGTATCCTAAATTGTAAGGCCAGGATACTGTCTAGCTGGTTGACGGTGGCTAGCGCATGGGCTCTGGTTTGGATGTTTTTGGTTTGTTTAACTATCAAGACTAATATTAAATAATTTATATATATTTTAAGAGAGACTATCTACTTCTCGTAATTTTATCTTGATTCTAATCCGGATGTTCTAACATCTTTTAAGATTGAAATACGAACATTATAAATGGCCAACTTACCGAACAAAACACTCAAACTAACAATTTTTTTAAAAAAATAACTTCTTAATAAAATATCACTTGCTTCTGTTATTATTCATCGAATTCTGTCGAACTTTAAATCCTGTTTAATGCCTTAAATTTTTTTTTGCCATAATTGACGATTATTATTAATATAATGATCATTATTACTAATCACCTGCCCAAATCGTTAGCCTTGACGTTTTCTACGAACTACCTACCACAATGATTTCTGTTTTTTTATGTCACACAAGTTTAATGTAGGAAAGACTAAAACCCTAACTTTTTCGACAAAACCAGACTTTGATTTGGAAAAAAATTGCCAACACATTTTATATTTGATATCCTGAATATGCTGCATAAAATTTATAAAATATTTATTTACTTTAATTAAAACCCCACCCAAAGAAAAGGTATTGTTTATAAGATTGTCTTTTCTCTCGCAAAAGATTCCAGATGGCCTAGAATTCTCTTTTTCTTTTTATCTTCCAATTTGCTGTTTTATTGGAAATGTGAATGCGTGTTGGCAATGGCATGCTTAGAAGAAGGAATCAGAATATTGGATGATGATAAGAAAATCCCAAGTCTCAAATTGACAACAAAAAAGCAAATTAATTGTCTTCTTTGGACACCGCATCCCTTTCTGCCTTCCCACTTGCGACTAAAGTTAAGATGATGATAAGAAAATTCCAGAATGTCCCAATTGAGTTTATAGACAGCACTACTTCCTTCCACATAATTTGTTGGATAATCGGATAATAATTTTATTTATTATAACAACAGCTATTAAGAAATCAATTGACCTTACTCTGTTTATTTAAAATATATTAAGAATGGAAGATTCTAAGGTTTTGATCGGTTCTAACATCAACGCCGGACGATACATCCCATATCGGTTTAACATGGGAAAAATTAGTGATACTCTATAAATAATAATAAATTATTAAATTTAGTATGAGGTTTTTTAAAATGAACTAAAAACAAATCCATGTCGATGTTGGATTCGTTCTTACTTATATAGAATATGTTGTATAAGAGATATTTGTATTCACCTATTTCAATTTAAAAATATTATAATTTGTCTACCTAAAAATAAAAAGAACTTGTTGGTTTACTATGATGTTGCTAGGTTTCAAACACGGAAAATGGAATTCATGATACGGTAAAACTATGAATTTTTTATAAATTTGAGAGCTTTGAATGCACAATTTTTAAAAGAATAGAAAAAATTGTAGCAGATTTGAGAAACAATGGATTTTGAAATAGAATTTAGGTTTGGCTTCTACGGTAAATGAAATGTATCAGTTTTTCATTACGTAATTTTATTTGTTTTCTTTTTCACAATTCAATCTTTTGATTATTTAATCGACAATAGCCAGTGATAGACTCACTGGCAATATGGACAATGTCTTAATGGGCTCTAAGAGCTCAATACTTAATTGTTAGACTAAAATATCTTCTATCCAGATCCACTTTATTTCAACAATATCTACGCATTATTTATAACACTATAAGACCAAATAATAATATTATTGTAATTTGGTTAAAGTTACTTAATTGTTAGACTAAAATATCTTCCATCCAAATCCACTTTAGTTCAACGATATCTACGCATTATTTATAAACCAACTAATAATATTAGTGTTATTTGATTGTCCAATATTTCAATTGATTACTTTAATTGGACTTACCACAACATGTCTAGACACCATAAATTACACCGGATGAGACATTCAAACATAGGATTTTTTACAATCTCTCACTTTGATCATTCATGTGTATTGAATTGTATGCATCTAAATATGCACTTATATAACTTCATTTTTTACAAATAATAAATTAATGGTTATCCATGTGAGACAACAACTAACAACGAACCAAAGAGTTGCACCACGACTCATTTTGTGTAATGTTATTACAATAAATAGCATTCATGGTTGGTTGTAAAGTTGATGCAATGACATTCTTCGATGTGCTACTCTGCGCTTTCACATAAGTCAATAATTTCCCATTTTCAATTAGAGTTGGAACTTCTCTTTTCAAGGCGATACAATCCGCGGTATCATATCTGATGTCATTGTGATACTTGCAAAACCTGTTGTATCTCTCCTCTCTAGGCCTATTGATTGGAGCGGGCTTCCTGAAATTTACATACCCTTTAGTTTTGTCAAAGATTGCAGCCACACACTCAGTCCGATCTGCATAGTAATCATGCCTTATCCATTGATTGGGTCTCGGTCTATTAAATTGGTATGCTGGAGCTTGGTTCAAATACCCCCAAGTTTGAGGTGGTAGGTTGTTGTTCCTCGGACGTGCTTGTTGAGCAGAATTTGAAGATTGCCTCTGGTTATTTGGCAATTGTCCATAATTCTTTTGACCAGTAGCTGCTACCCCTCGAACCCTGGTTGATTCTTCCACCTTGATTTGGTCCTTTACTTGAGCCATCAAAGCTCCAAAAGTTAAGGCTCTTATTTTTGTTGTTTCATTAGCCAGATTTCCTGGTAGCAATCTTTGGCGAGAGGCTGCCATTGCCACCAGTTCTTCATAATAATCCAGCTCTTTAGTTAAGACAAACCGCTTTGTATAATCTTTCAGTTTTTCTCCAACTTATTGCTTGCATTGGATTATTGCATCTTCATTTTCCCTCATCTTCTTACTCCCCACAATCTGTCTTCGAAAGGCAATGTAAAAGTCTCTTAAATTTGAAATGGATCCCCTCAGAATTTAGTTATACCATTTCAAAGTTGTTCCCTTGAAAGTTTGAGAAAACTACCGACACAACAGCCTGTTGTCATCCTCGAAATTCATCATCTAATTCTTGAATTGTTCGATGTGATCATTTGGGTCTTGCATCTCATCGAATTTCTCAATTTTTGAAACATCAAAACGCTTTGGAAGAATGATAGATTATCTCATTTGTCAATGGAGAGTTCATCCAATCAACACCTTGAATATACTGATCCTCAGTTCCCATCACTGCATACAAGTTTTAATCATCCCTATTATACTAGTTTGATGTATTTTCTTCACACCAGTTCGACTCCCTCAAATATCGAGGTACACTTTCCTTCTAGCTTTATATTATTTCTTAGATTTGCGAGGTTGATCATTCTCTTCTTTTGAAGAGCCTCGATATCCTTTAATACCAGATCCATAACTTTCAACTTCTTCGTCACTAGATGTGACATAACTCTGTTTATCTTTATTGTCCTTTCGAGAATAATGACGCTCTTTTGGCGCTTCGAACCGCGCCTTTTTCTGCTCGCTTCCGATTTGAGGATCAGTGCAAGATCGATTAGATTGATCATCAGCATTATTTTAGTCATCCACTTGGCTGACAGAATCTCCTTCTCTCTATGGTTGTCTTTTTTGTTCAGAGATGTTATTTTATCCAAAAGTTGGTTCATCCGTAACTCTATATCGAATTGAGTTTGACAAATTAGGATAGATTATTCTTGTCTATCTTCAGTCCTTTGCAAATATTTTTTCAGTTTTTCAACAACTAATCGAACTAACAGATTATTTTCTGGATTTATTGTAAAACTTTAACATTTTTTTTCAAGATTTGGAAAGGAGAAAATTCAAACTAGTAAACTAGGAACCAATCGTAGATCATGTCCCAAGTGAAGTCACCAATTTGGTGAGTTGAATACTTAGATTGCCTAAGTAAATTGAGAGAAATGAGAATATATATATATATATAGAGAGAGAGAGAGAGAGAAATAGGTTTTAGAGAGAGAAAACCTGATTGCCAAAGTGATCTATCTCAAAAATCCAATCCTTTTATTAGACCATCCTTGGCCTTTATATAGAGGCGCAAAGACTTAGTTCTTAACTGAAACAATTACATAAAAGGGATAATTACATGTTAGTCCTCGACTAAAATAAAAGTTCTAATTCTCTCTTCTAATTTTACAATCTGTCATAAAAAGTTTTATTCTTTACATTTCAGTCCTTAAAGTTCCATTCCTTACCAACTACTATTTTCTAGTATCCTCCCGAGGCCATCGACAAAGACCCAACTAAATCTATACCTCATGGGTCGAAAGGCAGCGCATCGCAAATAGATTCAAGTAATATTGTTGGGATATGAATAGAATTGTCTAAATTTTTATAGGTATCATACTTTCTTACTAACTCTTTGGCACCAGTCATAATCGTTGGCTAATAATACCCTGCTAGTAGAACTCTCATTGTCAGAGTTTTGTACCTGCAATGTACCAACCCTTCTCCACCATGTAGTTCAGACAAGATCATTTGTGGTTTTTTCTCTCTGAGACAACACAACAATGGTCTACTTAAATATTTATTATACTTCTGAGGATCGTACATGTGGATTTAAATCGTACATTGTTAGTCATTTCCTTGTCACTGGGTAAAACATCATTAACAAAGAAGTCTTTAATCTTGTACCTCCAATCTTTGCCGTTGCTTAGTGAAATTTGAAAAGCTTTATCTGAAATTATTATTTATTCAGAATGCTTCGTTATTTATGGGTTTTCATGCATGAGTATCCATTGGTAAGGAGTTAGCCACCGAATATTCAGACCTATAGACGTGCTTGTATTTAATGTTTTCAAAACTTGCGTCCAGTATTGTCAATACTTTCAAGTATTTTACCAAATAGTTTTTCTAGCCTCGGACTGTCCTGAGGCGTGGTTCACTAGATATTACGATTGACTTATCAACAAAACCCTTTTGGCACAACAAATATGTAAAAGTCGCAGCCTTGCTAGAAAGACCTTATATTCTGCTTTGTTACTCAATGAAATCCGAATCGTATGTCCTGGTACGTTGCGATTCCCGCTTGAGAAATTAACTAAGTTCCCACACCACAACTCAAATTGCACGACCCTCTATTGGTTTGATAATCCATTCAGCATTGACTTCTTCCTGATCTATATCCATATATGACTGCTTGTAGTGGCATTCGGCCAAAAAATCTGCCAAAACCTGGCCTTTAATTACCGTTCGAGGCTCAAAGTCAAAGTCAAATTCACCTAATTCTAAGGACCATTTAATCATCTACTCTAACACATCATGCCTTTGCAAAACTTTTATTTAGAGTAAGAGAAGTTCAAACTACAATTGGATGTGCTTGAAAATATGGGTCTCATATTTCGAGTTGCGGTCACTAATGTGGGAGCAAGTTTTTTCAACTTTGAATACCTTTTTATGCGTCCATGAGGCTTTTGGTGACATAGTAAACTGGGTCGAGAATAATTATCAGTCTCTCGAACTAACACTGCACTCACCGTTTAGTCGAGGCCGTTATGCAAATGAATAACTTTTCTCCTGAGCTTGGAGATGCTAAGATCTCTAGAGAATACGAATTTTCCCTAATTCAAAAGAACTTTTCAATACACTCCGAAGTACAATTGAAAATTTTAGCTTGTCTGAGCACTTGAAAAAATAGAGTGCATTTGTCTAAAGACCTAGATATGCATCTATTTAAGGTAACCAACCTTTTGCTCAATAATTTTACTTTTTTAATGGACCAATGGGGTCCATAGTATTCACAGCATTCAACTGCACCGCGTCGGCTTCTTCACTGATTATATAGCCCAAACATTTCCTAGACCAAACTTCCAACGTCCACTTCCTCTTATTCAATTTTAAGACTATCCCTTTCAAGTTACGAAATGTTTTCTCCAAATCCAAAAAAGGGTATTTCTCCCTAACATTTTTCACTAACATGTCATTGATATATACCTCAACATTGCATCCGAACTGACCTTCGAAAGCCTTATTCACTAAGTGCTGGTAAGTCGTCCTGGTGTTTTTTAACCTTAATGTCATAAATCTGTAACAATGTAAATATCTTCCGGTTATGAACGCATTCTCTCCTGATCCCTCGGATCTAACTTGATCATATTGTAATCTACATAAGCATCCATAAATAATAACAATTTATTTTATAGAAGTGGAGTCTACCAATTGATCAGTTCAGGGAATTGAGAATGGATCATTTGGCAAGCAATGTTTATTCTGTAAAGTCTACACACATCCTCCACTTTTGGCTCTTCTTTTTTATTAAAATCGAGTTTGTTATCCATTGATGATACTTAGATTATTGTATATGGCTCACTTTCCATAGCATACCTACCTCGGCCATGATTGCCTCAAATGTTTTATATAAAAAAGAATTTATCTTTTGAATAATCGGACACACATTGTGTCCGATACCTAATTACTATTGCATCATCATCACAACATAGAACCAAAAAAGGATTTTTGTATAGATCTGGTGACGCCCCTTCTTCTTATTGGATATCCAAACTCATGATGGGTCTCTCTCGAGAAAAAATTGTAAACCCTAAAATAGTATCCCCATCAAAAATAGTTAGTGACTCAAAGAATTTTCACAGTTACAAACCTTTCCTTTAGTTTCGGGCTCTTCCACCATCATAACCACTCTTCGGTTATTTTTGAGGTCTAAATACTCCGAAGACATGTCAAATGAATCGATTGGTTCTAAAATCACCATGGTGTTTTCTTGATTTAAGGCTATCACAAACTCATTCCCCGTCGGATTATGCTAAGTGTACTTTTTAACAAACGTGGTCAAGTTGTTATTCTCAATTAGCACTTGGATTTCTTTTTTTAGTGTTATACACTCTTTTGTCTCATGTTTGATGTCATCTTGATAGTTGCAGTATTTGTTGTTTATACCCTCTCTTGTGATTTAGATCGGAAAAGGATTTTGAAATTGTATATGATTTCAGGCTTTATCAAAAAAATTAGCCACGCACTCAGTCGATTCAGATAAATGTGTAGGTCGGACCCATTTATTAAACATCAGTCTAGCCGCGTGGTGGGTGCTCGCAACATATTGACTCGTCCTCGGTCCTAGTGGTAATTGGTTCGGTACCATGGATCGGAAATTGGTGGACGGGTGATAAGTTTTAAGTGGTTGTGCATGAGGTATTTGGGTGGGAGGTTGTTGATAAATCACCATTCGGATACTACGAGCTATACCCTTGTTGGGTCATAGAAGCAAACTATGACGCTTAAGTTTCTTCCACAAGTATCTGTTTTTCTACTTGCACCAGCAAAACACCGAACGTCATAGCTTATTTATTTGCAAAAATTATCTCTTGAAATCCTGGGTAGAATTCCCATCTTATACATTCCACACGTCATCTACTCTTCACAATCTTTTAGCTTAGTTTTTTGTTTAACATATCCCTTGGTATACTCCTTCATACTCTCTCTAACTTCTTGTCGACAGTTAATAATCGTGTCTTCATTTGCTCATAACCTATTACTTCCCACAAATTATTATCTAAATATAGTCCAGAAAATATCAAAGTTTTTAATGCACCCAGTCTTAAACAGTTGTGCCCTTTCAAAACCATTTTGTAAGCATTTGAAAAAATGCTCAACACGATAGCTTGTCATCATCATCGAATTTTATCATAAAGTTTTTAAATTCCTAAATATGATTATCTGGATCATGAATCCCATCAAAATACTCCAACGTGGAGATATCAAAGTACTTTGGCATGTATCTTGATAAGATCTTAACGGATAAATGAGACGATCTCCAATTATACCCGGAATCATACTGAATTCCCCTAGGGCCTTCGTTTACCGCCGTGTATAAACCCTCCTTAGAAAGGTTTGCGATTGACTGCTTACATAATAGCCAAAAATCTGACTTCTTAACAGGAACTGGACGTAGGGTGATGTTTGTTCCTCTTTACCAATGTTTATCGTTTTATCCCTGTCTTCGGAAACAGATGTCCTTTTGTCAGCATTACTTCTCTTTTTGTTTGGATTACTGGTTCGATGAGATGTTGGACGGTAGTCTGTGCATTTTTCAAACTCTGTTTCTTAGTGTTCCTCTCGCGTTATTTATCTCCCTAGAGAAGAAGATTCATCTTAATTATAAACTGAATATTCGTTGGACTCTGCGGAATTGTAACGACATCTAGATTTTGTCTCTTTCTAGGAAAGTGTAACGTCCTTTGCACCTTTCTATATCACACTTATCATGTGAATAGTGAAAGTTCTCAACTTTATTTTCCTCCGAAGACTGTTCCCTTCGGACTTCTGACAGAAACCTCTTAACAGTCATTATTGTATCGTTCTCGGTATTTAACTTGGTAATATCTTCCAAAAAATATTTCCACAATGCTACCAGAGAAGACTTCTTGAGTTGCTCTTCAGAGAATTAATCATTGTATTGTTTCTCTTAAAATTGTTGTTCTTCAAAGTGTCGCTCCTCGGACATGGCTTGGATCACCAAACTCTCTCCCCCAACGACGGGTTCCTCGTGTGTGTCTATGTTCATCTTTGCTGACAAATTCTAAACCGTACTGAAAATTCTCTGATTGGTTTTGGAAATAGACTCGGGTACCAGACTGCCACCCATTATGGTCGCCAACGATGGTTCCATAAATATCTGGGGGGTACAATAAGTCAAAGAAATTATTGTGAACAAAAATCTAGAAAGAGAAACACAAAAATGCTAGAGAGAATATGTCAAAAATAAAAATAAAGTAATAATTGTTCACCCTTCCCGGAAAATGGAATGTTCCTTTATGTAGTAATAGTGGTGGGTCTAAAGGTCACATGGTTGACCCATTTATGGTTATTCCATCTCATTATTTTACTAATCTAAACTATATTTATTACTTATTACATGTAATACCCTCAATATTATATATTTATTGATCATACTTTACAAGACTTATATTAAACCAAATTAACTCAATATTCTTCTAGTCACTCTGATAAATATCACCATTATCAACTGTAACTTATGGTAATTAATACGGTAAGCAACTCTAAATATGAATCTACTTCCGTTGAATTAATAAAATTCATAATATTGTACAAAGTTAATCTCAAAACTAAAAGAGATTGCAACTTTGATGAATTATGATTAATGATACACTTACATTTAGTATCATGAATGAATTTCTAACTGTTACAGACTTTTAACTCTATTAGATCTGAACATGATTGTTGCAAACTTGTTAATCTTCATGTTGACTCGTTAACTTTTTAACTCATCATTATTCATTTATAAATTATTAAATTATAATATATGTATGTATATATATAGTTTTTTTAATTTTTATTCCTACTATTCATTTCATAAAGCTTAATTTTTGAAGTGTACAATGCGTGTGACAATTTTCTTAAAAAGAGTCTTTTGAAAAATGTTAAATATAGGTTCATTAAAGGTCACTCTTTCATAATGAATGAAACTTGTTTGGTGTAAGACCTTATGAATATCTTAACTAAATTATCTTACATATTTTTCAATGAACTTTGTCAATGAACTCCATCCATTATGAATATATGCATACAAGATCCAAAATATCTATAAACAAATTATATCTTGTATAGTTATCTGTAAATAGGAATGTCTTCCTCATAACCAATAACTTTGTTCAAAGAGTTTTATTTATCTATATACATCTAATTTCCTTTATTTGGTATGTTCTTATGTGTTTATCATATATGAATAATTAGGATACTCATGGGTTTTTGAAGTATCCTATCAACTAGATTGCTCACATTTTTTATAGATATGTGACCTGAATGCTTGAGATAGATATGTATTTATTCATTATCGGATTGATAAATCTCAATCAGTTTTTGTTTTATGACAAAGTATCTCTAACAACATCACTATCTACCAAGAACTCCTCAGGGGTTACCAAACTAACAGCAAAGGTCATAGAGTTGCATTAAAAATTGATCTTATGAAAGATTTTGAGAATGTTCGATGGTACTTTTTGCTAAAAATTCTTGTCTTCATGAACTTCCCAAAAATGATGATATTTTAGATAATCCAATATATATTCACTCCTTCATATATAGCTAACATTAATGAAGACTAATGAAAATTTCTAAGGTAGTAAATAGTTCAAACAATGTGACCAATTTTCTTCCTTTCTTTTTGTCCTTGTATTGCAAGTCATATCAGATATCCATAAGAAGAAAAATAGTGATAGAAAATTTAAATTCCACTGGAAATTTTTAAAATCTCAAAATAGTCAACCTCTGTTTTGTTGATGACTTAAATATTTTATGTCATGGTTATCTAAACTCCATCAATCTAATCAAATAGGGTCTAGATGAATTCTTTTCTCTTTTGGGTCTCCAATTCAGTCCCGTTAAAAGTCATATTTCTTTTTTGAGGTAAACCTCACCCTTCGAAATGGTCTTATCAACATTATAGGGTACAAGGTAGGCTATTTTCCTGTGAAGTATATAAGAGTCCATATAATCACTAGTGGTCTTTCCTATAACGATTTTTGTCCTCTCCAACAAAAGATCATTGCTTGTATAGGTTCTTGGACCTTTAAACATCTTTTTTAAACGAGAAAACTCCAGCTCATCAAGTATATCCTCTTTCCTGGCCATATCTACTAGTCATCAATCTACATTATTCCGTTAAGGGTTCTTAAATATCTATCACAATCCCTCTGATACTTCCTCTAGTCATACCATGAGATGAAGGTTTCAGGGGCAAAAGTGATTCGGTCCAATGTAATATTACCTATGATAGAATGCGGCTTGATATTTTAGGTCTAAAAATCTAGAATCATGTGGTTGTTCTTAAACACTTGTGGTCCTTATTTTTTAAAAATAACAACTCAATATGGTGCAATTGGATTAATGTTGAAAAGATTAAAAATAATCAGTTTGGGGCTTTAAATCTTGGTTTTTCACCCTCATGCCCTAGAGGAAAACTTTTACATCTTAGGATGCTGGTTAGTAATATACAGTGTCACGATAGGTAATATGGAGTCTACATCATTCTCGTACGACCTGTGACTTATCCTTACCTCCCAAGTAACCCATTACGGGTAAAGTGTTATTAATGACTCAAAGTTTGAAAATAATCTCAAGGTATCATTCAGGATGGAATCTAAAATTGGTCATCCCAATTAAGATCTTCATGTGATAGGATTCATTGCAACATTCGGAAGATTAACAACCTCACCCTCGCTCATCCTCCTTCTAGCATCAACTACAACGATGTCCATTGTTGGACCGCCGAAAATGGAAACAATAAATTCACAATTAAAAACACCTACGATGTCATATGTATGTCTATCCCTATATAATTTAGGTTGGGTTAATTTAATAGAAGTACAATATTCATTGTCATTTTCTTATTTTACGGCTTGAAATCTAAGGCAAATTGACTAAATATGACAAACTTATAAGTTTTGGATTAAATTCTACTTATGATTATGTCTTGTGAAGCTTATGTGTTGACTCTATCAATCATATCCTCTATAAATTTTGCTAAACTCATGGTATATGGGTCTCAACCAGTTTTGAACTAGGGTTCACACTAAACAACTATAATTGGTCGTCATGTATCAGATAGGCATCGAACTAGCATTCCCTCAAAATCGTCATATTTGGTGTTTTTCATTTAGTGTGATAATATAACACGTATGACGGATACGAAATGCAAGAATTTTTCTTCACATCCCGCCTTTAACACTGCGGTATCGCACTGTATGTTGCATGACTTTCGGTTCAAATATTTTGGTACTAAAGCTGTATAACCATGATAATCTCTACCTCGATTCAAACTTACTGTTGTTGTTTGCATTCACTTTTCCCTTATATTGTGGTTGTCATGGTTTACTGTTACATTTGTTAAATAATTTGTATACTAATTATGTATTGTTCATGTTGTAACATTTATATGAATTTATAAAACTATTTTATTGGTTTCTTTTAGTTTTATATCTCGGTTTTTTTCTAACTAACCCAACTATGTATTTATTTATTTTGAATCTTTTATGTTAAATTTCGACATATGTTTTAAATAATTATATAACAATTTTAACTTACTTAATATATTTTCTAAAAAACTATTTAAACTCCAATGGTGATCTCCCACTAATTATTTTTCAGTATTATGTTATGTTATTACGATGTGATACCTCCCCGAATTATATAACTTCAAGAAAAATAAATAAATTTAGGGTCTTTTTTTATTGTTACAACTAAGTTATAAAAACAAAAAAGTTCTTTATAATAAAAACAAACTTTACTAATTTGTTATTTTTTTATATAACATTTTAAAGGTGACTCTTATATAGGTTCCACAATTAGTTCAAAATCGGCATTTAATATCAAATAAGATGATTATTCATATTTAGATACAAACATTTAAAAAAATATCCTAATATTTTTTTGTAATATTGTACAATAATTTTAGCAAAACTGAGTTTTCTTTTTTGTTATCAAAAGTTTGTATGTTTTGAATTATAATTTCAACAATACCATTTAAACCGTATGTTTATATTTACGATATGAATCAAACAAGTGGGGTAAATGATATGTTTCAAAGAGCTAATTTTTTTAATTTAATATAGTTAAAAAATTATTACTGATAATGAGTAGCATTAAAATAATTAATACCTTCAATTAGTGATATTAATAGAATTAATATTATTAATTAGCAGTATTAAAAATAGTATTACTAAGCAATGGTGAATTTTAATAGTATTTTGATAAAAAATTATTAATAAGATGATATATTTCATTAAATAATAATTTATAAATAAATCAATATATGACCATTATCGTTGTACAGAATAATCTATTGATTAAACAAACTAATAATATAATGATTATACAAATCAAAATAAAACAAAAACTTGACAGCCTACCTGAATAATCCCTACGTAGATAACATCTTCATATTCATTTTGAGATTTTGAATCAGTTTGAATATAGTCTCTGCAAAAACTAACAGATCTTACAACTTGAGTTATTACATGATTGATCATCAAGTCAACTACTTTAGCAAAACCATAGTCTAAAACTCCAACAACATCCATTGCTTCCAAAACAGCACTCCCACCAGTTCCATCAATTCATAGTCCATACTTGATCTGAACTCTATTAGGTTACAGCTCGAAATATATTGCTTTTTCCATCAACTTGGCTAGCATCTCTTGAGTTTCTTCAAATCAATCAGACCACTATTTTCTCAACAAACCATACACAATTGAGACAAAAGAATGGGTATCTCGCACTAAAACTTTTTTAACATCTCACTTTCTTTTCTATGACTCTACTATCTAGAAATTAGATGAGTCTTCCATTCCACACGGTTTGAAAAAATGAAGTGAACTATCTATAGAACATTTGATTACAACAGAAGTAAAAAAGTTAATATAACAAAAACTAGTCTAAAATTGTAAAAAAATGAATGTTAATGTAAGAGTAAATCATGTGCAAATCAATCATTCTACTACAACAATCATCATTTTTCTTATACATATAAAAAGGAAACTATTTTAAAGTTTGACTCAGAAGATGTGTACCTCTTTATAAAACTCATAAGTCCACTAAAAACGTAAAATAGCTAAAAACATGCTGAAACCAAACAAATAGATATGGTTTAAACATTAGGTTTCCATATCAACTTGATTATCTTTAAACTTCAGTTGAGGATAAATCCACACAATTTTGTCCTAGAAAATCCTGCTCTAGTTTAGTATTAGTACTATGGTACTTCTTGTGTAAATTAAAGATAAGAATCCTCCTAGATATTTAAGAAACCAAACTATGATTAACTTAAGCATAACTCGTTAAAGTTGCTAAAAACGTTCATCATCAACTTCATATTCTCTACACATTCAAAACTAATTCCAATGTCAGAGTCAAGCTGCTGAGAACATGGAAATCAATGCTATATACGCCATCAATACAACCTAAAATAGATTCATTGACCAAAATAACAAGCTAGAACCGAAGGCAAGAGACATTCAACAATAATGTAATTTAAATATGTATAAACTTCATTTTCAATCAGTCTTTGATTAACAACCGTAAATGACTCATTATCTAATTCAATCATTGCGCAAAATAAATCTTAGTAGAAGATATTAATGCGATGATCTAGCCAATCTAACAATCTAACAATCAAAGATACTGCAATATAAGAAACGAACTTGGGATAAAGACAAAGCGATTAGAAAAATCTACAAGTATATTAAAATTGAAAAGGAAAAGTATTGTCCATCCTAACTTAAATTGACTAGATTCTCTAAACCATCCAAATTAAGCCCGATTCAAAGTAAACAATCAGCGATTCGTTGAGAGTGTACTTTGGATTTCGAGTTTAGATCAGCACAAGAATCAGTCTCTATGTCGTTTTCACTATTTTTGTAAGCTTACTTTAAATAGTCAATGTTCTTAACCTCACATTTGATTTTATTTTGTGGATTGATGTGAGAACTAACAACCCTTTTATTTTTTCCTCAAATCATACTTAGTTTTAGTTTTACTAAATTCAGCCACTGATTTAATTTACCCAAAGTTTTCATCGATTTTCCCTTCAAGGCATCAAACTTAGATTCAGATTTGACTCTAGGCTTGTCAAGTTCAAAAAAAATAGAAACCCGTCAACAAAAATATCAGAGTCTACATTCTTAGATTGTAAGTGAAGGAGGAAGACGTCAGAGACAAGCCAGTGATGGATGGTCCTGAACCCATTGGAAGCGAGGTTAAAGTAAAGTTATTATTACATTTAAGGCTATTTAAAAAATGGTGTTTTGAAGTTTTTAAATTAATTATTTTTTTGGGAGTAAAATAAAAAACATTATTGCAAAATAATGTAGTTTTACATATATGAAAGAAGAAGAGAATATTTTTTAATCTCATGAACTTGAGTAACAAGTAATAGAAAAAGAAAATACTAATGTAGTAATTTTATTCTTCATCTCTTGATAAATTTATCTTCACTGCCAAGCTTGGTGAAGGCAATGTTGGAGACATTTATAGTGCTAATGTATTGAGTGTCATACATTGTTGATAACGTCATTTGTGTCTTCTGTAAAGACTAGAAAAGATTTATTATATCATAGAATTTTAGTACAAGTTAAAGCCATATATAGGCTCTGAAAAATATCTTATTATTATACTAATCTACTGTAATAAAATCTAATCTAATAATATCTATAATAGATTACGTTTGAATATTGACTATAATAAATTATTTAGTCAATGTATATTGTTATTTCCTTTAACACTCCCCCTCAAGCTTGTGCGAAAGTGCTTGAAACTTTCGTAGCTTTGATAATAACGTTCTCTTTGAAACTTGAACTGAAGTACTTGAAGTGCAAGCTTGATCGAAAGACTGAAACGAAATCACACTCCCCCTCAACCTGGAGCATATAAATTAATCATGCCCAACTTGTTACAAATATAAGTAATCCGTTATCCATTGAGCGCTTTTGTGAATATATCTCCTAGTTGTTCTCCTGTTTTGACATATCTCGTATGAATGAGATTTTGTTGAATCTTTTCGCGGATAAAATGACAATCAATTTTAATATGCTCCGTTCTTTCGTGAAAGACAGGATTAGACGCAATGTGCAGGGCCTTTTAATTATCACACCATAATTGCGCATGCATGGTAGTCTTGATGCCAATATCATTTAACAATTGGAAAATCCAAATTATCTCACAAGTAGATTGAGCCATGGCTCTATATTCAGTTTCAGCACTTGATCACGATACAACATTTTGTTTCTTACTCTTCCAAGATACCAAATTACCCCCTACAAAAACACAGTAACCAGTGGTCGATCTTCTATCAATTTTATATCCAGCCCAATCTGCATCTGCAAAACACTCTATATTTGTATGACCAATACTGTCATACCACAATCCTAGTCCAGGAGCTGATTTGAGATAACACAAGATATGTTCTAGTACTGCCCAGTGATTAACTGTTGGAGATGACATAAACTGACTTACAACACTGACCGGATATGCAATCTGGTCGAGTTACTGTAAGGTAATTGAGTTTTCCTACTAATCGACGATACTTTTCTGGATCACTAAACAATTCTCCGTCATCTTTCAGTAATTGTGAATTAGGAACCATTGGTGTATTACATGGTTTTGCTCCTAGATTTCCTGTTTCCATCAACAAATCTTGAACATATTTTCTCCGTGATAAAAGAATACATTTGTTGTTTCTTGTTATTTCAACCCCCAAAAAATACTTCAATGGTCCTAAATCTTTTGTTTGAAATCGCGAATGTAAAAAAAATTTAAGCAATGAAATGCCTTTAGTATCATTCCCAGTAATAATGATGTCATCTACATATATAACAATGAGTATAATTTCATTTGCAGAACGTTTATAAAAGACAGAGTGATCACAACTGCTCTTCTTCAACCCAAATTCATTTAATGCATCACTAAACTTGTCGAACCAAGCACGGGGAGTTTGTTTTAATCCGTACAATGATTTATACAAACGACATACCTTTCCTCTCTCCCCCTGAGCAACAAATCCAGGTGGTTTCTCCATATAGACTTCTTCTTGAAGGTCTCCGTGTAAAAATACATTTGTAATATCTAACTGATGTAATGGCCAATCATTTGATGCTGCTAAGGAAATAAATAAACGAATAGAAGTAAACTTAGCTACCGGAGAAAAGGTTTCAGAGTAATCAACACAATAGGTTTGAGCATATCCTTTTGCAACAAGTCGTGCTTTGAGACGAGCTAGCGTCCCATCTGGATTCATTTTTACATTAAACATCCATCTACAACCGATAGCTTTCTTTCTAGTGGGTAAATCAACCAACTTCCAAGTACCAGTGTCTTCTAATGCTCTTATCTTTTTAAACATTGTAGCTTGCCAGCCAGAATGACACAATGCTTTGTGAACAGTTTTTGGAATAGAAATAGAATCAAGAGATGCTATAAAATCTCGGGTTAAAGAAGGTAATTGATCATATTTTGTGAAAGAAGAAATTGGATAAGTACATTGTCTTTTACCTTTTCGAAGAGCAATAGGAAGATCAGGAGTGAACTCATTATCATTTATAGCAGGATCTGGAGATGAAGGAATTGGTAGTGGACATGATAGAGGAGGTGCTTTACGTCGAGAATAAACATATCTAATATGAGGTCGATATGGTGGAGGTGGTACATCAGATCTTTGAACGGTGGTGTACATGAGTAAATCATCATCGATATTAGACAAACCAGGAAAAAATGGAACATGTTCTAAAAATGTAACATCCTTAGATACTATGTAACGATCAAGAGATGGGAAAAACATTTATAGCCTTTTTGAAACCTTGAATATCCAAGAAAAACACATTTTAAGGATTTGGGATCTAATTTTGTACGAGTAGGACTTACATCCCTAACAAAGCAAGTACAGCCAAAAATGCGTGGTTCAACAGGAAATAGAGGTTTAGATGGAAAAAGCACGGAATATGGAATATTATTTGAAAGGATAGTAGATGGCATACGGTTAATTAAAAAACATGCAGTGGAAACAGCATCTGCCCAAAATAATTTTGGTACTTTCATTTAGTCAATGTATATTATTATTTCCTTTAACATCTTAAATTATCATTCTAGCTCCAACGGATTTTTGTATTAGCTCTTTTCATCCTCATGAGATGTTTTGATTAAGTATACCTGCAACCTGCAAAAAATTAACTTTGATGATCAAAGAAACCTTAACAAAGGTTAGTGACAATATTAGTCTATCATATTCTCAATCTAAGGTAGCCATTTCTTATACTCTCAAGTAGTATAATGGTGTTGAGAGGAGCAGGGCTATTGGTTGATTGAAAGTGACAGTTTGTTTTGGTTTGGATAGTATGTTTGACCACCCAATCCGCAGCAAAATTATGTTCGCTAAAAATGTTCTTAATGACCATTGTGGATGTGATAAGGTTTCTACAACAATGAACTATAAGTTCTAAGTACCAAGGTTTATATCCATAGCTCAACATATTGAATAATATTAATGAATCAGTCTCAATGTCTATAAGGTTGTTGCAATATATTAAACCTTCTAATAGAGATCTTGTTTCGACAACTATAGAAGAGAACTTGCCTATTAATGAGCATTTAGCTACTATCATACTACCATCTTCATATCTTAATATAAATCATGTACATGATTCACCATTGGAAAGGGTAGCACCGTCACAATTTAGTTTTATTCTTCCTAGTATTGGGGTTCCATTTTATATAGAGACTTCGGGTCTTATTTTTTAAATGGTGAAAACAATGAAGGTCCTTAGATACTTTCAGGTCACCTGTCTAATGTTTATATCTAAGAATGCATGAATTTTCTAACATGTTAATCAATTATAGAACATTATCAATGATGTTCTTAGAAGAATATCTAATGGTTTCGTGTTTACTTTTGTTCCTGTACTTCCAAATTGACTATATAATAAGAGATGGGATGATAATCCTAGTATGAGTGTGTTTGACAGATAATGAGAACCATATATTAATTACATGCTTAATGGTCATATGTCTACTCAATGCAATACCAAATAGATTAGAAAAATACATCCAAATATTCGATGAACTGTTATATGAAACAAACAAATGATCAATTGACTTAATATTGTAACAATTTTGGCATTTAGAAGAAAATTGAAAGCCCATATTTTAAAGTACTGTGTCAACTGATATTTGGCCATTCATAACTCTCCAAGTAATGAAATAACATTTCCCTTGTGAAATATTGTTCCAAATTTTCTTAAGGACTGTTGATTTTTGGTTTTTTGCCCTTATTTCATCCCATGTTTCTTTTAGTGAGAACCTTCCATCTGGAGTTATTTTCCAAATAGCTTTATCAACCGAGAAATCAATGTTACCAAAACCAGGGATCCATAAAATGTATGTTTCAGCTAAATCTCTAGATGTGAGTAACATTTTCTAAACTATTGATACATTTTATTCCTTATAAGTTTGAAAGGGATGGATATCTAGACAATAAATGGATTGCATTAAGTTGGCCTAGAAAGATTTATTTTTTCTAAATGAAATCCAGAGTTCACAGGAGATAGCAGTCTGATTTTCTTTAAGATTTGTAATGTTTAAATCATTTCGTCAAATGGTTTGCAAAGGTTGTTCCATTGAGATCATATTATTGTTTTGTTATTTTCACTGTATCCCCATAAAAACTTGTTCATTATACTTTGCATCAGTATACTTTGCATGTGATAGGTTGGGATGGCAAGTAGGATTGATTTAATCAAAATTAGTCTACCTCAAAAAGACAAGGTTTTTGAGTTCCACTCAGTGATTTTGCTTTTAATTCTATCAATCAAATTCTGAAAATAGATTAAGTTATGTTTGTGTCCATTTGTATGCCTAAATATCTAGAAGGTAATACTTTGTACTTAAAGCCAATGTTGTTTCCAATAGAATGTATCTTATTTTTATCAATTAGTTTAAATGTAATGAATGTAGTTTTGTCTTTGTTAACTTGTTGACCATACATGTTTGGTAAATGTCCAAGAATTCACTAATTCTCTTAAGATTATTCATTGATACATTATTAAAGATTATAATGTCATCAACGAAAGTTAGACATTGGATTTTAATTGTGCCCTTAAATATGTACAGCATGGATGGATGGATATGCATTAGTCTTTCAATTCCTCTTATGACTTATGAGGATATCTTCTGCAATGATAAACAGGTTGGGAGAGATGGGATCTCTTTACTTGATGTCATTGGAAGAAGGAAAATAACCTATTGAACATAGAGTAGTGTATGTTTTCTATTCCTCTTTGGATTAAGCTTATACAATGTTCATTAAAACCAAAAAATTTGAGAATTTGATCGATAAATTTGAAATTTAATCTATCAACTATTTTAGACATGTCTAAATTAATTAGTTTTTAAATTAATTTGACACCATATGTTCCTACTAGTATGTTCTTAATAATTTGTAGTTTGGATTTAGTCTAGAATTAGCTATAGAGGGTGGATTTATTATCAATTAATTTTTTACACTTAAAAGGGAATAACCCATTTAAAAAAATAATATATCAAATTTAGGCGAGTAAATTAAGAAAGTACAAACTTAAAATTAAAGACATAATAAACTTTACAAATCTTACAAAGAAAAACTACATGGTTGGGCATGGAGAAAAATTACCAGCCAAAACCAAACTTTGGAGAAACCCTAAATTAACCAGAGTAATCCCTCTGCAACTGTCAAAAATTCCATTGCAGAGGCTTCATATAAACCCTAAAAAGTCATAAGGGTTTGAAAAAAGAAGCTATCTAAAACTCTGACAAATTCCTAATCGCATCCCAATCGATTTCCACAGAAGGGTATTTCTCCAACCCGATATTCACAGTCTCCTGATCCCACTGGAGATCCGGAAAATCAACAAAACTGATACCGGACTCAGGCGACAATGAACCAACAACCGATCCGTCAGGAGATGAAGTGGACGAAGAGTTTTCGGTTTTGGAATCATCAGATCTGGAAAACCCAGATTCGATTTCTTGTTCTTGATCGATTTTCGGGTTTGAAACAGCAACACCGGAGGGTTTTTTCGAAGAATTTCCCTGCTTCTGCAGATTCTCGCATATCACTTTAAGCTTGGCGTCAACGTTAGACTGCAACGTCTTGTAGTCGCCGGAGTGAGTGAAGTGAGGGAAATTAAGCCTCGCGTTGTCTCCCCGGAGTTTATACGCTGCCTCGTCGTAAGCGAGAGCCGCCTCCTCAGCTGTATCGTAAGTACCTAACCAGAGCCGGGTTCGGTTCTTGGGCAAACGGATCTCAGCGACCCATTTCCCCCAGTGCCTCTGTCTAACTCCGCGGTATAGTTTCGCCGGCTTCGGCGGAACTCCGGTGGCGGTGCGTTTCATTTGGGTGGTCGGTTTAACGGATAGGTAGCTATTAGCACTCTGTTTTTGGTACTGAGAACTAGAAGCTGAGGTGGGGGCAGCAAAGTTGGAAATCTGATGCTGTTGCTGTTGGAGATAGAGAAATTGAGTCTCGATTTGATGGATCTGATTCGGGTTTAGCTGTGGAAGACCAATCGGTCCAGTATGGTAGAAATTTGTTGGTGGGTTAGGGAGAGAAAAGGAAGAAGAAACAGAGGAAGAGAGAGAAGCACTTTTCATAAAAGGTTCAAGTGCTCTCAATAGCTCTTCGTTTAAAGGATCTGAGAAACTATACATATCCATAGCTGTTGTTGCCATTTTCTAGAAGATCGAAAATTAAAAATTGAAAATCTAACAAAACCCAGATGATAAAATATATCAGGATTTTTAGAAACTGAGGGAGATTTAAAAATAAACCCTCGTGATTGTTTAGATATTAAAAAGAAAAAAGTGGAATCAGAGAAGTAAGTCGAAGAAGCAGAGATTTGAAAGATGAAGAGGAAGAAAGATGATTAAGATTAGGAATTCGTTTTTTGCGCTCTGTTTTTTGTGTGGCCTCACTTGTGTTTACGCTCTTGTGGTTTTTAAGGTCTATGGATCTATGTTTATATAGTACTTTAGCCGTTCTGTCTCTCTCTCTCTGTCTTTTTTTTTTTTTTTCTTTTTTTTTTTTCGGAGGGAACCCGCAGCCGCTACTCAGAGTGCAATGAGTGCGCACAGGGTAAACCCTCAGTCTGACGCGATAGCCTGCAAACCAACGCCAGAAGGTAAACCACACAAGGTGACAGGCTCACCCGAGAAAGCGTATGTAGAGGGACTCGAACTCATGACCTTTTGGTTATAAGAATGCCATACTCAACCAACTCGGCTACCCCTGGGGGCCTCTCTCTCTCTGTCTAGATTCTCTTTTAAAAGATATGTACGACTCTTATTTTTAAATAAATAAACCAATGAATACAATAATCCATCGACAAGCCTACAATATCAAACTTATTTAAGCATCTAATATTAGATAAAGGAGTATTAATTACTTAATGGAGTAGTATAAAATATTCGTAATGTTTTTTTTTCTGTTTTTTAAAAATATCATATTTTTTCAAAAACATAAAAAAAAATATCTAAAAATATTACGTGTTTTGTTTTTTTTAAACGAACAATATTACATCCATAAAATATATATTTAAAAAAATAGTTGTTAAAGTACTTGTAATTTAGTTGTACAATAAGTTTTAAAAAATAATTGTGTTTCAGTTGCGAAATTACATGTAATTTGGCTGTGTAATTACGTTACGGAAATAGAAAGAAAATAATTGCGGAAATAGGATTTTGGTTGCCAAATAAGTCTAACTATGTGAAATATAAACCACAAATTTGTTTTGTAAAAATAAGTGTCAATTGCGTGCGAAACAACTAATTTTTTGTACTTGCGAAAGTATGTGTATTTTTGTGTTGAATAAACTTTTGAAAAAAATGTATTGGGTTCTAATTACGGAAATATGTGCAATTTGGTTGCGAAATAAGTTTGAAAAAGAAATTGTATTACAGTTGCAGAATTACATGTAATTTGGTTATTAAAAAACAGTTATGTTGCACTGTCAGAACTACATATAATTTGTTTGCAAAAAAAATATAAAAAAAATCTCCAAAAATAGAATTCATGAATTTCGTTTTGTTCATCTTTTAAAATAGAAATATTTTAATTTTTAAGAAACAAAATGAATTAGGGTTGAAAAATATAGAGTTTTGAAGATTAAAAATAACTAACTCTTTAAATTCGTACGTGTTTGTGTGTTCAGAAGTGTTAGAAAAATCTAGGCTGGAGGTAGTTTTTTGTAAACTTCTATTAATTATTATTATTTTTATCGAAATTCATCTTTTATTTAGTTTTAGACTTATTTTTGGTTTGTGTTTTTATATTTGGAATCATTTTTTTTCTTATTTATACTTTTTATCCGCATGAAAATGATGATGATAAAATAGTGAATTCAAATGACACGAGTGAGTTTTGAAATCCAATAGTTTTTTAATTAAAATATTTTAAAATTTTGTTCAAATTTAGTATGTGTTGAACACATATGTTTATAGGAAAGTAACATTTGAGAAGAAAAAATGTAAAGTTTAAATAAAAGGAACAACTAATCATTAAATTGGATGAAAATATAAATCTAATTTGATTTTTTTTTTTATCTTTATAGTCTTGGTACATGAGATAATATGAATATAAATATTTTGAACATTTAACGTACTTATATTATATTATTATATGTTATAATATATATATATATATATATATATATATATATATATAAATTGTTTCACGATTCGCAAGAATCATAAATTTTTGTTCAATACTAGATTCTCTTGTACTCATGCATAGAAAAATATAAAAAGAGAAGATTTAGATTTTTTTTTCATTTTTGAACCTTGCGATTGGAGATGTGTAGCGGAAGTTATCCATCGAGATAATGATGATAGTCTTCCCACACTTTGCTAGTTGCTCACTAGATCGTTCTTGAATGAGACAAAAAATGAAGATAGAGAAAATAGTTATGTAAAACTCAAATCGGAAGGTTTAGTTGTGTGCTGTTTTTGTTAGTCTAAATTTGGGTTTAGTTCTTCATTTATCTAATAAGTGAAATGTATTTCACTAATTGTATATATTTCTCTCAGATAAATTCATTTTATTTAATATGTGCAACCTTGCTTTTTCTTTCATTTAATTATAACTACAAGTTATACTATTTTTTATACTTTGATGTTTAATTACACTACAAGTTTTATTATTTTTATACTTTGATGTTCAAGTAGTTGCAAGTGACCATAACCATTATTGGGTTATTATAATACGTAAGTGTTATACTATTGGGTTATTATAATACTTAAGTGTTATACTAATGTTTTTCCTTTCAATATACGCATGATTCTAACTAGTATATACACTTAAATACTTCCACGAGATCCTATAATAATATGATTATTATTTATATTAATTGTAAGTTCAATTCCAAATATCGGTTACTTTAATCAATTGATCTTGTATCAAGATGCCTGAAGATTATACATTTACACATAATGAGATATTCTAAATCAATGATTTCCTTATAATATATATGTAGCTATGTTTTTTCTTTTTTTGGAGGGAACCCGCAACCGCTACTCAGAGTGCAATGAGTGCGCACATGATAAAACCTCAGTCTGACGCAATAGCCTGCAAACCAACGCCAGAAGGTAAACCACACAAGGTGACAGGCTCAGCCGAGAAAGCGTATGTAGAGGGACTCGAACTCATGACCTTTTGTCACAAGCATACCTTACTCAACCAACTCAGTTACCCCCTTGGGGGCAGCTATATGATTTTCATATTATGACAACACCGATATTTAAGTGCGTTAGTATTGTAACAACTTCATGCTTAGTATAATCTCATAAAATATTAAATTGATGTAAACTAAGTTATAACGAATTGTTAATTAGATAATTAGATAAGTGGTTTAAGTTGATTCTCGATTATCATGTAATAAAATATTGATATTATGCATTTTAAGTTATAGATATTCGGCATACATCTTAATTTTTTTATGAAAGAGTAAAATATAGGTAACTTAAGTTATAAGATATTATAATTTAATAAACTTATTAAGTTATGATCATCAGACACGAAAAAATTAAATCAGTAGGCTTGATTTCTATAACATGTGGATAATAAAACTTAAAAAAAGTATATACAATATATTAACACCCTATAAAATTATCACAAAACTAAGTTTTCAATTTATAATTAAAAAAATATTAGGTTAGCTAGATTTTTTGCATAGATGTTCATATTTAGTGATTACTTCACGGTGAAAAATGAAGATGGTCAACTATGTGGTGATTCAAAAACTCACACTTTCAAAACATCAGACAAACTATGACTTTAAAAATATAAGATGAATAAGAAAAGTAAATAGCATGTACCCACCACCTCTACCGCCTAGTAGATTATTAAATGTGATAAAAATTTAACTTTAAAAGCATATTAAACAAGTAAATTTTTAAATTTAATTAATAGTCATATGTTATTTATGGTGACAGCATATTATGTTAATTAATAATTATTACATAAAAATGTATGACACGAGATACACCGTATTTCTAATATATATGCATTATGTATAATTTATTCTCATATGATTGAATGGGTCGGGACTGACGAATATTTTAAAATGTAGTTTATTCATGTTAAATGTTTTACATATAATGATGAAACTAAGACCAAATTTTATGAATTTTCTGAAAGCTTAATTTACTTTAATTTCATGTATTATTTGATGCACTGATATATCAACGACAACATTTTATGTTCTCAATGTAACGAAAAAAATGTTGTCACATTTGTAGATGTGAGCGGGATGATATAACATTGAACTCTCATGCAAATATATATTGTTTGGATCCTCAAAGTCTAATATTATAAAGGTCAACACGATGCTATATATAATTTTAGATAGTACAACCCCCGCTGCATAAGAGTATGTTTATCAAAGAAATATTTTTTATTTTATATCTTATTTGAGACATGATCACAAATTTGATAAGAATTCTTGATGCTTTCCAATCATCTTTATATTAAACCTAATACTCGTATAGTAAAAAGTTTACATGAATGTTAACATATTTTATTATTTTGTTTAGTAATTTTACCTCAATTTTGAATTATTTAAACTAATTATCACTTTTATTTATATGTTATTAATTTTTTATATGGAATATAAAATTTATAACATTCACTTAAAGTTGTATAACATTCATGATGGTCTCACTATACAACGCAACATAACACTCTGAATATGTTATTATTGTTTCTCTTCAAAACCAATATCAAAACGACTTCACAGCCTCAATATCTAAGAACTCTGAATACCGGATTTCACTTACTCTCCTCTCTCTCTCTACTCCCTTCTGTCTTCGTTTAGATCTAGATCTAGATCTGATTTTCAAATTAATATAATAAGTATCTCGATTCACAATCATATAAGCAATTTTTTGTTCTAGATCGTTTCATGATTTCATTTTTAAGTAAAATTTCATGCATTAAACAAACAATCACGGCAACAGTTAGAGTAAGCGCAAATTGTGCAGGAGGTTTGTGAAGAGAGAGAAACTCTCTATAACACCTTAGTTTTTAGAAAAAAAACTAGTATTGTCGTTTTTAGTGTTTTTAGTGGTTTCAGGCCGCTCGACCTGAAACCTAGCGGTAAGACTCTGGTGAAAGTTGTCTTTAACCCCTATTTGCTTATTTCCGGTGCCCGCTTTATCTTTTTCTTTACATTTTCTGGTATGTTTTTGTCGGTGAGATTTCCATCAATGACTATTTTTTTTATTTTCTCTCGTCTTCTCCGGTGGTTCTCACTGTTTGCGATGCCATTGGTCCATGCTCTGTTTCTTCCGGTGTTGGGAGGATAGTCTCTAAGTCTATTTTTAGAATCTAAGGAGCTATGCTATTCTTTCTGAAGCTTTGTTGGTGTCGACTGCCGCATTTCTTGTTCTGGTTGGAGAGTCGGGTCGATCATTTTTTCCTCGAGTGAGGAAGAAATACAGGATCCTCAAAAGGGGTGTTGTGTCAACCATGGATGTGTTTGTTCGCGCGTAAAGCAGGATGAAAATGAAAACCCCCTGAGGTTGTCGCTTAGATCTGGTGTGCTCTGTTTCCTCGCGTCCTGTAGCTTTGACGCCCCATTTACTTTACCTTTTCCGAATCTGTCAATGAGTAAGGAAGTCTATGGTAAGGAAGAAGTAAAAAATGGAGGTTCCCCGACTGGTCTTCTTCTCTTCAGAGTTTCATCACCGGCGGATATGTCCGGCGCCATTAGTCTTTTACTGTCAAGTATCTGCCACTTCCCAGGAGCCTCTACGGTGGACTCCAAAAATATCAGAAATCCCAGAGGTTTCGGATGCGTAGATAATCAGCATCCAATCGCATGCTTCAACGGTCGGTTCTTATCAGAATCGGTTTCCGTTTATCTATACTGCTTTGGAGCGGAGATATCCTTGGACAAAATATTTTTGTATAAGAATGGGATTAGTAAGTATGGATGAGTGGCTTCCCGAAACGTACTGTGTTCATATTATTCTCTCAAAATAGGCTTCTCATTGATGTTCACGGGTCTCTTCTTTTGGGTTGTTTGGCTCATGTCCTCTTTTATCCCATTTGGTATTGTCCTCCGACAAGACCAGTGGATGATTCACTGTAAGTTTTCTATTTATGAATATATCTTTTTGGAATGTGCGGGGTCTAAACGACCCTGTCAGACAAAAAGATGTCACTGATTTTATTATTAGTAACTATATCTCGTTGATAGTCCTAGTAGAAACTAAAGTCTAAATTCATAGAGTTGACAATATTATCAGACAAATGGTCCCCTTTTGGCATGTCATCACCAATCACCCATCTCATCCCCTAGGAAGAATCTGGATTACTTGGAATCCAACTGTTATTACAGTAACGAGAATTTCTCAATCTTCACAATTTATTCATTGTAGTGCTAATTGTCGTAACTTTATAGCCTCTTTCAATTTCACCGCTATTTATGCTTTTAACGAAGCTCAAGAGTGTATCGAGCTTTGGAACGACCTAATTGAAATTTCAGAGCTTGATACCCTCTCTCCCTGGGTTGCTCTTGGGGATTTTAATGTTATTCGTCACCCTGATGAGCGTCTGGACTCCTTTGACTCTTGGTCCTTAACTATTAATGATTTCAATGATTGTTTTACCAATGCGAACTAAGTGACCTCCGATCTTCCGGATTTGCGTTCACCTGGATCAATAAACAACCGTCTCACCCTATTCTCTCCAAAATTGACCGCGTCCTTGTCAGTTCGAAATGGGACAACCTTTTCCATATGTCCCATGTCCACTTTGGGTATCTTCGCACTTCAGATCACACAACTGTTACCCTCAACCTCGGGCTACCTCGCCCGAAGTGGAAAAAACCTTTCCGTTTCTTCAATATGTGGCAAACTCACCCGCAGTTCAAGGATATTGTTACCAATAGTTGGAACTTTCCTTCCCCTTCCTCAGGAATGAAGAGGGTTTCAGAGAAGCTCGTGAGATTGCAATCTGAGCTTGCCCTTCTTAATCGTACGTAATTTAGTGACATATCCTCCAGAGTCTATAAAGCTCCAAAACCCTATTTGAGGCTCGAGATAATTTAGCCTATGATCCTCTCAATCCTCGTTTAGTCACAATCGAAAACGAGGCTTTTGTATCTTTCATTTTCCTTAGTCGTGCAGAAGAATCATTTCTTAAGCAAAAATCGATAGAAAATTGGATTAAGCTGGGGGGACAGAAATACTAAATTCTTCCATAAAAGTATCAAAGCCATGTTATTCCGCAATAAAATTATCTTGATCTCTAATGACCAATGTGCCATTGTCTCATCCTCACCTGGTGTTTCTAAAGTCATGGTGAACTTTTTTTAGAACTCTCTAGGTACCAAGCATCCTGCCTCCTACCCAGGTCTTGAAAAAGTCTCTTCTCTGATAACGTCTAGAGTAAATAGCACTGATAAAGAGTTAATGATCCGTGAGATTTCTTGTTTTGAAATTAAATCAGTTCTTTTCAGTATTGATAGTGACAAATCTCCTGGTCCTGGTGGATTTAACTCTAGCTTTTTTAAGGTCAACTTGGAACATAGTTGGCCCTTACATCTGCAAGAGTGTCCAAGAGTTCTTCCTCACTGGATCTATGATCAAGTCTTGGAATGCTACCTTTATAGCTCTTATCCCCAAAAAATACTCTCCTTCTGTGCCAACTGACTATAGACCAATTGCACTTTGCAATGTCGTTTATAAAATCATTTCCAAAATCCTAGCCTATACATTCAAAGTTACTTTCCCTTACCTAATTTATTCCTCTCAATCAGCCTTTGTTGTGGGAAGGAACATATCTGATAACATCCTTTATCCCAAGAGCTGTTAAGGGGATATCAAGCTAAGGGAAGAGGCAAAAGGGTTGCACTTAAAATTGACATCATGAAAGACTTTGATAATGTCCGATGGCGCCTCATTCTTGACATTCTTGTGGCGATGTAATTCCTGGAAAAGATAATCATCTGGATTGTCAAGTGCATATCATCTCCCGTTTATTCTATTATTATTAGTGGAGACCTTCATAGTAAGTTCAAAGGCAAAAGAGGTCTCAAACAAGGTGACCCCCTCTCCTCTTCGTACTTGTTATGCAAGTACTTTCTGGCATCCTCAAAGAGAAAAGTCAAGATGAGAATTTTCGATTCCATTGGAAATGCCACAAGCGAAAAATAATTAATCACTGCTTTGCAGATGGTCTGATGATTTTCTGTCATGGGGACATCCTTTCTCTTAATATCATAAAAGAAGCTTTGGATGACTTCTATATTCTCTCTGGTCTAAAGGTCAATACATTGAAAAGTCACATATTTTTCTCTGGAATTGACCATCACCTAAGAACGAATCTGATGCCTATCTTGAACTTCCCTGAGGGCTATCTCCCAGTGAAATACCTAGGTGTTCCTCTTCTCACTGGTAGGCTTACTCACACTGATTGTCGGCCCTTTCTGCACAAAATAACCTCCCGTATTGATTCATGGACTTCCAAGCATCTATCCTATGCAGGAAGACTCCAGTTAATCAAATCGGTCCTTTTTGCAGGACAGGTTTATTGGTCTTCGATATTCATTCTCCCTTGTAGAATAATAAAAGAGCTAAGCCAATACCTTCGTCGCTTCTTATGGTCTGGCTCTGCTATAAAAATTCATGGGGCCAAAGTGGCCTGGTCCACTGTTACCACTCCTTATAAAGAGGGCGGCCTTGGGATCCTAGACCTAAAATTTTGGAATCAGGCGGTTGTCTTTAAGCACCTCTGGTCTATTATTCGTAATCAGAACCATTCAATATGGTGTGAATGGATTAAAACCGAAAAGATTAAAAATAAAAGTTTTTGGAACGTTTCTATTGGCTCCTCCCCCTATTGGATATGGAGGAAAATTCTTCGTCTTCGCCCTTTGGCTATTTATTTGTACAAAGTGGAAATTGGAAATGGAAGAACCACTTCTCTCTGGCATGACCCGTGGCTCCTCTCAACGCCTTTAGCAATCCACTACGGCCCTAACATAATCTGTGATTCACGTTTGGGAAATAATCTTAAAGTTTCCCACATCATCTCAAATGGAGAATGGAAGTGACCTACAAATTTGAGATCGGCCAGGGCCCGAAGCCGTGCGCATCTGGAAGAAATCAACCATCTTATTCTCTTTCTTCCCCACCCAAACACCTTATCGAGGGATGTTCATTTCTGGGTAACAAAGAACAGAGGCAACAAATTCGTGATTCAAGCCACATACAACACCATTCGTCAGCCTATCCCAGTAAAGGGATGGGCGGGGTTAGTATGAAACAAATATAACATTCCTCGTCACTCTTTTATATCTTGGCTTGCTTTACAGGGTAAACTTGTCACCAGAGACAAGCTCATTAGTTGGGGTATCAACGCCCCTGCTACTTGTGCCCTTTGCAACTCTGACCCGGAATCTATATCTCATATCCTCTATGAATATAGTTTCGCTCAGAATATTTGGTCTTTTATTAGTATCAAACATGGCTTCCCATTCCATCCCTCTTCTTGGAAATCTTGGATCCTCGAGGCGTCAAGATGGTCTAATGCTCGAGACCATTGTATTTGGCGCACTTGTTTCAACGCGGTCATTTACCATGTTTGGAAAGATCGGAATTCAAGATTATTTGGATCCTCCCCAGCCATGGTTTCTATGATATCTTTCAAAATCTTACCGGATCTCTGATATATATTCCATGGAACCAAGATTGGCTGGACATAGTATATTAACAAAATCTAACAATTTCTTTATCTCCATTTTTGCAGGTCTTTCCAGTATAGCGTGGAGTTAGGAGCTTGGATTCCTGATTCGATCTTGGAGTCACCTAACAACCACCTAGTCATCAGAGCATTTTATTTAAGTTGCTTATGTTTTTCTATTTACCATATCTCTAGATTATGGCATCTGGACATTGTTATCTCCTTTGTTGTTGTATTACCTCGGGGTATGCCCTAGAAAATTGTATGAACTCTTTCATTTATTTAAAGTCTTTTTTCACAAAAAAAAACATAACATTATTTTTCTTTGGTGATGATATAAAAAAGTTAAAGTTTTAGTTAGTAGTAGGATATCGAAGGACGAACACAATATCATATGGGTGCGTGCATCCTAAACATGTATAGTTAAAAGCATGACAACAAATGAAAAGAATTTTTTAAAGTTTGTGTATGTCATTATAGTTGAAATTATTATCAAACTTCTATAGTGTAAAGTTTGGTTCATTTTTTTTAAAAGAATGATTACATTATCAACCGATTTTTTTGGTATTTAAAACAGACAAATGGATATATGTAAATATATTGGAAGTCTAGTAATTTGGAAAGCATATATTTTTATTATCAAAATCTATAGTTTGTGTTCTATAAGTTTGATAACATTCGCTCGAACCTAAAACTATATATTGGTTCGAGAAAAAAATGAACTTTTCTAAGTCAAAGTTCATGCATTCCTTGATCTTAAATATTTGAAGATTTATGAATCATTTTAGATAAGTAAGTTTAGTGTTAGACATGTTAATAATATTGATATATTTCAATACTTTGAAGTTCATTATCATGAATAATTTTAGATTTAGTGTATCTATGGGATAAAAGATATAAGCACCGTTCGGTTAGCATATGGATTGTTAAAAAAACCATACGGGTTTCCTTGTATGTGTGAATTAACCATGTTGGGGAGAGAATATAGGCCCACTGTAAAGGTATCATGCGATATATTTTGAAAAAAATTAGACATTATTGCTCGTCCGGAAACTATATCTGAATACGTTAAAAAAGAATAATCGACACTTTTATCTGTAATTACACGATAGATATTCAAGATCATCTAGTAAATAAAGTGATCCAAATCTTTAATCCTAAAATAAGTCATATCGTGAAATCTAATGAATCGATTAATCCTATTGTAGAAAAAAAATAGTTGGACCAAATTGATTAACTAAACAGAATAAATATTGTTTCGAGCATGTCATTTAGGATACGAAGAGTTCTAGTATGCAAGATATGATAAATAACACAAAATGAATAAAACTAAGTTCATGCTTGGTACCTAAAGTTCCTGAAAGTAACAATTCTGTATAGGAAAACAAGTACAAAAATTAATTTGAGTAAGGTCGAATAAGGTTTATTTTACGTGACTCACATTAAAAAAATATTACATGTTTATATCCTTCGTGTAGAATAAGTTGTGGCAAATGTACATTATTGTTATTGGACTATATTTGGAGGGCTTACAAGTGTCGACAAAGAATGACATCTATGATTTTGGATATGATTGCCAATTTTAAAAGAATCAATATTTATATGTAAGAGTGTAGACATTGAAAATACTTTAGATAAATAATTGTTCGAGTTAAATTGCTTCAAAGTTTATCCGGATAATCGTCGTTGATTGTCATTACTCGATATAAAGTTATGGATACTCGTTATTAATGTGTAATATACAGTTTTTCTCTTCACCGGCGTGCAACATTTTTACATTTACGTGGTTGCCCACCATATTTGGAACCTATCAAACATATTTTGATTCTTTTTGTTTGTGGATGTCACGCAAACCTCGTGTATATTACAAGTAAATCAATAACGTTATATTATAAAATATTTATGTTATGTTTCGTTACGTTATTGGTTTATAAGCATAAATCAACATGGTGAACCATATCGTTCCCCCGCAAACCTCATGTGATCAGAATTATGCCAAAATTATGTGGAAATATTTGAGCAGGTCTAAGATCATACATGGTGTTTGATCTTGAATATGAAGAATATCAAACTTTTTTTGAACATTTTAAGGTTAATTTTACCGGCAAAATAACCGAAGAGCAATGAGTGACGTGAATTTTCCTATCGTGGTAAAAAAAGAAGCTAGGATGATGGATGCATATACGATAAAAAAGAGCAAATAAGATATATAGAGATGAAATTATTCTTCATTATAAGCAATGTTTGATGTTATTATAATAATAATAATTATTAATTATTGTATATTATTTTCTTATTTAATTTTTTTTATTTATCGTTGTACTCATTTATCATACGTGTTCTCATTATCATTGTAACAGTTTGCTTTAGTAAGAAGGTTTATGAAGTATTATTTTCTTATTGCACAACTATGCTTACGTTATTGATTTTAGATAAAACTTGTGAGAGTTAGTTTTTTTGCCTATATTTGCATAGGTCGTGTCCATGTATGCAAAAAAATCAAAGCAAAACGTAAGGTTGTTTTTGCATATCATGTTTGAATATTGGCCTGAATTTGCATGATATGTGTGAATTTTCTTATTTTTCGCACAACTTATGTGAAGATATTTCTGAAACTAAGAAGATAGGCTTAAATAGTTGTCTAGTCCTTCGACTATCATGTTTTCTGCCATTTAGTCTCTCAACTAAAAAATCACGGGTGAGGGTCCCTTGACTATTAAAAATCTATAAATTTACTCTACGCACGTGGTCTTTTCCCTGGTTCTGCCACGTGTCACCATAGTTAAATGGTTCTTGTCTCACAGACAGTCCTTCGACTTTTAATTCCAAATTTACCCTTACAATTAAATATATTTTTTAAAATTTTTATTTATTTTTCTAAAAAACTGAGTATCGCAAAAATTGCGATACTCTATTTTTTTCTTATTTTTTTTCTCTATTTTATCTCATCGAATGTTATAGTATTTTCTAATTATAAATTTGCAAATAGAAAAGCAAAGAACCATAAAAAGCTAAAGTCAACCCTTGATTTAAAGTTATTATATATTGATGGGTTTTCTAAAAAGAAAAAACTTAAATTTTGGGGTTGGATTCGCTAGTTTGAGTATTAGAGAAAGAAAAACAAAGAAATAAAATAGAAGAAGGTTGTTAGAAGAGAAGATTATTACGGAGTCTGTCTTATTTAGCTAGCATCATCACAGTAATCTTACACAAAATAACTGTAGTGTCTAAATTAAATCTAAACCATCTTTAGATAACGATAATACAAAACAGGTCAAGAATAATACTTAAAACTTACAAATTACAATAATGGTTACTTTTATAAATAAATAAAAGTTCTTTGATAATAATAATAATAATTAAAGAAAGACTACAACTCTGGCAAGGAATATTATGAAAGCCATGCTGTCAAAGACAACAAAAGCTCCTCCCAAGAATGTAGATGAGGCAGATGAGGTTGGAGACATACCAGAGCTTGGACCAGACGAATGTGCATTTCCCATGGAAGGAGGTGAAGGTGGAGAATCACCAGCCATGTATGGTACTGGTGCTATCGTCTGCTGTGAATAGGGAGCGATCATTGGTGGAGGTGCCATGTCCATACTCGGAGACGCAGACGGAGACATGCCCATCATTGGTGGAGGTGTCATGGAAGTAGTCGAAAGCATGATCCCATAGGTGGCATTGATATTTGGCCTCCAACAAACAATGAACTTGAAATTAAAGCAAGAGCCAGAGCAAATACGAGACTTGGGAGAGCCACTGATAATGGTTTGTAAGAAAAGAAAATGGAAAGAAACAGAGACAAAGTGTGAGAGGGAGAGAGATGAGTTTCCTAAGGTGAAACATATGAGTACGTTAAGGTTTGTGAGTTTTGTGTGAGAGATGTGAGTTTTATGAGTTTCATAAATGGTCTTTTAATGAAACAAAGTATCATAATTTTTGCAATACTCTGTTTTTTCAAAAAAAAAATATTAAAAAAATATTAAATATTAAAGGTAAAAATGGAATTAAAAGTCGAAGGACTATCTCTGAGGCAAAAACCATTTAACTATGGTGACACGTGGCAGAATCAGGGAGAAAACCACGCGCGGGGAGTAAATTTATAGATTTTCAATAGTCAAGGGACTCTCACCCGTGATTTTTTAGTCGATGGACTAAATGGCAGAAAACGTGATACTCGAAGGACTGGACAACGATTTAAGCCTAAAAAGATAAATAGCTCACAAATTAAAAAATAAAAGTCAAACAAAGTTATACCAAATAAAACATAATTTATACCTTGACATAGTTATGTAGTCGAATTTATAAAAAAAACTTATATAATAATTTATTTTTGGAAAATTTCGGAGAAAATGATAAAAGAATATAATGAAATTAAAAAAATATAAATAATATTAAAAATAAAATAAGACTTAACTGGATTCATAAAAAATTATTAAATTTGGAGCCGGTAAATAATTCAAAATTTCATAAGGATTTTCAGATCTAGGATTCTAATTTAGATCTCGTGGTATTTTATGTATTTCAATTTAAAGTATTTTTGTAGTCATGTTGTTATCGTAGTATTTTATGTATTTCAATTTAAAGTATTTTTGTAGTCGTATTGTTATTGTTGTACTTTAGGTTAGATATATTCGTCGAACACCTCTTCTAATTATGTTCGGTGTAGTAGATTTGAATATAGCGATATAATTATATCTATGTTGTTTTTATGTTATTTTGGACGACGTTATTGATTCCATTGTTTACAGACATAAATCTCATATATCTTATCATTATTACGGACTAATGATTAATTTTTTTTGTCATTATATTATTGGTTTGAGCTACACGTGTTAGGTTTTTTGTAAACTCTTTTTTTATTTATATTTTTAATGGTTTAAACACGCATCCATCCTATGTGGCAAGCCAAAGATGAACTTGGTGTAAAAGATGAACTCGGGTTCATCTTTGCCAACACCAACTACAGCGTCCCATGTGGCATGCTGGAGGATATCACTTTTTTTATGATAAAAAAATAAGAATCGTTTTTAAAAAAATGGTTTGCCAAAAAAAATAAAAAATATATACTACTATTTTTTATTTTTCGAAATCTACAAGTAGAGATTTTGTTTATTTGATTTGGACACGTAATTTTTTTGAGTTTTTTATTTATTTAATATTTTCAAATAATTTTCAGAATGTTTTAATAAGTTAAAAAAATTATACCATCATTTATAATTTTTTGAGATCTATAAATAGAGACTTGGTTTGTTTGATTTCAACACCGAAATTTGTAGAGTTTTTTTATTAAAAAAAAGTGAAACAATTTTTGGAATATTTTAGTAAATAAAAAAAATACCATGATTTTTAATTTTTTAAAATCTATAAATAGAGACTTGATTTGTTTGATTTGGACACCGAATTTTTTTGAGTTCTATTTTTATTAAGTTTTTTCAAAAGTATTTTTGAACATTCCCGTAAATAACAAAAATAAATAAATTATACCATAAATTTGTATAGAAAATATATTATGTTAAATTATAAAAATTATTTATTTTAATATACGTAACTTTAATGTAAATATATATTAAACAATAAAAAAAATTATGGTATGATACGGTAGAATTGAACATATATATATATATATATATATATATATATATATATTATACTAAATTAAAAATGAAATATGTCCTAATTTTTTTGGAATAACTTTTTTTACCGAATTATTTGAGATTATGACGATGTACGCCATTTTCTCAAAGATAATATATTCTCGCTCCGGCTTTATCTAAGCTCTAGCATTAGCATATCCGATACCGCTACTAACTCGATTTATACACGTGTCCGTTTCTTACTTGCCAAATTCTATTTGACTATTCTATTCTAGGTTTCTAGCCACGTGGAGTCTTACATTCCAACGAGTTTGATTTAACCAAAACGAAATGAGTATAATTTATTTTCATGATCCTACTTTGGTTAAAAGACAAAAAAGAAATCAAAAGGAAAGCTTTTAATCACATTTTGTTAACGTATCTTTCTATATAAACCAATTTCAAATTAAATGGCAACCATTTTAGAATTAGGTTACACATTTGTATGTAAAATTACGTCATACACAGTCGTGTTATATTAAATAATGGTTGCTTGGTAATCACTAATCATGAAAATGATATATTGTTAACCATGGTTAAATATTTCGTACCATGGTTAGGCTAAATGGCTTAACCATGTGACCATTAACGACAGCTACCTGCAACGTCAATTGCGGCGCCAATAGATACGTTAAAATTATTGTTTTAGTTCGCGAAAGGTCACCTAAATTATTAGTACTATTCTTGGCTTCAAAAATTCAATATTGATTTTATTTAAAAATTATAAACTATAAATTATTTTTATTGTATTTTACAAAACACACTGATGAATCAAGTTCAAGCGTGAATACCTATATTATTAGACAATAAAATAAAAATTAATTGGGTTTAAGTGTGATAAAATTATACTGCGAACAAAATTATACTTTGAGTAAATACTTAAGAGTTATAATTTTAGTATCATTCAAACACCCATCAATCAAGTTTAAAGTGAATACATAGATTTAGATTTGATCTAAATTTTAGTTTTTTTTATATAAATAATTTATTTACAATATTTTTAAAATTTCAAGTTTTTAAACTCATTTCTACTACGTCTATTTCCATCAACCCATTCTTAAATACTAACTTTAACTTCAAAATCTACCAAAAACTCTTTAACTCTTTTTTCAATTATGGATTTGAGTGACATTAATGATGATTTCATGTGCAATATTGATGATTTTCGTTCGGATGAGGGTAAACCACTAATCGATTATCTACAAATAGGTGTCGATGTACATTTATAAGTTTATTTACTTCCAGCATGTAATCTCACGTCGCAATGTCCATAATCACGCAGGAACACTCGTGGATTTGGTAAGACAGAGCAAGAGCATACGTGAATTTACAAAAATTGCGGAAATTGTTCTGTGTAATTTTACCAAATCAATGCACGATTTCGTGTGCGATTTTTCCAAATCAAAATAATGTATGCGCTATTTTGTCCAAATCAATATAATTTTGTGCAGTATTTTGTCCAATTACATATACAATTTGTGCGTGAACTTGCATTATTGTGAGCATGATCATCCTTCAACTACTTTGTTGTTAACTGAATGAATTAGGATATCGCGCTAACTTGTTTTCATGCATTTGTTGGAACAGGGACAACCACAATGTTCCATGGTCGATTACACTAAAATTTTACTACATAAAGCTTTTACACCAAATCTGATTTGGTTGCATAGGTTGATACAAAAAACATCAAATTAGGATTCATTATTTTGACTGATAAAGATGATGACGGTAATAAAAAATGACAAAACTCTGATAATGTATTTTAAGTGCAAGAGGCACAATGTTTACAAACCGAACCCTAAACTGAGATTTGTGAAGAAGCGCCGAGATTTTTCATTGAAAAATTGTGGCTATCCGTTTAGGTTGAAGGAAATTCAGTATGCGGTTATAAGAAATTAGTAGTGGTAAACGGGAAACACAACCACCAACCGTTTTTACAAATTGATGGACATTAACGAACCGGTAGACTAAAAGCCGACAAGCAGGAGTTTGTTCGTAAACTCACAACATTTGGTTCTCGACCAAGAGATATACACTTTGTTTTGAAGACAAGAAATTCAGAAAATGTATCTAGTATGCGTACAATCTATAACATGCATCAAAAACACTAATTGGTTGATAAAATGGGAAAAATCCAAATGCAATATTTGTTTGGTAAATTAGAACAACATAAGTACTTTGTTTGAGAGCGAACAAACGAAGCAACGGACGACATCATCGATTTTTTTTTGCATATCCTGCAAATATCAACTTGTTGCGCACATTTTATCAAGTTCTTATAATGGATAATACATACAAAACTATAAGGTATAATATGTCATTGCTATAAATAGTTGGCCAAACATCGACGAATAAGACCTTTTGTATCACTTTTTTGTTTATTGAGCTATTAGAAGCAAGCGAACTACACGTGGCATTGAGTGTTCTAAGGAAGGTGTTGACGAATAACATGTGTGTATTGCCTAATATTATCGTCACTGATAGAGAGTTGGAATTAACACATGCTATCGAGGATGTATTTCTGGAAGGCACTCATATGCTATGCACTTGGCATATAAACAAGAACATTTTCTCGTGTGCTAAGAAAGTTTTTTCCTAAGCGGACATGGCCGATAAATTTCTCGAATATTATGAAACGGTTGCCCATTGGGCGACACTTGAAGAATATACCAAAAACCTTGTTGAGCTACACCACGTCTACACCTTTTGTCCGATAGTTCTCGATTATGTCATGAAACAATAGATAGTAATTTATGGAGAAAAATTTCTTAATATCCACACGAATAATTGTAAATATTTGGGGATCCGACTAGTATTCAATGAGTTATATTATTATTTGTATACTTTAGTTTTTAAGATTAAGTGTTAGACATCTAATTAATTTAATCTTATGTTATACAATGGAGAGTGCTCACTCGAGGCTTAAATGGGCAATCGACACAAGTCTATGCACATTTGAACAATTTTGGAATTGTGTGCATGCGTTGTTTCATGTTCAACACTCTACAATTTTCTAATCATTCGAATAAAGTGAGTTTCATCCTAGAAACGCATATAGGGCACCTATCTATAAAGAATTAAACGGTAAACTTTCATGTACAACCATAGAATTAATAGAGAAAAATCGAACAATGGTAGGGCAAATAGGCTTCAATGCCATAACTTGTGGTTGTATTATTAGGAAAACGTATAATCTTCCATGTGCATGCGAGTTAGCTATGGTCGACAAATAAGGTAGGAAGATTATAAAGGTAGAATGTGATGTATATTGGAGTACTTGAAAGATCAAACATATGGATAAAATTGGTACAAATATGAGCTTATGAGAAAAACCTCTTTAATAGATAGTACCATCTGCGCTTATGGTCTACATGTACAAGATTATATCATAAATAAGATGATATAAATCTTAGATCCCACTGAAAGTCATATAATGGAACCTAACGAGTTGTCTATCACTAAAGTTTGGAAAAAAAACCGGTCTGAAGAAATATACTAAGTGGAACCCATCTTTGTTCGAATATGATAGTAGTCAATGCAATAGCACTCCCGGTACGATAGCTAGCATGGATGCCTCGGTAGCTAACATATTCTTAGTACCCAAATCCAAAGCTCAACTAAGAAAAAAAGAAAGTGACTCGAGCAAAAAAATCAAATAAGGGCAAATAATTTAGCGGGTGCAAGAGTTGGTTTCCCAACTACTTACATGACTACATAACTAGCGTCGAAGATGTTGCTCCTGACGGTAATTTAGGATTTCGGGTTGTAGATTTATTTATATATCGTAATATTAATAAAAGTTTCTTAATATCCACACGAATAATTATAAATATTTGGGGAATCAGACTAGCAATCGGTGAGTTATATTATCATTTGTATACTTTAGTTTTTAAGATTATTTGTTAGACATCTAATTAATTTAATCTTATGTTATACGGTGGAGAGTGCTCACTCGAGCCTAAAATGGGCAATCGACACAAGTCTATGCACATTTAAACAATTTTGGAATTGTGTGCATGTGTTGCTTCGCGTTCAATACTGTACAATTTTCTAATCATTCGAACAAAGTGAGTTTCATCCTAGACACGCATATAGGATACCTATCTATAAAGGTTGGATTATTTCAAAATGTATGTAAGCGGTAGTAGGCAATGGATGACGTTACTCAACTTTAGCTTAGTGGTAGCTGCTCGGTATCAATGTATGATATACCACGTATCTCTATAAACTTATTACACGTATCTTCCTTTACGTGGTGTGGCTCCTCGATCGTGTCCTACACTGGAAGTTGGTCTAGGTTTCGTGCACGGTAACCATTAAGTGAAAGTAAGTAAATTAATTTAATTAATGTATATTTTTTTGGTTATTTGGTTACCTTATTTTATCAAAATTTGAGGTTCTTTTGGATGGACCGTTGCCAGAAATATACCCTATTTTATTTTCATTCCGCACTAACGATGACATTACTAGTTGGGAAATTCTGCTAGACAAACGCTTCAACAAATATCACCAAATTAAACGAGTCTAAACACCTACTACGCATAATGAAGGAGCACAATTCTATGATTTTTCCGGAGATGCATAATTTATTCGAATTATTTATATGTCTTATATTTCTAACCTTTAATAACTTTCGCTACATATGATTTGGATGTTTAAATATATTTTAAGACTCGATTCGACATTCTTTTTTTCAATTAAGTATATTGTTAACCTTTTTTTGAAATTAAATAACCATTAAGAAATGGTTTTTTTAAATATTTCCAGAACATTTGAGCGCACTTATGAACGTGTATTTTTGAAAATCTACGAATGATTGTGCGTCAAGACATGTAGATCGATACGCAGCGACGCGCGTCGATTTGGTCAAATGAATGATTCTGTGTGCGCTAGACTGTTCTGGAAATTTTAAAATCTTGATTTTAAACTAACTTGCTACTTGTAAAATAAAACGCAAAGATAAGTATTCATTAAGTTATGTCGTTATAAACACTTAACGCAAAAAAACACAAAAAAAGAAAAACTAAAATTTGTCTTCAAACAGATGCCAACGACCGAATATAATTAAACAAAAACAACGTAAGACTCAATAAAATGTAACGACGAGAACTTAACGAATCTTTTCGTGACTATTGATAAAGTACATCCATTTCGGCTCCCTCATGCTAGCTTAGTATTAAAGCGTGCAAAGAATCAAGTTCTTAATCCGTTAAACTATGGGTGACCAAACAGTTAAATAATTGAAATGCAGCATGACGTTCTTCTCTATTGCGGTTGAAAACCAAGTGGACTCGTCGTTTGATTGGATCCATCCATCTTTCTTTCACCTTTTCGGTGCTTCTTGAAATATAGGGTGGATAGACCCGATCCCTACCATATAAATAGTAAGATTATTATATCATTGCCTCCTAATATGCTTCACCCTGTTCCTCTATATGTTTTTGCGACTAGTGCAGAAGCTTTCTTCAAATATTAGTCCTCTTTACGAGTCCACCGAGACATTTTTTATTTTTTATGAGAGAGAGTTTTTTATATGTTTACAATAGCTAACGGTCTCTATTTATTGTATTTATAGGTAAGATAACGTAATCTTACTAGGCTAAACACCATTTAACAAATATCATGAGCGGATAACGTAATCCAAATAACCAGTTGGATTCAGACACATAGCGATAAGGCTAGCATATATACATATATACACGTCAGGCTAAGCCCACGTTATGAAATGAATATATAAGTTAGTGTAGCAAAAATGTAAATATATTTGTTATAACCTACGTTGAACATCAAACACCAATAATAATTGTTGTAACTTACATATTGGTAAACATCAATCGTACTAATTTACGTAAACATCAAACGTAATAAAATAAAAATATAAACATTAAGCGTAATAAAATAAAAATGTAAGCATCAGACATAAAATAAAATTATCATAAAATACATATACCATACGTCAACAATGCTAAGTACTTATAACGCAAACATCAATAATATTCAGCAATTATAACGTCACAATCAATCCATGCATTGGCGTGCAATCCTATAACACTCGTGTAAGGGTCCGTGAAGCTCCTCCATAGTTAAGTCAGGTTTCATCTCCTCCGCATCCAACATCTCGAGTAGGTAACCCGTCAAATCATATAATATGGCTGCATGAGTGGAAGCGAAGGGGTTCACCCCTGCGAATGCATCGGTGGGACGCGACTCAAGATGAGTAAGTACATACCACAAGGTTTTTGGCACCCATGCAGTGTACGTCAATGTGGTACCATCCTCATGGCTTACTACATACTCCTCACCTCACAAACTAGGTTCAATAGTGTGGGATTGCCATTGATTCCAAATGAATACATCCCAATTATAAAGAGTGTTCGCACGACGAACCCAAATAGAACATGTAAAAATAGTACGTAGCGACCAAGGTACCTGTATTAAAATTAATAGCACAAAAGTTTAACCGTAATATTATACTTATAAAAACCGTAGAATTGAATCTATTAGCACAAAATTCTAACGTAACATTATACCTATAACAACCATAAAATTGAATATAGTAGCACAAAATTCTAACATAAACCAACTACAGAACATGCATGTTTTACCTCTGAATGTGCCCAATCTGTCTAGCCACTCGTAGTGGATAGTATGCTTCAATAATGTCAAAAGACTTTAATGTAGCATATATCCAAGCTACATTTGGAAAACACCCGAAGATTGGGTAAATACGAATAAGGCATGAACCATACCTACAAAAGCAACAAAAGTGTGAAATGTATCTACCAAGTGTAAATATAATATTATTATATAAAAAACACATATATAACTTACATCGTGGTCGGTGAATGTAGCGAAATAATCACGAAGACTGTTTTGAGCCCGTTGGCTTTGTCAAAACGGGGGAGGCACATATTTGTACATCATAGGGTTGTTCAATACTAAATCTGATCTATTACGCACGAGAAAATGGAGGAAAATTATCATAAATCCAAGCCTCTAAAAGGTCATGGAAACTAGATACACTGGAAGTGATATGTGAGCAACCCTTACCTAGCTGGAAATATAGTTGTGCAAGTATCATCTATCCCCAATTGTATATGGTCGTATTAAGGTAGTAATCGATAAATTGTAAGTAGTCAAGGTTTATATTGTTTTAACGAGTTGTTGGCTAATATGGTACAACCAAACAAGTGCAACAAATAATCCATCGTAACTCGGCCAACACCACTATCAGTGGTGACATGATAAAAAAATATGCTTTACATAATATCATCTTCAACCAAGCGAGAGGAATATGCATTCTGCCTCATTTTTTGTTTTCTTTTATTTCAGCTTCCAAATATTCAATAGTGACTCCTAGCAGGCGCGCGCAGGCTGCATTTCTCGCATCTCTAGTAGCAAACACAACAATATCATAGTTTACCCCAACCAGTAGAAGACCCATGATAACGTGTACATCATTCAATGCCACCGTCATCTCACCGAAAGAGAAATAAAATGTATTAGTTTCCGGATTTCACCTCTCTAAAAACATTTCTAGTAAGTGGACGTTAGTAGTCCAACGTGCGAGACAATCAACGATGTGTCCGTAACAAGTACCCATTACCTCATCTCGAATGCAAGTTTGGTCCGCAAGATCCCACCCATGATGAGTTTGGTACATAGCGTAGCACCGCATATGTACCATCGCCTACAAAGAAAAAAACAATATAAAATTATTAAACATGCATGTTTTACGAATACAAATTTCCAACATAAACCAATAAGTATAACAACCAAGGCATTCCACTTAAACCAATAACTATAACACTAACAACTTACGTCATTTTTAAACAACTATTAGCATAATAAACGACAACTATTAGCATAAAATTCTAACCTTAAGCAATAAGTATAACAAGTATATTTTACCAAAATTTATACACTAAAACACATAAAAACTTATGTCATTTTTGAACACACTGTAAGCTTCGTGGGTCTAGTGTGAGTTAAAAGTAGAGTACAAGTCTGGTACATGTCGGTTGAACCTACAAAATTGTTGGCCGCCAACGAGTAACGGGTACAACGAGACAGTTTTGGCGTGGTGCACTCATGCGCTACGTGAGGATTGACTAGGCTGCATCGCATCGCTTGTTTTACTGTCCAACTGACTAGGTGAGCGTCTACGAGGAGACATCCTACAATCATATACAAAGCATTGATCACAATTTTGATCAAACATTCTAAAAATACTTCAATGGTTTCTAACAATCTAAATACACATCTAATTGCGACAGTGGTGAAGTATCAATGCATTATAACACATGCATAATAAAAGGAAAGACAAAATCTGGAAACAAGCAAATCCACGCATGTATGTGTCTGAATTGTGCAAAAACATGCACAAATTCGTGCACGATCGTGTGTGCATCCGGTATTCCAAGGCACCCAATCGTGCGTGAATTTATATCGAACAACAACCTTTCCTTCAAAATCAAAACCTAACTTCTACCAGCCCAAATTCAGCAAATATCATACTAAAACGAAGATAACAACTTAACTTAACATATTCATCTAACCACAGTTCGAAACAACAACTACAAAGATATGAAAAATCGATTGTCTAACTAAAACTAAAACTCTAAAAATCTATAAAACTACCTATATGAATTATATTAAAAAACACATCGATGTAGACAAAACATACCTTAAGGTGATTGTATGCTATAATTAGATAAACCGAAAGTTTTTGATAATCGAAGTTAAAAAAAAATTAGGATTTTGAAAAGAAAAAAAAAAACTGAACACGTAAATAAAAAGTTTTTATATGAATGTTTACCGTAAATATTGAATGTTTCTCGTTATGCCAAAAAAAGAATTCATTATAAATTTATTGTTTCAAAACTCAAAATCAAACTTGACCGGATTCTCTAGTTAGTGTAACCATGGTTAGTGTCTATTCATTCGTCTTAAGTTCGAAGGTGCGGGACCCAGAAGGAGACACGTGAATATGGCGTGACGTGTAGGCACGTCTTATCCTACGTGGACATCACCTACTATGAAGCTAATTATAGGAAGCTGTTGATGGGTATGATGTCAATATGCACATGGAATGAACCTTTTGCATTTAATTTCCTAACCGGAATTCTGACCAAATATTGTAATTTAGGAATATATTCTAAATAAAGCGAAACTTTTTCGTATTCAAAGTATATTAAGAGATGGTATTAGTTGTAATAAACATTATAAGGTGTAAAGGTTTAATTTTATCAATTTTTGGTTTATAAAACAATTTTTGAGGTGTAATAATATATTCTCTCCGGATCGAATCAATAATCAGTGGTCTTAGAATTTTAATAAGTGGAGTAATAAATATTTTTTTATCAATTAAACTTATTATATATTCTCATGATTTTTTTAAAAAATACAAATAATTATAACACTTTTAAAATACACAAAAAAATAGATGAAGACCGTTATAAATCCGATGCAATATTATTGTAAATACAATTCGAATATGATAAATTAAAATAATATGACCTTCGAATTTATCATTTTAAAATCAAATTTTATGTAATTTATAGGTCTAGTTTGTATTATGAATACTAGTAATCACTTTTTTTTAATTATAGCTACTAATTATATTTTCTAAATTATAGCTAATTAGTTTGATTCTCTGTAATTTTACATGTTATACATGAGATTCTAAATCATTTAGAATATGAAGTGCGTGACTTGATTAATAAAGAAAAAGTTATGAAGTTTTTCAAAAAAGAAACCAAAAGTCGAGTTAAGACTGGCTGCAATTGTTATTGACATACTAGAAACAGGAACAACAACAAGTTGCACCAATTGTTGAACAAGATAACATTGACGTTATTGAGATACTAGAAATATACTTGGATCCATACCCAAACCGACATCTTTCTTGAAATTGTAGAAGATGATTCATTATTATGTATCACTAAATATTATAGGACTAGAAATATAAAAGATCTACAGTATCCGAGTCAAACTCCAACTAACCTATAAAAAATCCATTTATAGTAATTATTTTTATGATAATAACCTCAAAAGAGTTGATGTACCGCATAAGGATGTAATTATACTTAGATACTTATTATTAAGATAACAATAATAAAAGATAAAAGGATTATGATGGACACCGATAGTTATGTCATTATGTTGTTCAAAATTACTTATGATAAAATATGTAGTGTGAAAATTCTCAAACCATCCAAAAGTAGTCTAAATGGGTGTACCGGGACATACGTCACAATCTTAAGAGAACCGAAGCTTGATGTGGTTTTAAGCTAGTGAAATTACTGTTCCATGCTTGTTCATGGTAATAGATGCATATTTCTCACACAACCAAATCTTTGACAGACCCTAATTGGACCAAATATGTGCTATAATATGAACAATGCATCATTTTCTTCAGTACGTAGTCAATGATACTGTTGTTTTGATTAAGATTAACCAGATAATAGAAAAGGATTTTAATTCATCCTCCCTGATACTTAAAGTTAGCAAATACAAAAAAGTCCCCGTTATCCTTGGCGATATGTATTATCCCAGAAATGCCCTTACCTAGTTGATTCGAAGGAAGAGGTAAAGTCCATAAAGATATAAAAAAATAAAGGCTTTTGTCTCAGAAATGACCAACCAACCAATTACAAAATTGATTTACTACTTCTATTTATGAATATCTTTACGCATAATATAACAGTGGTTTTATTCCCAAATAATTTGCTATAAACTATTCATAGATAGCAAGTTTCAGCTTATCAATTAAAAAATAAGACCATTCTTCCAGTAGAAGCTTGAAACGATAGTATTTGAGGTGGATATGCTTATTAAAGTATGGAATATCCAAGAATTATTCAACCTGGTGCAAACAACCAACCCAGTGCTAGTCAAGAAGAAGAACATCAATTGAATACTATGCCTATAGTCCAAATATTTGAAAAAACATGTCTCAATGATTTTTTTTGTTCACAAAAAATTGACCAACTTGTGGATGAAACTTCGTCAAACATGATGTTATGCTTCATGGACGCATATTTGGGTTATAATCAAATCCTGATGCATGGAGCATATCAGAAACATACCATTTTATCGCAGAGTGAGTGCGTCATTACTACAAGGTTATGTCGTTTGGTATCAAGAATGTTAAGGCCACTTATCAGAGGTTAGCCAACAATAATTTCTCAAACCATCTTTTTCAAAACCTATAGTCTTACATTGATGACATATTAGTCACAAGTAATACATATGAAAATCACATGGTAGAACTTGTTGAGACCTTTTCCAACCTTTAAAAGGTTAGCTTAAATCTCAATTTTAGAATTACATATTTGGAGTGAGACCATGAAGTTCATGGGGTACATGAACAATGGAAAAATGATAGAAGTATATCTTGCATAACCATCAAACTTGACTACAATAGACCCACCTTAAAACATTAAAAAAGCCTAAGTATTGACATGAAGGTTTGTTGTTTTAAACATATTCATCTCCCGTTTTTTATAGAATTGTCATTTTCATTAAATCAAGGATTTCTTGAACTTTCCAGAAATGTTAACAAAGGCGAAACCGAGTGAATTTTTATTTGTGTATCCATTTGTGTTAGAATATACGATTAGTAAAGTTCTAGTTATAGAAAAGATAATCACATCCCGAGCTATATATCATGTTAGTAAGTTCATATTATAGATTGTGATAAGTTATTCACATGTAGAAAAACTTACCATAGTTTTGGTAGTAACGAATATAAAGATGATGCTTTACTTCTAAGCACATACAGTAGTAGTCTGAACCTTATTCCCCTAAAAAACATGTTGCGAAAGCCTAACATATATAGTAGACTAACAATATGATTAATCAAGTTAGAATATTTTGATATTATATTCGAGCCATAAACAACAATCAACGCTCATGCCTTAACAAATTTCTTACTTAAGTTAAAGTTTTAAAAATGTTATAACTTAGACAAACAACTCGGACCAGACATGCTAGGTTCAGATGTATGAAGGAAACAACAACATGGGTCACAATACAAGGGTTAAAATTATATCTCATTGAAAAAATAATATATGAGCCATCAAATTTGGTATTTTTTGATACAACAATGAGCCAGAGTATAATGTTGTATTAATTGGACTGATACTCGCTAACATTTGTACGACTCAATTGGTAAAACTTGAAATAGATTCCCAGTCAATAATAACATAGCCTTGGGTCATTCAGAAGATAAAAATGACAATTCGATTCAATACTTGAAGGAACTTCACAGTAAAATAGTATTATTTGATCAAGTTATATTTAAGAAAATACACGAGACTAATAACATAAGAGTCAATGACTTTATCTCATTGGCCTGTGTAAATTCAACACCGGGAGTTCAAAATAAATGCTTCAGTTACTTTGAAAAACAAGCTCTTACCGAATTATCATACGCAAAGAAGCAACATTTATTGTAAAAGAACTCTATGATGAGAAATGAAGTTCCCATAGTGGCAATAAAACATTATATAAAATAACATTTCTATATGGATACTATTTACAAACCATCATGGCATATGAAAATAACTTTATGAAATATTATAACACTTGTCATTGCTTTGCTAACTCAATCGAAATTCTAATTGTTCTCCTGAAAACCACATCATAAGAAATGTCATTTTGACGGATGAGGCCTTAAGCTAATAGTGCCACTTCCAAAGGCCTCATGAGGAAACCACTACCTAATGGCGGTTTTACAATCTTTTTTAAGTGGGTGGAAAAAAAACTGTAGCAAAGATTATGGAAAATGAAGTTATCAACTCTGGGAAGATTAACATCTACTGTATATATGAGATACCAAAAGTCATCACAGCATACAACTGTTTTCAGTTCTATAATAATGTTGTTATGCCGAACAAGAGGTATAATATAATTCATCTCCTTTCCATCCATATGAAAAATGGGAAAGTATAATTTATAAAAAAAATGATCATGTATAACATCAAAAAAATTATGAAAGGTAAAATGAGTAAGTGACCATACTTCATATAAGATTATTTTACGAATTGTAATAGTTGAGATACCTTTTATCGTAATATATGGAATGAAAGCAGCAACACTAGTAGGTTTGCCTTATTTTAGATATCAACATATGATGAAGGGAGAAATGCCAAAAGAACTAAACTTGATATAATTGAAGAGAATATGATAAAGACCGATTTAAGAGCAAAACACTACAAAACCCTCATGAGAACATATATAGCTCCACATAATTTTTCTAAAGATTTTAAGTTGAGGACAAATTTTTTAGGTGAGTATTCTTCCACACCAAAGATAGAGCTCTCGACAAGCTTGGTGCAAACTGGGAAGGGTCATACATAATAAAAGCCAAACTCAAGCATGCAATATACTTGTTATTGAATGAAGAAGAATAATAGTTTCATCATCTCTAAAATATAGATCATATGACGCTTTAATATTTATAAGCATACCATAACTTCAGGTATTATTACCACAACTATCACTATTACTTTTACATAATTTTTCTTATCTTTTTTATTCACATATACATTGTTTCATACCTCGGTGGTGCACGAAGGTTTACATCATTTTTTTTATTTTTTTTATTCACATATACATTGTTTCATAAGTGTTGGATGATTTTAAACATAATCGAAGCACTAAAGAGTCCACATATATCCATAAACAATAAAAATATATGAATGGTTCTAAATTTAGTCATATACACTATGGAATCCACAAGTTCCAGCAAAAAAATGTGTATTTCTTTAGAACTAATCATTTCTCTTGAAATAACATAGTCTTGGCAATAAATTTACCTCTTACAAGCAGAAGATTTTCCAAGTCTTTAATGCATTTAAAACTCCTTGTGTTTACATAAAACTTTAATATAAGTTAATTTAGTCCATCGCCATCCTCCAAGATATGGATTATTACGTCTAAATAAGACTTTAATACAACTATTGTCAGTGCATTGGCCTCCCTTCAACTGAGGTCTCAACAAAATCTTACATCATTAAGGTTTCAGATGCTCCATATCTACATCTTAATTCGATACTATTCATGGGTATCCAAGTATGAATGCATGAATTTTAAAACAAAGCAACAAAAGAAAACATCAAACGTGTACTCCAAAACTTGCACAACATATTTGCCAACAAAACTAAAGTAGAAATCATGAAATTATTTAAAAATAATAATAACAAGAAACAAAAAAAAGATCATATAAGAATATGCTCCAACCATTTTGAGAATTTAGTTCTAAAATATTTACCTTATGGCAAAACAAGTACAAAAATTACATAAGATGAAAAAACAAAAAGTTGTTATGAATGGTCAGTTGGTTGAACGAGAACAATCACATTAGGAAGATAATCACAGATTACAATAGTGGGAACAACAACAAAGTCAAACCTAATTGCAGAAATATGACCATTTCTCGTCTCTTCTGAGTGAAGGTTATTATTTATAGACCCGACTTATAATTGAAGTGGTGGTACCACTTACTTCTTATTTCCCATGATATCCAAGATATACCTTGTTAAATGGACAATTATAACTACTGTATGATTGTCTCCCATCAGCCGAGACCTAGTTCCAATTTTATATGCTCGCAATGGAACTCAAGTACTACATTTGCTTCATAATCATATACCACTATGTCAACAACCAATTCCTTAGAAACATTCATATTATTTAGTAATTCTCCATTCTTCAAACGCCCAGCTTCCATTAACTCTTTCTCATCCTTAAGACCGTTATAGAATTTTCCCATTTATATGAATTTACTGTAAAAACTATAGAATGAAGATCCAATGATCATTTCCTGTTATTTCTCAACTTTGGAACTTTTTAAAACTCTTATACGCATTAATAAGAGTTATTTTGAAATATTCAAGCTCAACAATAAAACACTTTTTTGCTTCCACTTTACCATAGACCTCTGTATTCAACTGTTTTTCATTTTCAGTTAAAAAAACTTCACATCTCGACTATTTTTAAACGACTCAACTACTGCCTCAAGTAAGGGTCAAAGATCCAAAATTATTAGAAAAAACCTATGACAAGCTTGGTGTATTGAGGAAAAATCATTGAGAAAATTCCACACAGAAATAATAGAGTAAGAAAAACTATAATGGTCTAATTTATAAAAGTAATGCAACAAATACTCACCTCAATCCTAAATTAATTTATCGTTTGGCCAAGTACAATTAAAGAAGATGAGTTGTAAGTCCTCTTGATCGTGCAAAAAAAGTTAAACGACCAAAAACCACTTGGACTATAAGAAAAGTCTTAGCTACTGCAATAGGAAGACTCTAGCATTTTACCTTATGCGGCATTCTCAACATTAGTTACCTCCATTTGAGTAACTATATTTGTAACTTCGGGTGTGATTGAAATTATAGTCAAAATTTTGAAAGTAATGACATCAACATCAATATCCTCAACAAGAATGGCTGGAGGCAAGGGAACTTCTTTAATTATAACGTCAATAACAGTTTTAGACGATTATTTATATGCAATTGGATTATCAGTCTTGTATTTATTCATCTTGGACTCTTCAACAGAATTTGTTGCTGATTATTTCAACCATTTTTCCTTTTCTAATCGTGGAATTGGTTTCATACATCTATGGTTATTGGGTTTAAATAGTAAGAAATGTTAAAAAAAATATTATATTGGTTGCCTGATGCAAGATCAGTCCAATGACATTTATCCTTTCTTTTCCCAATGGGATGATATGTTTTCTTAACAACTTGAGGATCACTCTCATAAGTAACAACCATTTTACATAAATTTGGAGAAATATTCATGACCAAGTCACGACCTTTGTTGTGGAAATCATCCCCAATAACCAGAAGTATTGAGACATAAACCCCGATATGACCCATTTTGGTCTTTGGGTCATGAACATTACTTGTTTAAATATTGGAAAATAAAGTTGAGGCAGTGGATACCTTAGCATGAAGAGTTATTTCATCAACCTTGGGATCCACCGGCATTCCCTTTGGAACATCTACTTTAGGATCCAAAATTTTGGTAAGAGGATGATAAACAACCTTCAACTTTGGCATTATGGTTGTGCTTTAGCTGACCTTTAAAGGAGTTGGTAATTTTGGGTATGAAGCTTTAACCCTAATAATTTTCAAAGGATAACGAAAAATAATGACGTTCCTCGATTTTACATATTTTTTTATTAAGAATTGTATAAAGTCGTGCAATATAAAATATGTTGTTCTTAGACATTATAGCCTTGGTTTGTGAAGTTTTTTCCTCATTAAAAGTTTCAAATAGGGCATCTGAGACATTCACAACTATATATAGAGAAATATTTGGCCATAATCCGGAAGACACAAACTTCATTGTGACCAGAATTGATTGATGTAGACAAGATAAAGATAATTGGTCTTAGTTTGATGCTGATACTTTCAATAAGACTTTTAATACCTACACAATCAACAAGAAATATTCTTATAAAATAAGCTAAGCAAAATCAATCCCCATATTACAAAGGGATCAGACATTTCAAAAAATAAAAGCAAAAATATGGTACCTAATTAATGATCTTCAGCATTGAGAGATCAATAGTTTTAGTTTTTCTTTGCATGTTTCCTAGTTGCCCAAGAAATATAATTTTTTTCTTCCATGTATTGTCACGATTAAGAAGATTAAAGATGATTTTGGCTACTAATATAGAAGTAGGATTTTTAAGGACTAAGTTGTAAATAATGTAAATTTAAGGATTAAACTATAAATAATGTGAGTTTAGTCCTTAAATTATAGATAATGTAAGTTCTAGAGAATATTTGTGACTATGTATAATTGTTAAGGACTAAAGGAAATTTGTCCTATTTTGTAACAAATTTCACTTTAAGGCTAAATACTGACTCTTTTATATAAATGGCAAGGCTAACCTAATAAAGGGGTTGAACATTTTTTCTACTAAACTCATTTGTACTTAAACTTTATCTCTCTAAAAACTCTCTAACTCTTTCTCTCTCTATAAATCTCTTATAACAATTTCTTAAGGTAAAATCTATACTCACTAAATTGACGACTCCGCTAGGGACATAATAAAGAATCAGTGACTTTATCTGTTCGAGTTTGATACAATCTTGTTGTATTTTATGTTCAAATTTTATACAATGAATCTCGAAAATAATCTTTTGCTTCGATCGATGATTGAAACTTTAAAAGATGATTGACAGAGAGACGAAAAATAGGTTAGATGGATGAACCAACTTTTAGATAAGATAAATACGCTAAATGAAAAGTATGAACGAAGAGAACAAGAAATCCACTCTGCGAAGCTCAAATCCAAGGTTATGCAAGAAACAGAAAATACTGATATGGGAGACCAATCTGATCGATCTTGTACTGATCGATGAGCTAAAACTGAGCATAAAAAAACGTGATTCGTGTCTCCTAAAGAGCGATATTCCTCTTGCAAATGGAAAAAAGATAAGCAAAAGTATATAACCTCTAGTGATGAGGAGGTAGAAATCTCAGCTTTGGGTTTTAAAAGATACAAGGGTTCTTCGAAAGAGGAATTAGACATAGAGCAGTCGAGGAAGCATAAAAAGAAAAGCAAATCTAAAAGAGACAATGTTCCTTGTTCTACGTCGTGCGACAGAAACACTTCGAACCAGTACACTGAGACTGATCAAAATCTATATGCTGTAATGGGAACAAATGATCAATTTGTTCAAGGTGTCAACTGGAGAAATTCTCCGTTGACAAGTGAAATTCGCTCTATAACACTTTCGAAACGTTTTGATATTTCCAGAGTAGAAAATTTCGATGGGATGTAAGATCCTGATGACCACATCAAAAAATTCAAGAACTATATGATAAACTTCAAAGATGACGATCGGCTGGTGTGTCATCCATTTTCGCAGACTTTTAAGGGAACAACTTTAAAGTGGTACGATCGGATTCCAAGGGGGTCCATTTCAAATTTTAGAGATTTTTACACTGCTTTTCGAAGGCAGTTTGTGGGGAGTAAAGAAATGAGAGCAAATGAGGATACCGTTATTCAGTGCAAACAGGAACCTGGAGAGAAGTTGAAGGATTATACGAAGAGATTTGTTTTGACCAAAGCTAGTTTGGGAAATTGTGAAGAAAATATGGTGATGACAGCATTTCACCAAGGATAACTGCCAGGGGATCTGGCCAATGAGACTATGAAGAAAAGATCCTTAACTTTTGGAGCTTTGATGACTCAAGTTGAGGATCATATCAAAGTTGAGGAGTCAACTAGAGTCCAAGGAGGACCGTGTATCACTCCAAATAATTCGAGTCAGGCGGCCAATAACCAAGGGCAGCCCTCGAAGGGAAATGGTAATCAATAGACAAGACAAAAGAATATCAACTTGCCTCCTTATAGTGGTGGATATTCAAATCACGCTTCATCTAACAATTATAACATGCCAAGGCTAAATCAATGGGTTAAACCAGAGTATTATGGTGATCTGAGAGAGAATGTAGCTGTGATTTGGGATAAGACCAAAAGCTTCGTAAATTTTAGGAAGCCAACTCCAATTAGTAGGCCAAGGGAAGAAATGAACAACAAATTTTGCAGATATTATGATGATATTGGGCATGATATCAATGACTGTATTGCTCTGAAAAAAAGGTTCAAACTTTGATCGAAAATGGGAAGCTCCTGACTTATGTAAATTTTGCAAGGGAGTGGTTTGAAAAATAATGCTGCATCAACTTCGAAGGCTGCGCCAGCTGAGAATTTGATGATTTTAGATTCAAAGGTTGAACCATTTGATGATTTTTCTGAATATATGGAGAAAGATCCGAACAGGTTGCTTTTGATGGCAATCGAAGAGCCCATAGAAAAGGGGTGTGTGCGAGATTTATGTAAATTCTTTGAATCGTTAGTTATTTTCAGAGGTGATTTGATGATTGGTAATTCAGATAGTTTGAGGAAGAGACATGTTGTCAACCTGATAACTCAAATTGAAGGGAAGATGTCTACACATTTGTATGAAAAGAAGGCTATTCATTTCATTTTGCTTGATAAGGATGATCTACGAGGTACAACAGGGCCACGTGAAGATGCTGTATTTATTGGAGCAGAGGTGGCTGGCGTCGAAATTCGACGTGTGCTTATTGACACTAGCAGTTCTCCTAATGTCTTTTTAAGTCAACCTATGATAGAATGACAAATCCACCAATTTCTCAATCAGATCGGACAATAATAGGATTTACGGGTGTAACAGCTTGTGTTGTTGGAGAATTCGAGGGTGAAGTAAGTTTGGGAAAATTACCATTTAAGAAGAAGGTCCAGGTACTTTTTATGGTGGTGGACTGTCCCACGAGTTACAATGCTATTTTTGGAAGATCAGCTTTCAAGAATGTATGGGGTTGTATCAACAGTTTATCAATATTTCAAGTATGTGGTTGGAGATCAGGTTGGGGTCGTTCAAGGCGACCAGAAGGTAGCTAGGGAATTCTATTCCACTGCACTCCGGATCCGAGGATCTAGCATTGGGGATTTTAATGCATAAATAACAGTTAAAAGGGGTGCCCTTGGATTCAGAAGAAAGGGTTGGCGATCCGAGGGAAACCCTAGGGTCTTTAACGGTAAGTGAAGAAATTGAGGAGTTTACATTTTTGGAAGGAAGGGTGCTTCGAATCTGAACCTTATTGACCCCGATTTTACGTCAACGAATTCTAGAGTTTTTATCTTATAATTTTGATGTTTTTTCTTGGAAGATAGAGGATGTAACAGTAGTACCAATTGAGGTAATTCGTCACTACTTGGGTATTGATCCAAAGGTGAAACCAGTTATTCAGAAAAGAAGAGCATTTTCCTCGGAAAAATCAGAAGCGATTGTTGCCGAAGTGGATCGATAATCTAAGGTCGGACACATAAGGGAGTCGCAGTATCCTTTATAGACGTCAGATCCGGTAGTGGTAAAAATGAAGAAGGAGAAATTGAGAATGTGTGTGGATTTTATAGATTTGAATCGAGCTTGTCCCAAAGATCCATTTTCTGTTCCTCGAATAGATCAGCTGATTGATTCTACCTCAGCCAATAAAATTTTAACTTTCATGGACACTTTTGCAGGATACAATCAAATTCAAATAGATCCAAAAGATAATAAAATGCACAACTTTCATAACTGATAGAGGCGTGCACTGTTATAGGGTTATGCCCTTTGGATTAAAAAATGCTGGAGCCACTTATCATAGGTTGATGAATAAAGCTTTTGCTACTTAGATCTGAAGGAATATAGAGGTTTATATAGACGACATGGTGGTAAAAAGTTCAAAGGATGAAGTGTATCTTGATGATTTAGAGGAATCATTTTTTAATTTAAGGGCAATCAAGTTAAAGTTAAATCTTGAAAAATGTAACTTCGGAGTTCGGTCATGGAAGTTCTTGGGTTTTGTCATTAGTGAAAAGGGAATAGAAGCTAACCTAGAACAGTTGAAAGCCTTGATAACAATGAATTCACCTCGGTCTATCAAAGAAGTGCAAATTCTGACAAGAAGGTTAGCAGCACTTAATCGATTTATTTCTAGATTTTCCGACAAATGCTTTCCTTTCTTTCAAGTTGTACGAGGACCGGGAAGGTTTGAATGCACATCATAATGTGAGACATCGTTCACAAACATTAAAAACTTGTTATCATCACCAAAATTTTTGTTAAAGCCTCAAAATAGAGAGAAACGCTTTTTGTACATTGCGGTATTGGATTTTGCACTAAGTGCAATGTTAATCAGTGAAGATTCAGGAGTTCTGAAGCCGGTGTACTACATCATTAAAAGTTTAGTGGCATCAGAAAATAGATATTTGAAATTGGAAAAATCGGCATTAATACTGGTGATTGCTGCTAGAAAGATGTGTCCGTATTTTCAAGCTCATACTATTGAAGTCCGAACTTCATTCCCTTTGAAAAATGTTTTCCAACGACCTGACATTTCGAGGAGAATGACCAAGTGGTCAGTGGAGTTGGAGGACTAAGATATTTTGTTTACACCTCGAACAACAATAAAGGCGCAAGCATTGACAATTTTTTTTATTGAATTCCATTCGAGCAGATCAGATGTGGAAGAAAGTAAAAAATATGTACCATTAAATTCGAAGTGGGTTGTTCGAACAGATGGATGATCTAGTGTTTCAGGCTGCAGTGCTGGGGTTCAGTTCATAGCTCAAACTAGAGAGACGATGATTCAATCTATAAAATTTGGTTTTCATGCTTCAAACAATGAAGCTGAATACGAAGCTGCTTTGGCGGGTTTAAGATTGGCAAAAATTTGTGGAGAAACTTTAGTACGCTTGGAAACGGATTCTCAGTTGTTAGCAAATCTAGTATCAGGATTTTCCGAAGCAAGAAATGATCGTGTGATTTTATATTTTTTGGAACTTCAGAATTTGATGCTTATGTTTGACAATATTGTTGTGGAATATATTGGTCGAGAGAGTAACATGGTGGCTGATTCTTTAGTAAATATCCCTTACAAGGAAGAGTATCCTTGGATTTTGCTACAAGAAAATCCTTCAATTTTTACTTATTCTAATGAGTGCGAATGCATAGAAGAATTCTTTGCTACAGATAAAATAATCCGAAGCGATTGGCGAGCATATATTCTTAGTTTTTTTACTCAATGTACATAACCAGATGATTTAATTTTGGCAAAAAAATTGAGAGTAAAATCCTTCGGATACATAGTGTTAGATGAAATATTATATAAAAAGCATTGAGCATGACATTATTACGATGTTTAGGCAAACAAGAATCACAAGAGGTGTTATCAGAATTGCATGATGGTGAAGGGTCAGCTCATTGCGAGTTTAAAGCTCTATCACGACGAGTTTTACTTGCAGGATTCTATTGGCCTACAATCATGAATGATGCTAAGAATTTAGTTCGAAGTTGTGATACTTGTCAGAGATTTGCTAATGCTATTCATAGGCCAGCAGTGCCGCTTATGTCTATAACTGAGGCGGTACCCTTTGATAGATAGGGATTGATCTAGTGGGTCCTTTGTCGATGGCTTCTGGAGGAAGACAGATAATAATTGTAGCGGTGGATTATTTTACAAAGTGGGTCGAGGCAGAGCCGCTATCAGGGACAAAGGCAAATAATGTGATCAAGTTTATTATGAACAACATTTGTTGCCATTTTGGAGTTCCCTAGAGGATTACAACAGATAATGGCCCTCAGTTTAATAACAAATAAATGGCTTCATTTTGCACGTTGAAAGAAATTCAGTAATGTTTTTCGATGCCTTTTCATCCTCAAGCTAATGGACAAGTGGAGGTAACAAACAGAACAATTTTAGATGGTTGAAGAAGAATTTAACGGGGGACATCAGGAAAATAGCCAAACTATTTGCAAGAGGTGCTTTGGTCTTATCGGCCAACTCCTAAAGAGGCTACAAAAGAGACTTATTTTGCTTTGGCATACGTAATGGATGCAGTCAGCCCCATAGAATCCACGATCTCATCTTTTAGGATAAACAAATATTCTGAAAGATCCAATGATGAAGTGAGAAGGGCAAATTTAGATTTGATTGAGGAGAAAAGAGTTCGAGTTCATTTGAATGTAATCCATTATCAAACTCTTATGAGGAATATATATGATTCGAAGGTGAAGAGAAGAGAATTCAAAGAAGGTGACAAAGTGTTGAGAAAAGTATTCTTGCACACAAAGGAGAAAAGCCTTGGAAAAATGGCTCTAAACTGGAAAGGGCCCTATATAGTTGTTGAAAGGATAAAGTCAGGGTCTTATCGTCTTTTTGATTTCAAAGGGAGGATGCTTCAATATACATGGAATATACAACACTTGAAGCTTTATTGTGAATAAATTTGTCTTTGTATTTTGGAATTTTCACTTTTGAAGGGCGCACTCTTTCCTACCATGTTGGCTCATGAAGGTTTTAACGAGGCGCTGTGTACATATTCAATATTATCAATAAAATTCGTTTTTGACCAATGATTGTTTATACACATTTGCATAAAACTATCTTAACAACTTATCAAAGACTGATCATCTTTGAGGTTGGTTAAGAGTGGAATGTTCTAAAGTTTTGATAACACTTTTCGATGAAACAACCATGTTTGATAAACACATTACAGTTTTTGCGAATTGCAACGCTTAATAATGCACTGAATTTTTTAGAAGTGCAACGATGTTCACCAACTTCACTAAGGTTAAGTTTACAATTTATAATTATACGTTAAAAGTTCATAGTACTAATCATATTTATAACTAGCATCGAATAATATACGAAGAGGATATAATAACAAGTAAGGAAATCGCTTATGAATTAGATTAATTTTTTGAAGTACAGAAAGAAAATTTATAATCTGAAGGTAATAAAGTTATTCAGACGATTCATACTCCTCGGATAAATTCTTCCTCTGAAGATGATGAGTCGGGGATATGATCGAAAGCTTCACTTGGATGCCTTTCGATGGGAATGTCGTTCTAAAAACTTGTGAGATTAATCTTCGGATAAGTAGCGTGAAGTTCTCGGAGAACAGTGGTGGTTGTTTCTTCTTTTCCATTGTTAATAACAACCATTATGTCTTTTGAAAATTTAGCTCTGGCAACAACAACAGCAACAACAACAGTTTTTTCCTCCTCGATTTTTTTTTCAATTTAGTTATCTCGTCGGTCAACTCTTTATTTTTTGCCTCGCAAAGGGTAAGAGAGTTTTCGAGGCCTTTGGATTTGGATATTTTAGCAGCCAGTTCATTAGTATGATCAGTTTTGAGCTTATTCATATCTTTTTCACGAGAAGCCTTCAACGTCTCTTTATCAGCAATATGTGTTGTTCGCAAATGATTTTTCATTAATAGAGCACCTGGAATAAGCTCAGACTTTGCTAGTTTATACATCTGGAATTGTTCGACCACCTTGCGTTGAAAATTTTCCCTTAGTTGTTTTTCATCTTGAGCAAGACCTTTGTAGCGGACCATGTCTTTGGCCAATTGCTTCAGATGGTCTTGAGAAGCTTCGAATTGGGAGGAAAGCTCTTTTGCTGCAGCATTGAGATCGGTAAATGGTTGAAGTGCAGCAGAGATCGCAGGATTAGGTGGAAGAGGAGGAAATTCTGAGATATTTGGACGAGGAATCATATCTAAAGTTGTGGTTGGTACAGAGGGAAAAATAATTTCTGGAGACACTTCGATAGTTGTTGGTCTCCCAAAATTGATCATATGATTTTTAATGTCTTGAACAACATGATCGTCTTCTCCAATAAGCACTTGTGTATTGTTAAAATTGATGAAACTGCCAAGTTTGAAGTTTTCTTTCCATGCGAACTGGAAGAAACTTTCTTTTTCTTCGGAAAAGAAGGTTCTTGATCTTTCCCTTCTTCGATGGGTGAAAGAGTCTGCCCTCCTGTTTTTTGTTTTCGAGGCTTTGGTTTTGATGGAGTTGAAGGGCTAGCACCAGATGTGCTAGCTGTCTTTTTATTTTTCTTTTCTTTGTCAGTATTTTCTTCTTTCTTCTTTGGTAAATGACTTTCTGACCTATTACGAATAGTGATGAAGATTTTACAGTCAGGATGAACTAACCTTTTGCAGGCTATTATGGGATTGGGCTCTGACATCAAATTTCGAGGTGGTAAAGCTTCTTCGGTGATTGGAAACATGTGGTTATTAAGGAAGTTGATTGGTTGGAAGGCGGGATGGAAAACATTATTCCATTCTTTCTAAGCCCAATCGGCAAGTTTTTTGAAAATATCCTTAGCAACTGGTCGACGAACTGAATATCGCCTCGGAATTTCTGGAATAATTATACAAGGATTATTAAAGAAGGAAAAAAACAATAGGTGAAATTTATTTCAAAATGTATAATTTTCGAACTACTTACGGTTGCTTCTCTAGATAAGATTTAGCTTTGATGGGTTGGCATCGTAATTCTCCTTGCCATTCTCTTATGCTCCTGAGATAAAGATGAACTTTTTCTTCCAGAATTTATCAGCTTCTAAAAGATCATCGATGATTTTAAGGTCATCCACCAGAGTGAGGTAATAAAAGGGCACTTTCAGACCTTTCGATAATTGAGTCAAGAAGATGAAATCCTTGATGTTGATCAGGATCTTGGATAGTCGAGATGCCATTATCACTGACATAAGAGTGAACCATTGATTTGGTGTCACTTGAGTAGGGCATAAGTTGAGAAGTTCGAAGTATTCCACGATCATAGGATCTAGTGGGAACCGAAGACCCCAATTGATGATTTTAGGGTAAACTACTAACTTGTTGTCCAAGGGATTTTATTCTTCTTCAGGCATTCGAACTGTTATGTTATCTCCCATTCCTCATTGCTTTTTTAAATCTGAAGCCTGATTATCTTTATAATATATGTATCGAACCTTTTTCAGAGCAATGATGTACTTAGCCTCGAGATTCCTTAAATTTCCGCCAATTGTAGCTCTTTCTTCTTCAGAAATAAAGCAAGTTTATTTCTTTTTTCTGAGGATTACGAGTATATTCTGAGTTCCTAACATCGGATTCAGCTTCATAATCATTTTTGGTAGCCTCAAAATCAACTTAATTGACTCTTGATGTTTCATCTCCAAATTGGGTCAGATTTTGTTGAGGCAATGGATTCAAAACTTCTTGTGAAGGATTATTTTCTCGAGGAACCTCCTCGGTTATTTCTGTCTGAGATGAAGCTTGAGTATCCGGGTTCGAAGGGGGAGGAGTTGGAATGATTTCTGAATCGTCTCCCGTGGCTATAAAATTTCTTCTTTTTCTGGTTGTTGAATGATGATTTGAAGAATGAGTATTTGATATTTGCCTTAAAGAAGTTTCTTCACTAATCAAATGAGAAACTTTAATTTGAGAAAAAGAGACTTGAGGTGTTTTAAGAGCTAGAACTTTGGAAGAGGAACGCTCTTTGATTATCGGAGAAGGAAAGAAAGCAGGATTTTTGGTTGGATCGAAATTACCATAGTAAATTGTTTTGGTGGTTGTTCCAACATGAGCGCTATTGATTAATCATGCAGCTTTATATTCCTCCGCTCTTTGAGTAATGCAAAAGTAGTCGTACAATCTGAAGATTAAGTTGTTATCAGGTTCTGGAGATTTTGAATTTTTGGGTATGTTAGTCCTGGATCTTCTGGTTTTTAGATTTTTTCTCATAAATCGGATGAAGATTGGTTGGAGAAGATGAGTTTTGATCGGAAATTTTTGTTTTTTCCGATGAAGATCCTGAAAAGGAAGAATAACGCGATGAAGGTAGCCAAGCATTTGAATTCTCTCTCAAATGATTTGTACTGTGAGAATGAAAAGTGAGGTTATTGTTGAATTTATAAAAAGAAAAAAAAAGACGTGGGCAGTGGAAAGGACCCTGATGGTGATAGGGCAAAATACAAAGCGGTGAGGAGATTTGGAGCTTGACATCTGTCAGACTAGACATCTAGCTATGTGTCTAGAAGCTATATAGTCATGATGGATTCGAACGGTAATATGAAACAGTTACATTTGTGTATAATTTTGGTAAAAGTCGATGATTATATTTTGAAGCTGTGTTTCCATAATGATTCAAGGAGAATTATTGGCTTTGAAGTTTTATCAGATTTTGGTTGCTTCGAATTGGTATCTATTTTTTCCGCTTCAAATAGCTGCTCCGAATTTGCATTTTCCGATTGATTTTTGGATTTCGAGCTTGTATCATAACAATTGATATGACATGTGGAAGAATTCGAAGATATTTTAGTTCTCATTCTTTTACTGACATGAGAACTAGAGGGGTTTCTGATATGGAAGTAAGATTTTTAAGGACTAAGTTGTAAATAATGTTGATAAGGGAATCATTCGCCAGAATTAATAACAAGGAGTTAATTATGAATATAATGAAATTAATAAGACTGTTAAATTCGTTAAATATCTATGAACCAAATAATGCATTAATGTCCTTGGTGGGCTTGTTTATTTCTCTTTTGATCATTATACCACTTACAGAACCAAATAATGCATGAACAAAAATATCTGGATTCTCTACGAGCCGACATGGTAACGACGCATATAAGTGATGAATATTGATAGTAGGGTTACCATGAGCTTCACGAGACTAAATAAATCTATGAACAAAATTATTGTCTTCTTCAGAAGGATTAGAAAAAAGTTCCCCAATAAATCCATTGTTGTTTTGATTCCGACTATTAGAACATTATTTATATTTAACATGCGACGCGTATTCATTATTCTATTTTTTAAAGAGAGAGGGTGTAAAGAGAAAAAAAATTAAAGAGAGAGAGAGAGAGAGTATTATGTAGTTTAAAGTAGAAAATTTTAAGGATATACGAATGAACAGTATAATCAATCAAAAAACTTTAGAAAAATAAAATAAAGAAGACTAGAAAACTTTGAAATGAACTTTTAAAGAAAAATTAACTTTATTTATATCTTAAATTGACTAAATATTATGCTCGTGAGACAACTAATTACCACTGAATCAAAAACAGAGGACATGTTATTTGTGCTTGTATTATTTTTCTTTAGAAAATAAAGTTTTTTTTTATCCTCAAAAGATGTTTAGTCCGATAAAATATTTTTAATGAGACAAGTATAAATTCAACGAACTCGAAACTCTCATAAGTTTAGTCGTGATCGGCTCGGTTTTCCGGCTTAACATAATAACCAGTTTGACAAAACAAATATGCTTCACGATGACAAACTTTGGCAATCAATATGAATTGCACTATACATGTCCCGACTATGGAAAACAAATTCAAGACTATAGTCCTTCATGAATCCCTCGATTATCTTGCAAGGAACATGGGTTATTGATAAGACTTTTGGACTGGAACGTAAAATGTAAGACTAATATCATGTAATACAATTTACTTTAGGGGTTTAAGGCCATAAATCCATAATAGTTCACGGTGCACATTCCTGTCTATAAATAACACCATTCTTTTTTATGAAGATCTTTTCTTTTTTTCCAAAGACATTATTTATCTTTTTTATCTTTCTCTTTAAATTTATCAACTAACCGTCTTACTTTCTCGTTAACTAACTTAAGTCCTCATAATATGTTATTTTCATGTCATATTTACTTGTATGCATTTCAAATACTATTTTTATACCATATTTTCTTTTTCACTTTTATCCACGTTCTTCCACTATAACATTAGTTAATCCATCTCATAAATACATGTCTTTTAAGGTTTATACACAAATGTTAAAGAAACTATTAATTAGTACTATTTTTCCAATAAAAATATATAAATAAATACAATTAAAACAATAAATAACATTATATTTCACATCAATAAATGTATTTGTTAAAGTTTAAATATTTTATTTTATATTTATTTACATCCAAAGCTATTCAATGGGTTAGACCAAGTCTTTATGAGTATTAACTTTCATTTAAAGCTCTTTATTGAGTTAGCCAAAACTTTATAAATTCCCTGTAAAGCCTATTTAAAGACCGAGAAAATTCATTAACACATAAAATTTTCTCTATCTCAATTTCATTCTCTCAATTTTATTCTCGAGCTACCAGTGGTTTTAGAGCTAGTTTTTTTTATAAATAAAATAAACTTAATGGCTTCCGACAGTTTTATATAACCATCTATTCCACGATTTGATGGTTACTTTGATCATTAAAGTATGTTCATGGTAAATTTTTTGAGGTCCAAAGCATTTTGGACGGTTGTTCTGGAGTAGCAGAACCAGCAAAAGTGTTATGCTGATGGATGTCGAGAAAACAGAGTTGGAAGCAAGAAAGCTAAAAGATTTAAAGTAAAAAAGTTATATTTTTTAGGAAATTCCTCGGCTCATCTTACAAACAATTCTTAGCAAAGAAACTTCAAAAGATATTTGGGATATCATGAAGAAAAAATATCAAGGCTCCGCTAGAGTGAAGTGTGCACAACTTTAAGCTTTGAGAAAAGATTTCAGACTCTACAAATGAAGGATGTAGAGTATGTTACCAGCTACTGTGCCATGATTATGGAGTTCATCAACAAATTTCGACATGGTGAGAAGATGAAAGATGTTACCATTATAGAGAAAATATTGCGTTCTATGACACCAAAATTTATTTATGTTGTGTATTCAATTGAAGAATCAAAAGACATAGATGCATTCTCTCTTAATGAACTACGAAGCTCTTTGCTGGTCCATGAACATAAGATGAACCAGAGGAGCAAGATTTGAAAGCTTCTACCCATACTAATTTCTCAAACTTTAGATGAAGAAGTAGAGGTAGAGGTAGAGAAAAGGGATTCCATGGCAATAGAGATGGAAACAAGTATTCTAAAACCAAAGTGATACTTTTTCAGACAGAGGCAGATGACGAAATCAACAATTTGACAAATCCAAGATAAAGTGTTTTAGATGTCATAAATTTGTTCATTATCATTCTGAATGTTATACTAAGCTATCTAATGACAAATAAAAAGAAGAACAATTAAATGTTTCTAAAAATAAGGAAGTAGAAACTCTGTTGATGACTATTCAAGTTAATCAGGAATCTCAGTTTGATATTTGGTATTGGATACGGGCTGGAGTAACCACATGGGTGGAAGTAAGTCTTCTTTTTCTTATTTAAATGAAAACTTTCATTATACCGTAAGTTTTGGTGATTATTGCATTGTGAAGATGATAAGAAAGGGTAATATTGAGATAAGAACCAAGAATGGTTTTGTGGAACTAATCTCTAATGTTTTTTACGTTCTTGACTTGAAAAGTAATTCGTTAAATGTTGGTCAATTGCTAGAAAAAGGGTTATATAATCATGATTCAAAATAGTGTTTTTGAGATTTATGATCCTACTATAGGAGCTATTATTTTTGTGCCAATGAGTTCAAACAAGTTATTTCCATTAAAGGTTGAAAGTGTGCAAACTTGTCTGGTCGCTGAAGTAAAAGATCGTTCTTGGTTGTGGCATTTTTGTTATGGCCACTTGAGTTTTGGTGGATAGAAGACCCTCCAACATAAAAATATAGTGACACATCTTCTTCATATTAGTATTCCAACCCAAGTTTATGAAAAATATATTGTTGGTAAACAACATGGTTCTCAATTTACCCAACGAAAGTCACGACGAGCAAAAGAAGTTTTGGAGCTAATTCATTCTGATATTTGTGGCCCAATAATACCCATTTCTAATGTAGGTAAAATATACTTAATTACCTTCACTGATGATTATACTAAAAAAACGTAGGTTTATTTTTTACAAAACAAATAAGAAGCTCTTTATGCATTTAAAAGCGCTACAAGGCTTGTGTAGAAAAGGAAACATGAAAGATCATTAAGACCTTTCGAACAAATCGTGGTGGAGAATATTTCTCAACCGAATTTAATTTTTTTTGTGATATATATGGAATTCGAACATTAGTTAACAACTGTTTCTACACCATAAATGGTGTATTAGATAGGAAAAATAGAACCACTTTCAATATGGTGAGAAGGTTGTTGGCAATATGGAGAATTCTAAAATCGTTTTGATCTGATGCAATAAATTGGAGTATTCATATCTTGAACAAAAGCCTACATATGTTGTTCAAAATCTGACGCCATATGAGGCTTGAAGTGGAAGAAAACCAGCTATAGATTATTTTTGGATGTATTTCTTATGCGCATATCCTAGATGAAAAAAAGAAAATACTTGATGATAAAGGGGAAATATGTTTTTCTTGGTGTTAGTGAAACATCCAAAGCTTATAAATTATTTAATCCTTTAACTTAGAAATTTTTGACAAACCGAGACATTGCCTTTGATGAAGAAAACACTTGGGATTGGAATAGGAATGAAAATACTCAAGTTCTTATCTTTGACAATGATTCTAAAAGTGAAGCAACTCCAGTAGCCTTTATGCCTGAAAATTCATCAAAAGCAACTCCAATAGCTGTTGAAATTTTGCCAACAGTAGTCGAAGCTAATGATGAAGCAACATAAGCTAATTATGCAGCAGCTCAATCTCTCCGTCGTATTCAAAAAAAGAATGCATGGATGGAAGACTATGAGGTAACTGAAATTGATGATCCAATCACTCACTTTGCTTTATTTTCATATTGTGATCCTAAACCTTTGAAAGTGTTATCAAAGAAGAAAAATAGAAGAAGGCGATGGATAATAAATTTATGTTATTAAAAAAAAGTAATACTTGAGAGTTGATTGATCTCCCAAAAAGGCACAAAACCATTGGTATAAAATGGGTCTTTAAAACAAAACTAAAAGAAAATGGTGAAGTTGAAAAGTATAAAGAATGTTTGGTATGTAATGGATATAAGCAAAAATATGGTAGTGACTATACATAATTTTTTGCTCTTGTTGCAAGACATGATACAATCAGATTGGATATCGCATTTGCGACACATAATTTTTAGCCTATTTTTCAGCTAGATGTCAAATCAGAATTTTTGCATGGAAACTTGGAGGAACGGGTTTTTTTTGAACGACCTCTTGGCCATATTAAGATTGGAGATGAGCATAAAATGTATAGATTAAAGAAATCTCTTTATGGTCTAAAACAAGCTCTACGAGCTTGGTATAATCGCATTGAGGCTTATTTTTTGAAAGACAGCTTTCACAAATGTCCATATGAGCACACACTTTTTATTAAGATTATAGATAAAGGGAAACTACTCATTGTTTTCTTATATGTAGATGATCTCGTACTTACTGTAAATGATAGTTTCATGTTTAAAAAATTCAAAAGATCTATGATGATTGAATTTGAAACGTCTGATCTTGGTATGATTCATTCTTTTCTTGGCATAAAAGTAGTACAATCAGCTAATGGAACTCTTATATCTCAAAATAAATATGTGTAAGATGTTTTGAATAGGTTCCAAATAAAGGATTTCAATCTTGTAAGAATTCCTACTGAGTTTGGCTTGAAGCTAAACAAAGATCATGAAGGAAAGAAGGTGGAGATCGATTATGCAGAAGATCAAGATGATAGAAGAATCATTTCATGCTATGTTTTTATGTTGGAAACTAGGGCTATTTCATGGTCTTCTAAGAAGCAACAAATTGTCACTTTATCAACTACAGCAGTTGAATTTATTGCTGGAACAGTTTGTGTTTGTCAATCTTCTAGTTGAGAAGAATTGTTGAAGAACTTCAGTTCAAGCAATTCGAAGCTACTACAGTTTTTTGTGATGAGAGCTCAATAATTAAACTCTCAAAGAATCCTGTGTTATACGGTAAAAGTAAGCATATTGATGTGAAATATTTTTTTGAGAGATCTTAGTAATGATTGAACAATCAAACTAGTTTATTGTCGAAGTGAAGACCAATTTGAAGATATACAGACCAAGCCTCTCAAGTTGGCTACATTTCTGAAGTTGCGTGGCTTACTTGGATTTTGTTCATGTACTGCCCTAATATAGTTATTTGTTGTTTAAACTTTTTATTTTATATTTATTTACATTCAAAGCTATTTAATGGGTTAGACCAAGTCTTTAGAAGTATTAACTTTCATTGAAAACTCTTTTTTAAGTTAGACCAAAATTTAGGAATTTTGTGTAAATCCTATTTAAAGGACCGTCTCTTTTATCAATTCATTAACACCGACAATTTTCTCTTTCTCAATTTTATTCTCGAACTGACAGGGGTATCAGAGCAAGATTGAAACTTCCGCTATATTCTAAACGATGCGATGGGTGTGTCGAGGCGGAAGACATTCCGCGGATCAAATTTTTTAAAAAAATGTTAAGTGCAAACTTGGTCATTTATCCCATAAATCCCATAATACTTAGACTGAAAATAATATATAATATATAAAATGAATGAAATACCTCAACTATTGTGAGACCTTTTGAAATTGAATGAAATACTTCTCGTACACCATTATATTTTACATGTCAAAGTTTTATGGATTAATTGATCAATTCATTTTATTTTTTTCAAACCATCTTATTATCATCACAATTTTTTTACATATATCACAAATATAGAACTTTTTTAAATTTTATTTTATTTTATTGTAAAACTTTTATAAGAAAATTTTCGTGCTAATAATATTTTTATTAGTTATTTTACCTATTCGTAGTTTTCTTCTAGCTTAATCATTTCGTTACTATTAACTGAATACATCTCTTACTAAAAGGAGATCTGAGTGTGAACGCAAAGAGAGAGTGGTCTTGGAAGAAGCGAAGGTAAAAGGTGGCAACTGGTGAGGGCGATATCTAAGTTTTGTCTTTCAGTCTACATCAAGTGTATATATGTAATGTAGCTATTCGAGGTCAGTTTACTTATCTATGTTCTGAATCTATGTACGTCTGTGTTTTTTTAGTATTTTAGACAATTTTGCTGTTTTCCGATAATCCACATGAAGCTAAACCCAAAATCGGCTATTGAATTTTATATTATTTCAAATTTTTATATATCAATATACAAGGGGTAACTATTCATCGTGGTTATAGTTATTTAATTAAAATAAAATAAATCAATGACTGTGTAAATTTAAATTTGGTAATAAAACCTTTTCTTATACGGCAAAAAGAATTAACCTTAAACTCAGGTTAAAATAGTATTTTTACCAAATATTCAATATTCTTGAAATATTATTTGAACTCAGAAACCAAAAAAACATATTATTTACAAAAGTGTCGAAATCTTATCGGTTTAAAAATCTTCACACTAATTGATGATAATACCAAGAATTTTAGATATGAGAACTTGTTAATATCAATCGGAAAACAATTTAGGAGGAAGTTCTAATGTTTGTCAGAAACAATCTAAGTTACATGTAATTTTTTGTTCGAGAATGGGGATAAATTTTCAATTCATCCCAAAAGCATAGCCAACATCCGAAAAATCGATATTGATATGACCCTAATCAAAATAAGTTGCAAGACTCAAAACATTACTGTTGCATGAAAAATCTCAACGTTAGTGGATATTTGTTCGCTAATCAAAACATTAATAACCCTTTCATTCATCCTTCTATTTACACCACCGACAAACATAAAAAAACCAATACGAACGCTACTTTGTGACTGCTGTGAACCCTCTATAATGTGGTATAGAGGCTCAGAACCACTGGAAGTAGGCTGATCGTGATGCAACTCAACAACATGCAACAAATTTAAAATTCATCAAATAACCCTTTCATTCATCCTTCTATTTACACCACCGACAAACATAAAAAAACCAATACGAACGCTACTTTGTGACTGTTGTGAACACTCTATAATGTGGTATAGAGGCTCAGAACCACTGGAAGCTAGGCTGATCGTGATGCAACTCAACAACATGCAACAAATTTAAAACTCATCAAATATGCAAAATGGAAGTACCAACATCATCCGAATGCAAGTCTAGAATTTTATCAAAATCCGCGCCACTATCAGAGATAACATGACCATGTTGCACCTCAATTTACGACAGACAGAGTATCAACGTTCAAATTCATCAAAACTTTTCTTCAATCGAAAAAATGGAAGCATATTTGTAACTACATGTATCACATATTTTCAAGAACCCAACAAGATGCATGATGAGGCAATTAACTGAATCTCCGAAGAACATTTGAATGTTCAGGATTATAGTAATTAACACCGATTTTATCTCAAAATATGGAGTAATTACATTTGGTCTCAATATGCTGGGAGGTTAAACCCCAGTGATAATGGATTTGTAAGTCTTTAATTCTTATTGTCACTCTTCTAAAAAAATGAAAAATAAGTAGTACAAAATTTATCAAACAATATATTAAAAAACATTAGATAGCTTTCTCGATATTGGTGCCAAAAATTTGATGGCTCTTTTAAGTAGATTCATAAATTAAAATTTTCTAATAAACAAAAAATAAAAAACTATGTAAAAACAATATAATTTAGATCCTAGTATTAAGAGTTGGTGTTTGCGAAATAAAAGAAAATAAATAAATAATAATAGTGAAAGTAATTTATATTGAAACCATTATGGATTTAATTAAACATACACAAATAATGGTTATATTTATCATCTAATTTATATACTTTATGTTAAACCTAGATTCTTAAAACCTAGATTCTTTTACATAGTGATACATGTGATTAGGTTATTAAGACTAAGAATTTAGTTCAGATTTTTCAAAGTTAGGGCCGACCGTAATACTGATTTAACCGAGTGATAATGATACAAACATTAAGATAGTGTTTACCTCTCACTTTTAGTCATACATCTATTATCGTACAATTGAACACATGAATAAGTGCAAACATTAAAATTTCTATCAATACTAAATAATATAAGTAAAAAAATAAATTTAAATAAAAATAAAATAGTTTTATTTACATAAGTTTTCTAATCATGGGATAAAAATGACTAGCTCATGCTATTCTTATTCATAATATAAAAATTAAAAAAAATATTAAAAAAAAGATGAAAAAGATAGTGTTCGATGTTTTTGGTGTATTCTCTATCATCTTGATGATATGTGTTTGATCTGTTAGGGTTTTATTTTCTTGAAAAAGTTATGAATTTTTTATTATAAATTCTATTCTCTTACAAAATAAATTATATTCAAAAGAATAAAACAATCCTCATTAAATAAAATAAAAAAATTAATTTAGTTACTTCAAAGTGAATAATAAAGTATAAAATTTAGTATAGAAGACCAAATTTTCTTATATTTTCTTAAGAATCAAATTATAATTCTCAGAACAAAATAAAAAATAATTTTATTCTTTCAAATTAAATAATAAGATATTATAATTTATTGTTAAAAGACTAATTTTTTAATTATTTTTTATTCCAAATCTTTTATTATTCATGATTTAATTCTCATCAAGTCCTCGACGTTTAATATTTTTCTCAATTTTAGTTTTTATTTATAATTTTAATTCATTTTTGCTTCCATTTCAGTGATAAATTGAAAATAACCAAATGAGAGTATTTTATTCATAATTCATTAAAACTAACAATTAAATTAGTATAAAATATTTACAAAAAATTAAGGACAAATATCATTTGATCAGCTAGTCTATGGTTATGATTTAGGCTTCTTTTGTCTTCATTGGAGGCTCTATTGCTCCCAAATTGAAAAGTTGCGTTATATATGATTTAATTCATTTTTTCTTTACCATGTATCCTAAGAACTTTCCAAACTAAACACCAAAAGAGCATTTTTATGGATTCAACTTCAGATTTATTTTCCTAGGATTGTTGAACGTCTCAATGAGATCTGCTAGGGGGTCTTCTTTATGAAAAATTGTTACCAACATGTCATCAATACAGGCTTGAATGTTTTAGCCTATTTGATTTATGAGGATCTTGTTTACTAGCATTTGATAAGTTGCTCCAACATTTTCAAATCCGAAAAGCATTACTTTATAGCAACATATCTCTCTTTATATGGTAAAAATTGTATGCTCTTGATCCTCGTCTTTCATTTGTATCTGGTTATATCCCGTAAAAATATCGATAAAATATAATATTTTTTGTTTCCTAATGTTGCACTACAAGTTGGTCAATTCTAGGTAATGGGAAAAGGCCTTTCTGACACGCCTTATTTGAGTATGTAAAGTCTACACACATCTTATAATTTTTATTTTTATTTTTATTTTTGACTAATACATGACTAGCTGTCTATATTGGATAATATGACTCTAGTATGTGTCATACGATCGTTAATTTTTCTATTTCAATGACAATCACTTTTGTTTTTGTTGGGAGTAAGTTTTTTTTTGTATTATTGGCATAAAGTTATTGTTGATGTTTAACTGCCGACATATGACTTATGTTAGGGATCTAGTTACGTTTGTTGGACACCATACCAACATATATAAGTTATTTATCAAAGATCTAAAATGTTATACTTGAGATTGATTGGTATGTCTCGAACGATCTTCAAGATTTTTATGGTTCCATGATTATATTTTATGCTTTTCCACCCCGGCTGCACCACCCGAGGACCTTCTTTATGGTCATCTACTCTCTTCAAGATGATCTTTTCAATTTTTAGTTGTTATGCTTTAAGAGTCAGAGATGTTGTATAAAATTTCACGGATCTTTTCTAATTTCTTTTGATAATGTCTACTTTATCGTTTATAGGGTACCTTTAAGACTGGAGGGCCATATACACTAAGTGATATATTTGACCGAGCCATGATCGACCCAATATAATGTTATAAGAGGATGATGAATCTACCATCATTAGAATATATTTTACATTTTTTCGAAACTTTTGTTTCACGAAAGCCACATCCAGAGTTAGTTCTCCTAGAATAACTGAATTTTTCCTGGTGAAGTCGATTAAGATTATTTATCTTTGGACTAGAACTTGAGCTCTTCTTATTATCTTACTAGTTCATCTATATAGGATGCACGCCAAGATTTCAATATCGATTACCATCCTTTTGGCCTCTAATTATGTCAGCTCCAATGTTCTTAACATTGCGACATTCTGTAGATGTGCCAATCCATTTAGATCACATATGATGACGTATGCTCTTGACATGTTAATATATCTCCAAACTCTAGTGCTTTATTTTTTTATTATTTCACCACGTGTGATTCATTATCGATCTTATTGCCTACGTGTTGCTATTGACACCAGATTATGACAGTCTTGTAGTTGGGATTTTGTTTCAACAAATCGTTTTGTGTAATCCATCAAACTTTTGTTATCTATTTGCTTGCAATGAGTTATATAATATTAATCTCATGTGATTTTATTTTATCATATAAGATGATTGATGAATATTGTATGTAACATCTTATAGTTCTTGATGCAACATTTTGAGAGATTCTTGTACCATTGTATTTCACTTCCTCTAAAGGTTATGATAAATGATCGACACTTTATCCCATCATCAGCTCTACATTGCAACATCTCGATGTTGATCTGCTAGATGTGCTGCTTCAGATCTCATTTTCCATAATACTTGTCGATTTTATGGTTATCATATTATGGTGACATGATGCGATATAACACCTTCGAGGCCAGTGGGGACTCTTCGCCTGGATGAGAATCACGATCCTTATAATAGTCGTTTAGAGCATCCAAAAACGAATATGATTACTAGAACCTTATCCCTTTCTACTTTTCAGCTCTCGGTTTGGTATTGTATCTTGATACGTGCGTCTAGTAACCCAGATCTGGATGCATGTAGCATGGTTGATACCGTAGGATACCTTGAGGTCAGTCAGATATGCCATTTTGATATCGTTTCCCTTGTGTAGGGTTTGATAGACAGTCTCGTGGTATTTCCTGAGCATTCTAGGGAATACCTGGTGGGACGCTTTGGTTCTAGCGATAGGCTGGATGATATTTAAGATATTGAGGATAGCCAAGTGAAGGCATATAACCTTCCACTGGCAAGGGGTATCTCTGTTACATCTTAATAGTTGGTGGTGCGCTAATATATACATCTGGTCAAATTTATCGGTTCTTTCGTCAATCTGTTTGAGACTCTTTGCTCCTTTTTTTTCGTTCATGCCTAAAAGTTGGAGTTCTTTCTGCTAATGCGACTTCATCTTCACTTCTTGTCTCTATTGTTGGATCCTCGATGTGAATTTTCCTTACTACCCTATCAGATTTCCTTGTAGGATTCTTTCTCTTTCAAGGCTTCTTTTTCCAGGCTCTCGATCAGTATTCCTGAAGCGACATCATCTCCTTCTTCATCATCTAGTCTCTAAACGACATATTTGACTATAAAAGTCTGCAACAATAGTGCTTTTCATGCAATATTTTTTTTTTTATTTTTTCCTTAACTACTGAGCTAGATTCTCAAACTCAGTATGAGGTATCACAAGATCCTTTGTGGTCGTCAGGGTCTTGAGTGGTTTATTGAGATGCTCCACTTCAGTCTTCTTGTCTACAGACCGATTGGTCATATCATTGGATTTCGACAACCAATTGATATCGATTATTAAAAATACCTAAACTTAACCAAAGCCGAAAGTTGACTTGAAATGAGATATGAAAATTTGAAATAAAGATGAATTTACGATAAAGAATATCATAATAAGCATAGTATCTTATTTCATTAATGATTATTAAATTTTTATTTATAAATCTACTACTATCATAAATATGGAAAAATATCTTATTTTTCTTTAACGATTTAAAATTATATTAATTATCAGATGAACTTTTTGGATATTTGATCACAAATCACTATATTCTTATCAAATTAATTATATTTCTACCAATTATGACCTATTAGATTAGAAAGCGAATTAATTATACATTTTTTAATTATAAAATATCATAATAATATACTGCCTCATAAATGTTAGTATTCATATGTTTAGATATTATTATTCATCCTAATTAGTTGATTTCTAAGTACCATTATGAATTTGAAAACGTAAAAATAATTCATAAATTCATCATATTTACATGTATGGATGAAGTGGCCTTGTTAATTTAAGCAGCATTTAACATTACATTATAAATATCGCTAGTGCTGTATCCGCAGTTTCGGAAACGTCCTAAAGGAGAAAATAAAATGCAAGATAATGTCACTCAAAGTACGACTTTTAACACTCCTATACAATTTAGGCAACGGAGCACTTCTGTTATAAGATATTACTACTTAATTAAGTTGACATTTTTAAGGTCAACTATTATCTTCAATTTAATGATAAAGATGTAGTAGGTAAGGCATATACGGTTGCTTCTGAATTGTGTTCTATGATAACTGGATCATAAGTTAAGTAGTTCTTTAAAGATAATATATATTATTATGTTGTTGCTATAGTTAGTCATGTATTTTTAGTTATATATTGGGCAAACGACTAGATATTCTTTTTAATTTAAGTTCGGATGGTATTTCAGTTTTTCTCCTTAGAATTAGATGACATATTCTCCAATTTTTGTCTTATTAGAGGATTACTAATATCATTAAAAAAGATAATAAATATATAAAAATCAACTTTTAGAACTTTTTCTTAAGATAAATTAGTTTTTTTTCCAGCTCGAGCAACTCTATTTAAATTAAAATCAGCAAGACAAACCTACCACATGTTGAAATTCTCTATTGAGTTGGACCGTCACATGTTTTATCGATATATCGGATTATCATTAATTTAGTCCAAAAGTAATCATAACGAAAGGAACAGACTAGTAAATAAAATATGTATAATGGAAGTAATTGTATAGATACCAGGTTTAATTCTGAATACTGTGAAGGATTGAATTCAGAAATAAACAACTTAAGCAAAACGTAAAGTTTTAGGGTTATTTTGTAAAACAAAATAATACCGGGTTATGGTCCATAAAGGTGGCAATTTAATAAGAACTCGTCTTCATTAAGTAATTGTCTGGAAGTTACAGACAGTTAAAAGAGAAGAATCGTTTTCTCACTTTAGTTCTATATAAGAATGCGTTTCTCATTCTTAAAAGACACGACATTATATATATATATATATATATATAGAGAAAAAGGGCATTTAAGAAAAACACATTGGTTTTTCTTTTAGAATCAATCATTGGTTTTTGGTTGCCATCTCTTAGAAGATCATAATCTAGCAAATGATTGAAAAATCATTTGCTGCAAGTTCAGATGATTGAAAGATCATTTGCTGCAAGTTCGGAATCTGAAGATCAAAGAATGTCTACCTCCTGTAAGTATTTCTTCCGCATTATTACATGATGATTTAACTTCATGGTTCAATAAGTTAGATAAGAAATCCGTAAAGTATTTCTTACAAGTGGTATCAGAGCCACCATGAAGTTAAGCTCTTAAATTTTCAGATTATGAAATTATGATCTATGAAACTAAAAATGTTTGTCTATCAACAAAGCATGTTTAGATTTTAGAAAGAAAGAATTATAAATATACATTAAACAGTTAAAAGTTACTATATAAGATCATATATATATAAAATTAGTTACTGCAAATATATATTTTTTGGTTATCATAAATTGCGCAAGTTGTTAAAATAATTACAGTATAATTGCGTATGCAGTTAAGATGTGCGTAAGAGGTTACTTAGATTTAATATAATTATATAATTGAAAAACTACTTAAGTCTCGAGTTATTAATAAAGTTACTGAAGTAACTGTAAGTGTAAAAAGACGTGCCTTACTAAGTTTAATATATTTATAAAATTGAAAAAGCTAACTCATTCGCATTAACTGCTACTACGTGCATTAACCGCTACTTCCGTTAGTTGTGGAAGAACGTGATTAAAGTTACTCCTATTAACTGTAAAGACGTGCAGTAGTTATGCGGAGACAGAATATACGCAACATGTAATGCGTAAGTTACGACACACATTTTTATTAATATGTTGTACTAAGGTAGGAAACTATGTCTGCCGTTCAAATTGATAGAACTGCTTTTGCAGTTACGTCAATTAGATACTTATTCTAGTAAGCATTTCTGTATAAATCCGATTTATATTAATATATATATATATATATATATATTAAGTATTATATTATATTATAATAATTTAAGGTATAAATTTAATTTTATTAAATTTATATATAGACTACGAAATAGTTTGGACATTAAGTGAACATGCAGTCGTATAGTATTTCCAAACTAATTAGCATGTTTTAAGTTGTCCGAACTTGGATAAATAATTAATGATCCAATATATCGCCAAAGTTATTGGTGAATTAATTATTTTAAAGTTTTGACAAGTCTTTGATTGACAAGTATGTAAACTTTAGTCGGCCCAAAGGAAGTTTAAGGTTTGACATAATTAATCTTAGACACGAGATATTTATTTGTGAATTGGTCATTAAGAAAATTGAACTAGGAAAATCGGCCCAAAGGAAGATTTTCTTAATTAAGTCAATTAGTAGGATCAACATTAATTATGCTCAAACTCATAGATATACAAATTAATATGCTTGTCCAAAGGTATCTTATTAATGTTGTAAGAGTATGTTTTATTATTCTATGTTTATTTGGTAAATACTATGGAGATTATATGTTAAGTGATGTTTTTGGCTATTTATTGTTTGTTGTTTGTTATGTTAGCAAATTCGTATCTCTATAACCCGAAAGGCAAAAAGGCACCCATATTTAATGGGAGCAACTTTGAGTTGTGGAAAGAAGATATGTTGCTGCACTTGATGTGCCATGATTACGACTTAACATTAAGGGTCGATGAACCTAAACCTCTGACTGATGACAGTTCTCCTACGGAGAAGAAAGAGTCAAAGGTGTGGGAAAAGTAGAACATGATAAGTCTAGAGATCATGAAACAAGCAATTCCATTAGCATTTCGAGGTGCAATTCCACCTGAGATCACCAATGCAAAAATGTTTCTCGAAGAGGTAGAGAATTTTTTTCTAAGAATGATAAAGTAGAGATTAAGACGCTTCTTATTAAGCTAGCCTCTATGAAATATCGTGGCAAAGGGGCTGTTCGTGAGCACACCTTGGAAATGTCAAACATCACTTCCAAATTGAAAGCACTTAAGATTGACCTTCCGGAAGATGTTTTGGTAAGCTTTGCTTTTCACTCTTTCCCTCCTCAGTATAAGAACTTCGAAACTTCTTATAACTGTCAGCGCGAGAAATGGACTCTCAACGAGCTCATCTCTCAGGCAACACAAGAGGAGGAAAATATGAAGCAAGAACATCCAGAAGTGCAAATGGTGAAAGCTCAGGTGGATAAGGGAATTAAGAGAAAGTATGAAGGTTCAGATGCACATGCATCCGGTTCGGGACAAAAGAAACATAAGGGTACGTCTGGTAAAGGGCATTGATTCCATTGTAAGAAACCGGGGCACTTTAAGAAAGAATGTGAAAAATGGAGGGATATGATGAAAGCCAGAGGTATTTTCACTTCTATGGCCTGTTCTCGGATCAATTTAGTTTCAGTGCCGAGAAATACTTGGTGGGTTGATACAGCAGCAACAACTCATGTTTGTATTTCTTTGCAGGGTATGATAAGAAGCCGAAGCCTGAGTGATGGTGAAACATCCACCTATACAATTGATGGCAGTTCGTGTTTAGTTCATTCTATTTGTGATTTTTGTTTGCTGCTTACCAATGGACATTTTTTGTATTTAAAAGACGTATTATATGTACCTTCTTTTCGAAGGAACCTAATATCATTTCCGTTGTTGGACAAATTAAGTTATTCTTGTCTATTTGGAAATGAAAGTTTATGTCTTTATTTACATGGTAATGTTGTTGGTTCTGGAAAGTTAATAGCAAATGATAACTTGTATTTATTGGATACCATAAAGGATTACAAAAAGATAATGAATATAGATGTACCTTGAAAACTAAATTGTAAATTGAAAAAATCAGCAAAACTTTGGCACAAGCGATTAGGTCACATTTCTATAAATAGAATTGAAAAGCTTATTTCAGAAGGTTTATTAAGTGAACTGGAATTTTTCGGACTTCAACGTTTGCGTTGAATGTATAAAAGGAAAACATACCAAAGTGAAACGATTGGATGCATACAGAGCGAAAGGGATCTTGGATTTGATACATATAGACATCTGCGGTCCGTTCCCTATAGCATCATGGAACAGCCAACGGTATTTTGTATCTTTCATTGACGACTTTTCACGATATGGGTATCTATATCTTATTCACGAAAAATCAGACGCCATTGAAAAGTTTAAAGTCTTTAAGACTGAAGTTGAAAAACAACTTGGTAAAGACATTAAGTACGTCAGATCGGACCGTGGTGGTGAATACTACATGAGATATGATGGTTCAGGTGAACAACGTCATGGACCGTTTGAAAAGTTCCTAGAGGAGTGTGGGATAGTCCCTCAGTATACGGTGCCGGGTTCGCCCAACATGAATGGAGTATCTGAGAGACGAAACCGTACATTGAGTGATATGGTAAGAAGTATAATTAGTCATTCAACATTACCTATATCACTCTGGGGAGAAGCAATAAAATGTGCGACCTACCTACTTAATAGAGTTCCAACGAAAGTAACTACTAAGACACCATATGAACTTTGGACTGGGCGTAAACCTAGTTTAAAACATTTACATGTTTGGGGATGTGCAGCTGAAGCGAAGCCTTATAGGCCGAATGAAAAGAAATTGGACTCCAAAACGGTTAGTAGTTATTTCATCGGATATCTCGAGCACAGTAGGGGTTTTAAGTTTTATGATCCTTCCACAAAGAATATATTTGAGACGGGTACATCTAAATTCTTTGAGGATATAGAGTTTGGGGGAAGAATTTAGTAACAAACATTTATTTTGAGGAAGAATCAGTAGAGATTCATGAAGGTTCTAACAATATTACTATAGTGTCAGATGATGATATGGTAATTAGAAGGCCAATCATCACTTCAGATTCGTTAGAACATATAGATACTCAATATGATGTTAATATTCCTCCTATGGATGTTGTTCCAATGGATCAAAATAAAGTTGTTCAAGAAGAACAAACTCTATCTCCTCAAGAAGTTCAAGTGCAAAATGAAGAAATTATGCCTTTGCGTAGATCTACTAGAGAAAGAAAGAGCGCTATATCTTCATACTATATAGTGTATCTTCAAGAACATGAAGAATTTTATGTCAATAGTAAGCGATCCTTTAAGTGTTCATGAAGCCATGAAAAGTTCTGATTCTCACTTATGGCTTAAAGCAATGAACGAAGAGTTTAAATCAATCCAAGATAACGCGGTATGAGAGCTTGTTCCATTACGTGAAGGAAAGAATCCGATTGGTTGTAAATGGATTTTTAAAACCAAACAGGATTCTAAGGGTAATGTGGAGAGGCATAAAACATGAATTATAGCTAAAGGTTTTACTCAACGTGAAGGAATTGACTTTAAAGTAACCTTCTCTCGAGTTTCTTCGAAGGATTCTTTTCGGACAATCATGGCATTAGTTGCACACTTCGACCTTGAGCTCCATCAAATGGATGTAAAGACCGCCTTTCTTAATGGAGACATTGAGGAAACGATCTATATGTTACAACCTGAAAACTTTGTCTCTGGTGATCCAAAGTCGACGGTATGCAAACTAAAGAAATCTATTTATGGTCCCAAGCAAGCGTCTCGACAGTGGTATCACAAATTCCTCGAAGTTGTTGTCTCATTTGGTTTTCAGATAAATTCAGTGGAAGAATGTGTGTATCAAAAGTTTAATGTGAGTAAATTCATATTTCTAGTGATGTACGTTGATGACATATTATTGGCCACAAACAATAAGGAATTGTTACATATGACCAAGAAATTTCTTTCGGACAAATTCAATATGAAAGATCTTGGTGATACATAATTTGTGTTAGGAATTCAAATTCATAGGAATCGATCCTATGGAATTTTGAGTTTATCACAAAATACGTATATTGAGAGTATGTTTCAACGTTACGAGATGGATAACAACAAAGGAAAGGAAACCTCTATATCAAAAGGTGAAAATTTTAGCCTTAAGCAATGCCCAAAGATAAAATTTGAGATTGAGGAAATGCAAAAGGTTCCATATGCTTCGGCTGTTGGAAGTCTGATGTATGCTCAAGTTTGTACACGGTCAGATATTGCTTTTGTGGTGGGTGTGTTAGGGAGATACATAAGTAATTCGGGGATAGAACACTGGAAAGCAGTCAAAAGAGTTCTCCGGTATTTGCAACAAACAAAACATAACAGATTAACATATAAGAAGTCGGATAAACTGGAGGTTATAGGGTATTCCGACTCGGATTTCGCTGGATGTGAGGATTCTCGTCGTTCAACCTCAGGCATTATATTCCTTTTAACGGGAGGTGAAATATCATGGAAAAGTGTTAAACAAACACTAATTGCATCTACACTATGACTGCGGAATTTATTGCTTGTTTCGAGGCATCCAATCAGGCGATTTGGCTGCGAAAGTTTGTCACGGGACTGCGAATCGTAGAGGGGATAAGAAGAGCTCTTAGATTATACTGTGACAATAACTCGGCAGTTCAGTATTCAAACAGTAACATGAGCTTGGTTAAGTCCAAACATGTAGATATCAAGTTCCTGTCTGTTAAAGAGAGAGTACAGAGTGGTCAAATCAGTGTGGAGCACATAGGGACAAACTCGATGTTAGCAGATCCTCTTACGAAGGCATTAATGCCTAAAACTTTTATTGAAAGCGCCATTAACATGGGTGTTGTGTACTTAGAGGATTGCTAGTTTCAGTGGAAGTTTGTATTAAGCTATTAAAGTTGTTTGTATTATGATAATCGCGAACTTAAGTTCATTAATGCAAACATATTTATATATAAGTTTTCAGTGTGCTCTTATCTTTGATTATTCATACTCTGCTGTAAGTAGACCTCCAATTAAGTGGGACCAGTAAAGAATAGATATGTAAGATTACATTTCATATTATTCTTATGCTATGCACCATGATAGATCCATGTAGTTGATTGTTGCGATATCGTGATTAATGATGCATATATTTTCGGTTTGAAATACATTGATGATGACTTTAGTCCTATATCGTTAATCGTCATTTACGGGATTGTTAAGGTTATCTATGTGACGATAGAAATTAAGAACGTTCATTAAGTGGATGCATCCTATAGTAGCATATGATGATCCAAGTGGGAGATTGTTGGAATACTCTATTGAGTTGGACCGTCACATGTTTTATCGATGTATTGGACTATTGTTAATTTTAGTCCAATAAAAGTAATCATAAAGAAAGGAACGGACTAGTAGATAAAATATGTATCATGGAGGTAATTGTATAGATACCAGGTTTAATTTTGAATACTGTGAAGGATTGGATTCAGAAATAAACAACTTAAGCAAAACTTAAAGTTTTGGGGTTATTTTGTAAAACAAAATAATACCGGGTTATGGTCCCTAAGGGTGGAAATTTAATTAGGACTGATCTTCATTAAGTAACTGTCTGGAAGTTACAGACAGTTAAAAGAGAAGAACCGCTTTCTCACTTTAGTTCTATATAAGAATGAGTTTCTCATTCTTAAAAGACACGACATTATATATATAGAGAAAAAAGGGCCTTTAAGAAAAACAGATTGGTTTTACCTTCAGAATCAATCATTGGGTTTTGGTTGTCATCTCTTAGAAGATCATAATCTAGAAAAGGATTCAAAGATCATCTGTTGTAAGTTCGAAATCTGAAGATCAAAGAATGTCTACATCCTGTAAGTATTTCTTCCGCATTATTACATGATGATTTAACTTCATGGTTCAATAAGTTATATAAGAAATCCGTAAAGTATTTCTTACACCACAAATGTGTTCATTCTTTCGGTTGGAACATATCTACCATGAAATATTTGTTTTGTTGTTTTGAATTAAGTTATAAAATCTACTTTATTCCTAAACTTAGATTATTTTTTCCGATAAATTTAGATTTAGATTTGTTTGATTTTTTTTGTTATATTTGATTTGAAATCACATCAAATTAACATAACAAAATGAGAAAAGTAGATATAAAACAATGATACAGCTACGAATAAGCAAAACAAAAATATTTATGAGTTTTTCTACAACTATCCATCTAGTATTCTTTTGTTCTTTTTCGTTCTTTAGTGATCCTGGAGAAAACTTGAGAAGCCTGTAGATCGTGTTAGTAAAGAAGACATAGAAGGAAGCGGTTTATTTTTATATTAGGGTTTAGAATAAATAAATTCTTAAACTTGTCTCTTATTTATAGATTTTTCAATTTGAAACCCAACGTTGTAAAGCCCATCCCATTTTACTTCCGTGTGTCCCGGGACCATAACCCTATAAATTAATAAAGCAATTCATACCCTGAATTATTAGTTCAGGCTTAAGTGTTGAAATTTGATCCATCTTCTTCATAGTGCCCAACTTCAACCCAATTACTACACTTGGACCCAAAACGCCTTTTAACCTATATGTCTAATTTAGTTAATATTTAATTAAATCGATTACTTTTAATTTGGAGTTCTTTAGAACAATGACTGAATATGTTTATTTAGCATGTTGGTCCAAATTATTGTCGGTTCATAAATATATTCCAAAAATCTCCTACTTGGACCGTCACATAATACTTAAGAATACATATTCAAGTCTTATGAGGTCCATGTATCAATTGCCAACGGGCAAATGGTACAACACCGTACATGACTGATAACAATAAAGGACTAAAGACCTCTTTCTTGTAATGTGAACAATATGATGCAACAATAATCACATTACCATTATCAATCAATTACTTGAGCCAATAATTGAGTGTAGCCTAGGAGTAATATGGTTTGTAATCATACATATATATACTCTTAAATGGTTCATACATTTGAAGATCCAATACAATACAGATATCACTAAATATTTCAAAGCGAATATATATATATATATATATATTGAAATAAACTTTAATGTGCACAATACTGCAAAATATAACATCAAATCCTATTACAAACTCTCCTACTGAAACTAACAATCCTCTAAGTCAAGTATACACATATTGATGGTACATTCATGGAAAACCTTAGGCTAAACCACCTTTGTTAGAGAATCTGCTATCATGGAGTTTGTGCCGATATGCTTTATACTTCTCTGACCCATTTGTTCTCTTTCTTTAAAATACATGAACTTTATGTCTATGTGTTTGGATTTAGACTAACTCCTGCTGCTGTTAGGCTACTGCACTATAGATCGTTGTCTAAATATAACCTCATGTGACCTGATATCCCTTGTACAATACACAATCCAATAATAAAATTGTGCAACCACAATGCTTAGTTCGATACCTCAAAGCACACAACAATTTCTGCGGCCATGATGGACGATGCAATAAGTGTTTGTTTTACACTTTTCCAGGATATTGCACCTCCACCCAATAAGAATATGTTGTTTAATTTTCTATTTAGTGTGTATATATATCCTCCAAAATACGAGCCGGAATACTTAATGATCTCCAGTTTATTCAAATTCCCATATGTCAACATGCGCCCCTTTGTTCCTTGCATATATTAAAGTAGCCTTTTAATTTCATTCCAATGATCCACGCTTGGATTACTAACGTATCTTCCCAACATATTTACAACAAAGGAAATTTCCAGAGTAGTACAAACTTGAGCATATATTAAACTCATAACTGCTAAAGCATAAATGACCATTTTCATTTCCTCAATCCCAAGTTTTTTCTTACGACATTGATCCAAACTAAGTTTGTCACCCTTCGCTATAGGCGTACATAAGGGTTTGAAATCAACCAATCCGTAATGTTGTAACACATTTTTAATGTATGTATTTTGTGATAATCCAAGAATACAACAGGAGTGATCCAAATATATCCAGATTCCTAATACAAAACTAGCATCACCAAGATCATATATATTAAACTTGGCTCATAGAAGTCTTTTTGTAGTGTGTAACTATTTCTTATTGTTTGAGGCAATAAACATGTCATCCACATATAATATAAGAAATATGAAATTACTCTCACTGAACTTGTGATACACACACACACACACACACACACACTCCTAAACCAAGTTGATTTCAAAGTCATAACTAACTATCACATCATGGAATTTGTGGTACCATTGACAAGAGGCCTATTTGAGCCTATAAATGGATTTCCTAATCCTGCAAACCAGATCCTTTGAGTTGCTTTCTACAAAGTGTTTTCATTGTACCATATAGATTGTTTATTCAATATCACCATTGAGAAAATCGGTCTTAACATCCATTTAATGGAACTCAAGATCAAAATGTGCAACTAATGCCATGATTGTTCTAAAGGAATCCTTCATCGATACTGGAGCAAAGGTTTCTTTAAAATCAATCCCTTCACACTGAGTTTAACATTTTACTACAAGATATTTTTATGTCTTTCCGCATTACTTAGGGAATTGCATTTGGTTTTGTAAACCCATTTACAACTAGTTGCCTTTTTCTCTTGAGGTAATGGGACAATATCCCATACTGCATTCTCCTGCATTGATTTATACTTTTCATTCATCGAAACAATCCACTATTATAGTCTGTTTATAAAATGAGGTATCATATACAATTCCAACACATGACTCATCATGCTCCTGAAGATATACTATAGATTTTGGACTTATAGTACTATTTGTTTTTCTCTCGTGGACCTTCTGCAGTGAATTGTTTCCTCTTATTACACTTCTAGAAGAGGTTTAGTTTGATCATTATGATTATGTAATTTTGATCTTCTTGTGGAAAATTACCTCGAGGTTCCTCTTGTTCTACATGGACCATATCCGTATCCTGGTTAGAATCCTCAAGTAGAACATAAATGTTAATTTGAGGATTACCCTGTTCTAATGGGACCGAAATGATTGGCATGACACCCCAATCTTCTTATACATGAGTATCCATGTTAAAACCTTCATGAATCTTTATAAATTCTTCCTCAAAATAAGCATATGTTCCTTTATTATTCCTCCCAAACCCAACATCATCTAGAAACTTGGTCGTTCCTGTCTCCAATATTGCACGAGTGAGAGAATAATAACATTTAAATCCCCTGGAATATTCGGAATAACCTATGAAGAAATAGATCACTATTTTTGGGTCCAGTTCCGTTTCCTGAGGTTTGTAAGTTCTCGCCTTAGCTGGACAACCCCACACAAGAAGATACTTTAAATTCGGTCAACGCCCGTACCAAAGCTCATATGGGTTCCTAAAAATAGCCTTAGTGGGTACTTTACTGAGTATATAAGCGGCACATGGTAGAGATGAGTGACTTATCAAACTTCTAACCATATTTTTTAGTGTCCCGTTCTATCTCTCAGATACACCATTCATATTGGGTGAACCCGAAATTATGCATTGAAGGACTATGCCACACTTCTCTAGATACTGTGCAAATATTCCTGGACGTTGTTCATCCAATCCGTCATATCTGCCATGTTATACACCATAACGGTCAGATCTGATAGTGTTAATGCTTTTACCGAGTTGTTTCTCAACCTCGGTCCTAAAAGCTATGAACTTGTCCAGGGCCTCAGGCTTTTCATGAAGAAGATAAAAGTAACCTAAATGAGAGCAGTCGTCGATGAATAATATAAAGTACTGCTTCCCGTTCCACGATTCCTGTGGAAATGATCCAATGAGACCTTCTAGAGGGCCGATGCCATTTACTTAAATTAAAATAATATATATTTGATTTTTTGGGATGATTAATTTCACATACTTAAGATAATTGTTTTATGCAAGAATGAATATAATTTATCACAAGTACTAATGAAACCATATGGAGGGTTGATTTTACTTACTTAAAACCAAAATCAATATATGGACAATTTTTAATTATTTTCTCCTGTTAATGAGTTTTTTAAACCCTAACGTGAACCTTCTGGAGGACCGGTAATATATGAATTTAAATTAATCCTTAAACCTTTCAAAGCCTAAGATCCATAAGGGAATTATTTTTAACCTTCCGGAGGACCGATTAAATTAATTCCTTAGTTTCACCTACCAGTTTATGAAACCTTAATAATGCATCATCATTTAATCATTCAAGCATATACAATTTAATTCATAAAAAACATACAATAATTAGCATGCCAAATATATCATATTTGTGAAATAAATCAAATTAGACATTTTAATTTAATAAAGCAATTAATTAAAAAAAATATTAATTTTTTTGGATTTTTTTTTGAAAATGCTCATGACCTATTGCACCTGCAACAACAGTTTTACAAATTTCACCAATTCTTGCAGATCCTAGGCGTGCACCCAGCGTGCGGTAGCAACTGCCGTCACTGGGCTTATGCTTAGCCAACATCCTTCCATTGCTATCATCGTGATAACAGTGGGTTAGAGAATCCTCGTAGGTCACAAAATTCACCACAATGTTCGTAATTCGCTGGCCATGATGAACATTGTTGAATAGTCTTTGATCAACGTTAACATCAGGGGTTAAACCGCAAGTGAGCCACTGCTCCAATAGTTTGTCGTTGTTCGTTAGATTTGGGTAAATTAATGCTGATTTTGGAGAAGAAAATCAAAGAACTCTAATTTGATCGAAAATCCCGAACTATCAAACAAAGATTTATTCAAAGCCATGAAAAAATGTATAACAACATATCATGATTTTCAATAGGATAAATCAATTTTTATGTTTTTTCACATAGTTCATAAATCCATGTCCTAACCAACTCAATTAAGACATAAACCCAATGACATAAATTTTTTACAATGAAAAAAACATGCATCATTAAATAAACATGCTGTTTGATTATTCAATCGGATCGTAAAAGAGTTTTTATTGGCTCTGATACCAATTTTTATACTTAATTTGAAATTACATCAAATTAATATAACAAAGCATGTAAAATAAATATAAAACCATTTTATATGATTCACCTAAGAATAAGCAAAACAAGAATACTTACGGGTTTGTTTGTAATTATCCATCTAGTATTCTCTTGTTCATTTTTGTTCTTTAGCGATCGTGGAGAAAACTTGAGAAGCCTGCATAATGAATTAGTAACGAACTAAATAGTCTTCCAAATACAAAATGAAGTAGTAAATTTTTGTATTAAAGTTTAGAATGAAGAAATTTCTAAACCTAGTCTCTTATTTATAGCCTTTATAATGTGAAGCCCAACCTTGTAAAACCCATCATATTTTACTTACTTGTGTCTCATGACCATAGCCCGATAAATTGATAAATCAATTTATATTCTGAATTATTAGTCCAGGATTAAGTGTTGAGATTTATGTCCTCTTCTTCACTGTGTCCAAATTCAACCTGGTTACCGCACTTAGTTCCATAATGCTTTCTAAAGATCCAATTCAGTTGATTATTAAATTAACTTGATAGATTTTAATTCGGATTTCCTTAAAATAATGACCGAATATGTTTATTTAACATGTTGATCCAATTATTATCGATTTATAAATATATTAAATAAAAATATTCTAAATAAATTCCTACCCGCACAACCCTCGACTATTGAAATATATTTCTCGATCATACCCGTCGTTCGTATTAATTTTCATTTAAAGCAAGATTGTTATTTCTTTAATGTTAGACATGAATATTTATTTATAATTTTTATCTATACTATTGTATTAAAGATAAAGTATTCTTTTGCCTAACTTTTTTAAATTATAGTAATAATGTCGATAAAAAGAATGTAGATCCTTCGAAAGAAATTCAACAACCTATACATCGACCCCCAAATCTATCAAAATAATTTTTTTAGCTTATACATTGGTCACATGAGATGTTATAGGTAAATCTAAGTTTTTATAATTCCAATTGTATACATGTTAAAAAACAATCCATGATAATTCTCCTGAATTTACAGAGGGGCAAGATTGAGGTAAAATGAAGTAAATTTGCAATAAATATTACTCTTTCTCACAATATAGTTATTTTTAAAAAATTGATTTTATCCTAATTTACATGTCGTTTTAGGATATCAATGCAAAATTTAATATTATTTATATATTTTTATAAAAATAGAAAATTCTTTAATATTCGAGCATAGTCTTAAAACTAGTGGGGGAAACGTTTCAGTCCATCAGTCCCACGACCAATTTAACAATTTTTGTGCATGGCTTGTCAAAAAAAATATGCATGTCAAAGTTTCTGGTCTAGTGTGTCGGTTGTCATGCGTGACAACTGCTTATGCGTGTTAACATGATAGCGTGTCACTGTGTGACATGACAGATGCATGATAGCGTGCTACCTCATACGTGATACCCATCGGATAGTCCATTTAAGTAATTGTTTATTATATTTTTATACGAATATCTAAAATTAATTCGTATGCGTTAATTAATTCGAATTTCAATAATTAATAATTAAGATATGTATATAACTTATTATATTTAATTATATTTAGATATTATAAATAGTTTATTTAATATTTCAAAAAAATTATTTATAATGTCTAACTATTAGATATCTAATTTTATTTAGATATTTAAATACTGTATTTTAAAAATATTTTGCATTCGATTATTAGAAAATAATTTGTATGGATTAATTGATTCGAATTTCAATAATTAAGATATGTATATATTTATTTATAATATTTAACTATTAAATATCTAATTTTATTTATATCTTTAAACACAATATTTATAAATTATTTTTTATACATTTATTAGTTAATTAATTCGAATTTCAATAATTAAGATATGTACAAAATACTTTTAGTATTTATTTTAATATTTATTTTGTAATTATATTAAGTTATTATAAATAGTTTATTTAATATATTAAAAAAACTATTTATAATATCCAACTATATCTAATTTTATTTAGATCTTTAAACGTTATATATTTAAAGTATTCTTTATACGTTTATAAAAAAATATTTTGTAAGCGTTAATTAATTTGAATTTCAATAGTTAAAATATATAATATGGTAAACGAAATATTTATAATATATATTTCCTATTATTTGTCCCTATTAATTTTATTTAATTTTTTAAACACTATATATTTGTAAAGTTGTTGGAGTTTTTAGATCTTTAACTATTATATACTTCTAATTAGTTCTTTACTTCTTTAGATATTTCAAGTTTGAAGTGTAAATGTTTAGATAGTTTAACTAGTTTATTGGATTTTCGAACTATTAGATATTTCAACTATATATTTAATAACAATTAATAAAAAATATAAGCAAAATAAACAATTCATTAATTAAACAAAACAAGTAACAATGTTTTTAATCAAATAAAAAAGAAAAACATTACAATTAAAATATTCAATACAGTCAAATGTTAAAAAAACTAAGGAACTTCTTCATCTTGAGGACCAGTATGATGCTCGACTTGCAAATCCAAATGCATGTTCTCCATCATCCGTCGTATGTATTCTTTTTGTTACGCATGGGAGATTGCAAATTGATTATTCCATTGCTCTTGTTGATTATACAAATGCTATTGTTTACCATGTTACTGCTCTTCTTGTCCATGCCACTTCTCTTGTTGACCTTGCCATTGCAATTGAAGACCATGCCACTGCGCATGCTGATTATGCGACCATTCGGCATACTGCATGTGCTGACTATGCGTCCCCTTAACATATTAGCGATTAGAAAGTCTTTGTTGTTGTTGTTGTTGTTGAGAAGAACTACCCGCGGCCATGGTAGCGGTCGGCGGTTGTAATTGTTGCTGAGGGTATCCATGAGGTGGATTAGGTGGTTTAATAACCCCATTTAGTTCCCATATATCCTGTAATTATTCAAAATAGTGCCATTTTGACATCTACTCTCCCTCCAAAGTGTATATATCTTGCAATCTTAAAGAGTGCTTACCTATAGCATAACTTTTCCTAACCTTAGTTGGAGAGTACATACTCACATCCACCCATTTTTAACAAGTAAATGACTTAAATATCATCCCATAGGACAAATTGACCCCCAAGCTTTGAAATCCATATGCTGAATGATCATACTAACCAAATTAATTCTTCCCTCATTTCTTACCACAGTATCAGTTAAAAATGTTTGAATATAAGAAAGTTGTGAATCATTGCTAGTAGTAAAATTAAAGTTGTAATAAGTAATTTTGATGATATCGGAAAAGTAGTTTTGAAATTGGTTAGTTTCTGAGATGGAAGGAAAAATTCATTTTCAAATTCAGTTTCAAAAAACTATAGGCAATACCATTAATTCTACACTTTATTCCTAAACCTCGACCTTGAGGATTATTCTGAATTATACGTGCAATTGCATAAAATTGTTGCACTAATTTGATATACCAATCAAAACTAAACCAAACAAGATTTAACCAACCTAAGCCTCTATGACCATCAAGAAGATTGAAAAAATCTCGCATACCAGGAACTTGGGTAAGTTCTTTGTAATCCAAAATTGATTGTGACTCCTCCTCGTGGCGTTATCGCGTTTTTAATGCTAACCTTGATGAGTCCGGAATTTGTTGCCACTCTTTAAGAGATCCGAACATGGGTAATCCGGATAACATCCACCCACTGAACCGTCCGAACTAAACTAATGTACTAAAAAATTAATCACTTCATAACTAAGCTAATTATCTACCTGCTTAAAACTAATGGGTCTTTGAACTCAACCCGAATCCATAAGTCAACCCAAAAGCCCATGTGGCCTACAATTAAGGGTATACATACCCAACCACTTTCATTTAATAGGGGTAATAAAAACTAAATACAACCAGGCAGCTCAATTCTCCCTCTACACTCTATCCAAACATTAAATACCTTTGAAATACCACAAAACTCTGGACGAAATTACCCTCAAACGAAAATAAACCTAACCAAATTGGCGACCATAGTGGGAGAACGATGGTGCCTGAATCTAGCATTCAAAACCATCAGGAAAAACCAGTTCGGATGAATCCGGACATGCAGGAAGTACCACCAGCTTTGGCCGAAGTGGTGGGAAAAAATGGTAAATATACCATTGAGGAGCGAGATAGGTTAAAAGTTGAAATAGAAGCTTTGAGGGCTGCCAAGAGGGCAGAGATGGGCACAAAAGAGAAGTCTAAGGCGTTAGTAGCTCATCATACTGACAATCCAAGGGAGCATGAGCCCTCAAAAAACCATGTGAGCACGAAAAAGACTGATGCTAGCTCAAAAAAGTCTCACCGGTCTAAACCGGTGGAAAGCTCTGATTCAGACTCAGAATCTTCCAGCAGCTCCTTAGGTGAAGATGGAGTCGAAGAATCCCTGTCATCTAGCAGTGATGAAGGCCGTTCTAAAAAGAAACAAAAGTTAGTCAAAAAATACTAAAAAAAGGGATAGGCATGGAAGGTTAAAGAGGCATATAGGCAAAGGATCGTCTCATAGCCGGAGACACGTAGATGGGATGGTGATGGATCCTTTTACCTTCCATGATGAACCAGGTATCTTTGCAACTCCTAATGAGGATATCGCTTTCAGTCGTGGCCGGAATTGGAGACAATCTCCATTGTCCTTCAAGATCCTGTTCGAAAACCTTCCTAAGAGGTTTGACAGTACAAAAATAGAAAATTACGATGGCAGTAAAGACATTGATAACCACTTGGAACAGTTCAAAAATTTCATGATGAATTTTGATGATGACGAAAAGATTCTTTGTAGAGCATTCTCCCAATCATTTACTGGGAGTGCTCTAAAGTGGTACAACAGTTTGCCACAAGGCTGCATCAGAAATTTCGATACTTTTTGGGTGGCTTTTCGAAGACAGTTTGTTGGAAGTAAGGAGGTAAAGGGAAATGGAGACACGATTATCCATTGTGCCCAAGAACCAAACGAATCTCTAAAAGAATACATAAGTCGCTTTGTAAACACCAAAAATGGGTTGGCTGATTGCTTTGAACAAGTAGCAATAGCTTCTCTGAGGCAGGGCTTAAACCCTAGAAACCTGGCTGATTCAGTAACAAAAAAAAGGCCATGACATGAGGAGGTTTACTGAATCAGGTCGGAAAGCAGATTAATGTAAATGAAACAAAAAAAACTAGGGTGCACAGGCAGGTGAGGTCTGCTCCGGCTGCACCGAATCCAAACCAAAACCAGTCCGGGAAAAAGGCTACTAAGGCTGGTGAGAGTCATAACAGAGACAAAGCTCAGTCTCAGCCAGCTTCTCCAGCTTAGAGTCAACAATCTAGAAATAAATGAGGGCCTTGGGTTCAACCGGAGTGGTTTGCAGAATTATAAGAAAACTTAGCCACCATATATGACAAAACAAAAGACGAAGTACATTATAGAAGGCCGGCTGCGTTACAGTCTCCTAGGGAGAGCCACAACAATTGTTTCTGCCAGTATCATAATGATACTGGCCATACCACTGAGGATTGTATTGCTTTGAAGTAATAAGTCAAGAATTTGATTGAAAGAGGAAAATTGGGAGCATATGTTAAAAGAAGAGGAGGAAATAGGCCTAATAATGCTCATCGGGCTGGTCCGAACAATGCAGGCACATCGGCTCCGGATGGGGCTATGGTCATAATCGAAAGGTTCGATGTAGAATCAGAATACTTGGACCCGCATCCAACCCGGAATAAAGTGGGTGTTATCACAGAACATTGCAAGTCGGTGTCCGGACTTATCAACTTTTATGAGTCACTCACAATTTTCGGAGGAGACACCATGACAACACCAACTGCTTCTTCGAGAAAGAGGCACGTTCATACTTTAGCTACCCAACTGGAAGGAGGCATGACTTCCTATCAATCGCAGATTCCATTTCCCTTCATTGTTTTCGATGAGGATGACTTGAGGGATATAGCTGGTCCTCATGAAGATGCTGTTGTCATAGGAGCATCCATCGGAGGCAATGACATAAGACAAATTTGGGTGGACACCGGAAGTTCAGCCAATATTCTCTTTTTAACTTCTGACAAAAAAATGAAGAATACAATAGTAATTCAACATTCGAACAAGTCAATTGTGGGTTTCACTGGAAGCTCAACAGATGTGATCGGGGAGTTTGAGGAGGAGATTTTGTTAGGTAAAGGCCCTTTTAAAAAGATGGTTAGAATACTGTTCGTAGTGGTGGATTGTCCCACTTGTTATAATGCTATTCTGGGGAGGTCTTGGCTCTCTAGGATGCATGCAGTGGCCTCAACAGTCCACCAGTGTTTGAAATATGCTGTGCAAAGACAAGTGGGAGTTGTTTGGAGCAGCCAAAAGGTAGCAAGAGAGTGTTATGCAACAGCACTGGCTCCTCGGACATTGGGGGCAGTTCAGATCAATGAGGAATAGCAGTTTGAGGGGCTTTCTAGGGGAGAGGGTGAAATTGATGACCCCAGAGAGACCCCTGGAGTTTTAATATCAATTGAAGAAGTTGAAACACACTATTTGGCTGAAGGAAAAAGTGTCAAGATAGGATCCAAGATGACAGTGGAATTAAAGGGTAAAATGTTAAAGTTCTTGAAAGACCATCAGCATGTTTTTGCTTGGTGCAATGCTGATGTTACCGGAGTACCAGCAGATATTATATCGCACCAACTATCCATCCAAAGGGACATAACACCTGTGATACAAAAGAGAAGATCTTTTTCTAAGGAAAAGGCTGATGTCATAGTTCAAGAGGTCGACCGACTTACTAAAATGGGGCACATAAATGAGTCTCAATACCCTTTATGGACAGCCAATCCGGTATTGGTAAAAAATAAAAATGGCAAATGGCGTATGTGCATCGATTTTACAGATCTCAACAGAGCTTGCCCAAAGGATTTTTACTTGGTCCCCCTGATTGATCAGTTGGTGGATTCCGTACCTGGAAACAAGCTGCTATCTTTTATGGATGCTTTCTCCGGGTATAATCAGATTCAAGTGGATCCGAAGGATCAGGAACATACTACGTTTGTTACTGATAGGGGCCTTCATTGTTACAAGGTGATGCCATTTGGGTTAAAAAATGCTGGGGCTACTTATCAGAGGTTGGTAAACAAGGCTTTTGCTGATCAAATTGGAAGAAACATGGAAGTTTAGATCGACGACATGATGGTGAAAAGTATGGACGAAGAACTACACTTGGCAGATCTCCAAGAAACTTTTGCTAACTTAGTGAAAGTAAATTTGAAATTAAACCCAAAAAAGTGTATGTTTGGAGTGCAATGCGGGAAATTCTTAGGGTATGTAATAAGTGAGCAAGAGATACAGCCTGATCCGGACCAGCTTAATGCTTTACTGCAAATGGAGCCTCCTTGGAATATTAAAAAAGTACAACGATTGACTGGGAGGTTGGCTGCATTAAATCAATTCATTTCAAGGTCTTCGGACAGGTGTGCCCCATTTTTTCAAACTTTGAAAGGTGCAAAAGACTTTGATTGATCCTCATAGTGTGATGAGGCCTTCGATGAAATCAAAAAGCATTTGTCCTCCCCCAAGACTTTGTTTAAACCCGTTGATGAAGAGACTCTTTTCATATACTTGGTAGTCTCTAGTTGTGCCATAAGTGCAGTATTGGTAATGGAGGTGGATAGTTATCCCCGTCCGGTGTATCACATTAGAAAGAGTTTGATTGATGCAGAAAAACGCTATTTGAAGCTTGCAAAATTAGCACTAGCCTTGGTGATTGCTGCAAGGAAGATGAGACCTTATTTTCAGGCTCATCCCATTATTGTCCGAACGTCTTTTCCTTTAAAAAAACGTTCTCCAAAAGGCCGGCATTTCAAGTAGAATGACTAAGTGGTCAGTAGAATTGGGAGACTACGATATTGATTTTGCCCATCGGACATCAGTTAAAGCTCAAGCGGTGGCAGATTTCTTAGTTAAATTTCACTTAAATAGGGATACTAACCAAATAACTGGGGTGAAAAACAAAAAAGTATGGGCCGTCCAGACTGATGGTGGATCAAGTACCATGGGATGTGGTGCTGGGGTATGTTTGACCTCTCGGTACGGAGACAGAATGTACCAAGCTATATGTTTTTCTTTCAAGGCTTCTAATAATGAATCTGAATATGAAGCTCATATAGCTGGTTTGAAATTAGCCCTTATTTGTGGAGCCAAAATGGTCAAGTTAATGAGCGATTCTCAGCTTCTTATCCATCATGCACAAGGTCAATCCGAAGCCAAAAAAGAGCAGCTGGTGAAATACTTACTTCTTCTCAAATAAGTGGCACTTAATTTCAACAGAATCATCTATGGACACATACCCCGAACAGAAAATATACTGGCAGACTCATTGGCAACCATAGCCTATACTGAGTCCTACCCTTGGATTCATGTGCTGGAGTGCCCATCCATTCAAATCAATCCGGATAAGGAAGAAGAAAGCTTCAATATACAGATAAAATAGCCTCAAGATTGGAGATTTCCTCTCCTTCAATATCTCTCAGATGGCATCATGCCTCCGGAAAAATCAATAGCAAGAAAAGTAATATACAAGGCTCGTGGTTTTGTCATCCTAAGAGATGTTCTTTATAAGAAGTCTTATAGTAAACCCCTCTTATGATGTTTGGGGGTTGACGGGTCTCAAATAGTGCTCTCCGAGTTACATGATGGTGAGGGATCAGTTCACTGTGGATTCATGGCTCTAACAAGAAGAGTTTTGTTAGCTGGGTACTATTGGCCCTCCATAATGCAAGATGCTAGGGAGTTGGTAAAAACGTGTGACCCATGCCAGAGATATAGCAATGAAATTCATATCCCAGCCATCCCTTTAGAGTCGATCTCTGAGCCAATACCTTTTGCTCGATGGGGGTTGGATCTAGTAAGACCTCTACCCATGGCATCCAGAGGGTGCATAGCTATAATCGTTGCTATTGATTACTTTTCAAAGTGGATCGAAGAAGCTCCATTGGCAAGTGCGACATCAAAAGCTGTTATAAAATTCATTTTATCCAATCTGTGTTGCAGATTTGGAATTCCACAAAAGATAACAACAGACAATGGGCCACAGTTCAACAACAAAGAAATGAAGAGTTTCTGTGCCTCTAAAGGCATACAACATTTCTTCTCTTCTCCTTTCCACCCACAAGAAAATGGTCAGGTCGAAGTGGCCAACATGACAATACTGTCCGGTCTAAAGAAGAATTTAGAAGGGGCTGCTGGAAAATGGCCTAGTTATTTGCAAGAAGTTTTGTGGGCTTACCGGACCACTCTCGGGGCTGCAACACAAGAGTCTCCCTTTGCCTTAGTATATGGGATGGACGCCATAGCTCCCATAGAAGCTACTCTCCCTTTATTTCGAGTTCATAATTTTTCCGAACACGCTAACGAGGTGGCAATCAGAGGCCACCTTGACTTCATAGAAGAAAAAAGAGTTAAGGCTCACCTTAGAGCTGCACACTATCAAGGTTTGATGAGAAGCAGGTTTGCTTCTAAAGTTAAGAGAAGGGATTTTCAGCCAGGGGATAAGGTATTGAGAAAAGTTTTCATACATACTAAAGAGAAGCAGTTCGGTAAGTTGGCTCCAACTTGGGAAGGACCCTATGTGGTCGTTGAAAAGCTTAAGCCTGAGACATACTGGCTCCAAGACAAAGATGGAAGGATTTTGAATCACTCCTGGAACATTGAACACCTCCGGTTGTATTTGGAATATAAACTATGTAAATATTTACTTGCTTAACAGTTCATGTAAATATTTGGGGGCATACTCTTTCCTACCCTGGTGGCGCGGGATTTTCTATAAAATTTGATGCCTTCTTAAAATATTCAGAGTGTTTCAATTAAAAGCTTTCTCTGATTTTTTTTTATCAATAGCAGACCAGATTAAATTGGTGGAGTGGTGACTACTTAAACATTGGTCATCGGAGAATTTAAACACTCTCACTTTAAAATACTTGTGAAATAACTAAGGGTTATTTAAACATTAGCCACCAAAAGTAAAAAATTTATGAAACGATGCAAGAGTTATGCAAAATGAAACTACTCATTAAAACATACGAAATGCCTTGGCCATCCAAGGACTTTGAATTGTCAAAACAAGAGAGGTTTATCCGGACAAGGACCGGACACCGTTACAAAAAAATTCTTGGCCATCCAAGGACTTTGGTTCAATCACAACAAAATTAAAAAGATAATTGATACTTTAAGGCTGAGCCTTTGAAGATGGCTCAGCCTCACTTGGCTTTTTCTTCTTTGGGTCATCATCCAGACTCTCCCCGGTTTCTTCTTCTTCATCACTAGTGCCCTCACTGGAGTAGTTGTACTTATCACCAACAGACATGGTATGATGAGGAATGTATTCGTACTCCACGAATCGCCATAAATCCCCCAAGGTCTTCTTCGGAAATTTTCCATGAAATAGTAGAACCATATCTGACCTAAACTCAGCATACCTTGCCTCTTGAGAATCTATAACCTCATTGGTGTAAGCATCCATCCTAGCCTGGATTATTTTCTCATGCTCCCTCAATAAGTCAGCATTTTCTTGCTCAGCCTTGGACACACTATTCTCAATAGAGACCTTGTCATTAGTTAAGGCCTGAATGGTGCTATCTTTGTCCTTCACCTCTTCTTTTGATGACCGGAGGTCTCTTTCGAGGACGGATTGCTTTAGTTGGAGTTCTTTGACAGCTCTTTCCGAAGTGGCTAACCATTTAGCCAAGTCGTCCTGACATTTCTTCAACTCCTCATTCTCTTTCCTCAATGCCTCAGTATTTTGGCTGGCACTAAGAAGATCGCTAGACAGTTTCTCTTTGTCAGAATTAAGAGTGTTGATGATGGCTGACTGATTGCGTACTTGCTTTTCCAAAATAAGCAATGGCTGGACATTGCTCAGAATGGAGTGAGCAATGATATCCCTTTCGCTTGAGACAGAAAAAGACTTACCATTGAATGTGACAGTGTTCGAAGAACTTGGAGGGAGGTAGGGCCCAACAAAATCGTCTTTGGGGAGGTTTTCAAAATAAAGAATAATCCCCTCAAGCCAGTGATGTCGACACCATCAATACTGATATCCCCTCCTCCAACCTCTTCGGTTTGAAAGTCACCAAGGATCTCTTCTGCTCTCGTAGGATCAGTAGGGTCAACGGGAGGTAGTGGCTCCGGATCCCGGAGAGAAACCTCATCTCCCTTGGAAGTTTTCTTTCTCTTGGCGTCCCGGCTTCCACCTTCTGCTCCCCGTTTTCTGTCCTTTTTTAGGACCTTTCGAGGTTTCGAAGACCCAACAGCTTCCTTGGTGCTCTCGTGTTCCACCACCTGTAGTAAGGCATCATTGATTTTCCCTTGACCTTGTCCCTCGGGATTTGTTGGGACAACTTCCTCCACCTCAGTAGGATTGGCCTCTGCCACACCTCGCCCGACCTTATCATTTTTGCCCTTCATCTTGCTTGGGGCTTTAGCTCTTCCCGACAAGATCAATTTTACATATTTTCCCTCTGTTTTCCGGAGGATCACTCCCGGAGGGGGTGGAGTAGTTAATTCCTCCCAAGACAGATCCTTCCGGTTCGTTGTATTCCATAGATGAGATCTGACTAAGTTGCCTCCGGTGTAAAGCAGTTATGGAAGCGGTTTGCCCATTTTTCAGCTATCCAAACATTCAGCTTGGAACAAGTAGTCTGCCCGACCTATAGGTAATCGTTGAAATCTTTGGGTAGCACTACCAAAAAGAAAAAGGAAATAGAGTTAGATAAAAAAAAATTATAAGTGAAAGTAGAAGTATCTGGTGAGATTATTACCATCACTTCGCCATCTGCTGGTGAGCATGCTTGGGTTGACAACAGCTTTAATTTTCTTCCCATTATCCCAAGCACCACTGACGAACAGATATTGAGTCTTCCAGCCTTTCTCTGACTCAAGCAAGTCATCCACTACCTTGTAATTGTCACCCATGTTGAAGTGATAGAAAGGGATGACATGATTTCTGCAGAGGCTTGCCACAGCAGCAAATTGCTCCATCGGAAGAGGAATTCCGGAGAGCCTTGAGGCCATAATACATGCCATAAGGGTGAACCATGCATTAGGACTTAGCTGGCTTGGGTAAAGCTTAATCATATGGAAATATCTGACTATTTCTGGGTCGAAGGGAAACCTAAGTCCCCATTTGAATAACTCAGTATAGAAGACAACCTCGTTGAGCTTACAATCCATGGGCGTCTCCGAATCGATTGGGATCCTTACTTTGACATTCTCTGGAATACCCCACTTTGTCCTTATCCGGCCAAGTTCAGTTGTGTCAATGAAAGCGTACTTGATTTTCTGCAGGGCCAACAAATATTTAACATTTACCTTGTGAAAACAAGGCCCCACCTTTCCCACAAGGCACTCCGGAAGGTCCGGGTGCTTTAAACATACTTTTTCCTTGCCTTTACTCTTCCTAGCCATGGCAGTTTCACTTGTTTGCCCGGAGACGTCAGTCTCGAAAGGGGCTTCTTCGATGCTATCCTCCATTACATCCTCCATTACCATGGAGGGGTTGTCAGCTATCTTAGGAAGAGAGGGGCTGGTGATTGGCTCAGTAGGCCCTTCGGATTGTTGAGCATCCTTTCTCTCTTGGGGTCTAGAGTCCGGTTAGGGCTCGGACCCGGAGGTCTCTTTTTGAAGACTTGAGCTAGTTGCCTCCGATCCGGACAGCTTGTCCTTGGAAGTTTTAATGGGTGCTTCTGACCCTGTGGTTTTACTTTTTGCCCCGGATTTCGAAGGCGTGGATTTTGGTTTAGGCTGTGTGCCAGCAGCCTACCCTTTTACCAGACGACCCCTTCACCTATCTACCAGCTTCTCCAGGGAAATATCAGCGTCTGACCCCATGGCAATAAATGGGGAAGGTTTCTTAAAACTTGTGACTGCCTGTCCTGGTTCAACAATAGGCTCTGACTCCTGGACCGATGACCCTGAAACGATTGGTGAAAGGTATGACTGGAACAACCTCCTAGGTTTAACACTCTTAGTTAAAGAAGGACCCCGGTCAGGCTCTGAGCTTGGTGTTTCTGGTTTATTAACAGGGGAAATAGGGAGGCTTGCAGCGATGTGTCTTTCTCGTTCAACCTTTTGAGCCTTTTCCAACTCTAACAAATTAAGCCACCCACCTTTTACCAAAGCGTTTCTTGCTGTGAACATAAACTTACACCGAAAGAAAGGTTTTTTGAAAGATGAAAGCTTTGGAGTTTGACAGATTATAGATAATGAAGATAATGAAATAGTGAAAAGTGAACTGATTTATACTAATCATGAAGATGATGCTTCGATACCTAGGAGGATTCGAAAGGGTAGGTGCAATGATTAAAGGCGGTGCTGATGTCATTCGCATTAAATGAAGAAGTTACTTTTTGAAGCAAGTGGGAGCGCCATTCTAGGAGAAAAACGGCCGGTGTGGCGAATCAGAGAATGGCTAGTTTATTCAAAGTAGTTGTTGTTGACGCCAGCAATTCAAATATTTGAATTGTGTCCGAATTGATATTTTTTATTTTTTTTGTTTCTCCTTTATAAATAGAAGAGAAACACAATCACAATTAACTCACCTCTCAATACTACTCTAAATCTCTCTACTTCTTCTACAAGTTTTTCTAAAATATTAGCTACTCATTCTAGTTTACTTTCTCTAACTTTGCGAATAGTTGTTTTTTTTCGATCAATTTTTCTATTCGATAAAACCAATCAAATTTAATTGTGTAACATTATATTAGCTGAATTAATAGCTTTGCATAATTTTTAAACTTATTTTGTTCTTATATTAGTTTTGATATTAGTTTGTATTACTTGTTATTTGTTAATTTCGATATTAGTTTGTATTACTTCTTATTTGTTAATTTTGATATTAGTTTGTATTACTTGTTATTTGATAGTTATATTAGTTTCTATATTAGTTTTTAGTTATATTAGTTTCAATTTTGTTTTATTGTATATTTAAAAAAATATCAAAATCTTATAATTTATTTTCTCAAACAGTTTTTTAAATTTTTAAATGGCTCCAAAACGTAGTAAACCTAATGTTCACAAACCCGCTATAGTCAACCTCAATTCAATGGATGACATTCCCGAAGAATCCCCTCATATTAAATCATTCTTCTTTCCTGAACGCGGTGGTGGTAGTACTAATGATGGGTCGAGGTCTCGTAGGAAAACATCTTGGACATATGATTACTTTAGTGAAAATTCGAAAAATACATCCGTTAAGTGTAATATTTGCTGAAAATGTTATGTTTATAAGGCCTCAAATCTAAATTATGGCACCGTCGGTATGGCAAGAGATTTAAAATCTCATAATATGACCGACGTTTTAAAAATTAATGAAGATGAGAATACATCTATAAACCCTCAAAACGGTATTCCTTTTGAGTTTAATCAAGATAGGCATATGGAAGAAATAATTATATATGTGATTGGTAGTTTACAACCTTTTGGTTATGCCGATAGTTGGAGATACGAAAATTGGATACAAGTTGGGGTAAACCCACGAGCCAAACGCATTCCACATAGCTTTATGTGATCACTAGCCTTTGAATATTATTTAAGAAAAAATATTATTAATACTATGCTAGCTTTACCGTGGAATGTTTCCATTACTAGTGATATAGCTACTTTTATTAATTTTGATATGATATGTGTTAACCTTCATTGGATGGATAACGAATGGGTACTCCAAAGGAAAATTGTGTGGTCTGAATCTATTGGTAAACATAACACATAAGTAATTAAAGAGAGTATAGTTGAATGCATGAATCATTTTGAAATTAAAAATCAAATAAAGTCTATTGCGTTCGACAATGTATCGACGAATCCTAGATTGTTTCACACTAAATGTTTATGATAGGTACTTAAATTAGTTGCAAAATATGGAATAAGTATGATTTTAGAAGATTATATTAGTCATATTAAAAAAAAGGTCCTAAATTGCATAACCTCAAAACTTAAATAAAAGAGTTGAAAGCACTTGCTATTAGTAATGAGAAAACATATAAAAACTTATTTTAGACGTCGAAACTAGATAAAATTCCACTTATATGTTGTTTACACGTGCTCATATATTCAAAGAAGAGATTACTACGCTTTACAATAGATCTTATCCGAATAAAAGTATTGAAAATCTACATTGGGTTTATTGAATTAGCATGTTATAGTTTTTAAAACTTTTTAAAGATGCAGCTAGAATCTTTTCTACGTAATATAGTCCTAATATTCATTTGACCCTTTTCGCGATTACTAATCTTGTCACGCATATGAATAAATTTAGAGCTCATAATGTATGTGCAGAAATGATGCCCGACATGGAAGCAAAGTTTTGAAAGTATTTTCATCAAATCCCGATTGCATATTCTATCGCGTGCATTTTGGATCCCTTTTCACGAAAATCCCCATTTGAAATATTAGTTAAATGTATTTATGAAGCCTTATAATTTCTACCAGATGGTACACATGAAATAGTTGGCCCTCAAGCGTATATTACCAGAGTATTATGATTTTTTTACAATGTATAATAGGTATGCTGATAGATACATACCAAATACGGTTTATACAACTTCAAATGTAAAGGGTAATAACAATAGGGGTAGAGGGAGATCAACTACTAACTATGTACAAATGACGATGTTAAATAGAGAGGAATTTAAAAAAACCTCTCAAACTGATAATGAGTTGTCTAGATATTTGAGCACTAGGTTTAATTTAACAAATTATACAGATGGAGGGGTTGATGATACTATATAATGGTGAAGTACAAAAACGGATGATTATCCGATTGTTAGCAGGTTGGTTAAAGAGATTTATGCAATACCTATGTCTAAAGTTGCAAGTGAGTGTGCTTTTAGCCAATCGAGGTTACAATACACGACTAAGAGAACAAGTTTGACGGACAAAGCACTTGGAGTGCTTGTGGCAATCAACGATTGGACCGCGACGGATAAAAGGATGCAAGATAAAAAGTTTAGAGGTAAAGTGAATGTAGACGACATATTCAGTGATTATCCAGATTATTATGAAGGTACACTTGAACAAGAATTTTTGGAAGAAGATGAAGCTGAAGATAAATCAATTGAGTGTGAAGATTTTGAAGACGAAGAAGAACTTGAAGACGAATGGTGTTTGTAATAGGTTTTTTAGAATATATATTTTAGTTTGCATATATTTGTACAACTCTTGGCCCGTAAGAGTATAAACTGTGAATGACTAAATTAAATAAAAAAGTTTATTTACCTTTTAATCTAATAACAACACGTGTACTAGTAAATATTATCAAAATACAACAACACTTATAATATTTATATTCAAACCATAATAATCTCGAAAGTGTAATAAATAATAACATATCCTATAATATTTTAAAATTATAAGATATGATTTTGGTTTATAAAATAATAACAACATTTGTAATTTTTATATTCAACCCATAGTAATATTCAAAGCATAATAAGAAAATTATAATGATATTTCTTATAATATTTTAAAATTATTATATATGATTTTGGTTTATAAAATAATAGCAACACTTGTAATATTTATAACCAAATAACAATAATAATAATAATAATAATAATAATAATAATAATAATAATAGTAATAATAATAATAATAATGTAATACTAATTATAATTATATTTCTTATTATATTTTAAAATTATAAGATATGATTTTAATTTATAAAATAATAATAAAACTTACAATATTTATAACCAAATCATAATAATAATCAAAATTTAATAATAAAATTATAATCATATACCTTATAATATTTTAAAATTATAATATATAATTTTGGTTTATAAAATAATAACAACACTTATAACATTTATAACCAAATCATAATAATAATCTAAATTTAATAATAAAATAATAATCATATACCTTATAATATTTTAAAATTATGCTATATGATTTTGGTTTATAAAATAATAACAACACTTCTTAATATTTATAACTAAATAAAAATAAAAATTGATTTAGCGAAGACTACGAACAAACTCGTTTCTCCCTCAGGTATCGGATACTCAAATCAAAGATTTCGATGAGCCCGTCAGAGCCTCCGAAAACCAGTTTTAATATTTTAGCGTTAATTTTATTTATATATTTTATTTAAAATCATTTATGTAATTTTCCTTATTTGGAATTAGGGTTTTGGGTAATCCTATATAAAGCATCTTATACCTTATTTAAGGTCACACTTTGATGAATAAAAATTGAGAATTTTCTCTTAGTCTCTTATACTCTAACTTAGGGTTAGAGTTTATATATCCTTGTTTCGTCTTCTCCTCTTATGTTTGTCGTCATCTGTTCTATCTCGTAGTTTGGCTCTACCATATTGGTATCAGAGCGACAGAGCTCCTACGGCATGGGTAACGAAGGTATGATGCCAAAGAGATCCTTGCGGGGGAAGTCCACTCTTTCGTTCGCCGAATCGGTCGACCATGATGAATTCAATCAGTTCCGATCGCAGATAGATGAATGGATGAATTTGCTGCGACATCAAATGAAGAAAGCGATTGAAGATTTTGAAAGGTTGACCACCACCAGATTTCAAACTCCAACCATAAATTCACCGACGGAAGTGTTTTTCACAGGATCCATCCACAGCCACAACTACAATTTGGAAAAACCAAAGGGGAAGGAGATCCATCAAGTAGCTGTTGGTGACATGGAGGGTTCGCCGATACTCGACCATCCACTCTTTGCTGAGTATACGGCTGACTACCAGGGTAAAATTTCTGATGAAACTTGGTCGGAATCAGGATATCCAATTTATGATGTCTACGACGATGAGATTGAAGAGAAGAGCGTTGATGTTAAAAAATGGGATAATGAAGATCTAATTGATGTTGAGGAGAAACTTGTAGATCAAGAAATTGTCTCAGACTTTAGTATACCATACTACTTCATTCGAGAGATTTTGTTGAAGAAGGACTGTGAAGCAATATCTTTTATCATGGAGATGCGACTTCTATGTATTTTTGGTTATCCTACAATGGAACCCTTGTTTCGGTTCTCCGTGGATGCATATTATCGTATCGTGAAAATACAAGATGATATTTTTGTATTTGATATTATGAAGAGATTGCTAGAAGAAAATATTAGTGTTTTAATGGATAAAAGGTTATGTTTTGTAATAGAACCTGGAGGAGTTTTAGGTGATGGTTGGGATTTAAAAGAAAAAATAAAAAGTTAAAAGTAGAAGATTGCAATGTTTTGAATGTGCTGGTAGAAATATACTCTACAGAACTTGAGAATCATCTACTATTCAACAAAGAGGAATTGTTCCTTTTTGTAAGGGTTTTGATGTGATACAACAAGCACAGTCTGGAACTGGAAAGACAATAACTCTTTACACGCGCAAGGGTGTTGTGTGTTGAAAAGGCTGACATAGAACAAATGGGTGGATTATATCTTGTTATCACTGACCACAATAATGTCGATGACATGACACTGATGGACAAAGCTGGGAAACCACTTCTTGACAAGAGCTGCAACATTCAAATTTTCACATCTCACACTCTTGTGCTGGTACCGGTTGAAATTAGCGGTGAACACACCAATGTTTTTGCAGTTATGTCAATGTTTCAGTGTTCCGAATTCGAGGTCGAATTTTCCCAACCGGGGAAGGATGATGTAGCGAAGACTGCGAACAGACTGGTTTCTCGCTCAAGTATCGGAATTGGGTCAAATAGGTACTCAAATAGAAGATTTCGACGAGTCCGTCAGATTTCAAAAATGTGAATACGTCACAAAGTTTGATACCCAAATTCGACTTGTAAAACCTCCGAAAACCAGTTTTAATATTTTAGCGTTAATTTTATTTATATATTTTATTTTAAATCATTTATGTAACTTTCCTTATTTGGAATTAGAGTTTTGGGTAGTGCTATATAAAGCATCTTATACCTTATTTTATTTATATATCCTTGTTCCGTCTTCTCCTCTTATGTTTGTCGTCGTCTGTTCTATTTCGTAGCTTGGCGCTACCAAAAATAATCATAAAATATAATCATAAAATTATAATCATATTTTTTATAATATTTTAAAATTATAATATATCATTTATATCATAAATAATTTATAATATAATATTTTTATTGTCTAAAGTTGAAATTTGAGAGAGAAGAAGACTGAATCAAGAAGAAGAATTGTAACTATTTTTTTATTATCTTTCTCTACCTTATTATTCATATATTTGTAACATTTATAGTCACAACAATTCTGTTCAATGTGTAACAGAATTCTGTTACATTTTGTTATACAATTTGTTACATTATTTATACTATAGTTGGACTTTGAGAACTACCACAGCCCACACATACTAACTAGTAGACTTAGCCTTTAGTCCATAACTAGTAGACTTAGTCTTCAGTCCATGACCCGATCCAATACATGGCCCAATGTATAAAACACTTAAAGCTTTGTTTTCAGCTTCAAACCCTAGCTCGACACTAGCCACCAGCTTCACCCTTTCTTGTTCCTCCAAACCCTAGTTCAACATCAGCCTCCATCCTTGCCTCTTCTTCAGATATTCTGACTTCCCCCCTCAAACGTGGCGGAGGTATACCGAGACTCAGTTTGTCCCGTAGAAACAAGAACCGATTTTGAGACAAGGGCTTTGTGAGCAAGTCAGCAACTTGGTCGTGAGAAGGTACGTATCGTATATCCAGTAGATTTTGAGCAACCATATCTCGAATAAAATGTAAATCTAACTCGACATGTTTTGTTCTAGCATGAAATACAAGGTTTGAAGCAAGTGAGCTTGCTCCAAGGTTATCACACCAGATAACCGGAGATCTGTGAAGATCAAGACGAATTTCATGAAGAACTGACTTTAACCAAATGAGTTCAGAGGTTAAGTTTACTAGCGACCTGTATTCTGAATTGGTACTCGACCTGGAAACAATCCCTTGTTTCTTTGAAGACCACGAAATCAAGGAATAACCCATGAAGATGCAATAACCACCAACCGATCGACGGTCATCCAACAAAACAGCCCAATCAGCATCAGTGAAGCCTGTAAGCTGATGAGTGTCGCTCGGTTTGATGTGGAGTCCCATCGTCTGAGTACCAGATAAGTAACGTAGAACTCTTCTTACACATTGTAGATGTACTTTAGTAGGACATTGCTGAAACTGGCTGAGTTTGTTAACAGCAAACGCAATGTCTGGTCGAGTGGTCAGTAGATACTGTAAAGACCCTAACAAGCTTCTGTATCTTGTAGGATTCTGAAGTAATTCGCCATCAGACTTGGAGAGAGGTGGACTCACCTTCATTGGAGTTGCACACGAGTTAGCTTTGGACAAGCCCTCTTTTAACATTAAGTCTTTTATATACTGTGTTTGAGTTAAGTAAAGGCCAGAGTCATCTCTGTGAGCCTCAATGCCCAAAAACAACCTTAGAGATCCCATATATTTTAGAGAAAATTCAGAGTTTAGCTTCTGAACAAACTTAGAAACATAGGAAGGACTGTTACCAATAACAATTATGTCATCTACATAGACCAGTAGAATGACAAAGATGCCTTTAGACCGTAGAAAGAACATAGAGCACTCAGCCCTTGAATTTTGAAAGCCCCACAAGATCAGTGTATCCTTGAGCTTGGAATACCAAGCTCGTGGTGCCTGTTTCAGTCCATACAATGCCTTGTTCAGCTTGCATACATGATTAGGACACTTAGGATCAACAAACCCTTGAGGTTGCACCATGTACACTTGTTCTTTTAAATGACCATTCAAAAAGGAATTATTTATGTCAAGTTTCCTGATGATCCAGTCTCTAGATACAGAAATAGTGAGAACCAAACTTATCGGAGAAGCTTTTATCACTGGAGAGAAAGTTTTATTAAAATCAACCCTAGGTTGTTGATGAAAGCCCTTAGCTACAAGTCTAACTTTGTAGCGTTGAACATACCCTTCTTGGTTATATTTGACCTTATACACCCATTTGCACCCCACCAGACTCATGTTACTAGTGTGGGGAACAAGAGACCATGTGTGATTATTCATCAAGGCATCATATTCACATTTCATGGCTTGAACCCATTGAGGACACTGAATAGCCTCTGAAAACTTAGTAGGTTCTTTAACAGTAATAGTAGATGCAATGGTAGTTCCTGAGTAAATGTGCTTAGGTTTTGAAATACCATCTTTGGCTCTAGTGGTCATAGAATGTCTGTTAGGTAGAGTTTGAGAGGTAGTTTGATTGTTAATTTTGTCAAAGGGAAGTTCAATAAACAACTCACCAGGTTTTGATGGTTGTGTTTCAGGTAACATGCTGGGCAAGGTGTTTTGAGCAGCTGTGGGAGTTTAGGAACCAGTTTGAGCTTGTGGAGAGTTGCTAAAACTATCAGGTGAGTTCTCACAAGGTACATTTGTTGTTTTGGTCTGGTTTGGGTGTAATGAATGGTTATTGTTTATGTGTTGAACTGGTTGGTATTTTGTGAGTTTGAACAAACTGTCTGTGGTGTAGAATTCTCATTTGGCAGATATAGATTAGGAAACTTAGGCAGCCAATAGACTCTAGAAACAGACATAGATGACTTAGTGTTTAGGAAACCAGACAGACATGGGAACTCATCTTCATTAAAGATGATATTCCTTGACACATAAACTCTCCCACTAGGACTGAGACACTTATACCCTTTATGTACTCCACTATATCCTAAAAAGACACACTTGACTGAGTGAAATTGGAATTTATTAGTTTGGTAAGGCCTAAGACACGGAAAGCAAGTGTACCCAAAGAGTTTTAGAAACAGGTAATCAGGTTTAAAACCAAAAAGCTGCTCAAAAGGGGACTTATCTTTTAGAATGACTGTAGGTAATCTGTTAATCAAGAACACAGCAGTGTGAAAAGCCTCTGGCCAGTACTTGTGAGGAAGACCTGACTGAGCTAGAAGGGTCAGACCAGTCTTAGTGACATGTCTGTGCTTCCTTTCTGCTCTACCATTCTAAGCAGAAGTATAAGGACATGATGTCTTGAGCTGGATACCTGATTCTTTGGCCAAAGATAGAAAAGACCTGAACTCACCACCCCAATCTGACTGAAACACTTTAATTCTTTTATCAAACTGATTCTCAACTAGAGTCTTAAACTCTTTAAACACATTTACAGCCTCACTTTTATGTTTAAGAGGATACAGCCATGTGAACCTGCTGTAATCATCTACAAACAATATGTAGAACTTGTAACCAGAATTAGATAGAACATGGGCAGGTCCCCACAAGTCTGAGTGAATCAAGTCTAAGACATTAGAAGAATGTGAGACTGAATTAGAGAATGGTAAGGAATGTGATTTGCCTAGTTGGCAATCATCACAGAAAAGTTTTTCATTACTAGCAATAGTAGGAAGATTACAATCTTTCATCACAATAGACAAGACACGTTTAGAAGGATGGCCCAGTTTTTAATGCCACCCAATCTTTAGGGAATTAGAAGTACTAGAAAGAACATACACATGAGAAACAGATGAATGTGACTTAGGAAAGGTTGCCTTAGTAGTCCTAGAAATAGATGAGTCTTCCAACTTATACAGCCCATTTTCAACTCTGCCTTTAAGAAGAATCATCCTGGTTGTCTTGTCCTTCACAAAAAATTTAGAACTGTGAAACTCAATAAAAATATCATTATGAAGTGTGAATTGAGAAACAGATACTAGGTTTTTGTTGATATAAGGCACATGTAACACACTGTTTAGGAGGATTTGTTTGTTGGTTTTGGTAGATAGGCAAGTCTTACCTAAGTTTTGAATGTTCAGTTTACTACCATTACCTACAATTACTGTTTTATTACCTGTGTACTGAGTTTTCTCATTCAACATCTTGGCTGAGTTGGTGACATGGTGGCTAGCACCACTGTCAACATACCAACTTTCATCATCATTCCCAGACTCACGTGAGACTGTCATCACACTCTGATCCTGATCAGCTCTCTGTTGATCAGTTTGTATTTGTCCCATCACATTAGGGTCATCTCTAAAGTAGAAATAAGCAGCACCATGACCAAACTTGCCACATATTTGGCAGGTAGGTTTGTTGTTAGAGTAGTTGAACCTGCCACCTCTGCCTCTGTAAGGACCTCTACCCTTGTAATTATTAGAGTAGTTTGAGGAAAACCTTCCTCTAGAGCCTCTGGCTTGACCTTTATTTCCATACCTCGAGTTCGAACCATAGTTGCTACTGCCAGCAGATTTAGTCTCTGGCTTGTTTACAACAGTGAGATTCAGGTTAGCCATGGCAACTTGAATTTTCCCTAGTTGTTCAAGTCTGCTTTCGTAAGTAAGAAGTGTAGCTTGTAAATCAAGCCAATTCTGCACCTCTTTGTCACCTAGATGGACAGCAATAGGAGTGTACTCACTGTCAAGACCTGCCAATACCCGTGAAACTAAATCATTTAGTGAAATAGGTGAACCAGGTAGAGCCAGACTATCAGCAATGTGTTTCATCTTAGCAAGGTACTCCTCCATTGAACTAGTTCCTTTCCTGGTTCTTTGGAACTCTGCTTTAAAGAAAGTTACTCTGGACTTCGTTTGAGAGCCAGATAACCTTACCACAGCATCCCACAGTCCTTTAGAGGACTCTTCCTCTATTATTTGAGATGCAAATTCAGCACTAATGGTGCTGTACAACCAGCCTAACAGCAACTCATCCTTAGCATTCCAGTTATCATACTCAGCATTATCAACTAGAGAACCATCTGGTCCACTTATAAGCTTGGGAGGGCAAGGTTTCTCACCACTTATGAAACCTCCCAGCTTGTTGCCTCTGATTATAGGAAACACCATAGTCTTCCATAGAAGAAAATTGTTTCTATCCAACCTGAGACTAGTAAATGCACTAATCTGATTCATGCTGTTGTTTTTGTTTGTTAACAGGTGGTCCATTGATGATGTAAGCTGTTCTGCAGATCCTGAGCTAAAGCATGGTGAGTCTGTCCCTGCCATTGAAGGATCCTGCTCTGATACCAAGTTGAAATTTGAGAGAGAAGAAGACTGAATCAAGAAGAAGAATTGTAACTACTTTTTTATTATCTTTATCTACCTTATTATTCATACATTTGTAACATTTATAGTCACAGCAATTCTGTTCAATATGTAACAGAATTCTATTACATTTTGTTATACAATTTGTTACATTATTTATACTATAGTTGGACTTTGAGAACTACCACAGCCCACACATACTAACTAGTAGACTTAGCCTTTAGTCCATAACTAGTAAACTTAGTCTTCAGTCCATGACACGGTCCAATACATGGCCCAATGTATAAAACACTTAAAGCTTTGTTTTCAGCTTCAAACCCTAGCTCGACACTAGCCACCAGCTTCACCCTTTCTTGTTCCTCCAAACCCTAGTTCAACATCAACCTCCATCCTTGCCTCTTCTTCAGATATTCTGACTTCTAAATAGAATACATAATTAATTGGTGTGTTTGTGTGTGTGTGAATCGTTTAGTACGTGTTTGGCGTTTAAAAAAATTTGTCGGACATTTTACGTGGCTGTCGTGCACGATTCCATTTAAATTTTGGTATGACCCATTTGTTTCCGGCGTGTAATTGTCCATTTGCCACCTCTGCTTAAAACTAGATGTATAAATAGGACAAAGATCTACTCATTTAAGAAGATAAATGAACGAAAAAAAGGTTAAATAAAAAGAGATATGAACCAAAGAAGAGTTCGTGAATAGACCTCTATTACAATATACAAGAAGAAAGATTAATTGTCTATTTTGTATGGGGGGGCTAGTGGTAGTGGAAATGTGGTTTGCTTTGACTACATACACTTCTTTTCGATGATGTTACACTCACTGAAACTTAATAATAAAATAATAAATCAATCATTGAACTATAAACCAAGGTTTTTACAGTCATAAGATGGTCCATAATTTAACAGATATACAAAGTTTACATGGCCTTAATACGAGACGTGCTTATATAGAGTTAAGATCATGTCATCATTTCTCGACAAAGACTCGCGTCAATAATCAATGTCGTCATAGAAACAATCGCGACCGTTTGAGTAGATTGTGAATAGGTTGATTTGCTTGAGTGTTGTACAAAAAATTCTTCATGCCTTGTGTCACTCTTTTTAAGCTTGTCCTAGCATAAGGAAGTGCCCTTTGGTAACCTGGAGTTCTACTTGTTTCTTCTTTGCATCCCAATTTCATTACATGGCTTCTACTTCTTGTTGTCATTCTAGAATTGCTTTGCACCTTCTCAACGAATAACGTAGGAAAACTGGATTCCTAAACGCCCAAAAATGTATGTTTATAGTTGTTTGAGTCTCAAAATTTTAGCGAGTAAAGACAAAACTTATGTACAAACTAGGTTTTGTTAGACAATTGCAGATTGAAATATTTTGATGGTTCAAACTACTACCTCCATGGATTAATGATTACAAAAAAGTTATCTAAATTTATTTTAAGATTAATCAAGGTTAAACGTATATACCAGGAAAAGCACGGTGGCACAATGCTTGACGACCTCTAGATTCATCCTAACATCATCCAGACTTCGGTGTTTTTGCTGTCCCAACCCAAAATATGTAGCCAGACTTGCCATCTTCAAACATACACATATAGAGCTCGGTTAGAGATTGATCTTGCCAAATTGATGATTGAAACTTAAGGTTGTCTATTGTTCCTTATTATATATTCTGTAAGTTAAGTCTCACAAGAATGGCATACTTATATTTTTTATCGATCGTTATGGTGATTGTGCTGAAAAGCATTTCAAATTTAGTACATACCTTCATGTCACCAGCTCTCCTCCCAAATTTATGAGTCAATAGCCCCAAAGAATCAATCATCCCAATTGGCACCGGGACATCCCTACCGGCCTCTTGAAAAGCCTCTTTGATTCTAACGCAATCAAATCTTCTTATATTATGACCAGCCCAAACCTTACCATGCAAAACTTGGTATATCTTATCGGCAACTTCTTCAAATAAAGGCGCATGTGAAATCGCTTCGCGGATTATCCCATCAGGACGATTAGACCGAATGGGCACAACAGCCAAGTCTTTAGGTCGAACGAGAGTGCTATAGCTTTCGATCTCCTCGAGGTTTGTAGGGCAAACTATGATGGATCCAAACTCCAACATATGAAACTTTTGTCCTGTTATTTTTGGAACCGTCGTTTCTATGTCGAAAAATACGATTTCCGTGTTTAGCTGGTTTAGTGGACTAATTGATTTCATTTCCGACATTTTTTTTTTTTTAAAATTTTGCGTTTGTGTGTGTGTTTGTTGTTGGTGTAATGAAAGGTTTAAATGGGAGAGGGAAAGAGTATTCTTGTAACATGTACATTAGCTAACTTGTAGGTTAAGTTAAGTTAAGCCAACTCAGGTGTTTTAGGGTTTGTTATGGAAAGCAAGTCCTGTTTGGCAGGCAATTTATTGTAAAAGGCAAGGAATCTTTTTGACTTTGTCACTCTAGTTTTCTGATGAGAAAACCTTGAATCCATTACAAGTGTAATCTCATCCTTCACATTTTCTCCTCTTTAAATGTAAGGATTCCATTCTCTTCTCATTATTGTACCGTTCATTAATTTATAAGAATTAAGTCATTTCATTCGCCTTCTACCAATACGGCTAAATATTAGATATAACTTTCAACTCCTTTACAATTTTTCAGTTCAGATATTCTTATTAGTAACAATAATTAATTATAAAAAGTATAATTACATTTTTTTAATATCATATACTACATATAATGTATTAATACACAAAACAAAATAGCGTTGGGTAAAATTTAATTCTTTAAGTTTCGAGATTTTTTGCCTCTATACATCATAAATGGTTTGGGCGATTGAGATATTCGGGTAGGAAGAAACATTATAGTTGGCCTGATCTATTTTATAATTGATAGATTTTTTTTCATCTTTTATTGGTCGACATCTTCGACAAGTCTTTTTTTTTTCTAGAGATTGACTTAAAGTAGTTTTACAGAAAGATTATTCATTTTTTTAAAACACTCATATTTTGGCTCTCCAACAGGCCGTCGGGAACGTTTCACTTAGCTGTCGAATACTTTTTTATTTTCAAATGATGCATTAAATCAAATATTCATGAGTCAATTTCATCCTTTTAAAACTCTCATATTTGGGCTCTCCAACAGATCATCGGAGATGTTCCAGTTAGCTGTTGGAGGCTCTTTTTTATTTCCACACGATACATAGAATCAAATAATTATGAGTCAATTTCATACATTTACGGCTTCTTTTGTCTGGAGGTATGACCTCAAAGCTTGTGGTTACCGTCTTTGCGATCAAATCTATGTTCTTTCAATTCTAGATCTCGGTGTATTTTATTTGTTTAAATTTGGGTTGTTTTTTTTATGGTATGGTTGTTATTGCTATAGTACAGTTGTAGTTTGATTATTATGTTCATTGACCTCCTTATATGGAGGTTCCCTGTTGGGCGATACTCGTGGATTTCTAGTTGTTGATTCAGGGATGTGGGTTTTAATCGTGCCTTATGGTGTCATGTCTACTATCATTTTGCCTTTTTAGGGTGTCACTATTGTTCTTGTTGTTCTACTATCCACGTGCAACAGACACAATTTGATTAGAGTAAGTAGATAAATTTGTTGTAAAACTCTACGACTCAACTGGTGCACAACCTAGTTAGATTATACAGATGAGAACCAACTGAAAAAGGCTTAAGTGGTAATTTATTAGACATGAAGATATTTTAGGTACAATTAAAGTGTCACGTTAGTTAAACATGCGAATGATAAATAATATATGATGAGTCTGATTATGTGAATCGCTAAATCGCTTTAGAAAATGAGAAGAGTAAAGTTTCTAGAGAGAGAAATTGATTATAGAGAGAGAAAATCAGAGTACTCAAATGCTCTAATTCAAAAAAACCAACATCTTTATTAGATCAGCCTTGGCCCTTACATAAAGGCACAAGGACTTAGAATATAACTGAAAACGGTTACATAAAAGGACTTATTACACGTTAGTCCCTAACTTAAATACATAGTTCTAAATTCCTATTATAAGTTTACAACCTTCCTATTCATAGTTCCTATTCCTATTCTTTTTTAAACAACATTCTAAATAAAAAAAACTCAGGTCATACTTCGAATATGGTTATACAAATGATTCATGCTTCAAAAAAGATTTTGGATAGGAAAACCATATAAGATATATATTAAAAGTAGTTAAGTACATATATGAGAGGTATTTTGAGTAAATTCGATGTGTTTGTCAAAACAAGACCGTATGTTTTAGGTGCAGTGAAAATTTTAATGATATATAAGTAAAAAATATATATCAACCAATAAGAAATTTCAGAAGTGGACCAAAAAAAGGTCGTACGAGCCTCCGGGTCTAAAATGGATAATATCATCCTAGTGTGGAGATGGAGTTGTTCATAATTATGTACATAAACATAATATGCACTATCAACCTTACTCCCAACAATATTACATGTCATATATTGCAAAATATAAAATAACACGTGCATGTAACGACAATAAAAGTAATTTGTCACGAGGTGATATGGTGTAACATGTTATTTCTCATAACCTAGCCCCCATGTAAAACGAGGGGCCAAGATTCCCATGATTTAAAATACTTTAACTATCAATGCGACAATCTCAAAAATAGTAAGAACATGAATTTTTCAAAGCCTTTTTATTTTAAAAATGAGTATGGTTGTCCAAAATGCTAAAGTGATGGACCCAAAAATAGTATGAGTTTGTCATTGCGACGAGTTGAGTTTATTGTGGTAATGATTCAATGGTAGTAGCGATGTGAAAAAATAATAACAGCTAAGACAGTTATATACGGTTTGTCGTGACGCTGATATATATAATCGTATTGAGCATTAACAAAATTTTATTAATTCTAAAATTTTATGTTGTTTTTAAAATAATTTTTTAATTCTCTAAATACAGATGACTATTCAGATAATAAAATAATCTAGGATTATTATTATTTCTAGGTTTTTTAATTACCTAAATGGTTTTTTATATTTATAACTTTATAAAAGAAATTAAATTCTTGTCATTTGTATTACATAGAAAAAAAATCTTACTATATTTTTTAAAGAACCTAAACAATAGCATTATGGGAAACAATTATTTTTCAAAAACGTAATCATTTACGTCTCTTAAATGTTTTATTTTTTTATCTAAAGTTTTGTCATTGTTATTATAAGATTATTTTGCAACGTTTATTTTTTCTACTAATAAAAAATATTAAATAACATTATCACTACCAATACAAAAAGCTCACAATCAAAGTTAGGAAGAATTTTTTTTTTGTTTCCACACATATCACTTTGTTTTGTACTAACTTTACTACATAGCAAGGCATGCTGAAATTATTGCTTACCACTCTTAATGTGTTCTAAATTTTTGTTATCGAAGATGGTTCAAATTTTTAAACCAACTCTTAAATTTATTGTCAAATATAAATAAATGTGAAAAAATATATCTAATATGTAAATAACATATCTTTAACACGCTCTAGGATCACAATTATGATTTAAACATTAGTAAAAATGTTGCAGTAAATATATATAAAGCTCTTAATGAAAAGTAAAAACTAAAAACAAAAATACGTTGAAGTTTTAAATATCACAATAAGTTGAGTATAAATTTATAGACGAAGAACCCACTTCTCTTTAAAATTCATAAGTTACAAATCACAACTAAAAATATTGTTAGTGAAAGTCATAGTTCTGGTAGTGTTTTTAAGTTGGAGAAATAATAGCAATATGACATATTCCTAAAAAACTATCGGAAGATGAATCTCTATAAATTAGAGAAATATGTTTTGGATTAGATCCAAAAGTATCTTAAATTAATAAATAATCTCACGTGAAAATAATATTACGTATCATATATCACAAGCAAAAAAAACACATGCATGTAATGACAACAAATGTTATTTGGCACGACATTATATGGTGTAACACATCATTTCTCATAACCTATCCCATATGCCACAACAACGGGCTTGGCCTGACAGAATGAGCTGTCAAAATTTTCATGTTTTAAAATATTATACCATCATCGCGATAATCTCGAAAATAGCAGGAACATGAAATTTGTTAAACCTCTTTGGTTCGACAATGAGTATGATTTCCCAACATGATACAGTGCCGAGTCAAGCTCGCCAAGATAATTGACGGTGAAGTATCTTTTTCCACTATCAACATCATAGACATCCACATCAATTACTTCAAGTTTTTCTAAAGCTTAGTGTTCCTCTATTTTATGACCTCTTTCAATCACTTTATGATTATGTTGATTTTGTCATGACGTGATACGGTGTAACATGTCATTTCTCATATCCTAGCCATATGCCACAACAACGGGCTTGGCTACCATCATCGCTATAATCTTGAAAATAGCAAGAACATGAAATTTGCTAAACCTCTTTGGTTCGACAATGAGTATGATTGCCCAACAGGCTACAATGTTCGCCATGATAATGGACGGTTAAGTATATTTTTCCACTATCAACATCATAGACATCCACATCAATTACTTCAAGTTTTTCAAAAGCTTAGAGTTCCCCTATTTTACGACCTCTTTCAATCACTTTATGAGTATGTTGATTTTCTATAGCACAAACGGAATCAGAAAACAAGACCCAATAACTAGATTTACACGATTGGCTAACTGAAATAAGATACAAAGAAAGGGTGAGAACATGGTAAACATCAAATAACGATATATGAAGGGTACAAATAGAGCCAAAACCTTCTACTGACATTGGTGTAGCACTAACAGACAAAACAAAGATGGGTGAAATATGAGACAACGAAACAAAGTTTGACACGTGAGGTGACATATGATGAGACGCACCAAAAATTGTATCTCTTTTGATGATCTCGTGACCCGATTATTGTATAAATAATTATCAAATTAAAGCACAATATTAATATATCCGAAACAAAACAACTTCAAACAGCTCTTAACCCCAAAACGAAGTCCAAATTTCTAAGAAAAAGTAAATCCAAAATAAAATCAAATAAATCAAACTGAAACACAATACCTGACGGAAAAAAATCAGTCTTTCAAGAATCGAACATGCTATGATACCATGTTAATAAACAAAAAGAGAGAGAAAAAAGAAGAAAAAGAATTCGCTAAGAAGCGGGTAGGATTTCCGTTTATTTAGAAAACATTCAAATTACATAAAGTATAAAGCTCTTATTTATTGAATAAAACATATGCACTAATGGACATGAGACTTCTATATCTCACACTATGAACTATGATAGATATTTAATCTACGCACTATGGTTGATATTTCATTTGCTAACATTGAAGTATAGATCATTGGAGTGTCATTGGAGGAGTTATCAGATAATTCATAAATATGAAGAATATATGGCTTAAATATTCTAAACTTTAGATATACTTGAAGGGTACACGTGCACAAGTTAGATATCCAACTTAGCAGATAACAAAAAAAACTATAGAAGTGAATATTTACATTTGCATGTAGTGTTATTTTTTTGAATTTCAAATAAACAGACTTATATATCACATTCAGCTACAAAGTTAGAATTTAGAACATTGATCGTAAATGCATTATAAATTGGATGGATAAAAGAAGTATTGTTAGAAATATCATTCATTTCTAGAAAAAATGATTGTACATATATTATGATATTGATATAATTCTAGATATGTTCTAGTGAGAATGTAATATGCCCGTTTACCAGTATATGATCTCGAGATTGGTAAAGTCAATATATATAAATATGAGAGTAAAACTCTTAAAATGAGAATTTTATAATAATGATTTGTGTGGTTTATTTTGGGTTGAGGGTAATTTTGTAAAGTGTTTGGAGTATTAAATATTTTGATATTAAGTAGTGAGAGATTTGATCAGTGTGGTTGTATTAAATGTTCATTACCCTCGTTAATAAAAGTAGTTGGGGTATTTATATCTTTAATTAAGGATCCATGGGCTTTCGGGTCAAGTTATGAAACCGGGTCAAGTTTAAAGACTCATTTACTTATTAAGTTGATTAGCACATAGCTTAGTCAAAATGTGTTTAGGTGATTCTTTACTTTTGTTTTGTCCGGATAATTCAGTGGCAAGTTTATGTCTGAATGGCCCTTGTCCGGATAACACGGTGAGCTGTGATTGGATAATCCAAACTCATCAATGATAACCTAATACGACCAAATAAACATCAATATATTGAATTCTAAAACTTAACCTAGTTGTATATGATTGGCCATTATTTAAAAATGTTAAGTTAAAAAAACTTTTATACGATTTATTATAGACGCATTTTTAAAAATAACAAAAAAATATACATTGGTAAAATTAAAATTAAAACTGTTTTTTATGCATAAACTTTCAATATGATTCAGTGTCTATAAAAATAACATAAAAGGCTGAAGCAAAATTTAAAACGATTTTTTTTTAATTTATATATAAATGGGAATTGTTTTACTATATGAAAGATGTCATTTAATCAAATGAAATTGTTAAAATTGATTTGACGACAAGTTTGGATAAAAAACTCGATGATCAAATAAGCGATATTTAAAATAGTGTACTGTAAATTTGATTGGAATTTTGAGGTTATTATTGCAAGGTTAATTGTAACATGACATATGTTTGTCACAACAACACAAACCAATCATACGCGGTTTGAGACAATATGGTATTCTATTGTTATGATTTACATATGTGTTAAGCTAATAAGTAAAGTTTTTTTGTTATGATAAGAGAGATTTTTAATAACTGAAATTTCATATCTATCGTCATGACAACAAACTAGGCTATTTGAGATATGGTCTAGTTTTTCATGACTAATTGAAAATATAACTAGTCGCCGCAACAACAAATATGATTCATTACAATGAGTTGGGTTCTAAAACTATTGCTTACAAATACTATCTGATTTGTCACCACGACGAAGCCTTTTGATTATATAAAAGGTTAATTTTCGCGACCATGCTAGTTAGAACAGTTACAGTTGCTTTGACCCAACAAATTTATTTCATATCACGACAACTATAAACATACATCATTGTCAAAAAGAATATATCTAAACTTATTATTATATTTTAAAAAATTATTTTATATTACTCTATTAAATTTATAAAAATATATTATTCACTAAATATAATTTGGTGTGTCTTAAAATTAAAAACGTAAGTATATCTGTCACCGTATTAGAATATTGGATTCAATTAAATTGTAAACCATAATGTTTGTGTATTTAAAGGTTAGTTATCATATTAGAGTCATCAAAAAATCAATTATTGTCTAATATCGAAAGATATATAAGTTTTTGGATCATACTTTTATGACTAGAATATATTTGTGTAAAAAATCATCAAACACGTGTGTATATTTTTTTGTAATTTAAATTTTTACAAATTTATATCTTTTAAACCGTAACTAGGAAAAAATAATTGAAAATACCGTCGGTTTTGGTTTTTTAAGTTAAACAAAACTAGATCCATGAATGATTTCTATTAAATTGTTTCTACACGCACAATTAAGCATGGTCTCACATCTATCATTTTTGTGTCTCATCGAGCATCTAGCACATATCCCTCACATCTACTATTTTCATTTTACACACGTCTCGCATCTAAAATCTAAGTCTCACATCTATCATATTTGATGTAGCTCAAAAGTTCTACAATTATCTGGAATTGATGGGCAAACGCATGCGAGCCTTATTTTTCACTCATATATTAGATTTGGACAAAATTGGTACTCAAATTGAACATTTTTTAAGAGTTTCAAAAATTTCGAAGGCGTGACAACTCTCGTCAAGAAGTTTGGGCCATAAAATCCACTGATTAGGGTCCAAAAAACTATTTTCATGTTTTTTTGTTTTTTTAATATATTAAGGAAGTATTTTATTTAGTGAATCGAAACTAATTACATCCAGATTTAATTAGATTTTGTTTTAATATATTTATTTTATTTTAAAAATATTTGATTAAAGGTTTTGGATGTATCCTATATAAAGTATCCTACCCTAATCTTAAACAATGTTTTTTCGAATCAAATATCTTTTACTGAATTTTTCAGTTTTGTTTCCCTCAAATTAGAGTTACATTTTTACCCTTGAATTAAGGTTTAGAGTTATCTTTGGTTCTTTTTTTATTCTGTTGCATAAGTTGGTATCAAAGCTTGAATCTCTGGTACTTAGATACATGAATCATGCTTTTGAAACCTGATTTTTCTGATTTGAGGACTCGAATAGGGAATATCTTTCAGTCTACATGCATCATTCGGGGAAAAATTGCAAGTTCGTAATCGATTTGCATAGTTATGAGACTTTGATTTCTGAAGAGGTTGTTCTGAAACTGGTATTGAAGACCGTAGCTCTTCTGCACCTTTACATATTGTTGATGAAGTACAACGAGGTTATAGTTTATAAATGTTGCCTAATTGAATTTTTTTGTTGGTAATTACAAAGATAAATCATAATGTGACGTAGTTACTTTGGATATTTATCATCTACTATTAAGACGACAATGTCAATTTGATAGGAATTGTACTCATGATAGTAGAATGAATTAATACAGTTTTGTGATGGATGGTCGCAAGATCACATTGGTGGCATCTAGACTAGTGTCTTCAAAACTAACACCACAAGTTAATGAGTTTTGTGCTCATAGTGCACCAGTTAACGATCTTAGTTTTGACGTTAAAGATCTAGACTGGTATTCGACAAGTCAGTTTATTATGAGGATATCTTTGAAGGTGCATCTGAGCTGGTATTGAGAAACCAATATATATGATGAGTAGCATGATAAGTGGGGGGATGAAGTTCTAATTACGTTGAGGAGAAACTTGTGGATCGAGATGTTGTCTCAAGATTCTGTACACTAGACTACATCACTCTAGAGGTTATGTTGAAAAAGGACTGCAAAGCAGCAACTTTTATCGTGTAAATGCGTGTTCTAGGTATTTTATGTTATCCTAAAGTGAGACTCTTGTTTCGGTCGTGTTGGAAAAATGGAAAATGATATTTATGCGTTTAAGATAATAAAGAGGCCGGTAAAAGAAAAAAGTATTTTTTAATGGATAAAAGGTTAATTTTGTAATAGAACCTTGAATAGTTTTGTGGGATGGTTTCCTAAAGAAAACCAGGAAGAAAAAGTTAGAAGTGGAAATATTATAGTGTTTTAAATTTGTTGGCAGAAATATACTCTCATAAGGAGATAATCCCAAATATGTGTGATTTTGAATTGTGGATGAGTGGTTTATAGCTTCTTGTTAAATTTGGGTTTAAAGTGATGTAGCCTAGACAGTCCAAAGAGAAACCTTTTTTATTTTATTTTATTTTATTCAAATATCTTATTTTATGTAAATCAAATCTAATTATATAAAGATTTGATTTTATTTTATTTTGAAAGATTTATTTTATTTCCTTGTACTATAATTTAGGGTTTTGAGCAGCTATTATATAAAGCCTCACATGCCTTAAACTATTTTAAGTTTTTGGAATAATATATTTTTTATCTCTGAAAATTTCAATCTTTGTTACCCTTAGATTAGGGTTTCATCATCTTACTCTTGAATTAGGGTTTCATTTATCATTGCTTCTTCTTCTATTTCCGATGCATCATCAGTTTGGTATCAGAGCCAGGAGTTTAAATTGGCTACCAATCGTCGAATCAAGGTAAAAATTTCTTATCGAGATGTTGTCTTAGGCTATGAAGAAGTTTTGAAAACTATTTTTTCATCAACTTGACATGGGGATATGGGGATGTTGTCTTCAGGCTATGAAAAGGTTTTCGAAACTATTTTTTTCCTTCAACTGGATGGCTTCAATGTTACTTCGAATAAGGAACACTCGAGAAGAATTTATCTTATTCTGATAAGGTCAACAATTATAATTCTCAATGTAACGATTGAATCAAATAAAATAAATAATTTGGGTTCTTGATGGTGATGGTGCTCTGAATTCGAGGACGAATTCTTGTCAACCGGGAGAGGATGATGTAGCCTAGGAAGTCCAAACAGAAACCTTTTTAATTTTATTTTATTTTATTCAAATATCTTATTTTATGTAAATCAAATCTAATTATATAAAGATTTGATTTTATTTGATTTTGAAAGATTTATTTTATTTCCTTGTATTATAATTTAGGGTTTTGAGCCTCATATGCCTTAAGTTATTTTAAGTTTTTGGAATAATATATTTTTTATCTCTGAAAATTTCAATCTTTGTTACCCTTAGATTAGGGTTTCATCATGTTACTCTTGAATTAGGGTTTCATTTATCGTTGCTTCTTCTTCTATTTCCGCTCCGTCATCATAATCATTATGTATCGATCTCTAATGTGAAACATTTGGTACCATTTATTGAGTCTACTACTAATAATAATAATAATAATATGAATTCGAGGAGAATTCTTTTCGACCAGAAGATGATGACGTAGCTAATAAGGTCCACAATTATCAGAAATTGATATGTAAATGTGGGCAAACCTTATTTTTCACTCGAGTATGAGAACTGGACGAAATTGATACTCGAATTGAACGAATTTTTTTAGGGTTTCCGCCACAAAGTATGGGCCCTAAATTCCACTAATCATGGTCCCAAAAAGCTATTTTTTTTATTTTTTTTGAATATATTAGGAAAATATTTTACTTAGCAAATCAAATCTGATTGCATCTAAATTTGAATGATTTTTTTTTAAATCTTTATTTTATTTTTAGAATATTTGATTAGTGTTTTTGATATCTCATATAAACACATCTTATTCTCTAATCTTAAATAATGTTATTTAATCAAATACTTATTACTGAAGTCTTCAGTTTTGTCTCATTTGGATTAGGGTTACGTTTATCTATATCCTTGGATTAGGGTTACATTTATCTCTATTCTTGGATTAGGGTGTATAATTATATTTTGTTCTTTTTTTATATTCCGTTACATCAATATACGTTTTATGTCTCGCATCCACCAATATATTGGTCTTGGATCTAACATTTAAACTTTAAGTCTTGCATCTATCATCTAACATTTATGTCTCGCATCTACCATTATTTCCGTTTTACAATGGTCTCGCATGTAGCATCTAAAAAATAGGTCTCGTAACTAGATGCAAAACACTGGCCAAGCAACGTTAGATCTGAAACATTAGAAACAAACTTGGTATTCCCCGCATAAAAACACAATAAAACTTATATAAGTTTCTCTCCTAACAATCTCCATTTAAACCTAAAACACATCCCACTATATTCTTTTTCCCTATATATTTTTTCCCTTTCTTATTGATACCAAAAAAAATCGAGAGATTTACTATTTGTTGAATTCTAATTGAATTCAAATTACAATTTTTCATTTTGATTGTCGATTAACCTAATTGAATTCGAATTACAGTGTCAATTAAGAGGTTGAAAGGGGAAGAAAAATGAGAAAAATATATGTAAAAGGAAAATCACGAAAAAAAAAGTTTAACAAAAATTCAGTTTGGTAAAATATACCCTTATAATTAATTAAGGTATTTGAAGTGTTGAAAGAAACTGGATAATAAATAATAGTTAGCAAAATTGATTCAATTATTTGTATAAATAATAACAAAAATAGTATGCGAGGATGGTGACATAGGCACCCCTGATCTATGTTTATATATTTAAAGTCAACATAAACCCTTACCTATCCAAATGCAGCAGCTAATTAACAGAAGCAACTCCTTAGTTAATAAGGTCTGATAATGGGCCGCTCGTGACCTCGTATCCAAAAACGCTCAACAGGCACTCGAACAGTTTTTATGACAGGTTAGACGGAGCCATGTCAATTTCGACAAATTTGACATCTTTAGTCCTTATTAATTAAAGCTTATCCACATCCACAAAACTAATGTAGATTCGGAGAATTGTACAAATCACTGGTACAAAAAATTCAATCTACAAGCCAGTGATATGTGATACATATAGATAAACAATTCAAAATCAAAATATAATATTGGTTTAAATAAAACCAAACAAACTACATTGCAAAAGAATTGATAGAGATATAGCAAATGACACACCCTCTATAGCATATGACGCAAAAACATACTTCTGTACCAATAGTAATTTCCTCGCCTAAAGGAAACACTATTCTTTCAAATATGCTTTTGTTAAGCTTTGCCTAATGATGGTGATTTATACGTTAGAATTAGTATATTTAATGGCGGAGGATAACATAGACAAGCAAAAAGAATGTAAACATAACTTCCCTACAAAGACTACAATGATTCTAAATCAAGAATTCTATTCTAGCCTCATTTAAGTATGTCCGGCAATGGGCTTTGACTTTCGAGAGAGGTCTTCATAAAATTTCGTAACATTACTACATTTTAAGGGTGAAAAATAATTAGTTAAGGCAATGACAAAAATAAAAGTTCTAATGTCAAAATTGCAAAAAAACTTCTGGAACCAAAATACATAACGACAGACAAATGAACTTTAGCCCAAAAGTATGTACAAAACATATACAGACATAGTTTATCATCAACAAAAGAGTAAATTCAAAAACAGATAATAAAGATTAGTTCTTCTAAAACCGAAATCTTATACTCCGGGCATAGTTATTTGATTTATACGAATATAAATTATGTGTTCTGAAAAGATTAATAAGTATAACAATACCTGCAAAATAGTTGTAAACATCTCATCTACAAAAGATGAAAAAACTTCAATGTGGCTTTACATTCGATGCTTCAAAATGACAAGCAAAGTCCTTAACAAGCACAAGGGAGCATTACACCTTGCTAAACTTTTGACTTGAGCAAAGCCAAACATCAAGAACCATAGTTTCCTACAATAAAGGAATTACAATTGAGGACTAGATGGAAGAATGAGCTTATCACATATTATCTTTAACCCTAAATAAAGTTAAGTGGTCATAAAGATCCAGTGTGCAAATCTAGCAAGATCGAAATTGCCCATCAGCAAGTTTTTGATTTAAAGTGAACATAAACACAATCATCTAACAAAATGCAGCAGCTACATGACAGGAAAAAACAGATAAGACAGAAATAGATGCAGGGGTTGCTACCATATGAGCTGAAGCGATTTCAGCAGATAAAGATGCTGGGACCCTATACTTGATGCTATAAATGAGTCTGGAGTTGAATTCAGTTTGGAACCTGAACCCTTATAGATTTTTAAATTTCTATATAGTGAAAGTTTAGTAACTTTTACGAAGGGAAAATATCAAAACTTCGATTGAAAACTGCATCCATTCATAAACTGTAATTTTTTTATAGTCAAATAGATAAGGCTTCTATAACAACATCTTTAAACGAAAAGTGATATTCAAATCATAATATAATGCATGATTGAGAAGAAAGATTACACATTTCGAAAGTAGTTAAAATCTCCATTTCAAGAAATACCTGCATTTACCTCAAATCCTAGTGCTAGAAGAATCAAAATCGTCAGGAGCAACGCGAGCAATCCAATTGCTTAACGTCTTTTTAATATCGGTGTGGTTAACATAGGCCAACTCATACATGCTACATAAGTTTACCACGAGAGTTTCGTCCAAAGCAACTGTAGGCACCCTCTCTAACGCACTTTCCAACACCTTGATGGCATCAGACAAATCCCTTAAATACATTAAGCAAATCCCTTTATTATTAACAGCCACAACATCAGCATTGTCTCGCTCGATGCATTGCTCATACTCTCTAACGGCAGATGCATAATCTTTCCCTACCAAATAGACCAAAGCCTTGTTCCTATTGATAAGATTCCTAAATTGAACTTCACTTAAGAACCCATTACTCTTTCCATCTTCGAACATTTTCTCGATCTTGTTAAAGGAGGTCTTAGCTCCTTCTAGGTCACCAATCTGCAATTGTATATACCCGAGTTTCGAAATCAAAACAGGGTCTAACGTATCTCTATTAATCAACTCATTGATCAAATCTAAGCACACTCCAAATTCCTTATGACCTAAATGGTACCCAACCAAACAATTCATGACAAAGACCTCTCGTTTCTTCCATACATTAACAGAAAGATGGAGTTTTTTCGATTCTTTCTCTTTAATTCTCTCACGTACGAAATCAAGCAATAGATAAAATCGATCCAACCCTTCTTGTCGATGACCAAGTTTTATCGGGATCAAAGCGTATAGCCACCGAAGGGAGAAAGGAATCATTGAACCTGTCCGGTCTGAGTAAATCTTAGGAAACGACTCGTACCTGTAATGGGAACTATCGAAATCGTGAAGAGAGTCGAGCTCCTGCGATGCCTCGGCGAAACGGCGCAGTTTGGTAAGAGCGAGGACTTGGAAAGAGAGATAAGTGAGATCTTCGTGGGGCTTGGAGAGAAGAGAGAGAGATCGGGCTCGAGCTACTTCGTCGATAATGGACCGCCATGAGCCGCGTATGGCTAAGTCGTTGAGAGATTCGAGCTCGTAGGTTAGGTCGTTGAGTGAACCGAATTGGTCGGTCAGTGGATCACTTGGCGCTGCGGTGGTGGCGACGGTTGGAGCTTGGGGTTCGTCCGAGACCGAAGCGAAGGTGGTGGAGATCTCGGATTCCGGTGAAATTTCGGGTTGAGGGGAGTTTGGTTTCTCTGTTGTTGGGGCTTCGAGATCGGGCGTATCGGGGACCATGGCTATGGTAATTTTAGTGGCAAGAAGGTTGGGACTCTATTTTTATCGTCTGGATAATAAATGTAACATATAAACAATCTTTTAGCGTTCAGCGTATAACTAAAAGTTTCATTTTTATTGCTCAAATTTAAGGAGATCGTGATCCTAAATCGATTAGAAACTATATTATTCAGATATTCTGAAGAAAAATTATCATATTATTAATCCTAAATGCAAGATGAGTGATGATACATTAAAAGAAAAAGTAATCCATAGGGATAGAATTATTAACAAATCTTATAAAAATAAAAGGTATAATTGTATTTTATTTTTCGTCAAATTATTTGTTATAAAATGTTTGTATAATCTTTTTCCTGGATGATTCATATATTATACAATTTTTTTAGTCACTGTTTTATAATCTATTTTTACATAAAAAAAATTATAGAATAATTTTTTTTTTCCGAATTACTCTACCAAATACCAAATCGATTCACACTAATTTTAAATTGATTTGAAGATGTTATCAAAACATTATATTTTTGTATCATATTTGAGCATGAGAACGCAAAAAAAAAAAATCCGTGCGAGTGTGGAAGATGTTATGAGAGAAACAAATTCTGAGCATTTCTTTTGTTGATATTCACGATGCAGAATTGAGGAAGAAATTTCACGAGGTTAGCTCTAGTTTAATATATATAGTATTTGCATTTTTATTTTACGATGTTATACAATAATAAATCATTCAAAAACTTGGAAACTTATAAATTAGATTATGATCAGTGGCGTAGCCAGGATGGAAACACAGTGGTGTCCTAGACCTTCTGATTATTATCAAATGAACGTATATAAATTTATCAAAATGAATTAAAACAAGATACAAAAATGGTTATAACAAATATGGTTTACATCAAATCTCAAACTAAATGTGATTAAAAATAAAATAAAAAATTAAAATAAAAACATAAATACAAGTTAATTTTACTTGTAATTCCCTTACTCATAGCTTGAAACTATTGAATGATAGTTGTGTTATCGTGGTAAATACCTATTTTTCAACGGATGTCACTAAACAATCATTAAGCCATGGATCACCCATTCTATTTCTCAACCCATTCACATAATTCAAACTTGATAAAACTCACATAACACTCGTCATTGTTACAGGTAAAAGCAAATCAAACTTCAAAAGCTCATAAACCCAATTGAGAATTATATGCCTTTTGTATTCACAATAATCGTAGAAAGTTCTGTGAGTCCTTTTATCTTGTGTCTCTCCTCCGGTTAACTTCAGTAACTAAATTAGAGACATTTATATTTATTCTTTTATATTTGGGATTTGTTTTAAAATATTTATGCATCCTATAATGACAAACATAAAAACTCAACCAACAATAAAATTTAAACTTAGTATTGCAAAATAAAAATTATGATTTATGCATGTCTATTTGCTCTTAAATTGAACTATAGAGCTCTCTATCTTAAGAAAAAACATAGATCAACTAATATTATTCTTAAAAAACATAAGACATAGAGCAAATCTTCCATTTTGAGAATTAATAACATAAAACATACTAAATATCTTAGTGTTTGAAGCTGGTTAGCATTTTGTAATTGATACTAAAAGAACAATTGTTCTAAAATATTGTATCTTGTAGTTAATTTATATTATTTTTTTAAATAAATATATTTATTTATATTTAAAAAATTATATTACTTTTTAAATAGATATAAATGTATATTATATTTACTTTTTTAATAGTTACTGATTAATATCAGAAGACAAAGTTAGCTATGACATAGCTGAGTCTTGAACTAGCGATTAGTGGGTTCCTCACATAGTCCTTACCAACTAGACTAATGGATGGTATGCTCTTTGACTTGCTAAAAATATATCTTAACGAATCAGGTGGGTTCCTGGGACCCCACAGGACCCCACCTGGCTCCGCCGGTGATTATGATGTTTCCCTTATGCACATATAAATTGATATTTTATGTAGTTCGAGGTTCATATTTTTCTACTTATATACAGTATGAGAGAAGCTCGTTTGGTTAAACAACTTTTTATGTTTCAACATGAGTTTAACAAAGGCTTTCAAAAAAGAGCAACTGTATATGACTCAATTAGAGTACAAGATGTTGAAAATTGAGGATGATGGTGATGGTGATAATGATGATGATATGTTGAAAGGTTTCTACTAGAAAATTGTCGTCAACTGAGGGTGATGATGATAATATGTTGAAAGGTTTATCTGATGACAATCTGCTAGCTATTAATATAAAATCACGCTCAAAGTTGCTTTAGAATTTTTCTTCATTTATCTTAGCGTTAGGTTTCTTATTTAAGTTGTTATCTCTGAATTATGCAGGGACCAAACCTTATCTCGTTTAAAAATATATTTTTTTATTCGAGCTCGAATCATGTACTAGCAAAGGTGAGCATAATTTTAAAAAACGTTCTTTATAGACATGTAGATAATGGTCTGTTAATAATTTCTGATTTTAAGTTTTCCAATTTTAGCATGGACATAAAAATGATTTTATTTTATTTTTATGGAATCCACAACCAGAATTACGAAAAAATAATAGTTTTTGTCATTGAGATTGGTTTCAATGTGTAAGAAAACAAGGATGATGATAGTAGAGGGAGAAGTAGGAGCATGTAAATAAATCCAAAACAAAGATCGGTGTATGATAATTTTGGTTTCTATTAGTTTGGTTATTATTGAGACTTATCCATATGAACTTGTGGTTTAAGAAATGTTTATTATGTTTGGTTTTAATTTTATACGTAAGTTGCATATTGTGACTTTAAAATGTATTGATTTTAAACATATATTCAATGAAATTCAAACTAGTATTCAATAAATAAAATTATTCCTTCTAATATTTTATATTTTCATGATTTTACATCAGATGCTACCAAGTTGCTAAGGAAAACCTATTTCAGTGGGAGTTTGTGCTTTCTTGCAGTTTCTCTTAAGTTTTTAAAAATATGTGCATGTTAACAGGTAAAACATGATAGGTATCGTTACTGCACAAATTATTGATATTGGTTTTGTTAAAAAAGGAAAAAAGTTAAGAATATTTGAAGATGACATTACTTCATTCTTGTCCATATCATTTATACACCATGGGTTCAAAATTCTCAATTCTCTTACTCCATATGAAATATGCAACTCTATTCAATTATTTTGTATAATTTCTCATTATTTATGTCTCAAAACATTACTGGTTTACTTTCAGGCACACTGCACCAGTTTACATGTATGTTAAGAAACATTCTTAAATTTACATCATGGAAATAAAATGGGTGCATGTGTGGTGTATGAAAGCCAAAGTTTGGAGGTTCATACTTCTCTTAAGATTAAATTATGCCATTATTTTCTTATAAGTGTTTTATTTAGATCTTATTAATGCTTTATTAAAAGAAACATTTTATATTTTCTCATTATATATTGTCGGTTGTGAATGTAAAATCACGAATCAATATATTTTCATGGTAATAAAATCTAACATGTATTATTATTGTTCTCTTTTAGTTCCCTTCTGATGAATCTGATCACATGGTATCTTTCAACTTGAAAAGACCGGATAGCTTTGTATGAATACCTTGAGGTGAAAAAGTTGGCTTCTTTATCATGAATAATTTTAGGGGTAAATTCTGATAAATGTAAGTACATATAATTAAGTTTTGTATAGTTTAAATATATCGTTACTTCAAATATAACTTTATCTTTGTGTTTTAACTATCTTATTTACTATATTGTATTGATTCGTTACTCTTTCTTTTTGTATTCGTATAAAAATAGAGGTATATCACATTCTCAATTAAGTTTTTAATGATGAATTAGTTGATCCAAGGTTTCTGTTTACATGGCGAACCTCCTTGGATTTTTATATCTTTGTGAGATTATTGGATGTTTGAGTTTCAACCACTTTTATTATATCAATGATTTAAATTTTAATTGTTGTTTTGAGTTTCAATTTACTCGTATGTGTATTGGTTATGTAAGGGTATGATAAACTCAAATAAAAGGGTTACTATTATTCATGTTGCTATTAATCTTGTTAATATTATTCATTTTTGTAAGGTGTAGTATAGAAATAACTTGTCAACAAAGGTATTATTGTAAGACTACATGGATGTTAGATCTGCCATGACATGTATATGCAAGAACTATTGAAACTCTTTTGTGTTTGAGCCGTTACTTAGTTGGAGAGACGTATGCTAATCCTAAAAGTTGAGATAAGCTGTTAAAAATTGACGACCATTAGATTGAAGGAAATATATGTTGAGCCGAAGTAGGGTAGTCTGAAGTGAGTTTATCTGAAATGTTCTGATCTGAAGCGAGTTGGACCGTATCACCATATCTGGGTCGAGGTGGAGTATTCTATTTGCTAGGTCTCCATAGGTTCATCTAATCATATCGGGTCTTGCCTTCGGCAAAACGATGTACTAGTTTCTCAATAAGTGGCGGAGTGAACGTGGAGCAACCATAAGGAGTAGATTAATCATAATATGTAGGTCTGAGAAGTAAATCTTGTCTAGAAACCAAAAATCGACAAAATGTGAGCTTCATAAAGCTTAACCTAGAAAAAATAGATGGATCTAATGATTTATATCTCTAGAGAATTATAGTTTAGGCTTACCTAGTACATAAAGGATTGGTGGCTGCTATTGATGATAAATCTACATAGTTTGACGTCGTTGTACTATCTAAAGCTCATAAGACCCTTGTATTGAGCTTGAGAGATGAAGTGCTATGAAAGATATCTGAAGAGCTTATGTTGTTGGGGATATAACATCGACTGAAGGTAATTTACATAAAGAAGTTATTAGAAAACATATTATATTTGAATAAACAGCTTTACAAAGTATCGATGGATAGTAGCACAAATATCTGAAGGCACATAGATGATTACAACTTAATCGTACACGAATTGATCCTGCCAATATCATCATGATAATGGTAATAATACAGAAGATTGCATCGCTTTGAAACAGGAGGTGCAAAATTTGATTGAAAGAGGAAAGTTGAGTGCTTATGTTAAAAGAAGAAGTGAAAATAGGCTTGATAATGCTCATCAGACTGGCCCAACAAACAACGCAGGGACATCAGCTCTGGATGGGGCTATGGTGATAATTGAAAGATTCGATTTGAAGTCAGAGTATTTGGATCATGATCCAACCCAGAATAAGGTGGGTGTTATCACTGAACACAGCAAGATGGTGTCCGGGCTTATCAGATTTTTTGAGTCACTTACCATATTTGGGGGGGGGGGGGGGACACCATGACTGCACCGACTGCTTCTTCGAGGAAGATGCATGTTCATACCCTGGCTACTCAATTAGAAATAGGCATGACTTCCTATCAATCGCAAATTCCTTTTCCCTTCATTTTTTATGAAGATGATTTGACGGACATAGCTTGCCCCCATGAAGATGCTGTGGTAATAGGAGCATCCATTGAGGGCAATGACATTAGACAAATTTTGGTGGACACCGGCAGTTCAGCCAATATCCTTTTTTTAACTTCCTATAAACAAATGAAGAATCCAGCAGTGATTCAATGTTCAAACAGGTCCATTGTGGGTTTCACTAGAAGCTTAGCGGATGTAATCGGGGAGTTTGAGGAGGAGGTTTTGTTGGGCAAGAGCCTTTTTAAGAAGATGGTCAAAGTACTTTTCATCGTGGTGGATTGTCCCACATGTTATAATGCCATTTGGGAAGATCTTGGCTCTCTAGGATGCATGCTGTGGCTTCAACGGTCCACCAATGTTTAAAATACGTTGTGCAAGGATAAGTGGGAGTTGTCCGAAGTAGTCAGAAGATAGAAAGGGAGTGTTATGGAACGACACTGGCCCCTCGAACTTTGGGGGCAATTCAGATCAGTGAGGATTATCAGTTGGAGGGGCCCTCTGGGGAGAGGGTGAAATTGATGACCCCAGAGAGACTCCTGGTGTTTTAATATCAATTGAAGAGGTTGGAACTCACTCTCTGGCTGAAGGAAGAAACGTCAAGATCGGATCTAAGATGATATCAGAACTGAAGAGTAAAATGCTGTCTTTTTTAACAGACCATCAACATGTTTTTGCTTGGTGTAATGCTGATTTAACCGGAGTGCCAGCACATATTATATCACACCAACTATCCATCCGGAGAGATATAACACCTGTGGTACAAAAGAGGAGAGATTTTTCTAAGGAGAAGGCTGATGTCATAGTTCAAGAGGTTGACCGGCTTACTAAGATAGGTCACATAAATGAATCCCAGTACCCTTTATGGATAGCTAATCCGGTGTTAGTAAAAAATAAATATGGGAAGTGCATTGACTTTACAGACCTTAACAGGGCTTGCCCAAAAGACCTATATCCAGTCCCTCGGATCGATCAGTTAGTGGACTCCACATCCGGGAACAAGTTGTTGTCATTTATAGATGCCTTCTCCGGGTATAATCAGATTCAAGTGGATCCAAAGGATCAAGAACATACTACTTTTGTTACTGATAGGGGCCTTCATTGTTATAAGGTGATGCATTTTGGGTTAAAGAATGTTGGGGCTACTTATCAGAGGTTGGTGAACAAAGATTTCACTAATCAGATTAGAAGAAACATGGAAGTCTACATTGATGACATGATGGTAAAGAGTGTGGAAGAAGAACTACACTTGGAAAATCTGCAATAAACCTTTTCCAACTTGGTAAAAGTAAATTTAAAGTTGAATCCAAAGAAGTGTGTTTTCGGAGTACAGTCCGGGAAGTTTTTGGGGTATGTGATAAGTGAGAAAGGGATACAACCTGATCCAGACAAACTTAGTGCTTTATTGCATATGGAGCTTCCTCAGAATATTAAAGAAGTACAAAGATTGACAGGGAGGTTAGCTGCTCTAAACCGTTTTATCTCAAGGTCTTCAAATAGGTGTGCCCCGTTTTTTCAAACTTTAAAAGGTGCAAAAGAATTTAACTGGTCTCCATGGTGCGATCAGGCTTTCGATGAAATTAAAAAACACTTATCCTCCCCTAAAACCTTGTTTAAACCTATTGATGGAGAGATACTATATCTATATTTAGCAGTCTCTGATTGTGCCATAAGTGCAGTGCTGGTAAGGGAGGTGGATAATTATCCTTGTTCAGTGTACTGCATCAGCAAAAGCTTGATAGATGCTTAAAATAAGTATTTAAAACTTGAAAAATTAGCACTGGCTTTAGTAATTGCATCTAGGAAAATGAGACCCTACTTTTAGTCTCATTCTATCATTTTCCGAACGTCTTTTCCCTTGAAAAACGTTCTTCCGAAGGCAGACATATCAAGCAGAATGACCAAATGGTCAGTGGAGTTGTGAGACTATGATATTGATTTTGCTCCTCGAACTGCAGTCAAGGCTCAATCTGTTGCTGATTTCCTAGTTGAATTCCATTCGGACAGAGACACTAAGCAAGCATCAGGTGAAAAGACTAAGAAACTATGGGTTGTCCGGACTGATGGTGGATCAAGTACCATGGGTTGTGGTGCTGGGATATGTTTAACCTCTCTGTATGGTGACAAAATGTACCATGCTATATGTTTTGCTTTCAGGGCTTTTAATAATGAGTCTGAATATGAAGCTGCCATAACAGGTTTAAATTTAGCCCTAATTTGTGGAGCCAAAAGGGTCAGGTTAATGAGCGATTCTCAATTCTTATCCATCATGCGCAAAGTCAATCCGAGCTAAAAAAAGAGCAGCTGATTAAATATTTGCTGCAGATTTGGGGTTCCACAAAAGATAACCACAGACAATGGGCCACAATTCGATAATAAAGATATGGAGAGCTTCTGTGCTTCTAAAGGCATTCAACATTGCTTTTCTTCTCCTTTCTACCCACAGGCGAATGGTCAGGTTGAAGTGGCGAATAGGACCATCCTGTCCGGTCTTAAAAAAATTTAGAAGGGGCTGCTGGAAAGTGGCCAAGTTATCTACAAGAAGTACTATGGGCCTACAAGACTACTCTTGGGGCTGCTACACATGAATCCCCATTTTCCTTGGTATATTGTATGGATGCAATAGCTCCTATAGAAGCAACTCTTCCTTCATTTAGAGTCCATAATTTTTCCGAACAGGCTAATGAAGTGGCAATCAGAAGTCAACTCGACTTGATAGAAGAAAAAAGAGTTAAGGCTCACCTCAGAGCCACACACTATCAGGGTTTGATGAGAAGCAGATTTGCTTCTAGAGTCAGAAGGAGGGATTTTCAACCAGGGGATAAAATGTTGAGAAAAGTCTTCCTACATACCAAAGAGAAGCAGTTTGGCAAGCTAGCTCCAACTTGGGAAGGACCCTATGTGGTCAGTGAAAAGCTTAAACCTGGGACACACAGGCTTCAAGATAAAGATGGAAGGATCTTGAATCACCCCTAGAACATTGAACACCTCCGGTTGTATCTAGAATGAAAATTATGTACATATTTACTTGTTTAAAGTCCATGTAAATATTAAGGGGCATACTCTTTCTTACCCTGGTGGCGCGGGGAGGTTTTAATGAGGTGTCCGTGCTTTTTAATGAAATTCGATGCCTTCTTGAAAAATTCGGAGTGTTTCGATTGATAGCTTCTTTGAAACGTTTTAAAGTATCACTCACGGAACGGATTTATTTGGTAGAATGATGACCATTTAAACATTTATCATCGGAGAATTTAAACACTCTCACTTTAAAATACTTTTAAAATAACTAAGGGCTATTTAAACATTAGCCATCAAAATTGGGTAACTATAAAACAATGCAAGAATTGTGTAAGATAAAATTGCCCGGCTAACACCGGGGAGTGATATTAAAATATGTAAAGTGCCTTGTCCATCCAAGGACTTTGAATTTTTAAAAGAAAAGGTTTATCCGGACAAGAGCCGGACATGGTTACAAAAATTCCTTGGCCATCCAAGGACTTTAGTCTAACACAAAAATTAAAGAAAAATAAAAAAGATAGTTAAAACTTTAAGGTTGAGTTTCCTTTGATGTTCCAGCCTCATCTGGTTTCTTCTTGGGGTCTTTGGGTTCCTCGTTAGGGCTCTCCCCTGTCCCTTCTTCTTCATCAGTAGTACTATCCCAACCACTGGAATAATTATGCTTATCACCATCGGCCATACTATGGTGAGGGAGGTCTTCGTATTCCACAAATCTCCACAAATCTCCGAGTGTCCTCTTCCAGAATGTTTTTATGAAAGAGCAAGACCATGTCTGATTTGACTTTAGCATACCTTTCCTCTTGGGTATCAATCACCTTATTGGTGTATGCATCGATCTTGGCTTGAATTTTCTTCTCCTACTCCTTTATCAAATCATCTTTCTCCTGGTTAACTCTAGACACAGCATCTTCGAGCGAAATTTTGTCATTGGTTAGGGTCTGGATGGCATTGTCTTTGGCCTTCACCTCATCTTTCGAAGTGAAGAGATCCTTCTCCAAGCCAGAACACTTAGATTGGAGTTCTTTGTTAACCCCCTCCGAAGTGGCCAGCCTGGTGGCCAAGTCCTCTTTTCCCTTCTTCAACTCCTCGATCTCTCTCTTTAATGCCTCAACATTCTGGTTGGCATTAAGGAGATTGTTGGATAAACTCTCTTTGTCTGATTTGAGTGTGTTGATGAGGGCAGATTGACTTCGCACATGTCTTTCCAAGTTGAGCATCGGTTGAATATTGCTCAACAAGGAGTGGGTCACCATGTCGTTCTCCCCTGAAACAGAAAAAGACTTACTATTGAAAGTAACCATGTTCGAAGAACTTGGAGGGAGGCAAGGGCCAGTAAAATCGTCTTTCTCGAGGTCTCCAAAGTAAAGGCCTATCCCTTGAAGACCACTGATGTCTCCTAAATATAACAGCTATGAATGGAGAGGGTCTCTTTGTGCTTGTAACAGCTTTTTCCCGTTCGACAATGGGCTGTGACTCCTGAACCGATAAGCCTGAGACGATGGGTGAAAGACTTGGTTGAAATAACCTTCTGGTTTTGGAGCTTCTAGCAGAAGATGAAACTCGATCAGGCTCTGAGTTTGGTGTTTCAGACTTGTCAATTAGAGAAACTGCAAGACCTGCAGCAATGCGCCTTTCTCGCTCAACTCTTTGTGCTTTTTCTAACTCCGAGAGATTAAGCCACCCACCTTTTACCAGTGCGTTTCTTGCTGTAAACATAAACTTACACCAAAAGTATTTTGAGAAGAGAGATGAAAGCTTTGAGGTGAAGGAATGAAAGAGTAATGAAGATGGTAAAATAGTGAAACATGAGGTAATTTATACTAATGAGACAAAAAGATGCCAAAAAACCTAGGAGAATACGAAAAGAAAAAAGTAATGATTGAAGGCAGCGCTGACGTCATATGCATTAAATGAAGAGGTTACTTTTTGGGATTAGTGGGAGCGCCGTTCTAGGAGAAAAACGGCTAGTGAGGCAAATCAGAAGATGACACGTGTCCCACAATCCATGGTGAAACCTTTGAACTTTTGAAGAGTTTTTCAGTCTGGATAAGTCCTTTACTAAACACTGAATCTGTCCAGAAAATGTTACAAGTGCCCAATTGCGATTTTTTAAGGTCTTGCCAAAGGCCTTCAAACAAAACCTTAAAAAGGGGCTACTGATGAGTATGGAAATTTTCACCACTCACTGTAGAAACCGGATAGGGGTAATTCGGACAAAAGCCACCCATTGAACCATCCGAACTGGTCAAAAGTATTAAAAACTAATCACCTTTTGACTAAGCTAATTGCTAATCTGCTTAATAAACTAATGGGTTTTTGAACTCGACCTGGTTTCATAAGTTTGACCCGAAAGCCCATATGGCCTATAATTAAGGGTATAAATACTCAACCATTTTCATTAATGAGGGTAATGAACATTTAATATAACCAGACATCTTAAATCTCTCACTACAAAACACCCAAACATTAAATATCTTTGAAACACCACAAAATACCTGACAAAATTACCCTCAGTAAAAAATAATCCCACCAAACATCATATGGACATCATGCTCTACAAGAAAGACTCTTTTACAATGACCGAACTCAATAGTGCCTTAAACTCCAAAGATCTTAAAAATAAGATTTGTTATAAGGTTTACTCTTAAGGGAACAAATTGACTGTGAGTGGTAGTTTGGGATAGAAAGATTCAAGTAAAAAGAGAAGAAACTCTCGTTCAAAGCCCAAAGGGGCTGGGACAAGTTCAAAGGTAATTGGATATGTGAGAAGAAATATTATATAAGTCGTAACTTACTAAATAAGGGAAATAATAACAATTATTATAAAACCAAAGACATAGATGCTACAATGATATCTGATGATTGTAGTACGTTGATGGGTTAATGAATTCTTATTCTTGCACGTAAAACGATATATGGGTGTTGGATTCACGTACTTCATTTCATATGACTTCCAATAAGTATTGGTTTGAATAACTGCAAATTCTTGATGGTAAAAAAGGTTATCCTCGGGAATGATGAATCATGTGATATCGAATCTATTGAAATGGTACAACTCAAGTTGTGTATATAACTTGAGAGATTACTTAACAACGTAAGGCATGTACTCAAAGTTGAATATAACCTTCTTTCGATTGGAATGTTAGGTGAGAAAACGTTTACCTATATGGGTGGAGACCGCAAACTTAAGGTTTTGCAAGGCTTCTTTGTTGTAATGAAAACCTATATGACTAATGGTATGTTAGTTCTTGAGTGTAATTTAGTTGTAGAAGGTGTGTCTAGTATGGTAAAGTATTTTACCAGTCCGCGGTATTATCAATTGGATATTTAAGTAAGAATAGGCTCAGTGAAGTAAGTAAACAAGATTGATAGATGGTATGACAGTTCGAAAGATGTGCTTTTGTGAGAGATGTGTATTGGGTATGAGAACGAGGGTGACGTTTATGCATATCACCAAGACTTCTAATATATTACATTATTATGAGGTCCAGTAGGGAACCTACTATAGGTGGTGTAAAGTACTTTATGTTGCTGATTGATGACTATTTTAGAAGAGTATGGGTTCTACTTTTGAAGACCAAAGATGAAGCGTTTGCTACCTTTGTGAACTGGAAGGATTTGGTAGATAATCAAACGAGTAAAATATTGAAGAAAATTAATACTAATAATATACATGAATATGTAAACAAAGAGTTCACTAACTATTCTGCAAAGCTTGCATTGTTAGACACATAACCATAAGTGTGACTCTCTAACAGAACGAGCTTGTTAAAAGAATGAATCAAACCCTGCTGGAACGGGTTAGATGTATATTTCATACAGCTGGAATGAGTCACATATTTTGGGGAGAAGTCGTGACAACGACTTCATATATCATCAACAGAAGTCCATCGATAGTGTTTAAGTTTATTTATCCTTAAGAGGCATAGAATAAAGAGAAAACTAAGTTAAAACATTTGAGAGTGTACGGATGTGCTGCCTACGCACATGTGAAACATGATAAGCTTAAGCCAAGAAATATTAAATTTTTGTTCCCTAGCTATCCAGAATGAGTAAAAGGGTATTGGTTGTGGTGCTTTGAATTAGGACACTAAAAATCTTTGATAAGCAGGGATGTGGTTTTCAATATAGAGGACATGACGTTCAATAAAGCGGTGGAGACTCAACCTACTAATGTTGGGAAGATATATAAAGTTAATGATGGATCCAATCTATAAAATGAAATTGGTGATGCTTCTGTCAAATAAGATATTGGGTATGGTTCTGTTTTGGTTCGTACAGAGGAAGTTCAACCACTATATGAGTCTGAAGCAGATCAAAGGTTTTTTGTTCAAGGACCTTTGGATGATTAGATGGGAGAGCAACAGAAACATGATAGTTATTAACCGACAGAGGATATAGCATGAAGACCAAGCAAACAACCGCAGATGTGTGGTTTTACTAATGTAATTGGTTATGAACTATTGATTGAAATGCACAAGGTGTTCTTAAACATGAAAGTTATCTCAATGTCATCAAGAGCAGTAATAAAAAAAGTTGTTCATGGCTATAAAAGAAGACCTGAGATCTTTCAGTAATATGAACACTTGGTATCTCGTGAAATGGTTGTAGGATCAGAAAATGGATATTCAAGAGTAAGTCAGGCATCCCCGATGTTGAGTTAACCAGATACAAGGCTAGGTTTGTGACTAAGGGTTTACGCAAAATAAGGGTGTCGATTTCAATAAAATATTCTCATCGATTGTGAAAAAAATCTTCATCAGAGTTATGTTGTTAGTTGTTGCTAGATTTGATCTTGAGTTATATCATACTACTACCTTCCTGCGTGGTGAATTGGAAAATACAATTTACATATGTCAACCTAAGGGGTTTGAATAAGTGAATGCGGGTAATGTGTGTTTATTGAAAAGACCCTTTATGGGCTATCCAAGCGGTGTGAAATATAATATTTAATTCTTTTATGAGATCTATGAAATATGTCTGTAGTTTCCATAACAACTGTGTCTATTGGAATGATGAAACACAAATAGAGAGATAAGTCATAGTTTTGTTTATGTAGTTGACATATTAATATCTGGAAAATATAGAAGGAATATTAAAGCGGTAAATACTCAGTTGAAATGAGAGTTTGAGATTAAGGATTGAGAGAGAGGCTAAAATGATACTTGATATTAGAATAAAGAGAAACAATCCAAAGGGGTATCTATTCTTATCTTAACAAGCATATATATAGAATATCATAAGAAACTTCTCGATATCGAAAGTGATATGGAAGTAGGAATTTAAGGACTAAAATGTAAACAATGTAGGTTTAGAAGAACAATTATAACTATGTAATATTATTGGGGACTAAATGTAATTTACCTTCTTTTGTGTAACCAAATTCAGTTTAAGGCTAAGTCTTAGCGCCTCTATATAAAGGGCAAGGCTAACCTAATAAAGGGGTTGAACACATTTCTATTTTACTCAATTGTACTCAGACTCTCTCTCTAAAAACTCTTTCTCTCTCTAATTAACATACAACTTCTTCTTAGGAAAACATTATTAACATCTGAAATCACCAACTTGGCGACTCCACTGGGGACAGAATTAAGAATCAGTGACTTGTCTGTTCGAATTTTAATACAATCTTCTTGTTTTTTCGTTTGAATTTCATAAAATGAATCCCGAAAACAATCCATCACTTCGATCAACGATGAAAACTTCAAAAGATGACTTGCAGAGAAATGAAAATAGGCTGGATGGATCAACTCTGATCCAAACTTAATCAGACATTGAGATGCGTATGAAACAGCTTTTAGACAAAATAAATGCGCTAAATGAAAAATATGAACGACGAGAACAAAAAATCCAGTCGGCAAAGCTCAAATCCGAGGTGAGACAAGACAATGAAAAAAATAATATGGGAGATCAATCTGATCGGTCTCGTGCTGGTCGGCGAGCTAAAAGTGAACATAAAAAAGCGCGCTTCGAATCTCCTAAAGAGCGTTATTCCTCTCGCAAAGGGAAAAAAGAGAAGAAAAGTATGTCACCTCTAGTGATGAAGAGGTAGAAATTTCAGCTTCAGGTTTAATAATATATAGGGCTTGTTCGAAAGAGGAACCATACATAGAACAGTCGAGGAAACATATATGGGAATACAAATTTAAAGGGAGAATGTTCCTCGTTCTACATGGTATGGAGGGAAAACTTCGAATCAGTATGTTGAGACTGATCAAAATCTATATGCAGTAATGGGAACTGATGATCAGTTTGTGCAAGGTGTCAATTGGAGAAACTCTCCGTTGACAAATGAAATTCGGTTTATAACGCTTCCGGAGCGTTTTGACATTGCTAAAGTGGAGAATTTCGATGGGATGCAAGATCCCGATGACCACATCAAACGATTTAAGAACTACATGATGAACTTTGAAGATGACGACCGGATGGTATGTCGTGCATTTTCGCAGACTTTTAAAGGAACGACTTCGAAGTGGTACAATCCGATTCCGAGGGGATCCATCTCAAATTTTAGGGATTTTTACACTTCTTTTCAAATGCAGTTTGTGGGGAGTAAAAATATGAGAGCGAATGGAGATAGCATTATCATGTGCAAGGAGATTGAGATCATGATTGAAAATGGAAAGATTTTGACTTATGTGAAGTCACATGGAATGGTTCGAAGAATGTAGCGTCAACTTCGAAGGCTAATCCGGTTGTGCCAGCTGAGAATTTTATGATTATAGATTCAAAGGTTTAAGAATTTGATGCTTCTTCGAAATATGTGGAGAAGGATCCAAACAGGTTGCTTTTGATGGCAGTTGAAGAGCCAATAAAAAAGGGATGTCTGCGAGATTTATGCAAATTATTTGAGTCGCTAGCTATTTTTGGAGGTGATTCAATGAATGGAAACTCTGATAGTTTGAAGAAGAGACATGCTGTCAATCTAACAACTCAAATTTAAGGGAAAATGTCCACACATTTGTATGGAAAAAATTCCATTAGTTTAAATTTATTCGATGAAGATGATCTGTGAGGAACAACAGTGCCACATGAAGATGCAGTGGTTATCGGAGTAGAGGTGGCTGGCGTCAAAATTTGATGTGTGCTTATTGACACCGGCAGTTCTGTTAATGTCTTTTTTAAGTCAACTTATGATGAATGACAAATCCACCTCGAATTTCTCACTCAGATTGAACAATTATAGGATTTACGGGTATAACAGGTCGTGTGATTGGAGGATTCGAAGGAGAAGTAAGCTTCGGAAAGGGACCGTTCAAGAAGAAGGTCCACGTATTTTTTGTGGTGGTGGATTACCCCACGAGTTACAACACTATTTTTGGAAGGTCATGGCTTTCTAGAATGTATGGTATTATATCAACAGTTCACCAGTGTTTCAAGTATGTGGTAGGAGATCGAGTTGGGGTCGTTCGATGCGACCAAAAGGTAGTTAGAGAATGTTATGCCACTGCACTTCAGATATAAGGATCCAGAAGTGGGGATTTGATGCATGAATAACAGTCAGAGAAGTCGACCTTGGATTTAGAAGAAAGAGTTAACGATCTGAGGGAAACCCTAGGGTCTTTAACGGTAAGTGAAGAAATTGAGGAGTTTATTTTTTCGGAAGGAAGAGTGCTTCGCTTGGAAAACAGAGGTTTCATCTTTTAATTTGGATGTTTTCGTTTGGAAAACAAGGGATGTAACAGGATTACCAATCGAGGTGATTCATCATAGCTTGGCTATTGATCCAAATGTGAAGCTAGTGATTCAGAAAAGAAGGGCTTTCTCTTCGGAGAAAACAGAAGCAATTATTTATGACGTGGACTGGTTATCTAAGGTCGGACATATAGGGAATTCATAATATCCTTTGTGGACGACAACTCCGGTAATGGTAAAAAAGAAGAATGAGAAATGGAGAATGTGTGTGGATTTTACAGAATTGAATCGAGCCTGTCCTAAAGATCCATTTCTTGTTCCTCGAATAGATCAGCTGATTGATTCTACCTCATGAAATAAAAGACTAACATTCATGGATACTTTTGCAGGATACAACCAGATTCAAATGGATCCAAAAGATCAAGAATGTACGACTTTCATAACTGATAGAGGGCTGCATTATTATAGGGTTATGCCCTTTGGATTGAAAAATATTGGAGCCACTTATTAAAGATTGATGAATAAAGATTTTGCCACTCAGATCGGAAAAAATATGGAAGTATATATAGATGATATGGTGGTAAAAAGTTTAAAGGATGTGCATTTTGATGATTTAGAGGAAATGTTTTTGAATTTATGAGCAATCAGGTTAAAGTTGAATTCTAAAAAATGTACCTTCGGAGTTCGGTCAGGAAATTTTTTGGGATATGTCATCAGTGAAAAAGGAATAGAAGTTGATCCAGAATAGTTGAAAGCCCTGATAACAATGAATTCACATCGGTCTATTAAAGAAGTGCGAATTCTGACAAGAAGGTTATCAGCACTTAACCGATTTATTTCTAGATTTTCTGACAAATGATTTCCTTTCTTTCAAGTTTTATGAGGACCAAATAGATTTGAATGGACATCGGAATGTGAGGCAGCATCTAAAAATATAAATAATGTGTTATCATCACCAGAAATATTGTCAAAACCTCGAAATGAAGAGAAACTCTTTTTGTACATTGCGGTATCGGATTTTGCACTAAGTTACATCAGTAAAATTTTAATGGATACAGAAAAGAGGTATTTGAAGCTGGAAAAGTTTGCATTAGCATTGGTGATTGCTGCTAGGAAAATGCGCCCCTATTTTGAAGATCACACTATTGAAGTCCAAACTTCATTCCCCTTTAAAAATGTTTTACAGCGACTTGATATCTCGGGGAGAATGACCAAGTGGTTAGTGGAGTTGGGGGATTATGATATTTTGTTCACACCTCGAACTGCAATAAAAGCGCAAGCTTTGGCATATTTTTTTGTTGAATTCCATTCGAGTAGATCAGATGTGGAAGAAAGAAAAAATGTTGCACCATTGAGCTCGAGGTGGATTGTCCAAATAGATGGAGGGTCTAGTATTTCAGGGTGCAGTGTTGGGGTTCAGTTGATAGCTCCAACTGGAGAAACGATGATTCAATTTATTAAATTTTGTTTTCACGCTTCGAACAATAAGGCTGAATATGAAGTTGCTTTGGCAGGTTTAAGATTGGAAAGAATTTGTGGAGAAACTTCAGTACGCTTGGAAACAGATTCTTGATTGTTAGCAAATCAGGTATCTAGATTTTCCGAAGCACGAAAGGATCGTTTGATTTTATATCTTCGGGAACTTTGGAGTTTAATTCTGTTGTTCGATAATGTTGTTATTGAATATATTGGTCGAGGGAGTAACATGGTGGCTGATTCTTTAGCAAATATTTCTTATAAGGAGATATATCCTTGGATCTTGCTACACGAAAATCCTTCAATTGTTACACAATCTAGTCAGTACGAATATATAGAGGAGTTATTGTCACATCGGAGGACATTCGAGGCGACTAGCGAGCATATATTATTAATATTTTTACTTAAGGAACATTACTAGATGATACGAGGTTGGCCAAAAAATTGAGAGGTAAAGCCTTTGAATATATAGTGTTAGATGGAATATTGTATAAAAAGGCATTAAGCAGGCCATTATTACGATGTCTAGACAAGCAAGAATCACAAGAGGTGTTATCAAAATTGCATGATGGTGAAGGGTCAGCTCATTGTGGGTCTAAAGCTTTGTCACGACAAGTTTTACTTGCGGGTAACTATTGGCATATAATCATGAATGATGCTTAGAATTTAGTTCGAGGTTGTGATACTTGTGAAATATTTGCCAATGATATTCATATGCGGGCGGTCCCACTTATGTTTATGACTGAGGCTATACCATTTGATAGATGAGGGGTTGATCTAGTGGGGCCTTTGCCAATAGCTTCAGGAATAAGGCAAATGATAATTGTAGCAGTAAATTATTTTACAAAATGGGCCGAGGCAGAACCACTATCATGAACAAAGACAAAAGATGTGATCAAGTTTATTGTAAATAGTATTTGTTGTCGTTTTGGAGTTCCTCGGAGAATTACAACAACTAATGGCCCTCAATTTAACAATAAAGAGATGGATTCATTTTTCACGTCGAAAGGAATTCAACAATTTTTTTCGACGCCTTTTCATCCTCAAGCTAATGGACAAGTCGAGGTGACAAACAAAACAATTTTAGATGGCTTGAAGAAAAATTTCACAGGGGCAGCAGGGAAATGGCCAAATTATTTGTAAGAGGTGTTTTGGGCTTATCGAATAGAGAAGCTAAAAAAGAAACACCTTTTGCTTTAGCATATGGGATGGATGCAGTTAGCCCCACAGAATCTACGATGTCATCTTTTAGGATAAGTCAATATTCTGAAAGATCCAATGATGAAGTTAAAAGGAAGAATTTAGATTTGATTGAGGAGAAAAGAGTTCGATCTCATTTGAATGTGATCCATTACCAAACTCTTATGAGGAATATATATGATTCGAAGGTGAAAAGAAGAGAATTTAAAAAAGGTGATAAGGTGTTGAGAAAAGTGTCCTTACATACAAAAGAGAAAAGCCTTGGAAAAATGGCTATGAATTGGGAAGGGCCTTATATGGTTGCTAAATGATAACGCCAGGGTCTTATCGTCTTTGTGATTTTGAAAGGAGGATGCTTCAGCACCCATGGAATATACAACATTTGAAGCTTTATTGGGAATAAATTTGTCTTTGTATTTTGGATTTTTTGCTATTGAATGGCGCACTATTTCCTACCCTGTTGGCCCAGGAAGGTTTTAATGAGGCGTTATGTACATATTCAATATTATCAATAAATTGCATTTTTGGCCAATGGTTGTTACAAGTTCTTGTTAAAAAGTCTCTTAACAACTTATCAAAGACTGATCATATTTGAGGTTGGTTAAGAGTAAAATGTCCTGAAGTGTTTATTACATTTTTTGAAGAAACAACCATTTTCGAGGTACTAAATGTTTAATGGATACATTGTGATTTTTTCAAAGTGCAACAACTATTTTGGGCACTGTATTTTTGCGAAGTGCAGCGTTCACCAGTCATGCCATGGTTTTTTACATTGAGGTATTCGAAGTGATATACTTATATTTTTTAATTATATATTGTGTGAATCTTGAAGTGCATTATCGTATTTAAGGAATTATATTTTAAAAAGTTATCATACCTATTTTAGGATTGTTAAAATCGAATAATTTATGAGGATAATAAAAACAAAAAATAAGCAAACATATGTGAATTACATTAATGCAATGAAGTACAATAGACAAGTTTCTAATTTGACAAGTACAAAAAAGGATAATTGATGTTTAAAGAGCGATAAAATTATTCAGACGACTCCTCATCGGATGATGATGAGTCAGGGATAGAGTCGAAGGCTTCACTAGGACGCTTTTCAATCAGAATGTCGTTCTAAAAACTTGAGAGGTTAATTTTTGGATAAGTTTCTTAAAGTTCTCGGAGAAGAGTGATGACTGTATCTTCTTTGCCATGGTTAATGGCAGCCAGCATGTCTTTGGAACATTCATCTTCTGCAACAGGAACGACGACTTCTTTTTCCTTCTCCAGGTCACCCTTCAACATGTTTAGCTTCAAGCTTATCCATCTCATCTTGATGTGAGGCAGTCATATTTTCTTTCTCAGCAAAATGTGTTGTTCACAAATAATTTTTCATGAAGAGGGAGCCTCAAACAAGCTCTGACCTTTCTAATTCAAACATATGGAATTGCTCGACTATTTTTCCTTGAAAAGTTCCGCGTAGTTGTTTTTCATCTTCGACAAGCCCTTTGTAGCGAACCATATCGTTAACTAATTTCTTCAAATGATCTTGAGAAGCTTCGACTTGTGAAATAAGTATTTTTGCTGCAGCATCGAGATCGATGAATGGTTGGAATGTAACAAGGATTTCAGGATTGGGTGGAGGAGGAGGAAAACATATTGAGCTAAGACAAGGAATCATGTTCAAAATTGTAGTTGGAACTGGGGGACATATGATTTCTGGAGACGCTTCGACGATTGTCTTTCTCCCAAAGTGGTGCATATGAGTCTGAATATCTTGGAGGACAGGATCATCTTCTCCAACAAGCTCTTGTGACTCGTTGAAATTAATAAAGGTGTCGGGGTCGAAGTGGTCAGTATTTTGATTCCCATCATCAAGATTGTCCTCGACGATTATCGGGGCATCATTATTGGTTATTTGTTCTTCAAAAGAATAATTTTGTTGATCTTTAACAATTATGGTGTCTTCCTCATCGGCTAATGCGTAATCGGTGATTTTGGATTCTTTCTTTTTCTTTCCATGAGGACTGCTGGAAGCTTTCTTTTTCTTTGAAGAAGGTTCTTGCTCTTTTTCTTCGATGGGTGAAAGAGTTTGTTCTCTAGCTTTTCTCTTACGAGGTTTAGGTTTAGGTAGCGTGGAAGAGCTAGCACCAGATGTGCTAGTTGCCTTTTTATTCTTCTTTTTGGTTTTTGCCTTATTCTTTTCTTCTGAGGCAGGTGGCTTTCCAATCTGTTGCGGATAGGGAGGAATACCTTGCAGTCATGCTGAACTAACCTTTTACAAGCATGGTGAGGATTATGTTCACTCATTATCTTTGAGGAGGTAAGGCTCTCGCTGTGATCGGAAAGCGATGGCTGTTGAGAAAGTTGATCGATTGGAACGCAATGTGGAAAGCGTTGTTCCATTCTTTTTCGGCCCAAGCAGCAAGCTTCTAGAAAATGTCCTTCATTGATGGCCGACAAATAACATATTGCCTCGAAAGTTTTGAAATATCTATATAAATAATTAGTAAATGAGGAAGACAACAAAGATTTATATAATAGCATGTAATATTCGAAGAACTTACGATCGCTTCGCCATATGGGATTTAATTTTGATGGGTTCGCTTGGGATATTACTTTGCTGTTCTCCCATGGCCCAGAGATAAAAGTGAATTTTTTTTTCCAAAGTCCATCCGCTTCCAGAAGATCATCGATGATTTTTAAATCATCGACTAAAGTAAGGTAGTCTAAGGGGAGCTTCAGACCTTTTAATGACCTGGTCAGAGAGATGAAGTCTTTGATACTGATAGGGATCTTGGAAAACCTAGATGCAGTAATTATACATGAGAGTGAATCATTGATTCAGTATCACTTGAGTATGACATAGGTTGAGAAGTTCAAAGTACCCTAGAATCAGTGGATCAAGTGAGAACCGAAGATCCCAATTGATGATTTTGGGGTACATCACCAATTCATCATCTTTGAAGTTTAAAGTAGTCTCTCCTTTATGAGGTACTCGAACAGTGATGTTCTCTCCCATTCCCCACTACTTCCTTAATTTTGATGCTTGACTCTCTTTGTAATATATATGGAACCTTTTTCAGTTCGATAATATAGTCAGCATCAAGACCTCTCAAATTCCTACCAATGGAAGCCCTCTCCTCATCGGAAATAAAGCCTCCGAGTCCCCATCATCGGGTGCAACATCATTATTAGATCTAGTAGCCTCAGAATCAACTTCATCACCTTCAGATTCTTTACTTCTTGTTTGAGAAGGATTTTGTTGAGGCAATGGAATTTCGATTTCCGATGAGGGATCTTTCGTTTGAGGAGGATTTTTGGATGGATTTTGTTGAGATAATGGGATTTTTTCAGTTATATTTCTCCGAGGAAGAGACTTAGTAGTAAGATATGATGAGGTAGGAATTGGAATAACATTTGAGTCATCTCCCATGGCTATACAAGTTTTTGTCTTTTACGTTGGTGGATGATGAGTCGAGGAGGGAGTATTTGAGATTTGTTTTGAATAATATTCGTTTGATTCTTCACTGATTAGAGGAGAAACTTTGATTTGAGAAGAAGAGGCTCGAGGTGTTTTAGGCATTTGAACTTTTGAAGAAGGACGTTTTTCGATTATAGGGGAAGGTGAAAAAGCAGGTATTTTAGTTGGATCGAAATTACTGTAATAGGTGGTTTTGGTGGTTGTTCCAACATGAGCGTTATTGATTAATCTGGCAGCCTTATATTCATCTTCTCCGTTAGTAATGCAAAAGTACTCGTGTGATCCAAAGACTAGATTGTTGTCAGGCTTCGGAGATTTGGGTTTTTTGGGCATGTTAGCCTTGGATCTTCTAGTTTTTGGATTTTTTTTCTCATAAACTCGATGAAGATTGGCTGGAGAATATAAGTTTTGATCGGAAATGTTGAGCTTTCTGATAAATAGGCTAAGAAAATTGAAGAACACGTTAAAGGTAGTTAAGGGTTTAAGTTTTCTCTATAGGGATTTATATTGTGAGAATGGAAAAATGAGGCTACTAATGATTTTATCGAAAGATAAATAGGCGTATAGAAGTGGAAAGAACTCTATGATGATAGGGGGCATAATACAAAACAGTGAAGAACTTTGGAGTTTGACATCTGTCAGACTAGCTAGAAAGCTATGGATCTAGTATCTAGACCATCACGAAGGATTTAAATGGTTACATTTGTGTGTACTTTCGATGAAATTCGAAGCTTATCATTCTCCAGTTTGGATTTGATGATTATGTTTTGAAACTATTTCCATAATGGTTTGAGGACGGTGGACCTTGACTTCAAATCTTCATCTTCTATTGGGTGAAGGACTGATTTTTATATGAAGTGTTAGACTTTGAATTGTCAATCACAACACCTGATACGACCTATTTAAGGATTCAAAGATTTAGTTCTCATTCATTTAATAACATGAGAACTAGGGTGGCTACTGATATAGAAGTAGGAATTTAAGGACTAAAATGTAAATAATGTAAGTTTAGGAGAATAATTATAACCGTGTAATATTATTGGGGACTAAATGTAATTTACCCTCTTTTATGTAACCGAATTCAGTTTAAGGCTAAGTTTTAGCGCCTTTATATAAAGGGAAATGCTAACCTCATAAAGGGGTTGAACACATTTCTCTATCTTTAAAAACTCTTTCTTTTTCTAATTCACATACAACTTCTTCCTAGGACAACATTCTTAACATATGAACTCACCAGAAATAAAAAATGGTTGGAACGCCATTTGGTTCCCAATTCAAACTCAGTATCACTCAAGCACTAACTAAAGTTTTAGATAAAATTATATGTAGGGGATACATTATGTAGATGTTATTGGTAGCATTATTTATGCTATGACTTGCATGAGACCTAATTTTGCATGCGATATAAGTATGTTAAGCAGATTCATATCAAATCTGAGGAAACCGCATTGACATGCACGCAAGTGGCCAATTATATACTTGAAGGGCTCAGCTGTTGTAGGGTTATGTTACAATCATGGGTTATGTTACAGAACGGTCCACACATGTTGGTACAGATCAATTCTAAGATTTTTTTTCTTTTGCGTATCGTAGCCTTTTATTTTTGGTATGCTTTCCCTTTGATATATTCTATGAAAGTACCAAAATCATAATAATCAAGTGGGCTTGATAAAACTTTTAATGGTAAGCTTATCCATTTTTCTTTTTTGGCTATTACCCATGTGCTTGTGTCAAAGTTTATATAATTTCAACTTTTCAATAATTTGTCAGATAGTTGTATGTTCATCATTTTTGTGTGATGCTTAATTGTATTTAATATCTTTTCAAAACTTATTATTCATTGTTTAATATCTAGTACATATCACATTATCATGTAAAGAAAAAGTCATTTGATTATTAATATACATATTTTAAAGCGTCTTTTATAAGAAAAAATCAAATTCATATTGACATCTATCAAATATAATAAATGTTTAGTAGAAAACAACAATTGAAAATCGTAAATGACATATACTAAGCACGAAATTTAATTTTCTTGATGGGGAATCTTTCAACACTAATGATCATTCGATTTCTTATCATATCCGTAATATAAATATAAATATGGGTAGTCATGACCGTACCAACTCACCGTGTGTTTTTTAAAATTGAAACTAAATCGATTTCTGAACATACCAAAGTTGTGAGATTACTGTTAGCTTATATTGAATCTTGCTATATTTTACACTCTCCTTTTGAGACTCCCCTTCTTTTTCATAGTAGAAATATCAACCAACATCATGAGATTCCTTATGTTTCTTTGCTCATGAACCAAATTCCTTATCCAATGATGTATTATGTTTTCTTTTTTTATGTTTTCCCTATTAAGAGCTCACCTTACACATCTTCGTACGTTCTTGTTTCGTCATCTATTCATCTTAAGTAGTATGAGAAACCAAATTAATAATTTTCCACTTCTCACACTGAGGAGGAATGAAACACAAACCTTATTTTACCTACTTTTGGAAATATCGATCGTAAGTGCTTTTAACTTTGAGGTTATCATTGACAACCCAAAAATGTTGTCTTATTGTCTTTTTTCTATTTAACATTCACGGTGGAGAGCTGCATCAATATCTTAATATCCTCTTTATTATACATTGTCAGAAATTTTCTCAATTGCTTTGAGAGATTCAATTGCATATGTAATCTTAGTCGGGATAACCCCAATGAATTCCGAAAGAATTCATTGTTTCATGATTCTCAATACCAACTTGTTTAACTCCCCCACACCTCAAATTCTCTCTTTTTATTATGAGAATTTCTTTTTGTTGACTCGAGGGAATATTAGTCCTTAAGGCCAAGTATGTCATGATTAAAACAGTTAAAATACAACTCCATGACCTTCACTTATTAGAAAATTAACACATAAAAACAGAGGTTCCATTTCATTATGTGTTATAGGTATTTAAATAATTTTACATATAACAAACATAACATATACACTTCATTGACATACATTACTTAAACATGTTAAGAGTTGCATATACATGTAAAACATAACATACACTGATAATAAGATACAAGTGGGAAAACATACTGAAATGTATTTATGAGTTTGAAAAAAATCACCATTAATCTAATATTTTATTTTGTCAAGTACCGATGAATTCCTCATTTGGGCTGATTCAACCTACTATAATTGAAATATATTTTAATTTGCCAAGTACTAGTGTAACCCTCATTTGGCTTAATTCCACTTAATTTAAATAAAATAAACTCAAAAATTAATTTTCAATAATTTTTCTCAAGTTTATGATTAATCATTCTAAGAATTGACCTTCATTTGGCCCGTAAATACTTGAAATTAAATTAATCCCTTGAAATTTTCAGATCCTAGAATCATAAATCCATCAATTAACCTTCATTTGAAGTGATTAATAAAATTGTTGATTCACCTACCAAAATCTGAAACCTTAATCATGCATATCCACATAAACATTTAAACACGTAATATATTAACATCACATATACATGCAAATATAATATGTCCAAATACAAATCATGTGGTCAATATCATATAAAGTAAATAGATATAATAGAATATTAGAAAATTAATTTTTTTTTAATTATTCCAAAAATCTCAAGTCACGTTGTTGTAGTGATGAACTTTTGTTGCAGTGGGTTGTTGGAAGTTTTAGCCCAATTATGATGTTTTAGTTGGGTCAAACACCCAAGTAATGGTAATATCGTAGGGCCGAGTGCCCAACGAGAGTTGGAGCTGGTTTCATCACGCTAGAAGAATGTTTTCTTGCTTGCTGCGAGCCGCAGCGTTCTCCGCCGCTGTAGCATGTAGTTGATCATAGTGAATGTAGCCACAAAATATTCGGTTGGCAGTAACAACTGAGATTACTTCTTTAAATAACCATTATCCAGTTATGTCCAATTTATTCATTTAATTAAGTATAAATTTGATGTAAAATTTGGAAGATAAAATTTCAACGATTAAATAAATCCTAAATTAAAAATAAATACAACCCAATTTAAATTATATATATATATATATATATATATATTATTTATTTAAATAAAAAAACATCAATAATTATGGTTTTTATGAATAAATCAATAATCAACATATTTTTTTCACAAAGATAGTAAATGCATACCTTAGCCAATGCAATTGTTCAAAAACAATCCAAAATTACTCCGTAGAATGGTTTAAAAAAATTCAAAATTACTCCATAAAGTTATCATTTAAAAAAAATATCAAGTGTGTATCATTTACTAGGCAAGGACACATAGAATTTTATACTTGAAACTGATACTTTACGAAGGCAATGAGACAACATTTAATTTTGAAATTAAGTAGCGGCAACAACTGAGCAATGATTTTTCATCGACAATAATTGAGTGCGACAACAATATTTCATAACGGTTTTGTGGGTTGATTTTCATCGTGAAATCAATAAAAACTGGGCAAAGGTAATTGTTTTTTTTTTCTGATTTTGTGGGTTGATTTTAGTTTTGGTTTTAGGACTTTATTTAGGCAATAGAGTTAGGGTTGATGGTGTTTGGTTGGATTTCAGTTTTGCTAGTGGTTTTTGAGGTTTTACAGGTAATTTTGGCAAGTTTTAGGGACAGTGTTCTTTGCCAACGATTGGCGAAGAACACATAGCCTCAGCCAAACACAGACAACAATCTTGTCTCCCAAGTCATATGGTTGGCATGGGACATAAGGTTTGCGTCAAACGTCTAGCTCGAGCGTGAAAGTCCGTGCTGATGGGGGGTATTCCCCGGATATGAAAAAGGAAACATTGAGTAGATGAATATGGTGAGAGCAAAGGGCGAGCCCGAGCCGGAAATCAATATAAACGCACCACAAGGAGGTAATCGAGCATAATAACGAGTAGAGCTGGAACGTGAGGTTGAACCAGTCGAGCTGAATAAGAATAGTCGAGCATGTTGATGATCCGAACATGTTAAAGAAGAGATGAAGAAGAGTAGCTAAGTAGGTATCCCTCATACTAGCGCGCTTCCAAAACCGATCAAGGAAACTACTAAACCGTGATCGGTCAAGCATGCACTCAAAGCAGACCGAGCGCATCTTTAAAGAGAAACAGTTTAAACCGTGATTTATTTCCACCATAAGTTTTAGTCAAACTACTTAGCAATTTAGTCATAAATTTAGGCTCCATGATGTAAATGGATTTACAAGGGTAGTTAGTGGAAATAATGGTCACTGTAACCGCCCATGAACGGAAAAAAATATATAAATAGGGGAGAAATCACTGTAACTTCTTTTTTTTCTGGCAATAATAGTTTTCTACTTGGCGATTTATTTATTATTTCCTTAACAAATTTGGCACCCTCCATGAGAAAGAGTTATCACTCACTTTAACCATGGTAGTTACTAGGTCAGGAATCGAGAGAGAAATCCCGGAATCAAGTGATGCAGTGGGGAGTCGGAAGTTAGTGACAAACCCGTTACTCAGGCAAGGTAATTTGCACCCTGTCCCTGTTACTACCCAGGAAGCCGTAATAGCGGAACCCATTGGGTTGGGGGAGCCAACGATTCAAGTGCTACCACCAGCAGCCGCCAATGGGACTGATGTCCCACCTCATAGGCCAATAGACACTCTCACGATTCATGATGCACCTAGAATCAATGTAGCAGCAAACCCAACTTTCTAACAGTTGGAGCAACAGATTCAACATCTTCAACATGAGCAGCTAAGAGGGGTGTGCGAGCGGGGACACCAGAGAACAAGCCATATATGCGACCATGGCGGGAATGAACGACACTCTCCACGCTCTCATTGCTAATATCAGGGGGACGAGTCGAGCAAATCATCAATCCGGTCCACGGGCTAGTCGAGCCAACCGGATGGAACGATCGTCCAAACGCGATGAAAAGCAGGAGAGTGAAGGAGAGAGCGGAGGTAAGAACCGATTTAAAGAGATAGAGCCCAAGAAAAAGGCTGTCTAGACAACTTCCAAGTGAGCACGGGATAATGAAGACATTCGCTACAATCAAGTGCACCTCCGGATGTCAGCTTATATTCTTAAGGAGTCAACCTTCTCATAAACGATTCTCGAGGCTCAGCTCCCAACAAAATTCTATCCTTTCCGAGTGGAGGCTTATAATGGCGTTCAACCCGGACGATGTAATGTTGTGCTGAGAAATTGTTATGAAACTTAAAGGTAACACGATGGACTTGGTCAGCAGCCTGCCAGAAGGATCCATCCACAATTTTGTTGGCGTTTGGAAAGTATTCATGGAAAGATTCATTGGAGACAAAGAACTTAAGCGCGAACGGGATTTAATAATGGATCTTTACCAAAGACGAGGTGAGTCCCTTAAAATTTATGTTAGACGTTTTGTTCATGCTATGAATGCCCTCCCAGATATAACGGAGAATATGGTGGTGACCTCGCTCAAATGAGGGTTGACCAGAGATGGGACATCTACGTTGACCTCATCAAATATCCAACAGAGAACATGGGAGATCTCCTCGCCCGAGCGGACACTTTCATCAAGGTGGATGATGCCCGGAAAGGCGATTCACCAGACACATATGGGTCGGATTTCAAAGAGGGGGTACTAAAGCGAAACAGAGTTGAAGAACAACCCTAAAGAGAAATCAATCGACGCCCTCAACATTTTGAAAATCCTTCCAGACGGTTCACTCTATTAACAGAGGCTATTTCTGTTATATATGACCGAACGAGAGGGCAAACCAAGTACTAAATGCTATGCGTGATGAGTGCCTCAGGATTCAAGCGATCTAACCGGTAATTTTATGCATATCACAACGACCATGGGCATCTAACGGATGAGTGTTGGCAAATCCAGGAGGAAATACAGAGACTCATTGACCATGACAAGCTAGTATAATTCATCAAGCAACACGAACAACGTTCACATTCTGATCGTCGGGAAGATACTCATCCATCCATAAAAGATAAGCCAAGGAATGAGGGAGAGGCAGATGCATGTAAACAATAATGGCTCCTTACAATTACAGGAGGACATTCAGTGATCACAAGTGGAGTGAAGGATTCGTCACCCAGCAACAATAATGGCAAGGGGCCGGAGGTCGCTAGCAACGTAATCTCCGAACCGAGTATCACCCCCACCATTGCCGAAGGAAATCCTGCAGCATCCTAAGAAACCGCATCTAACAAGCGATCAATAACCGACTTTGATGTGTACGAAATTGGCACCAACTCTTACAGACGTTATATGGACCTTGTGATATATTTTACCTTTAATAACGATGATCTCAGAGGCTTCATCACGGCCCATGAGGATCCATTGACTATACATATGAATATTGGATGTGTTATGGTAACTCGCGTGTTGGTAGATGGGGGTAGCTCAACCAATATAATCTTCAAAGACAGCTTTGACCGAATGTTAAATGTGCCCCCTTACAAGCCCACATAATGCACATTGGTCGGCTATGAGGGCAAGACTTTGCAGTGTGTGAGGGAAGTGTAATTGATGGTAAAGGTTGGGCACGTGATAAATATGAAGGAGCTCAAAACGTTGTTCATAATTTCCGACACGCCGAGCCCATACCATGCAATTATCGGACGACCATGGCTACATCGAATGGAGGCGACTCTGTGTACATTCAGGGAGTGTGTGAAGTATGCAGTTGGAAACTCGGTCGGTATAATCCGAGGAAGCCAACGTATGGAGATGACATGATATACGGTAACATTCGACCCATCCAAACCCCTGCAATATCAATCAAACGACGAGAGGGCTCACAGGGTGCAACTCCTTGTACCACCCTCACCCTCACCTCAGTTTAAGAAATTTTTAATCAAACTATTAGCCAAGAATTTAGATGTGCTCGCGTGGGAGGGGAGTGATTTTTTAGAGGTTAATCCTTCTATCATATGCCATGAATTGGTAATCGATCCATGTGCTAAACCAGTACGCCCAACGAGCCGGTTTTTTCCTTGGAAAAGATGGAGGCTATACTGGAAGAGGTGGAAAATTGTCTCGTTTAGGACACATCAGAGAAGCGAGATACCCATTTTGCGTTACCAACCCTGTGTTAGTTAAGAAGAAAGGCGGCTAGTGACAGATGTGCGTAGATTTTACAGATCTCAATCAAGCCTGCCCTCTGTATGCCTTTTCACTGCATCGTATCGATCAACTAGTAGATTCAACATCTGGCTGCAAATATCTGTCATTCATGGATTTCTATTCGGGGTACAACCAAATCTAGCTCAATCCATCAGATCAAGAGCACACAACTTTTCAAACCGAGGGAGGCATATAATGTTACACGGTCATGCCTTTTGGTTTGAAGAATGTCGGATCCACATACCAGCATTTAATAAACCATATATTCCAAGATCACCTAGGAAAGCATTTAGAAGCATACATCGATGATATGATTGTCAAAACACACATTGAAGAGCAACAATTAGAAACGTAATAGACCGTGTTCAACTTACTCCATTAGTTCAACCTCAAAATTAACCCGATTACATGTTCATTTGGGGTCGCTAGAGGTAAATTCCTAGGACATGTGGCGAGACAACAAAGCATAGAAGCTGACCTCATCCAGTTAAATGAAATTTTACAAATAAAACCCCCAAATACTATCAAGGAGGTGCAATGCCGTATGAGCCGCCTCGTAATGCTATCACAATTAATTTCTCGAGCTTCAAACAAAAGTCATCCATTTTATGAAATCCAGAAAAGAGCAAAAACGTTCAGTTGGACGGAGGATCATGACAAAGCCTTTGCCGACCTAAAAATATATCTCACTTCACCTGAAATTTTATCTGCACCAGTGGCTAGTGAGCCATTGTTTTTCTATTCAGTTGGACGGACGATTATGACAAAGACTAATGTATTATACCAGCAAAACAATCATTGACGCCGAAACAAGGTACCACAACCTTGAAAAATCGCATTAGGATTAGTTAATTCTGCTCGAAAAATGCGACCGTACTTCTAAAGACATGTAATAAGTGTGCGAGCAGCTTTTCCCTTGTGAGTTATGTTACAAAAGGCTGACGCATCAGGGAGCATAACTAAGTGAAGTGTCGAGCTAGGAAAATATGACATACGGTTTGAGCCTCGCATGACTATTATAGGCCAGGTCGTACCTGATTTTCTAATTGAGTTCTCATCGTCCAGACACGTACCCATCGCAGCAGAATAGTTTGTTGAGACCGAATACATCAAATGGGTCTTCGAGGCAGACGAAGCCTCAAGTACATCAAGAAGAGGGGCTGAGGTTGTGCTACGCTTGCTAGCTGGATATGACATTAAGCAAGCAATCAAATTCAACTTTCCAATCACAAATAATATTTCAGAGTACGAGACCGTCATATGTGGCATGAAACTAGCCTTGATATCCAGAGCGCACATTCTTAGGATTAAATCAGATTCACAATTAGTCGTTAACCAGGATGTCGGTACCTTTGATGCTAAACAGGATGGAATCGAGAGCTACCTTGTCATACTCAAGGAATACGAATCCAATTTTCTCGGGGTTCATGTGAATAGGTCCCCCGTCTAGAGAATTCAACAGCAGATCTGTTAGCAAAAACAGCGGCCTCGAGAGAGAATCCTTTAGTCCTCCTACAACATTTACCAGCAACAGAACTCATCACTACAGAGGAAGTCATACATACAATTTATAGCACCTTCTATTGACGGCAACATTATTTAAAATATTTGACCTCAATTGTGTTGCCAGTTCATAAAGGTGAAGCTAGAGCCGTGCAACATAAGGCAGCAAAATATTGTGTGCTATACAATATTTTGTACAGGAAAAGTGCCACCAACCCCTACTTCGCTACCTCGATCGAACTGAGGCAAGCTCCATCCTACAATACTGAAGTCTGATGAGAGGCGATATAATGCTCAATTAAAACCAAAATGTTCAAGATAAAAGACCTAGTGATGAAGAAGACGTTCAAAGGGTCAGGAGACCGAGCGACCATTAAATTAGACCCTAACTGGGAGGGGCCATACATATACATTTTTGCTGGACATAGTGGCGCCTATCGGTTGACAGATAGTGAGGATTATGCCTTGAAGCACCCATGGAATGTAAATCATCTTAAATTGTATCGTCGATCTGTGTAAAGGTTAATGATGCGCTCTTTTCCCCACTAATGGCGCAAGGTTTTTTTTAATAAGGCATCTGAACAATTGCTTTTCTTCTTAATATAATTTATGCTTTCGCCATTGTGTGTTAATTACATATTCTACATCCTTACAATTAGCGAACTTGTCAATGACCACGCCTAAGGGCTACGCAAGGGATCACACTGAGTCCAGACTAAGTGTCTATAAACACGATCGGGCTAATTGGCCACGCCTACGGGGTACGTAAAGTCCATAATGAGCCTCATACCTTCTACCATGTATATTAGCGAACTAGTTACACACCAAGTCTATGGCAGGTCACACAATAGGGCCTTTACGGCCTCATTGCGATTCAGCTAGAAGGACATATTTTTTCCTAAGCTATGCGATGAGCGATACCGAGCTCAACCTTGTAAGTATTTGCCGGTATAACCATGAAAATTAATAAGCACATCTCCAGAATTAGTTCTGGCTTGTTCAAGGACCGTTCTAACGTATCTACCAAAAGTACCGATAGGTGTTCTGAAACTAGCAACCGATGTTCCCATCTTTGGAGTTCCCGCACTATCCATATGAGATTCTAACCAACATTGTTAAGTGTATTCATGCATACAAGGATCCTTTTTGGTTGAAATAATCAACATGATTTTTGTTCTCTTTCTTGCGACATGACCGCAACCGCGACCATAAACGCTTCTGGGAGTACGACCGTGGGTTTCACCTTTTGTAAAGCTTTGCAAAAAGTTAAATTAGAATGATCCAAAATTCGTGTGAACTTTTGAAGCCAATGGATTTGTTCATAAACATCAAACTCTCCAAGCTTTGCGTTTAATTTTGAAAAGTTAAGTTTGACCTCTTCTTCACGAGTTACTTTATCTTTAGTCTTCTCCAATGTTTGTCTATAATTTGGGTAGGAACATACCTTCCTGCTCTTTAGGTGGGATCTAGTTCGTGGGTACATGGTAAACCTTGTACCATATGATCGATATAATTGCATGAAGATTTATCACATCTGGTGTTATCAAGATAATTATCATATACTATCGTCAAAGCAACTAGTGATATGTACCCTATAGTAATTTGAAAGCTCTTAACTCTAGGGATTCTTTTATGGTGAATTGTTGTATTGTAAGAAAACCATGAACTTTCTCCCAAAATCTTTCAAAATTTAATTAGCATGCGACTTTCTGCACTATTAAACGTGTGATTGTCAAAATGCATGATCTTGTTAGTGTGTGATGAACAAACCTCTTTTTATATAGTGTAATCCACCAGTCTAGGACATAATTTACCGATTTTGCATGTTCTTTGAACATCTATTTTACCAATATCTCATTCATTCGCTCAATGGTGGTCGCTGAGACGACGTCATTCAAAATGGCCAAACATGTGTTAAACTCGTTACCATATTTAAAATTTTATTTTATTTTCCCACTTACATTCTCGTTGATATTCCATTTTCATTACATGCAACTCACGCTCAAAAATAGTTTTTCTATGCTATTCATCAAAGAAAGTTCACGGTCCATGATTATAACACAAGTCAACTCACAATTTTCCTCTTCCGTAACCATTTTCAAACATCCCAAAGCCTATTCGTGGTTGTCTTACTTTTCTTTCGCCATGAGTGTGAATCCAATGCAAAAAAATTGTTGGTCGATGTATGTGTTATCCATTATTAGCAATCAGGGGAGGATCCATAGTAAATCAATGTTAATCGGATGTGTAAAAAAATTGGTTATGACATTGAATCCATCATTGGTCGTCTAATCCCAATATATATATATATATATTTATTTACGCAATTTAATTTCACTAACAATAATTTCATTTGTGATCAACCATCATTTTCAACCAACCTTGTTATTAGACGGTGATTGTATATATAACTGATATTTGACGCATTCTCCGGATCAGCCTTCTTTAAGGTACAAAAAATATGACGCGGAGATGTTCCTTTCAACATTAAAAGGTCGTCAAACTCTTTTTCCTTTGGTTTTTTAACTTAGACAATCACAAATTTCCTTGCACTTACCCCAATCAAATCATGGTTGTGTGTGCCAAAAAGTTATACTCAATTCCTATTTATCATCACCTTTAACAAGATGTTCAACCAAATGAAAAAGACAATTGATTTTTTTTTCTACTATACACCTTCTGTTTACGAACTACCCTTTCACCGTAGACTTAAAAATACCAGAATCGCTCGCATATATAATCTACTCGAGGTATTCTTCTGATTTTTCCTGGTTCTTTAAATGATATCTTAAGTGAGAACCCAATCGACTTGCTCTTTTTTTTACCTGCTCGGTCATCGATCTAAGATATCGCCCTCGCAAAAAAAAAGTCATCTTTTTTGCTAGGTAATATAGCGAAGAACACCACTTGGGCGTTGTCTCTTGATGTAATCGAGCAATTTATTGATTTTTTAAAAATTCATATTTTTTTAAAAATAGAAAGATAGAAATATGTATACCTTTTTCCATGTCCATCTTTCTCTGTAGAGGAACCGATTCTGCTTCCATTTCAGTTATGATTTTTAAGTATTGCAAGGTTGGAAAAAAATTCGTGAGTTTAGGTTTTGAACTTTTATGGTTTTAATAAGATTTAGGTAGTAAAATGTTAGATTTTACTAGATTTTATGTAATACAACTTCATGGAGTATATAATGGTATAAAACGTAAATAAATAGAGTTCCGAGGAGTAATTTTGGGTTTTTTTAGTAATTCCCTAATCCTAATTGATATGGATTATTTACAGTAAAAAATGCTTGTAGTTGATTATATATATATATATAATTCATACTCTGTGAACCAAAAGTGATATGACTTTGATACCAATTCATAAAATTTATTGATTCACTCAATAGTTATATCACATAAATAAGACGAACTGATCGTTGTATGAATTTTAGTTCTACTAAAATATAGCAGAATAGTTACTTATTTGATAAGGTGGACATACTATCAATAAATTATTCCATTAAGTGTGTATGTGAATATTTACTAACGTTCTTTCTCTTGATTCTTCTCTGATTTAGAATTCTTCCAATCTTATAGAACTTTAGTTTCCAAAATGACAAAAGGTTTCCAACAAAGAAAAGATAAAGACATAAAAAGAAAATGATCTAGCTAAGGGTTTTGTGGGTATTCTAACACAAAAATGAGATACAGGTTTAAGTAACAAAGAATGAATATATTACATAGATGAATTATTTATAGTTAATGCAATATGGTTAAACTCCATACCCAATTACATCAAAACCTATATAGCTCGCTTTATATTAGGGACCACAACCATATTAATTGATTTCCATCGATTAAGTTTTACACTTATTAGTTCAGTCTCAAGTGTTGATATTTGGGCTCAATCCTCCACAAAGTCTAAATTCAATCCAGTTTCGATACTTATAACTTGATAATGGGTTATCATGTATAAGTCCAATTTAAGGCACAATCAAAAGGGCTGCAAGAAACATTCAGATAATACCAATATGCAGGAAGAAAACAACCCTTTAACACAACAACAAAACAAGAATATTATTGAGCCCACATAGATACCAAAATAACCAAAGATTATATTATTAATCATCAAATAACTACTCAAGAAGCACATGAAACCACCACAAAAAACAATCCAAAGGAAGTTGCAAAGACAAGAATCTAGTGGAAAAGAAAATGCAGACACCATAATTCAAGAGAAAAAACAGGGAAACGTTAACCAAGTTATACCTTCTAAACTAGTAATTCAAGAAGATGATATCGTAAAAGCCTTGCATTCTATTCACATTGGCATGAAGATCACAATAAGTCAAGATTCTTCTTCTATTTATGGCCCTCCCTCCCTAATACAAACATTCACAAGAAGTATTCCTTATTGCCCTCATGCTTACAACCATACAAACAATGAGTTCAAGCTTGTTTTGACAAAGAAATCCACAAAAGGAAATGATAAGCCAATAAGAAACTTAATTCCAGATAAAGAGATACAACACAAAAGGTCATTGGCCTTAAAATAATATATCATCAAAATTACTATAAAGATTTTTGTTAAGGGATAATATAACAAATATTATGCAAAGTAGTAATTTTATTAATCAAAGAAAAAAAGATGCATTTTTACATAATCGTTGACCTATTTATAATGTTTACCAGATAATTTTGATTTCCCACTAATTACATAATTCTCTTAATCTCGTTTATGGACCATAATTTATGGGATAACCCTATAATTTAGGTTATTACTCTGGTCACAATTCGTTAAGCCGTTACTAGTCAGCAACCATTTAAATAAAGTTGACCTTCTTTATGACTTCTTCATTAATTACAATAAACAATTGTACTTGCCATACATTATTAACTATGCACTATTTTTCCTTTGTGAGCGACCTCTGCTCGTTGGGGCATATGCTCGGTTGTTTTTCATAATTCGGCGTCGATACCTATTGATTACACCTCGGCACGGTTGCTAGCGTTGATATTGATCGATGGGCTACCAGTTAGCTTGTTAAGACATCGATACCTCTCGGTTTAACCTCTGCCACTTGATATCAAGTGTTGTACTGATGAATTGTATATAGGTTGTCTCGGTTTCACATAAAGAAACCCTCAATTTGATTTCATTCACGTCTCTACATTACTTCCATCTGCTCGGACTTTGCTTGATCTATTACTTAATGGATGTGTCCTCATAAATATTATGCTAGAATTTTCAATGGCTAGGCAATAAGGAAACCAAAAAAAGGAGGAAATACTTATCAAAATTTAAAATTATCAAATTCCTCACAATTCAAAAGCCAATGATTGATATAATTCAACTATCTAAAGTTTTAAGTTAATTGGGATTCAACAAATACATGGAAAATATTTCAAACAAAATATGGATTTTATGGTCAGATGAATTCAAGATACAACTCGTTGAAAACTTTGAACAATCACTCAATGTTAAGGTAACTCATATAACTTAATCCAAAGGATTTTTAAAATATTTGGTAGATGCAAAATTTCACATGGATTTAAGGTTGGATCTATGGAGTAATTTGAAAATGGTATCAAGTCAAGCTACAAAATGAATTGTGATGGGTGACTTCAATGCAGTCACCAACCATTCTGAGAAACTCTGCTCTTCTTTATGCCTTATAAGTATTAATGAATTTAATGGTGCAATAACTGACTATTACCTAATGGATGCTGGATACGTGGGCTCAAAGTTCACATGGTTAAACTCTTATAAATGGAAGAGACTTAACGAAGTTATTTACAACATAGCATAAAGTAACTACTTTAAAAAAACATGGGTACAACAGTTGTCAATGACTGACTCATATCACAACCCTCTTTGTATAATAATCTCAAATTATTCAAAGATCCTTAAGACTCCATTCAAGTTTTAAGACATGTGTCTGTTGCACCCAAAATTTAATAATATTCTAGAATCTAACCGGAAATGACCTATATAAGGAAATCCTATCCAAGTTATATGGCAGAAGCTAAAAAAACTAAAAGTAAATTTGAAAGCTTGGAACAAAGAAACAGTTGGAAACATTTTCAGTGCAATTAAGAAAGAAAACAATGAAGTTCAATACTTTAATAAATGTTGTGAAGACTCAAATACAACTCAGAAGAAAATCAACTTATAAAAAGCACAGGCTACTCACCTCCAACTTCTAGCCAGAGAAGAGATGTTCTGGGAGCAAAAATTTAGTGTTAACTAGACAAGAAATGGGGACACTAATACATCAACATTTCATAGTTATGTTAAAAAAAATGGGGAAGATGTTGGTATCATAAACTAGGTTATCACTAATAGAGAAGATGACTGGATTTAAAGTTAACCATCTCTCAATGAAATATCTTGGTATAATGATACATCCTTCAAACAAAGTAATTCACTTTGAAGATATGGTCTACCAAATAAGGAAGAAAAATCAAGAATATGACAACCTCTTTATCTCTTATGGTGGAAGACTTACTCTGATTCGGTTTGTCTCATTAGTTATGCCTATATATCATCTTTAATGCTTCACAATTGCTAAGACAATCATCCAAAGAATATAGAAAATATTAAATAATTTTACATGGGGCTCCAAAGATAATCAGCAAAAAATCATTGGAAAGCTAGAAATCTCTTTGTAATCCATATGAAGAAGAATGACTTAACCTAAGAAGTCTATGGTTTAAATTAGAAATAATAAGACTCTATGGGCCCAATACATGCACTCAACTTACTGCGAACAGCAACACCCTATGCAATTCTAAGCTACTAAGAAGAGAACCAAAATATGGAGAAGATTAATGAAGGTCAGATCATTAGCCCAAGATAATATCTATTGGAATCTAGGCAAAATGGTATGTAAAGTTTTAGTTGGACATATGGACTCATCATATTCTTCTAATATCTCTGAATATAAATACATCTAACACATGGTACCATCAAGATTGGGTCATGAATTTCTGGACAAATGGATCATAAAATTATGACAAACTTCAACAAAGTGTTGTACCATAAGGAATAACAAGAATCAAGAGACTGGTTATCAAAGAATCAGAAGCATACTCAATCATCTGGACAATCAATCAGAAAGGTATATTCTCAACTAAAGATACATGGAATCAGGTAAGAGTATATGGAACTAAATCAAAACTGTTTAAATAAATTTGGAATAATATATCTTCAAATAAATATTCTTTCTTTCTTTGGAGATTATTGAAAAAGTTGGTTTCACTTGATTCTATAATTCAAAATAGAAATATTCACTTGGCCTCTAAGTGCATGTTTTGTAATAAATGTGAAACTATCAATAATGACTTTGTTCAATGTAAAACTTCACGGGCACTCTGGAGAAGCATCTTCAATGTAAGTATTGCAAATTACATGACTCTGCAGCATATAATTAGGCGTTACTTCTGGTCCTCTCCAAAAGACATCCACATTCGCACCATATTACCATCAATAATTTGTTGGACTCTATGGAATAAAAAAAACAAGAGCAAATTCAATAAACAGACCACTACAGCCTCACCAATCATCCAACTAACATATAAAGTTCAAAAGCTGGATACATCTAATATATTAAATAGAGGTCACTGGTCTCTAGATATGGATACATCATACACTATGGGTTGCTACAATCACATAAAGAATCCAAGGAATACAATAGTTACAAAATGGAATACCCCTATGGATCAAAGACTATAGATGAACATTGATGGCTCGTGCACCCAATATGGAGAATCAAGCGGAGCAGTGATCATAAGAAACAATCAAGGATAACTAATTACAACAACTAGAAGATTCTATAGTAAACATAGTCCTTTAATTGCTGAAAGTAGGGCTCTATTATATGGTTTATATATATGGGTTAATATAAAAACTACAAGTCCTTAGTACCTCTCTTCACTAATTGATTTATGCAGGAAACTAATAGTTTCGGGAATGAAGATCACTAAAATCTATAGAGAGCAGAATGAAGCAGCAGATTAGCTAACTAAATGGACACGTAAATAAAAATTCAAGAACCAGCTTCTGAATAAACTCAGAGCTATTCTCCTTATAGAAAGTATTGAAATTGGTCACTTATAGAGCTCTCTATCTAATCAATATATATCCTTATAAGACTTATATACTATTCTTGATTATTAAAGTCTACTGGCAATATCTTAGTAGGTAGAAATACCTAAGAAAATTCACTATGCAGAGTAATATCTTGATGGAGCTCGAACGAACATCATAATTATTACTGGAATCAAGTTTCAATATAAAAAGCTCAAATTCGAAGATAAGAAAATCAAAATTATAAGAAATAAGAGAAAACATGTGGAATGAAATATGGACAAAATAATCTTATAAAAAACACTCACATGAACAGAAAGGAAACCTTGATAGACTTGATTGAGAAGCTGGCGATTTTGATTCAAAATTTTAATCCATTTTCAACATGGGGAGTCATAAAGTTCAAATATAAACTAAAGTCATATCTCCTACCTGTAACTTTTCCATATTGAAATAGAGAACGGTACAAACGCAAAAGTTTTAATATTTAAGATGTAATTTAAGGCTAGGTTCAAAATTAATACCAAAATGTTTTCAAAAAGCAAGGTGTTTTTTTTTAATTTTCAATAAATTTTTTTTTACTTAAAATAATAATAATTAAAATACATACCGTAATATATAAAAAAAGTAATAAAAAATATAAAAAAAGAAAGAAAAATGATTTCAGTATTGATTCACATTGTCTTTAAATTAGCGCATATTCCTTATCCTAAAAGCCTTTTTAAAAGCAAATGTGAACATTATATCATTCGAAAAGAAATCTCTCCATTACTTTTTTTTTTCTGTAAATCTCTATATATTATTATTATTTTGGTTTTTAAACTTTTTCTATTATTTGATGTTGCTTTTGTAATATATTTTGAAATTCCATTTCTTTAACTCAATACATCGGTTCGTGCATCGGCCAAACGGTAGTTTTACCTCCAACAAATATTGCGGTGAAGTAGAGAAAAAAATATAAGAAGTAGATCGATCACATATATGAATATTAGACAAGTATATCTCGTATGGAAACCAGAAATCCACAAAAGATGAGTTCTATGAAGCTTGGCTTATAAACGTTTGATGGGCTTTTAGGAAATATAGGGTGTAGATTTCAAGGAGATAGTTTCACTTGTTGTGAAACAAACTTCCATCAGGAATTTGATGTTAATTGTTGCTAGATTTGGACATGAGCTATATCAAATGGATGATATTACTTCCTTTAGAATTGTGAATTGGAATAGAAAATTTACATATGTCAACCGAAAGGGTTTGAAGAAGGGAAGAAGAGTTATATGTGTTTCTTGAAGATACCTTTTTATGGGTTGAAATAGTCGTTGAGGCATTGGAATAGAAAATTTGATTCTTTTATGAGATCTATTTAATATATTCATAGTTATTATGACAATTGTTTCTATTGGAATGGAGAGATAAACACAGAGAGACAAGTTCTATTGTTGCTGCATGTAAATGACATATTAGTAGTTGTAAAAGATTAGAGGAATATTGAAGCGTTAAAGACTCAGCTGAAATGAGAGTTTGAGGTCAAGGTGTATTTATTCTAATCTTAACCGAAGGGGTATTTATTCTTATCTTAAAAACAGAAATAAACCAAAGGGGTAACTTAGCTGAAATTGAGATCAAGAGAAATAAACCAAAAGGGTATTTATTCTTATCTTAACAAAAATATATACAAAAATTCCTAAGAAAGTTCTCGATGTCTAAAGAAAAAGTGACTAGAATTCCCTCAAGTGGATCATAAGATACTTGAAGGCTTCGGTCATTGTACGGTTATGTTACCATAAAACAAATATAGGTGATATATTGGTGAAAAGGTATATGAACTCCGATTATACAGACTGCTTCGACACAAGGAAGTCTACTTTGGATTATTTTTTATTATGCTTGAAGGAAAGGTTAGTATGAAGTATTATATACAAAAGGTTATTGCGTTGTCGTCTATGAAATCCAAGTATATGACTGCTACGGAAGCCATAAATGAAGCTATTTAGATAAAGGTATTGTTGAGTGAACTCATTGGTCTGAAACAAGATGTTGTTCTATTCTGTGATAACATTAGTTCCCTTCACTTGATGAAAGATTCAAAGTTTCATGAGTGAACTAAAAATATAAATAGTAAGTTGTACTTCATCCGAGACATTGTGGAGAATGAGCAAGTGAAGGGGGATACAATTGTTAGTGAAGGTAATTATTTGGATGCTTTGACCACAGTATTGCCAATTTCAAAGCTCACGAACTGCATGAGACTGTCGCAAGTATGGGATGCACGGGAGTTGGTCTCTAAAGAGTAGAACATTGGGTGCAACAGATACTAGAGTTATTATAAGCATAAGTGAAGAATTGTTAAGTGTAGGCCATGATCAAGGGATATTTATCCTTGATTTTAATTTACTTTTATACTAATTTAAGTGTTAGTTTTAATTAATTAAGAATAAAAATACTCTTATTTTGTTATTTTTTATTTATTAGTGAAATTGGAGCAAAATCATAAAACATGAGTTAAGATTGTACATAGAAGCTATAACTAAAAAATAAGATAAAAGCCAAAGACTTGAAGATAATTAGAGAAAAAATAAAAGAAAGAAAGGTCAAAGATAAGAAATTAATTAAAGATCACAATCTAAATAATTTGGTTTCCTAAGGATAAGTTATAATATATTTATTATTTACTTTAAAAATAATAATAATATAATTCTTTTATTTTATTTGATAAAAATTGTGATTTTATTTTTAGGAGAATAAAATATTTGGTCTTCTATAGTAAATTATAATATTATATTAGGGTTATACTCTCTGCCGTCAACACAGTTTACCACTTTTGTTTCTATTTTTTATTTTTTATTAGGGTTATATATCTAAAGTTAAGGGACTAGTGGTGATACAAAATTCTGTTGATTATGATGACAGGTGGCAGGACCACATGAATCAAAAGATCTACTGGACTAACTTTATCCAAAACTAATAGTACATGAATTCCCAACGAACTTTTGAAAGTCAAAAGACTATCTATCACCAAATGTGAAGATCAGGGACGATATACTATTTAAAACCACCTTTATTTTATAGATTTAAACTATTTTGTAGATTTAAGCTACTTGAATATTTTAAAACGGTAAAATATTATTCGCTATGATTATTTTCTGCATATCTTACTTACATCATAAATTAATTATTTTAAACTTAATTATCTCTATAAACCTTTTTTGTTTTATTGATTTTATCTTCACCCAGTTCAAAAACCAATCAACTTCTTAAAAGAATATTGGCGCCCTTTAAATTTTTTGGATAATGGGACACAAATAGCCTCATATATTGTTTTAAGGATATTGTCGGACGGTGAATGATATTAACAAAATGCTGGCATCTATCACATTTCTCAATCAATTTTCGAGTATCGACTACAATCTTTAGCCAATAGTATTATGTTAATATAACTAGTCTAAATTAATTCATATGCTTATAATAAACCTACCTTTCATCCTGATGAAACTCTTAAAAGTAAAATGGAGGATTTGTCAGGACCAAGACAGCAAAAGAGTGGCGGATTAAGCCTTTGTTGATATATTATATCTCATAGTAGCACAAACCTACTATACAAGATATTGAGCATTGACCTTGTGTTATGGAAAACTCTAATTCACAAGGTACGAGAAAATCAACCTCATAATGAGTTGCGTAAATCAGTACTGGTATTCTTACCGTAGATCTGGACCACTTTAAATTGAATCACTCTGGAAGGATTACCCATGATTCAGCATCCAAAGAAGCCGACGTTGCCAAAGAGTCGGTCACATTATTTTTCATATCTAACATAATTTACTATTTTAATTTGTTTGCTTAACATTTTAGGACTATCATATATTAGATAAGATTAGAAGAAAAATTCGAGCGTCGCTTTTAGAGTTGAGCAAAAATCGAAAAAAACCGAACCAAACCAAACCGAAAATTGTCGGTTTGATCGGTTTAAAAATAATAATATTCGGTTTTGGTTTTTAAATGTCAAACCGAATTAAATTTGACCGGTTTTCAATTTTTCCGATTTTGAAACCAAATAAAACCGAAACCGACCAAATCTTATATATAATTATATACGACCTCTATCACTTATTAATCCCTTGTCCTAGAGATGACTACTTAAGCTATAGTAACCTCACACTAACTATAATAATATTTCTTAAACGCTTTATATATACTTATAAAGTATACCTACGGTAAATTTATCAATTTCTTTATTTTTTACACTTTAAGTAACAATATTATTATAACTATAAAGTTATTATTATAGATATTAATAATTAATAATTAGTTTATATTATAAATTTTTTTGATTTATTTAAAAAATCAATTAAAAAAATAATTTTAAAAAAACCGAATCAAACCGAACCGCACCGCACCGATCCAAACCGATGTTCGAACCGAAAAACCGAACCGAACCGCACCGATCCAAACCGATGTTCAAAACAAAAAACCGACCAAAACCGACCAAAACCGAAAAAATGAAACCGAAAAAACCGATATTATTTTAATAAATCGTTTAATAATTTATAAACCGAATTATTTCAGGTTTAAATAAATGTCAAAAAACCGACCGAACCGACCGAATTTCACCCCTAATCGTTCGGGGTAAGGTAAAACTTAAACAAATTATTTTGAAAATTTAAATTATATATATAGATATATATAATTGTACTTAGACATATAAATTTATATATTTTTAATATCAAAACATATATGAATACAAAAAAATATTTTTACACCACGATTGATCTTATTGAGAAATTCAATTATCAAATTTGAATTTACATTTTAGCCTAAAATAACATATTGAAGGGTTTAAAATAACATATCAAACAATATTTGATATTTTTGCGGTGAATATTTACTGGATCATGTTTCCCCTTTCCTTTATATCGTTGAGTTAATATCTACTTGATTATGTTTTGGCTTTTCTTTCTTTTGCTTTCCTTTTCCTTGATATCCTTGCATTAAATTTCTACTTGATAATGTTTTCGTTTTCCTTTCCTTTGATATCATGCTTTCCTTTCCTTTGATATCCGTGGAGTAAACAATTACTGGATCAAAAACTGGAGAAAACAATTAGCTTTTAACATTAACGATGCGTACAAAAGGTACCGAGTTTAAGTCCAAAAAAAATACGACTCAAATAATTTGGAAAAGCTTAGACCAAATCGAGATAAAGCTTTGTTTTGTACGGATAAAGCTTTGTTAGATACGAAATAATAGTGCCTCTATCAAGATCTTACAAACTTGTGAAAAGAAGACCCTATATAAAAAAAAATACCAAAATTTAGATTTAAAAATTAAAGAAAACTCAAAAGAGGTTCAAAGTATTAGGGAGCAATATATTATACAAATATAAAGGAAAATGTCACAAAATCCATCGTACATAGAGTATAAAATTTGAATGTATCCACCATACGTAGAATATAAAAACTTGAATGTTCTTAAATGTTTGTATTATATCTTGATTTTGAAGAAAAAGAAGATAGTTTTTGGAAGTCACACCTATAAATAAAGAAAAAAATGTGTCAAATAAAGAGATGATAAAAAGAAAAAAATAACTTGCTTGGAAAGGCCTAAATTACTCTTTCATCATGTTAAATATATATGGAGTTAGTCAACTTTCCAGCAGCTCCTAAACGACCTACTTCAAACTTGAGTCTGACCTATTTTCTAGACAAGCTTGAGCCTACAAATTTGCTCGAAGTTGGGATTGATATACTTTCTATCCTAATACTGGAGCTCGAGGTCAATCTGCTCGACTGTTAGCCATCACCCCTACTTACTACCTCAAGATTATACGAACAACATAACATCATTAAATGTTTAGTGTGTACAAAGTCGCACACTACCATTCATAATAATAGAAACCCAACATCAGAGTTTGACAAAGTAAAATAAAGCGAGAAAAATATTTAATTTATATATGACCATACTGATTTCCGATAGATAAGTTTGTTATAAAATATATTGATAAGGAAGAATAAAAGGTAAGGGCCAAATTGTAAAGAAGAAACTTGACATGGCAAAAAAGCAAAGGGAAAGTATGATGGGAGGAAAATGTATAGAAATAAATATATAAGGGCTAAAATGTATAGATTATAAAGGTATAGCCAAAATAGGAAGAAAGCAAAAAGTAGGGACCAAAAGATGTAATTAGATCATATTAAAGCGTGTGGGGTCCGCAATTGTACTATAAAAGGACCACACACGCTTCACAAATCCCAAGATGAATAGTACGACTTTCTCTCTCTACACTTTTTAGCAATTTGAACTTTCTATCTCTAAATCTGATACTAATACATTTCTTTATAACATAATCCTCTATCAACAATCTTCGCATAGCAAAATTACCCCTGGTCCACCTTTAAACTCTTCAGTGGCGCCATCTGTGGGAAACGCAAAAATCATTATAAATTCAAGTCATTGTTGGCTGCCTCTCAGCTCGAAGAGGCCAAGAAGCAATATGCAGTGATCGAGGGCCAAGCTGATGCCTTGTACGAACGTCTTTCTGCCTCTGAGAATTATGTGACAATGCTAGAGAGGTGTTGTTAAAAGGAGAGGGATTTGTACAAGGAGAAGACTGATTCTCAGGAGCTGATGATAGCTGAATATAAGAAGGGGCATCGCTTGGCCTGCGATAGATTCAACCAATGTACTAAGGCTCTTGGAAAGGTAGTTGCAGAGCGTGACCAGTTGCAGAGACAGATCAAAGGTTTCCCTGTAGAGGTCGAGGAGGCGAAGGAGAAGGCTGTGGATGCTTATGCAGTGACATGTACGAAGAAATTGCAGGCCCGGGATGTTGCTACTCGAGCTGGCTTGCTGACCCAAATATATGCTGAGCATCCTGAATATAACCTGGGGCCTTTTTGGAAGCTTGTCCCCTCGGAACTTCGCCCTCCCCAAATAATCGTAAGTGAGAGTGAAGACTCAGAAGGTGAGGGGAGTGATGCTTCGAAAAATGCAGATTAAGTTAGTAAGTTTTTTTTTGTACATGGCCCAATAGGGCCTCTTTTTGTAATGACCTGAACATGTTGTATTGTTCCAATTGCGTGAGATAGGGTAAATTTAGTAAGAGCAATGAATATTCTTCACTTCTATATATATTATGTTTGGAACAAGTTCTGCCGATATCCAACTATGTTGTCCTTCGAAAGATTATCAGTTAGTTAAATTCACACATATTACGAAGTAAGGCCTTCAAACTCCAATTTCATTGGCCTTCGATCAATTTTGACTTAGATAGATTTATCAGTATTATGTTTGCAATAAAACCTTTGAATTCCAATGTCCTTGGTCTTCTAACAATTTTTACTTAAATAAATTCATCAGGTTTTATGTTTGTAATGAGGCCTTCGAATTCCAATGTCCTTGGTCTTCGAACAATTTTTACTTGGATAAATTGACAAATATTATTCTTGCAATGAGGCTTTCGAATGCCAAGTTGATTGGTCTTCGAACAATTTTTACTTGGACAAGTTCACAAGTGTTATGCTTGTAATGAGGCCTTCGAATCCCCATTGCATTGGCATGCGAACAACTATAGCGTCTCCGAAACATTTAAGGAGATGATATTTTGATTCACAACTGAGAGTGGATTCGAGGCACACTATTATATGATCCGAAGGATAATTTGAAGGTCCCAAAACATCGAGGCACACCATAATGTGACCCGAAGAATAGTTTGAAGGTCCCAAAATATCGAGGCACACCTTAATGTGACCCGAAGAATAGTTCGAAAGTCCCAAAACATCGAGGCACACCTTAATGTGACCCGAAAAATAAATCAAGTAATAATAAAAGTGGGGGCATACGTTATTGTGACCCCACAGAATAATTCGAAGAGACAACTAATCGAGGCACATTTTACTGTGACCCAAAAAATAGTGTGAGGGACAACAATTCGAGGCACATGTTACTGTGACTCAAAAAAAAAGTGCGAGGGGACAATAATTCGAGGCACATGTTACTGTGACTCAAAAGATAGTTAAGGCAAAGAAACTTTGTATTTAAGGGGATCATCGAAACACCTCATTAAAACCTTCATGTTCCTAACAGGGTAGGAAAGAGTGTGTCCTCACCAAAATTTGTTCCAAGGGATACATAGAAAGCGAAAAGAAATACAATGTTATCTGGCTCTGCTAATCAAGGTACAACTTTAAATGCTCAATATTCCAAGGTAAGCGGAGATAGCGCCCGTCTTTATCTTTGAATCGATATGTGCCTGGTTTTATCCTTTCGGTGACCTCATAAGGGCCTTCCCAGTTAGGTCCCAACTTCCCCAAACTCTTGTCTTTAGTGTGCAAGAAAACTTTCCGTAGGACCTTGTCTCCCACCTGAAAGTCTCTATGTTTTACTTTGGATGCATATCGACTCCTCATAAGAGTTTGATAGTGGAGGGAAGTCAGCTGTGCCCGCTGTCTCTTTTCCTCAACCAAATCTAAAGCCAATGCTCTACTCTGGTCATTTGTGTCTGAGTCATAAGTTGCTATTCGATGTGAAGGGAAAAGGATCTCCGGAGGGACCACGGCATCCATCCCATAGACTAAGGCAAATGGAGACACAGCGGTGGCCGTTCGGGGGGTCGTTCGGTATGCCCACAACACTTCCTGTAAATAGTTGGGCCATTTCCCCGCTTTGCCTTCCAAGTTCTTTTTCAAACCGCCGAGGATGGTGCGATTAGTTACTTCCACCTGCCCATTGGCCTAAGGGTGAAATGGTGCCGAAAAATATTGGCGTATGCCCCTTGATACACAGAAGTTCTGGAATTCTTTGTTATCAAATTGAGGTCCATTGTCCGTGGTAATCTGCAGTGTTACGCCAAAACGACAACAAATATTAGATAGAACAAACTTGATTACGTCTTTGGCCTTCGTTCCTGCGAGCGGCTCTGCCTCCACCCACTTAGAAAAATAGTCGACGACCACAATTATCGTTTGTCTGCCCCCAGAAGCCATGGGTAGAGGGCCAACCAAATCAATGCCCCACCTGTCAAAAGAAACTGCCTCCGAAATGCTTTCCATCAATACCCCAGGTTTGTGAATTACATTAGCATAGCGCTGGCACGTGTCGCAGCGCTTGACCAAATCTTTTGCGTCAGCCGAGATAGTTGGCCAATAATAGCCCGCCAAGAATACCCTTCGGATCAAAGCCTTATATCCACAATGAGCGGATCCTTCACCGTCGTGTAACTCGGAGAGGATAATTTGTGACTCGGGCCCACTCAAACACCTTAGCAATGGCCGACTCGAAGATTTTTTATACAGCAATCCTCCCAGCAAAATGTAACTGCGAGACTTGAATCTAACTTTTCTGGCTTCATATTTGTTGATGGGCAAAACGTCATGAGCTAAAAAATCAATGAGGACCGTTCTCCAATCAGGCGTAATCACGTGGCTTTCCTCCGAGATGTTCATCGCGTGCTCTTTACCAATTGAAATCGACGGGCATGTCTGGACCAACACCCAAGGATAACCCTCTGTTCGTGAAGCAGAGGCAAGAGAATCCGGGACGGCATTTAACTCTCTTCGAACATGCTCGAACTTGACTCCCTCAAAACCAGATGTCAAATCCTTCATCAGCTTTAAATACTGTATCAGTGCTTCCTTCCTTGCCTCAGACTCCCCCGAAGCCTGGTTTATCACTAGTTGAGAATCATTGATCAATTTTATCCGCCGAGCCCCGCATATTTGAGCTAAACGTAGGCCGGCTAGAGCAGCTTCATACTCAGCCTCATTATTGGTAGCTTTGAAATCGAAACGAATGGCTTGGAACATAGCTACCCCTTGCGGGGATATCAACTGGACACCTGCCCCACTGCCTGAAATGTTCGACCCACCGTCCGTCCGTATCACCCATTCTTCTTCGTCAACCAAATCATGTGCCTCCTGCTCTTCCCTGTCTGAATGAAACTCAACCAAAAAATCTGCTAACACTTGTGCTTTTATCGCCGTTCGAGGCTCAAACGTTATGTCGAAGTCTCCCAGCTCTACGGACCACTTAGTCATCCTGCCAGCGATGTCTGGTCTTTGTAATAGACTCTTCAGAGGAAACGTCGTCCGAACAATAATCGGATGGGCTTGGAAGTAAGGTCTCATCTTCCGTGCCGCCGTCACCAATGCTAAAGCTACCTTCTCCAAAGTAAGATATCGCTTATCGGCATCCAGCAAACTCTTACTGACATAATAAATTGGCCTTAGAAGAGAATCATCTTCTCGGAGGAGAACGGCACTGACAGCACATTCGGACACTGCTACGTAAACAATTAACGTTTCCCCTACCACAGGTTTAGATAAAATTTCCTGAGAGGTCAAATACTCTTGAATTCGACAAAAAACGGTCGAACATTCTTCGGTCCAACAGAATTGCTTCGCATTCCGCAATATTTTAAAGAACGGAGCACACTTATCCGACGAGCGAGAAATGAATCGATTCAGAGCAACCAATCGTCCTGTCCGAATTTGCACCTCTTTAATATTTCGAGGAGGAGTCATAGCGATCAGAGCTTTTAGCTGCTCGGGGTCAGCCTCGATGCCTTTTTCGCTGATCATGTATCGAAGGAATTTACCTGACCTTACCCCAAAAATGCACTTCTCCGGATTGAGTTTGAGATTGACCCTGCTTAAATTGTGGAATGTCTCTGCTAAGTCAGCAAAATGATCTTCGTCTCGCTCACTTTTGACTAACATAGCGTCGATATAAGCTTCCATGTTTTGCCCAATCCGTCCTTCGAAAGTTTTATTAACCAAGCGCTGATAAGTTGCCCCCGCGTTTTTCAACCAGAACGGCATGACCTTATAGCAATATAAACCTCGTCCAGTAATAAAAGAAGTGCTTTCCTCATCGTTGGCAGCCAGTCGAATTTGGTTGTATCCCGAATAAGCGTCCATAAAAGATAACAATCGATTTCCGGAGGTAGAGTCCACTAATTGATCAATGCGAGGCACAGGAAACGGATCCTTAGGACAAGCTCTGTTCAAATCCGTAAAGTCAATACACATTCTCCACTTGCCATTTTTCTTTCTCACCAACACTGGATTCGATTCCCATACAGGATAATGTGACTCGCGAATATGACCTATGCTCAGCAACCGTTCGACCTCCGACAAAATCGCTGAGGCCTTTTTCGGGGAGACAGGCCTTCTTTTCTGGACTATGGGTCGGACGTCCAATCGTATCGCGAGTTTGTGGCACATAATTTCTGCCGGTACACCAGTGACATCCTGTGCACACCAAGCAAACATATCAAGTTTATCAGATAAGAAAACAATAAACTTTTTCTTAAATTCTGGAGAGAGGTGGACTCTTATTTTCAGAGCTTTGCCAGTCGCGAATTCGTGTGTCGCAGAATCTTCCTCTGGGACCTGAAATCCGGGGGCCTCCCTAGGATCATCACACGGGATGACTTCGGGGGAGGCCCCTTTAATTGCTATGCTGGGTCGGAAGGCCCCCCTCGAACCCCCTTAGAGGACAGGGCTATCTGGTAACATTCTCGTGCCATCATTTGGCTGCTTCAGACTGTCCCAATATTGTTACCGATCACATACTTTAAGCATTGATGCACCGTGGAAATTACGCCATGCATTCGGGATAACCAAGAACGACCCAAGATAGCATTATAGGAGGTCGGTGCGTCGACCACAATGAAAAGTACCTCCACCTCTTTCTTAAACGGTCCGCGACCCAGCTCAACCATACACTGAAATTCTCCAACGACAACTGCTGTGGCACCAGTAAAACCCACTATTGTCCTGTCGGATCTTCGGATGACCGATGGGTCAGAAATGCGACGGTAAGTACTCATAAACAAGATATTTGCAGAGCTCCCTGTGTCGATGAGAATTTTCTGAATCTGATCCCCAGCAATGCCCGCCGCGATTACTACAGCGCCCTCATGAGGGCCTGCAACATTACGCATATCGTCATCATCGAAACAAATAATGGGAGAAGGCGAGCGATGCATTTGTGCGGAGACCCCTGCTTCGATCTGGGTGGTCAGGTTGACCATATGCCTTTTGCGAGAGCTGTTAGAATTTCCCGCGATCGTGTCTCCCCCGAAAATTGCCAGGGAATCGAAAAATGCACAAAGACTGTCCACCCTCCCCCTCAGAATTTCTTCCTCTACCAGGTTTACATTGTTCCTCCCTACTTTGGGGTCCAGATACTCTTGCTCGATGTCAAAGTCGTTGACCCCTCGGAAATTACCATGGCTGTGTCAGTATTCTTCGAGACAGCTTTTACCACGTCACTTTTCTGGGAGTGTTTCTTGACATACTCCAACAGCATTCCATTCTCAATTAAAGCCTGCACCTCCTTCTTAAAAGCTATGCAATCTTTGGTGTCATGCCCTACATCCTCATGATACTTGCAATATTTGTTGACGCTTCTGCTTTCCCTCGGTGTCTGTATGGGGAAAGGCTTCCTGAATACGACCGAAGATTTAGCCTTATCAAATATTGCCGCAACATTTTCTGTCAATTCTGCAAAATAATCGGGTCGAACCCATTTGTTTGACATGAATCTTCCCCATTGATTGTAGTTTTGTTGATTACCATAGTGCTGCGGATTCGATTTTTACCTTGGAGAATACTGACCTACGCTTTTAGCCTGAACATTTGATCGAGGGCCCTGGGTGCTTGGCTCAGTCCTTTGGAACTGATTATGGTCCAACTGATCTCCGGAACCTTTCTCCGAAGCTTGGGTTTCTTCGACCAAGATTCTCTTCTCAACTTGATCTAGCAATGCTCCGAAGGTCATCACCTGACTTTCTGCCACTGTGTCTTTTAACAACCCGGGGAGCAAGCCCATCCTGAACGCTGCAAGCGCCACCGAGTCCTTACAGTACTCCATATCCGTTTTGGTCTTGACAAAGCGATTGGTATAAGTTTTGAGGCTCTCCCCCACTTTTTGTCGACAGTAGATTATAGTGTCTCCGTTAGCCCGGAACTTCTTGATCCCCACAAAGTGTTGTCTGAAAATGTTCCAGAACATGTCAAAAAAAATTATGGAGCCCTGAGGTAGCCTGTTGTACCATTTGGATGCCACTCCCTTGAAAGTTTGAGAGAAGGCTCTGCATAGAAGCTTGTCATCGTCGTCGAAATTGATCATAAAGTTCTTAAACTGCTCGATGTGATTGTCCGGATCCTGAGTCCCATCGAACTTTTCTAACTTCGAAATGTCAAAGTGCTTCGGGAGGTTCCCCACTAAGATCTCCGAGGACAGGGGAGAGGCTCTCTAATTATGTCCCGTACGATAAATGTTGGACCTCAGATTATCGTTATTCGAAAAGTACAACCCCTCCTCGGAGGGCAAAGTGTATTGCTGCTGCCACTCTGAATTTCGAGGGCCCATGTCATCCTTACCAAGGCACTTTGCCTGCTCATGAGAGCGATCACCAACTCGGTCGTAGCGACTCTTTTCCCGCGAGGATTTCCTCTCCAAACTTCTGCCCCTTCAGAAACCCGTTCGTCTCTGATCACGCTTTTTCCTCCTGTGGTATCTCCGAGGAGATGATTCAGAGGTGCTATACCGCGAGTAGTCGCTTGAAGTAGCCGAGTCCGAACGGTATTTCTCTCTCCTCCTCGGAGATCGTCGCTCATGCCTCTGATGCCTGTCATCTCTCTTTTTGGGACGAATTTCAACGCCGCGCTCCTCCCTTTCATCTGCGGGTTCTCTCCTTATCTCGGATCGAACATTTTTCTATGCGGCTTCCTTCTCCGCCTTCAACCTTTCAATTTCCAACAGCAGCTCATTCCTCTGAGCCAAGAGGGCGGAGTTATCGAAAGCGTTCTCGACTCGTCGACCTCCTTCTCCTTCGGACTCCAAGTCGTTCTGAAAATCATCCGCCTCCATGTTTTCCTCGCAGTGATCAATTAAATCGTCCCCTTGGCCCTCCATGGTCCTCCTCGGAACAGGAATTATTTCCAGGAAGCGATTATCGACGGAGCGATTTTCGTTTCCCACAGACGGCGCCACGGAAGAGTTTAAAGGTGGACCAGGGGTAATTTTGCTATGCGAAGATTGTTGATAGAGGATTATGTTATAAAGAAATGTATCAGTATCAGATTTAAAGAGAGAAAGTTCAAATTGCTAAAAAATATAGAGAGAGAAAGTCGTACTATTCATCTTGGGATTTGTGAAGCGTGTGTGGTCCTTTTATAGTATAATTGCGGACCCCACACGCTTTAATATGATCTAATTACATCTTTTGGTCCCTGCTTTTTGCTTTCTTCCTATTTTGGCTATACCTTTATAATCTATACATTTTAGCCCTTATATATAGAGTAATTAACTAATATTACGCACATTACACCGTCATCGACTAAGATAGAAAACATAAACAAAAGTAAAATAAGAAAAGAAAAGACATACTGAACATCTTCTACATTAGTGAAAATTTCACGAGTGAACTTTTTTTGTCAAGAGCTTAGAAACCACATCAGATTCGATATTTGGGACACCTCGTTCCAGCTATACTATGACAAAAAATCAGCATTTACTATTATATTCAGGCAAAAGATTAACCTATAATCGCAAAAGCTTGAAACATAAACAATTTAGTTACCTACTGGTTTTCTTCCTCACAATTAGTGTGTAATGTACTTCTTTATTTTAATATCTATATAATCAATTGACAATCTTTTCTCTCATATAAAAGTACCATTCATAGATATTATAATAAAAATTATGAAGCGAAACAATCATTGAAATAGTAATAATCAATTTCAAACATTAATATTAGAATAGTGAAACCTATGAAATTTAATAAAATAATTTCATTATTAGATAAACTAAAACTCACCCGACAGCAAAAACGACTCATAAGTTTGTAACAAAAAGAAAAGGATTCATAAGTTTGTAACAAAAAAAAGTTAAAATAAAGAGTGTAAATATAATAGAAGATATTTTACCTTTTGTGAGGGCCGACAGAAAAAGTTGTATTCTCCGGAGAGTAAATATACCTGTATTAATCAGCACAAATTTACAGAACTAAATACAAAACAACAAATATATTTAAAAGCACAAAAGCATGTAAAAACCTTAGCATAGATTGATCGAAGAACAAAAACTTAGTCTTTACTGTTGAAGAGCAAATTATGTCTTCCTTCTCTACCTCGCCTGAAATGGAGCACAATGGAATCAAAATTTATATTAAAATAGGTGATTGTATTGAAATAAGAGCACTTACAAAAATGGTGAATTTATTTTGACTCCATCAAACCTGCAAACAATACAAAATTGTTCAAACCACCATCTTAAGTTTAAAATATCCCTGCTGTTTTCAAATTCTCAATAACATAAAAAATATAAGAAAAATGAAGAATTAAATTAAATGTAGAGAGAAAAATAGGGATAGGAAAAAAGATTAATCATGAAAAAATAAAAATTCAAACAAAAAAATATATAAGAAAGTGAACTGTTTACCAACAACAACATAATCAATGGAAAACAAATCAACCAAGATCTTACAAAAAATGAAAACATGAACGCAAGAGAGGAAGAGAGGAAGAAAGGGTGAAACATGAAAGTTAAAGAAAATCTATAGTAAAGTACAAATTCACTAAAATCGATTATGTTATTTAACAATAGCACTCAATCAAAATCAAATGAAAAGCACAAACAAAACAAACAATATAGAAACAATATAGATATTTTTGAAAAGCAAAGAACATCGAGATAATTCCATATAGTATTGTAGAGTATTTTCGACTTTAGGGTCCCCGATGGAAGATCAAGACTAAAGTGCAATAATTGTTGAAGCTCTAAATTGTTAGATCGAAATTTAAATTGAAAACTTAAGTGTATAGATATTTGCATGAACTTATTTGTGAGCTTGGCCGAAGACAAGTGTATAGTTACTGCTGAAACCAAATGTGCATGTTGATCTTTTGTTGGATAGGAGGTGCAAGAACTTACTACTAATTTTTTCTTATTATTCTATAAAGAACTTAATCACTTATTTGGATGATTATAAATAGGATGAAAGATAATTACCGTTGATTAAAAAATATTAATCTTGATCATGCATTGAAATTAGACAAATAATATAATAGTGCAGGCGTCAGAAAATAGTGTCACTACCTGAGCATGCTATAAAAAGTAATATACTTTGGTTACTAATATGATCATATTGTATTTTGCACTTCAAACTTGATCTATAAATAGTGAAAGAGGATACTGAAGCTTTGTTATGTGTCATGTTAAAGTTTCCAGAGAAAGAAAGCTTATTATTTGTCAAGTTTTAGAGAGATAAGTGAGGTAAAAGATAAATTATAAGATCTATAATTGCTTTTGTAATCCGGTGATGTTTTACAATAAAACAAAAATGGTTGAGTTAGTTGTGTTTGAGAGAGTTTTCTTGTAACATCTTTATATATAAAATAAGTGTATGTTTCTTGTGACGGTAGGACTTCTTCACAATCTAAACCACGTTAAATTTGTCTTATGTGATTGAGTGTTGATTGGTTTTACAGGCTAGTCTTCAATGCTTCCTTAAAAACATAATATTTCATATACTATGTTTCTTGTTGCATGAATCATATACAAAACATAACTTCATTATAATTTAACAAAGCTTTGACTAACGGTTCTTTAGCTTCTCTTTTCGCTGGATCCAACATATTGTGATTTTTTTAGCGTTGATGAATTAATCTCAGTTGTTAGATTTACCCCCAACAAGTAGTATCGTGAAGTTGGAAGATCTGTAAAAATATTATTTTGTAAGTGAAATACACAACACACAAACAAATATCATTTAGATTTTGAAGTTAGTTATTCTGATCTTACTAGTAAACAAAAGAAAGTCACCAGATTGAGTTCCATAAAGTTCGATCTTAAAAAAATCAACAAAAATAATGATTTTAATATCTAAAGAATTAAAATTCGGGATTTCCTTGTACATAAGGGTTGTCTATTGTCATTGATGAGAATGTTAATGATCTAGTTGTTTCCGAAGTGGTGTCTAAGGCTCATACTACTTTGATCTTGAGCTTGGGGAATAATGTGCTTTGATAAGTATTTGTAGAGCTGATAGTGTTAGAAATATGAAATCGACTCAAAGTCATTTACATGAAAAAGTCCTAGGTGAGTATATGAACCAATAGTATACGTTGTTAATAGATAATAACAAGAATATTTAAGGAAACATGGATGATTTCAATGAAATCATTCTTGACTTGAATGTAGTTGGAGTTAAGGTAGAAGATGATGGTGTATATATAGTCATCATGAGTTCTTTGTCGAAGATGTATGGGTATTTTTTTAATATCACGTTCTATGAAACTCAGTCCCTTACAATGGTCGAGCTAAAAAGGGCTCTGAACTTAAAAAGTCTTTAAAGAAAGACAGTTCTGAAGATTGACTCTAAAGGTCTTGGACTGAGTTTGAGGGGCATGATTGGAAGGATAGATTCGATCAAGAAGAAAGGAAAGTCTCGGTCTTAATCAACCATATTTCTGAGTGGTTACAAAGTAAGATATTGTATGTACAAGAAGGAAGTTCATATTAGTAGCAGACTCCCAAGTAGAAAGAAATATGATAGTTATCCAACGTAGGATTCCAAATATACCGCAAGGGTTTCAGATGACTATGAATTACTGATCTTTCATGAATTCTACTTGCAAGTATATTAACGAGTGAGTGTTGGATTCAAAAGCTTCATTACAAATAAATTCCAAAAAAAAATTGTTCAAAACCTAAAACTTTTTTATATGGTGGTAAGGTTATTATCGGGAACGATTAACGTTATGTTGTAAAAGAGATATGGAACGTTCAGCTCTATTTTTTACATGACTTGAGAAATTAATAACAAATATGGTCATGTGCCCAAATTTAAATGTAACATTCTTTCTATTGGAATATTTGATGATGAAGGGTTTACATATAAGGGTGAAGATAACAGACTTAGAGTTCTTCAAGACTTACTAGTTATTATAAAAGCCTATATGACTAATGAAGTGTTACTTATTGAAGGGTTCGTAGTAGTCGGGTGTGTGTCTAGTGTAAAGAGAGATTTAACCAAGTTATAGCATCTCAGGTTAACGTATGTGAGTGAGAAAGGTTTTATTGAGCTTAGAAGCAAAAGTTATCGGATGATAACACAATTCAAAAGTTGAGTTTTTATAAAATTTGTGTGCTAGGTAAAAACAAGAGGATTAAGTTCTCTCATAGCAACCATACAAATAGTGATGTGCTTGGATGTGTTCATTCAGATCTTTGGGGTCCTGCAAGGCAGCCTAACATTGCTGGTGCAAGATACTTGATGTCTTTGATTGATTACTACTCCAGAAAAGTATGGGTTATACTTCTGAAAACCAGTGTTGAAGTATTTAATATTTATAGGAACTAGAAGAGGCTTGTTGAGAATCAAACTGGAAGCATGTTGAAGAAGTTGAGAGCTAACAATGGTTTGGAATATGCGAACGAGGTATCTAGTAGATAATGCTCTAAATTTGGCATAACTAAATGGTTTGGTTTATTTTGGGCTGGGGGTAGATTGGTAAAGTATTTAGAAAGTGTATTAAATATTTTGGGGTGTTTTGTGTTTAGTATGTAGAGTAGATAGATAATTAAGTTGTCTACTAGTCTTAAATTCTGATCACTCTCATTAATGAAAGTGGTTGGAGTATTTATACTTTAATTACTGACCCATGCGCTTACCAGGTCGGGTCAAGAAACCGGGTCGAATTCAATGACCCATTAGTCTTAAGTTGATTAGCATATAGGTTAGTCAAAAGTTAATACATTTGTCCTGTTCGGATTTTTAGTGGTGTGATATGGTCCAAATTACAGATTAATGGATTTGTTGTGACTGTAAGTTCCGAACTCATCAGTAGCCCATTTTTAGGCCTTGTAAAATATCTTTGGAAAGGCTAAAAAATTTACCAAGTTGGCATCAATTTTTTCCGATCTCCTCGTGTCGCTCGAATTGAAAGACTTCTCTTCACAAACGACCCTATTCGAATTTTATCAGAACTGATTTTCCTTCCCAAAATTCTAAGAGTTTTTTCTCGAATCGTGGGACACGTGTCAATATCTCGTTGAACCTCCCAACCATTTTTTCTCCTAGATTGTCACACCCACTAGGTCTAGAAAGTTACCTAGGTTTCAATTTTTCACACGTTGCGCAACCTCTAATCATTGCGAAAATTTTGTTCACCTTCTAGAGAGAAAAAAACTCAGTTCATTCCCAAATCGTTCTTAAGACATATATGTTCACGGTCAGAAACACCTTTGTTAAAAGAGGTTGGTTGAACTTGTCTGAATTAGAGAGGGCGAGAAAAGTAGAGAGAGAAAGTTATATCATCGCCGATCTTCCTGTTTCTCCAAGTGAGAAGGGTAATCAGTCAAACCAGAACGTCGATCAGGGGTCATCTTCCTCAAGAAACCCTAAAACTAAAAAACTTACATTCACACCAAACCTTTCACCTCTCCCTATTGGCTCTTCAGTCCAAGAGTCTCAGCAAACTGTTCCCAAAGAAAAGGTTGTCTCAAGTGCTAGAAAATCCTCACCGTTTATAGCGATGAGCTCTGATCTAGAAAAATCACCGGAGAAGATAACCCCTCGCTGGATTACTCGCCAAGAAAAAACCCAATCAACACCATCATCTTCAAAACCCTCCAGATCAGAGGTAGCTAAAGTTGTTCCACATGCCAAGCCCTCTGGAAAGAAGTCTTTACCAGACATCAGGTCCTCAGAGGCAACAACTGCACAACTATCTGTACAACTTCCAATGAAGGAACCGAAGCAACCTCCTTAAAAACAGTCGAAAAACCTTCTTCAGTGATGGAAGAGAATATGGAGGATAGCATCGAAGAAGCCCCTTTTGAGACCGAGGCGTCAGGTAAGACAAGGGATGCTGCCTCAGAAAGGAAAGGTAAAACTAAAGTTGGCATGATTCATCCAGACGCGCTTCCGGAGAGTCTAGAGGGTAAGGTAGGCCCTTGTTTCAAGCATGTCAGTATCAAGTATTTGTTGGCTTTGTAAAATATTAATTATGTTTATACCCATACTGCTGAATTGGGTCAAATCCGAACCAAATGGGGGATTTTTTAGTCTGTAAAAGTGAGGATACTAATCACTCCGGAGACCCCCATGGATTGTAGGTTGAACGAAGTGGTAGTATATACCGACGAGCTGAACTGGGGACTTCAGTTCCCTTTAGACCCAAAGATTGTCAGATACTTTCATCTGGTCAAACTATGCCTCAGTCAACTAAGCCCCAACGCCTGGTATATACTCTTAGCTTGTATCATGGCGTCTAGGCTATCAAAGATCCCACTTCCAATGGAGCAGTTTGATGTTGTAGCAAGTTTGTGCAAGAACCACCGAATCCCCTTCTATTACTACAATATGGGGAACAATTTCAAAGTTTTGGGTGATATGTTGGAGTCCGAAAAACCTTGAAGCACACAGATCGTTTTTATCAACGGGACTTGGGAGAATGGTAGGAAGATCAAGGCTAACACAAAACCCAGCTTGCTGACCAGCAGATGAAAAAACACTAGTAAATTCTTCTTTCTTTTCCTTTTTATTTCTTAAGTTGCAATTTTTTCTTATTTTGACTAATTTATTATCTCTCCCCAGTTCTGCCGAAGGAGTTCATAGGCCACTTGGAAGAAGGGCAGAAGACATGTGCAAGGCTTAATGCATGGGCTTCGGAGAATTGGGGGAACAACTTCCACAATTGCTTCAAGTCGGGAAATTTTGTGAGGTGTCATCTGTGGAACACCACATGCAGAAGATACCTTTCATGGGAAGAGCTAACCAACCCTCCTCCTGCTGACATAATATTGAAGAGAACGGAAGCCAATGATACCAAGTTGTTGCCTTCCAAGGCCAAAGCCCCCAGCGAAATGAAGAACAAGAAGAGGAAGGCTACAACAGACTTGGCTCAAACAGCTACGGAGGGGACTGGTGCGGAGAAACGGGGTGGTATTGATGTGGCATTGCTAAAGGCAGTAGAGGTTGAGACCGTAAGGGAAGCCGGAGGGTAAAAGAATCCACCAAATCCTCCAAAAAAAGATAAAAAACGCAAGGCTGACAGTGTTGAGAAAGCTTCCAAGAAAAAGAAGGTTACTCTGGGGGAAGAGATAATCCTTCGCCCAACATAAATTCCACCCCCAGTTCCTGCTGATCCTACTCTGCAATAGGAAATCCCAACAGACCTTCAGTCCGGACAGATTGCTGGTGGACAAAACGAAGAAGTGGAAATTTATACCCTCCAAGACATCGGTCTGTATTTTAATGACTTTGATAAAGATGACTTTGCAGGTCTTTATCGTCCCTCCAGTTCCTCCAACATCGTAACTTATAACGGGAAATCTTTCTTCATATCCGGAGAATAAGATACTTTAAGTCATGCTCTCCTCGATTATATCCGGCTAGTACTTGATCTTGAGAGGCAGGTAAAAATTCAAACCAATGTTATCAACTCTCTCACCACTGACAAGCAAACCCCGTCAGATAGTATTCTAAGTGCTTCGCAAAGCATAGAGGCGCTGAAAAAGGAAAATGAGGATTTGGAAACTAAGCTGACCGCACCGGAAGCAGCCAATACTGAGCTCCAAACCAAGTACTCCGGTCTGGAGACTTCTTGCTCACAGAACCTCACAGTTTTTAATGAGCAGTTTAAAACCAAGAATGGTTCCATCCAAACCTTAACCAACGAGAAGACTAAGTTGGAGAGCACTGTTTCAGAGAAGATTAAGGAGAATGAGTCCCTAGAACGTCAATAAGAACAAGCTATCGAAACAAGTATTAAAGAATATGCCAACGGAGTAGTGGACTCTTTAGAAAAAAGAGACGATGAGATTAAATCCGACATGGTGCTGCTGTTCCATGAAACCTTCCCCAAGAGAACCCTTGGTCCCCTATGGAATTATGTGGGGTATAAGACATCCTATTTCATACCTTGGCAGATGGTGACAAGAAAAACTATGCTAGTGGAGTTGATTCCACTGATGATGAAGAAGGAACGGGTGAGAGTTCAAATGTTGAACTCAAAAGTCCCAAAAACGATGGTAGTGAAGACAAATCCGAAGGGAACAAGCCCTAAGGTTTTATCATGTATTATTTTTTTTTGTTTTTGAAAAACAAAAGTCCTTGAACGGCCAAGACATTTTTTTTACTACTGTTCGGTTTAAGTCCGATCAGGTTTAAATTATCCAATATCTCTTTTGTTTAATACTTTGTTTTAAATCTTCCATGGCTAATGTTTAAGTAGCCCCCAGGATTTCAGAAGTAATGAATTGAGAGTATTTAATATCTCTGATCATACATGTTTAATAGTTATGATCAATCATTAAGCATATCTGATCTACTCAAGAAGACTTGAGAGCCATAGTGTTGAATAAGTAATTTATACTTGAATTGAATTGAAGTAAAATCACACCAGACTTTTGAAGAAGGCATCATGTATTATTGAAAAAACCGGACACCTCATTAAAACCTCCACGCGCCACCGGGGTAGGAAGGTAATGCCCTATAATATTTACATTGGTATTTAGCAAGTAAATATTTAAAGAAAAAACTTTATTCTAGATATACCTTGAGATGCTCAATATTCCATGGGTGCTTTAAAGCTCTTCCATCTTTGTCTTGAAGCCTATATTTCCCAGTTTGAACTTTTCAAAGACCTCATAAGGGCCTTGGTATGTAAGAAGACTTTCCTTAATACTTTATCCCATGTTTGAAAATCTCTTCTTTTGACTTTGGAAGCAAATCTGCTCCTTATCAAGCCTTGGTAGTGCGCTGTTCTCAAGTGTGCTTTAACCCTTCTTTCCTCTATTAAGTCCAACTGATTCCTAATGGTTGTCTCATTAGCCTGTTCGGAATAGTTATGGACCCTATATGATGGTAAAGTAGCCTCTATGGGGGTAATGGCATCCACCCCATACACCAAGGCAAAAGGAGATTATTGTGTAGCGGCCCGAAAAATAGTTTGGTAGGCCCACAATACTTCTTGTAAATAGATTGGCCATTTCCCCGCAGCCCCCTCCAAATTCTTCTTTAATCCAGACAAATGGTTATGTTTGCAACTTCAACTTGGCCATTTGCTTTGGGATGGAAAGGAGAGGAAAAACAATGTTGAATGCCTCTAGAGGCACATAAATCTTCCATGTATTTCTTATCAAATTGTGGCCCATTGTCTGTAGTAATATTTTGGGGGACTCCAAATCTACAACATATATTGTATCAAATAAACTTAATAAGAGCCTTCAACGTGGTCCCAACAAAGGGATTTGCCTCTATCCACTTAGAGAAATAGTCAATGGCGACTATAATAGTTCTGCACCCCCCGGATGCCATGGGTAGAGGTCCAACTAAATCCATCCCCCATCTAGCAAAAGGTATTGGCTCAGAAATAGACTTCATAGTTACTGCTGGCACATGAATTCCATTCCATACCTTTGACATGGATCACATTTCTTCACCATTTCTTTAGGATCTGCCATTATGGTTGGCCAATAGTATCCAGCCAATAAGACTCTCCGGGTTAGTGCCCTGTACCCACAGTGTGTTGAGCTTTCCCCATCATGCAGTTCGGATAAAACAACTTGGGATTCTTCAAATCCCAAACAGCGTAGGAGAGGTCTGCTGGAAGATTTTGTTTATAGAGAATTCTCCTTATTAACAAAAAACCACGAGCCTTGTATTTAATTCTTTTTGCCACAGCTTTATCCGAATTCAATGCCCCATCAGACATTGAATTGAAGGAGGGTGTGTCTACAGTACTTAGGCTGGATCACATGTATACTCATATTATCTTTGGTGTGGATAATAATTGCATGAAGGTAGGCTGGTAATTTCAAGTGGAGTTTTAAGGTGGTGTATGGGTGTTTAACGGTGGTGTGTGGGTGTTTAACGGTGGTGTGTGGGTGTTTAACGGTGGTGTGTGGGTGTTTTTTGGTTAGAGTAGAGAGTAGAGAGATGATTAAGCAGCTTGGTAGCAGTTAATTCTCATTACCCCTAGTTAATGCGGGTGGTTAGGTATTTATAGTATAATGTTTGGGCCCTTATGGGCTTTCGGGTCATGTTTAATGGACCCGGGTCATGTTCAAAGACCCATGAGCTCTAAGTAGGAGAGCAAGTAGCTTAGTCAAGAAGTGTTTAGGTTTTTTAGTACTTTTTTCATAGTTCGAACAGCCTTAAGTTCACAGAAATCTGTCCGGTCCAAATAACCTGTTCGATCCATGTCCATGTAACCTGTCCGGTATTCGGAGAGACTAGACTGATTTGCCCTGTCCGGGGAGCATGCTGAATTCGGACTCATCAGGAGCCCCTTTTTTAGGTGTTTGAGCAAGTATTCTTGTCAAAGAAATGAAAAACAGTCTGATGTCTGAAGTGGTTTTCAATCCGGACAGATCTATGGGTATTCCCGGACAGATTAAACTTTACGAATTCAGAACGGTTTTTGCCAGAATTAGTGGGACACGTGTCGCCTTCTGATTGGACATTCCAACCGTTTTTTCACCTTGAATTTCGCACCATCTTCTTTAACAAGTAACCTCTTTAATTACAAGTAGTGACATCAGCGCCGTCTTTTAATCATTGCCAAACTTTTCGAATTCTCCAAGGAATCAACTCCTTTTCTCAGTTTCACTATAAATTCAAACTCATTTTCCACTGTTTTACCATCTCTTTCACATTTACTCTGCAAATTTACTCAGAGCTTTCTCTCTCTAAAGCAAAAAGTTTCCTTGGCAGTTTATGTTTACAGCAAGAACAGCATTGATCAAAGGTGGTTGGCTCAACCTTTCGGAGTTGGAGAAAGCGCAAAAGGTCGAGAAGGAAAGACGAATAGCAGCAGGGCTACCATAATCACCTGTTGAGAGACCACTTGCTTCATTTACAGAGTCAGATCGAGGCTCGTCCTCCTCCAAAGGTACTAAGCCCAAAAAACTCTTTCAATCCACCCTCTCGCCCATAGTCTCTGGTTCCTCGGTCCAGGAGTCAATACCTGCTGTTGAGCCAGGAGTTACTGCTACAAGCGTTAGGAAACCTTCTCCTTTTATAGCTATGGGATCTGACTCTGATCACTCTCCGAAGAAACTAGTTATTAAGAGGCCAAGCCGGTTAGTTAAGGGACTAGCCTCCAAGAATACTCCCTCCAAATCGGGGGCGAAAAACAGTGGCTCTGGGTCTGGAGTGCCCATTAGAGCTCCCCGGGAGAGGCTATCTGGTCCGGAGGCCAACAGCCCGGTACCTCCAAGAGAGACTTCTGCCTCCGAGCCCCAACCTGAGGTGAGAAGTCATAAAAACACAGAAGGTCAGCAGTCCGGAAGCCAGGCTGAGCCAAGCTTTAACCCTCCCCGGACTTCTACCACAGACATTCCCCCAACAATTATGGAGGAGAGGATGGAGGACTCTGCTGAAGAGGTCCCTTTCGAGTATGAGTCTTCCAGCCAGACTGAAAATGCAGCTGTTGCCAAAAAAGGCAAGGAAAATCTGTACTTGAGGCATCCGGAGCTTCCGGAGTGCCTTGAAGAGAAGGTGGGGCCATGTTTCCACAGAGTTGAGCTCAAATATCTCTTGGCCTTACAAAAGACCAAGTATGCATTCATCCATACTCTTGACCTGGGGCGAATGCGCACAAAATGGAGGATCCCGGAAAACGCGAAGATAAGGATCCCCATCGATCCGGAGACCCCTATGTATTGCAAGAGGAACGAAATAGTCTTCTTTACAGAGCTATTTAACTGGGGACTCAGGTTCCCATTGGACCCGGAGATCGTTCGATACTTCCACCTGGTGAAGCTCTGCCCGAGCCAGCTGAGCCCCAATGGCTGGTTTACTTTGATGTCATGTATCATGGCATCCAGGCTGTCCAGGATCCCTCTCCCTATGGAAGAGTTCGCAGCGGTGGCCAATCTTTGCAAGCATCACCAATTCCCCTTTTATCACTTCAATATGGGGAACGATCTCAAGGCTGTTGATGATCTCTTGGAATCAGAGAGCAAATGGAGGAGCCAATTTTTGTTCGTTAGTGGCGCTTGGGAAAATGGCAAGAAGATCAAGGTCGGAGAGAACCCAAGCCTCTTCAGGAGTAGGTGGAGGAGTGACCGTAAGTTCCTTACTTTAAATCTCTGTCCGTTTCTCTCTTTTCTTTTTTTCTAAGGTTAGTTTAAATTAACCAGTTTCTCTTTTGTTCTAACAGAGCTGCCAAAGAAGTTCGGGGATTATCTGAAGGCCGGACAGACCACCTGTGGAAAAATCAATGCTTGGGCCGCAGAGAACTGGGAGAATCGATTCCACAAAGCCTTCACCGCTGAAAATCTAGCAAGGTCTCACCTGTGGAACACCACAGGTCGGAGAGACCTAACTTGGGAGGAGCTCACCACCCAGCCTCTAGAAGACATTGTGCTGAGAAGGTCCCACGAGTTAGATGGGACACTCTACCTGCCTGCCCGGGCTAAAGCCCCGAGTAAAATGAAGGGCAAGAAGAGAGGCAAAAAGGTAGCGAGTGATGCTGAGAAGGATGCCCCAACAGACCCGGAGGGGCCGGCCCAGGTTCAAATCGATGCAGCCCTCTTGCAAGTGGTAGAGCAAGAGACCGAAAGGCAGGAAGTAGACCTCCCAAAACCTCCAAGGGCTCCCAAGAGGACTTGCAAGCAAGTAGGAGAGGGCACTGACCGGGAAGCCAAGAAGAAAAGACTTCCCAAGGAGATGAGCTCGCTCTCCGGGATCCGGAGCCTTCCTTCCCCACTGACCCCTCTGACCCAACACTGGCCGAAGAGATCCCAAGGGACTTTCATACCGATGAGGTAGAAGGGGGAGATCTCAACCTCGATGGAGTGGACATCACTGGTCTAGCTGGACTTGGTGAGTATTTCCTTGGCCTCCCCAGAGATGAATTCGTAGGGCCCTACGTTCCTCCAAGCAGCTCTAATACGGTCAATTTCAATGGTAAGACTTTCATGGTTTCTAGTGAAAAGGACACTATAGCCCATTCCTTGCTTAGTAATGTGCAGCCAGTTCTTACATTGGAGAGGCAAGTCCGGAGTCACGCAGACACCATCAAAGACCTCAAGTCTGAGAAGGAAAAGCTGTCCGAAGACCTCCGCACTGCTACTACCAATGCTGACTTGCTTAAGGAAGCAAATGAAGAGCTGAAGAGGAAGCAAGATGAAAGCAACACAAAAGTTGCCACCCTAGAAGAAACCATAAAAGATCTTCAGGAGAAGCTGTCCGGTATGGAGAAGGACCTTACGACCTCAAGGGGAGAAACTACTGCAAAGGAGAAGATCATCACCAACCTGACTACTGACAAGATTGCTCTAGAAAATGCAGTGACCCAGGCTGCTGAGGAGAAAAATGCTCTGTTAAAGGACCAAGAGGCCACAATCAATGCCAAGATCAACGCCTATGCCAGGGAAATGATTAAAAGCGAAGAGTTAATGACTCAAAGGGTAAAGTCTGATATGGTTCTCCTTTTTCATGAAAACTTTCCGAAGAGGACCCTGGGGGACTTATGGCTCTATGTGGATGACGATGACCTTCCATATTATACAATGGTCGATGAGGATGGAATTCCCAGTGAGTCTTCATCTGATGATGAAGAGAGGACCGGAGAGAGCCCTGGTAAAGAGGAGAATGATCCCAAGGGCAAGAAAGTAGTCGAAGGGGGGAGCGACTCTAAGGGTAAGAAAGAAGATGAAGGGGAGCCATCTTCAAAGGCTCAATCTTAATTTATGATTTACTTGGTTTATCTTTTATTCAAACTAAAGTCCTTGGAAGGCTAAGGTACTCTTTTTGTTGTGGTGTCCGGTATTTGTTCGGACAGGTTTTTTGTGTTGTATCCTGACTTACTTGAAAGTCCTTGGAAGGCCAAGGAAATTTTAAGTTGTTCAATGAATATTTCTGTTTTGCACAACCATTATCTTCTTTCATGGTTTGTTTTAGTTTAGATAGCTAGAGTTTAAGTAGCTTTTAGTTATTGCGTTGTGAGAGTGTTTAAATTCTCCGGCTAGATTTTAAATAGCCCTTAGATCTTTCAGTCCGGGTAGTATAACAAGAGATAGAACTTTGAAAATACTTAGAAAATTTTGAAGAAGGCATCGAATTTTATTCAACCATCCGGACACCTTACTAAAACCTCCCCGTGCCACCAGGGAGGAAAGTGTATGCCCCCAAATATTTACATGGAAGTTCAAACAAGTAAATATTTACACAAGTGTTATTCCAAGTACATCCGAAGATGCTCAATATTCCAAGGATGAGTTAGAACCCTGCCATCTTTGTCTTCTAACCAATAAGTTCCAGGCTTGATTCTTTCAACCACAATATACGGACCCTCCCAGGTAGGGGCCAGCTTTCCGAAGAGCTTTTCTTTAGTGTGTAAGAAGACTTTCCTTAATACTTTGTCCCCTGGTTGGAAATCTCTTCTTTTAACTTTAGAAGCAAACCTGCTTCTCATCAAGCCCTGATAGTGTGCAACTCTAAGGCGAGCTTTAACCCATCTTTCTTCTATCAAATCAAGTTGATTTCTGATGGCCATCTCATTAGCGTGTCCGGAGAAGTTGTGAACACGAAAGGAAGGGAGTGTCTTCTCTATGGGGGCTACTGCATCTATTCCATAGACCAAGGCAAAGGGTGATTATTGTGTTTGCAGCCCCAGGTGTTGTCCGGTAGGCCCACAAGACTTCTTGTAAATAACTAGGCCACTTCCCAGCAGCCCCTTCCAGATTCTTCCTTAAACCGGACAGTATAGTCCTATTAGCCACTTCAACTTGCCCATTAGCTTGTGGGTGGAAAGGTGAAGAAAAACAATGCTGTATACCCCTTGAGGCACAGAAGCTTTCCATTTCTCTATTGTCAAACTGTGGCCCATTGTCCATTGTTATTTTCTGTGGGACACCAAATCTGCAACATATGTTGGACATAATGAATTTTATGACCCCGTTTGATGTTTTCCCTGCCAGGGGAGCTGCTTCTATCCACTTTGAGAAGTATTCAATAGCCACAATTATAGTTTTACGCCCTCCGGACGCCACAGGGAGAGGCCCTACTAAGTCCAACCCCCATCGAGCAAAAGGGATGGGCTCAGAAATTGACTCCAAAGGAATGGCTGGTACATGAATTTCATTGCTGTACCTCTGGCATGGGTCACACCTCCTCACCAATTCCTTAGCATCTTTCATAATCGATGGCCAATAATATCCGGAGAGTAATACTCTTCTTGTTAAAGCTCTAAACCCACAATGGGCTGATCCCTCACCATCATGCAATTCGGAGAGGACCACTTGTGACTCATCATCCCCTAAACAACGTATGAGAGGTTTACTATAGGATTTTTTGTACAACACTTCTCTCAACATAATGAAACCACGAGCCTTGTGTTTCAATGTTCTGGCTTGTGATTTATCTGAAGGCACAATACCATCGGACAGATATTGCATGAGAGGAGATCTCTAATCCTGAGGTTGCTTTACCTGTATTTCAAAAACTTCCTCTTCTTCACCCTTACTAAGTTGAACAGAAGGGCTTTCAAGCACATGGATCCATGGGTAAGACTCTGTATATGCTATTGTTGCCAATGAGTCTGCTAGCTCATTTTCTGCCCGGGGAATGTGTTCGTAGACAACAGGTTTAAATTTTAGTGCTTCATTCTTGAGGAGGAGTAAATATTTCACAAGTTGCTCCTTTCTAGCCTTAGATTGGCCTAAGGCATGGTGGATAAGCAATTGGAAGTCACTTAGCAGTTTGACCCTCTTAGCCCCACAGATGTAGGCTAACTTTAACCCACCTATAGTTGCTTCGTATTCAGACTCGTTATTAGATGCCCTGAAAGCAAAACAAATAGCATGGTACATACTATCTCCATAAGGGGAAGTTAAACATATTCCTACACCACATCCCATAGTGCTAGATCCACCATCTGTTCGGACGATCCAGACTTTCTTGTCTTTTGTATCAGTAGCTTGCTCCGAATCCCTATCGGAGTGGAACTCAACCAAGAAATCAGCCACAGCTTGGGCTTTTACTGCTGTCCGGGGAGCAAAGTCTATGTCAAAGTCCCCCAATTCTACTGACCACTTAGTCATTCTGCTCGAAATGTCTGCTTTTTGAAGGACATTCTTTAAAGGAAAAGATGTCCGGACAATGATAGGATGGGCCTGGAAATAAGGCCTCATCTTCCTTGCAGCTATTACCAGAGTTAATGCCAACTTTTCAAGTTTCAAGTAACGTCTCTCAGCATCTATCAAGCTCTTGCTGATGTAGTACACTGGGTGGGGATACCTATCGACCTCTCTTACCAGCACAACACTGATGGCACAACTTGAAACTTCCAAATATACAAAGAGAGTCTCCCCATCAACTGGTTTGAACAAAGTTTTGGGGGAGGACAGGTGTTTCTTGATTTCATTGAAAGCTTCATCACACTGTGGGGTCCACTCGAAACCCTTTGCACCCTTCAAGGTTTGGAAGAAAGGAGCACACCTGTCCGAAGACCTGGAGATAAATCTGTTTAAAGCTGCTCATCTCCCCGTTAACCGTTGTACTTCTTTGACATTTCGAGGAGGTTCCATCTGGAAAAGAGCATTCAGCTGGTCCGGATCGGGCTGTATTCCATGCTCACTTATGATATAGCCTAAAAACTTCCCGGACTGTACTCCGAAGACACATTTCTCAGGGTTTAACTTTAAATTTAATTTTACCAAGTTGGCAAAAGTTTCTTGGAGATCAGACAAGTGTAACTGCTCATCCACACTCTTCACCATCATATCGTCAATGTAAACCTCCATATTTCTTCCAATTTGATCAGCAAATGCCTTGTTGACTAGCCTCTGATAAGTAGCCCCGGCATTTTTCAAACCAAATGGCATCACCTTGTAGCAGTGCAGACCCCTGTCAGTGACAAATGTGGTATGCTCTTGATCTTTTGGATCCACTTGAATCTGATTGTACCCGGAGAAGGCATCCATAAAGGAAAACAGCTTGTTCCCAGAAGTAGAGTCTACCAACTGATCTATCCGGGGGACCGGATACAAATCTTTTGGGCAAGCTCTATTGAGGTCTGTGAAGTCAATGCACATGCGCCACTTGCCGTTTTTCTTTTTCACCAGGACAGGATTGGCAGCCCACAAAGGATACTGAGATTCCTTAATGTGCCCCATCTTTGTGAGTCTGTCAACCTCTTGTACTATGACATCAGCCTTTTCTTTTGAGAAAGCTCTTCTCTTTTGAACCACTGGTGCTACATCTCTTCGGACAGATAGGTGATGGGATATCACTTCTGATGGAACTCCAGTAACATCAGTATTACACCAGGCAAAAACATGCTGATGGTCTTTCAAAAATTTCAACATCTCTTCTTTCAACATTGGTGGCATTTTGGACCCTATCTTGACACTTTTTCCTTCTTCCAAACAGTGCGTTTCAACCTCTTCAATTGGGATCAACACTCCAGGGGTCTCTATGGGGTCATCAATTTCACCCTCACCCCCAAAAAGGCCCTCAAACTGCTATTGATCATTTATTCGGACTGCCCCCAATGTTCGAGGAGCCAGGGCAGTGGCATAGCATTCTCTTGCAATCTTTTGGCTGCTCCGGACAACCCCAACTTGTCCCTGAACAACATACTTTAAGCACTGGTGGACTGTTGAAGCCACTACATGCATCCTAGAGAGCCAAGACCTCCCTAGAATAGCATTATAGCAAATGGGACAATCCACCACAATAAAGAGTATTCTAACCATTTTCTTGAAAGGGCCCCTGCCCAATAACACCTCTTCTTCGAATTCTCCGATCACATCGGCTGAGCTTCCAGTATCCACCAAAATTCGCCTTATTTCATTGCCCCATATAGAGGCTCCTATAACAACAACATCCTCATGAGGGCCAGCAATGTCTCTCAAATCATCCTCATCAAAGACAATGAAGGGGAATGAGTTCGGTGACTGATAAGATGTCATGCCTCCTTCTAGCTGGGAGGCTAAATTATGAACATGCCTCTTTCTCGAAGAAGCAGTAGGAGCTGTCATAGTGTCCCCTCCGAAAATTGTAAGTGACTCGAAGAATTTAATGAGCCCGGAGACCGACCTAGAATACTCCTCTATAGCACCCACCCTGTTTCGAGTTGGATCAGGATCCAAGTATTCAGATTCCACATCAAACCTTTCAACTATAACCATGGCCCCCTCCGGGGCAACATTACTTGGACCAACCCGGTGAGTGTTGTCACGCCTGTTGCCTCCTCTTCTCTTAACGTATGCTCCCAACTTTCCCCTTTCAATCAGGTTTTGAACTTCTTGCTTCAATGCTATGCAATCATCAGTGGTATGGCCAATATCATTGTGATATTGGCAAAAGGAGTTGTTACGATGCTCTCTGGGAGACTGCAAGGTTGCTGGTCTCCGGTAATGCACCTCATCTTTTGTCTTATCGAAAATGGTGGCCACACTTTCTTTGAGCTCTGCAAACCACTCCGGTTGGACCCATGGCCCTCTTTTGTTTCTGGATTGTTGACTTTGAGCGGGAGCAGCTGGCTGAGACTGAGCTTTTGCCCTACCATGCCCCTGTCCGGTTTCTCTTGCTTTATTCCCGGACTGGTTTTGATTTGGAGTTGGTGCCACTGAGGTGGACCTCGCCTGTCTGTGCACCCTGGTTTTCTTTTTTTCATCAACGTTTATTTGTTTGCCAACTTTATTTAGCAATCCTCCCCATGTCATAGCCTTCTTTCTGGTCACCGAATCAGCCAGATTGCATGGATTCAAACCTTGCCTTAGGGATGCTATTGCCACATGTTCGAAGCAATCAGCCAACCCATTCTTTGTGCTCACAAAACGACTTATGTACTCTTTCAAGGACTCATTTGGCTCCTGGGCACAATGGATTATTGTGTCTCCATTGCCCTTCAGCTCCTTACTCCTCACAACCTGCCTTCGAAAGGCCACCCAAAACGTATCAAAATCTTTAATACAACCCTGAGGCAGGCTGTTGTACCACTTCAGAGCACTCCCCGTAAAAGATTGGGAGAATGCCCTACAAAGTAGTTTATCATCGTCATCAAAGTTCATCATGAAGTTCTTGAATTGCTCCAGATGATTGTCTGGATCAGTACTGCCATCGTACTTCTCTATTTTTGTGCTGTCAAACCTCTTGGGGAGGTTTCCGGAAAGGATTTTAGAAGATAGTGGAGACTGCCTCCAATTCCTTCCACGACTGAACACAGTATCCTCATTGAGAGTTGCAAAGATACCTGGCTCATCGTGGAAAGCAAAGGGATCCATCAGCATCTTGTCCGTATACCTCTGGTGGTGAGATGACCCCTTTCCAATATGCCTTTTCATTCTTCCATGGTGGTCTCTTTTTCTTGAATATTTCTTAACCTGCTTTAGCTTTTTCTTGGTTCGACCCTCATCGCTGCTAGAGGATAAGGATTTTTCATTTCCCTCACTGTCCCGAAGAGCTACCCAACGATTCTGAGCTCGAGTCAGAACTCTCCACAGACTTGGACCGGTGAGACTTTTTAGAACTATCATGAGTCTTTTTGGTGCTCACATGAGTTTTGGAAGCCTCATGCTCTCTGGGGTTATCAGTGTGATGAACAACCGATGCCTTGGATTTTTCTTTCACGCCCATCTTGGCCTTTTCAGCCCTCAGAGCTTCTATTTCAAGCTTTAACCTGTCGCGCTCTTGGACAGTGTACTCATCGTTCTCTTCCACCACTTCGAGCAAAGCTGGTGGAAGCTCTGGATTGTCCGGATTCATACGGACAGAATTTCTTGGCAGGTTTTGAATGTTTGATTCAGGAACCTTTCTTCTCCCGTTGTGGTCGCCAATTTGGTGTGGATAATAATTGCCTGAAGGTAGGCTGGTAATTTCAAGTGGAGTTTTAAGGTGGTGTATGGGTGTTTAGCGGTGGTGTGTGGGTGTTTAACGGTGGTGTGTGGGTGTTTTTTGGTTAGAGTAGAGAGTAGAGAGATGATTAAGCAGCTTGGTAGCAGTTAATTCTCATTACCCCTAGTTAATGCGGGTGGTTAGGTATTTATAGTATAATGTTTGGGCCCTTATGGGCTTTCGGGTCATGTTTAATGGACTCGGGTCATGTTCAAAGACCCATGAGCTCTAAGTAGGAGAGCAAGTAGCTTAGTCAAGAAGTGTTTAGGTTTTTTAGTACTTTTGTCATAGTTCGAACGGCCTTAAGTTCACAGAAATCTGTCCGGTCCAAATAACCTGTTCGATCCATGTCCATGTAACCTGTCCGGTATTCGGAGAGACTAGACTGATTTACCCTGTCTGGGGAGTATGCTGAATTCGGACTCATCACTCTTAATCTTATTTCTTTTGATCTTACTGTATGGACCGATATTCTTGTATGAGAATCCAAGGGTAGGACTCAGAATATGCTATAGTTGCTAGAGAGTCTGCCAATGTATTCTCCGATCTAGGAATATGCTCATAGCAAACACTTTTGAAGCTTGTTGCCACTTCTTTCAAAATGAGTAAGTACTTAACCAATTGTTCTTTCTTTGCCTCAGACTGTCCTTGGGTATGGTGGATGAGTAATTGAGAGTCACTCATTAATCGGACTCTCTTAGCTCCACAAAAGAGAGCTAACTTAAGACCAATTATAGTTGCCTCGTATTCAGACTCATTGTTAGAGGCCCTAAATCCAAAACATATAGTTTGATACATTTTCTCACCATATGGGGAGGTTAAGTAAATTCCATCTCCACTGCCCATAGGGCTTGATCCACCATCACTTCGGACCACCCATTATTTCTTGAAATTATCCTCTGAAGTTTGTTTAGAATACCTGTCCGCATGGAATTCTACCAAGAAATCAGCCACTGATTGAGCTTTAATTGTCATCGAGGGGAAAAATCAATGTCGTAGTCACCCAATTCCACTGACCATTTGGTCATTCTTCTTGATATATCTTAGTTTTGAAGAACATTTTATTTAGCAAGAACATGTTCGGACAGTAATATAATGAGATTGAAAATACAGTCTCATTTTTCTCACTACAATCACTAAAGCTAGTGCCAACTTTTCCAATTTCAAATAACTTCTTTCAGCATCCAACAAACTCTTACTGATGCAGTACACCGGGCAAGGATAATTGTCCACTTCCCTTACAAAGACAACACTTATAGCACATTCTGACACAACCAAGTATACATAAAGCTTTTCTCCTTGAATGGGCTTGAAAAGAGTTTTGGGTGAAGATAAATGTTTCTTTATTTCAATAAAGGACTGGTCACACTGTGGGGACCAATTGAAATCTCTAGCACTTTTCAATATTTAGAAAAAAGAAGCACACTTGTCTGATGACCTTAAAATAAACCTATTTAATGCAGCCAACCTTCCGATGAGCCTTTGAACTTCTTTAACATTTCGAGGAGGATCCATTTCTAATAGAGCATTAAACTGATCCGGATCAGGTTGGATACATTTAGCACTTATTATATAACCCCAGAAAATTTCCAGATTGGACCCCAAACACACACTTCTCTGGATTTTACTTCAAATTCACAGTTTCTAAGTTAGAAAAAGTTTCTTGAAGATCGGTTATGTGTAAATCCTCATCCAGGATTTTAGCCATCATGTCATCGATGTACACTTCCATATTTCTACCAATCTGATTAGAAAATGTTCTATTCACCAACCTCTGATAAGTAGCCCCAACATTTTTTAATCTGAAGGACATTACCTTGTAGTAGTGGAGACCTTTATCTGTAATAAAAGTAGTGTGATCTTGATCCTTCATATCTACTTGTATCTGATTATACCTTGAAAAGGCATCTATGAAGGACAACAGCTGATTTCCAAATGTAGAGTCTACTAGCTGATATATCCGAGGGACTGATAAAGATCCTTTGGGCAAGCTGTGTTGAGGTCGGTGAAATCAACACGCATACACCATTTGTTGTTCTTTTTCTTGACTAACACTGAATTGGCAGTCCATTGAGGATATTGAGACTCTTTAATGTGCCCCATCTTAGTCAGCCGATCAACCTCTTGAACTATCACATTTGTTTTTCCCTTAGAAAAAACTATTCTTTTTTGTACAACAGGTGCAACATCGCTCCGGATAGACAACTTATGTGAAATAACATCCGATAGTACCCCCGGTTACATCACTATTGCACCATGCAAACACATGTTTATTGTTTAGCAAAAAAACAACAATTTCTTCTTTGATTCTGGCGCCATCTTGGAACCAATATTGACGTTCTTATCCTTTGCTAGATAGTGAGTTTCAACTTCTTCAATAGGTATTATGACACTGGGAGACTCTCTGGGTCATCAATCTCACTTTCCTCAGCAGAAGGTTCCAGTAACTGCTGATATTTATTAATTCGAACTGCCCCTAATGTCTTAGGAGCAAGAGCTGTTGCATAGCACTCCATGGCTATCTTCTAATTACTTTGGACAATGCCTACTTGTCCCTGAACTGCATATTTAAAAACTGATAGACTGCAAAGGCCACAACATGCATTCTGGAAATCCAAGACCTCCCAAAAATTGAATTATATGATGTGGGGCAATCTACCACAATAAATAGTACCCTTGCCATCTTTTTAAAAGGCCCCTTTCCCAACAACACTTCTTTTTCAAACTCCCCAATTACATCCACAGAACTCCCTGTGAAGCCCACAATATTTTTGTTCGAATTTTGAACAATACCCGGATTCCTCATCTGTTTGTAGAAGCTTAAGAATAAGATGTTTGCCAAACTTCCCATATCAATCAGAATTCGGTGTATATCATACCCCCTATAGAAGATCCTATAACCACCGCATCCTCGTGAGGCCCAACAATATCCCTCAAATCATCTTCATCAAAGACTATGAATGGGAATGGGGACTGACACTGATGGGAAGAAATTCCCCCTTCTAATTGATTTGTTAAATTATGGACATGCCTCATCCTTGCTGAAGGGGTAGGTGCAGTTACAGTATCCCCTCCAAAGATAGTTAATGATTCAAAAAACTGATCAGTTCGGATATTGTCTTAGTTTTTTCTGCCATCACTCCCACCTTATTCCGAGTTGGATCTGGATCCAGATACTCAGAGTCCATATCGAATCTTTCAAGGATCACTATTGCAGCTTCTTGAGCAGACGCTCCAGGATTACTCGAAGGACCTGTCCGATGAGCATTGTCAGGTCTGTTTCCAGTTTTCCCCTCTCAATAAGTTTTTGGACTTCTTGTTTCAACTCTATGCATTCTTGAGTATTATGGCTTATATCATGGTGATATTGGCAAAAACAAGTGTTTCGGTTTTCCCTGGTGGACTGCAAGGCCGTCGGCTTTCGAAAGTGTACTTCATCCTTAGTTTTATCATAGGATTGTAACCATATTTTCTCTTAACTCTGCAAACCACCCAGGCTGGACCCAAGGACCCTCTTACTCCTTGATTTCTGGCTCTGGGTCTGGTTCTAGTTGTGTTGAGTTTGCTTGGACCGGTTAGATCGTTGTCCGGTCTCCTTTGCCTTGTAACCGGACTGGTTAGCGGTTGGAAGAGCTGTTGTGGTGGACCTCACCTGACGGTGCACCCTTATTTTATTTGTTTCTTCAACATTAATCTGCTTTCCCACTTGGTTTAACAAGCCACCCTAGGTCATAGCTTTCTTTCGGGTCACAGAATCAGCTAAGTTCCCAAGATTCAACCCATGCCTAAGAGAAGCAATTTCCACTTGCTTAAAACAATCTGCTAATCCGTTCTTTGTATTCACAAATCGACTTATGTAATCTTTCAAAGATATCAAAGTGGTTCTTGTGCACAATGGATGATGGTATCCCTATTACCCTTTAGTTCTTTACTCCCAACAAATTGCCTCCGGAAGGGAACCCAAAAGGTATCAAAGTTTCTAATACACCCCTGAGGAAGGATGTTATACCATTTAAAAGCACTCCCCGTAAAAGTTTGGAAGAAGGCTCTGCACAAGAGCTTATCATCGTCATCAAAATTCATCATGAAGTTCTTGAATTGCTCCAGACGGTTGTCTAGATATCGACTTTCATCATACTTTTCCATCTTAGAGCTATCAAACCTTTTGGGAAGGTGTCCGGACAGTATTTTTGCTGACAAAGATGACTGCCTCCAGTTTTTATTGCGACTAAAAATAGTATCTTCATTAGGGGTTGCAAAAATACCTGGTTCGGACTGAAAAGCAAAAGGATATATCAGCAACTGATCAACATGCCTATGGGAAGACCCTTTTTCCTAATGCCTATTGAGCCTACCATGTCTTTCTTGAGTGCTTTTTGGTTAACTTAATCTTTTTTCTGGATCTCCTCTCTTTACTGTTTGTGGACAAGGATTCTTCAAGCTTCGCCTCATTCGAAGAGCTGCTAGAGGACCCAGATCCAGAACTTTCAACAGGTTTAGACTAGTGTGTCTTCTTTGAACTGAGGTGAGTCTTTAGGGATGGCTCATTCTCCCCAGGGTTGTCAGTATGGTGAAGAAATGATGCTCCAGATTTGTCTCTTGATAAATTTCTCTGCTTGTTTTATGGCCCTTAGTGCCTCTATTTCTGACATCAGCTGGTCCCACTCATCGACGGTATATTCCTTATTTTCCTTCACCGTTTCCACCTCAGGAGGTGAAGTATTTAGCCCATTCGGATCTATCCGAACTGTTTTCTCACTGGTTTTAAATGTAAAATCCAGCCACCGTCGCCTCCCACTATGGTCGCCAATTTGGTTTGGTTTATTTTGGACTAGGGGTAGATTGGTAAAGTATTTAGAAAGTGTTTTAACAATTTTGGGGTGTTTTGTGTTTAGTGTGTAGAGTAGAGAGATAATTAAGTTGTCTACTAGTATTAAATTCTGATCACCCTCATTAATGAGAGTGGTTAAGGTACTTATACTTTAATTACTGACCCATGGGCTTACCGGGTCGGGTCAACAAACCGGGTCGAATTCAATGACCCATTAGTCTTAAGTTGATTAGCAAATAGCTTAGTCAAAAGTAATAAATTTATCCTGTTCGGACTTTTAGTGGTGTGATATGGTCTGAATAACCCCTGTTCTGATTAATGGATTTGCTGTAACTGTAAGATCCGAACTCATCACTAGACATTAATATCGTGAGAGGAACTTCCCAAAATAATAGGTTTACTGAAATGATCAACCAAACCTTATTGGAAATTGTTAGGTATATACTTCTATTAGCTGGAATGGGCCAAACATTCTGGAGAGAGGTTGTACTGACATGTTCGTATATCAACAACAGAAGTCCATCTACGACAGTAAAATTTAAATATCCTCAAGAGGTATGGACTGGAAAAGAAATTGCTGGAATATTTTAGAGTGTTTGGATGTGCTTCATGCGCACATACGAATCAATATAAGCTTCAACTAAGAGCATTAAAGTGTTTGTTCATTGGCTATCCAAGAATGAGTAAAATGGTATAGGTTATTATTCGTAGAATGCGGAATTCAAAAGGCTTTGACTAACTGAGATATGGTATTCAATGATGAAACCATGCCATTTTCTAAGACAATGAACATTGAACCTAGTACTACTGAGAAAATATGTGAATTTGATGATGAGTGTGAATAAGAGAATGAAGCCAAAAATGCTCATGCTAAATATGGTATTAGACTTGGTCCAACTTTGACTCATGTAGAAAATTTCACCCATTGAATTTGATTTAAGATTACAAAGAGTTTGATATTCCATAACTTTTGGAAAATCAAACAAACAAATCATGGTCTTGACAATTATCAGTTGGTGAAAGATTGAGCATGAAGACATAATAGACATTCACAAAGGTATGGTTTTGTAGATGTTATAGGTTATGCTTTATTGATTAAAATTCATGGAGATATTATTGAACTTGAAAGCTATCATATTATTATAAAGAACATTGATAAGAAGAAATAACTAAAGAATGTGCTACAAGAACTGAGTTCTCTAAAATATATGCGTACCTAGATTCTTGTGAAATAATGGAAGGTTCAAAACCTTGTTAGGAGTACATAAATATTCAAAAGAAAGAAAGAATCCTTAGATTTGAGTTATCAAAATGTAAAGTTAGGATGGTGGTTAAGAAATTCATGCCAAAAAGTGTTGATTTTAATAAAATTTATCACCAATTGTGAAACAAACCTCAATAAGGGACATTGTCCATTGTTGCTAGATTTGACCTTGAGTTAGATCAAATGGATATTTCTATCGCTTTCCTGCTTTGAGAGTTAAAATATATAATTAACATCTGTCAACCGAAAGGTTTTGAATAAGAGAAGGAATGCGATGTGTGTTTGTTAAAAAGACCCTTATATGGGCTGAAATAATCACTGAGACAGTGGAATATAAAATTTTATTCCTTTATGAGGTCCATCAAATATGTCATAAGCTATTATGATAATTGTGTCTATTGTAACGGAAAAAATACATGGACAGACATATCATGTTCTTATTATATGTGGATTATATCTTAATAGTTGGAAATTATATGGGGAGAGTTGGAACAATGAAAACTCAACTCAAGAGAGAGTCTGAGATGAAGGATATATAAGAGTCTATGAGTATACTTGGTATTGATATCAAGATGAACATGTTGAGATGGTGTGTTATTTTTATATCAATAAGAATACATACAAAATTCTGAAGCCCGAGAGGTTGGAAATCCAATTGGTGCCCATTTCAAACTAAGTATCACCCAAGCACCAATAAAATTAAAAGATAAGAAGTTCATGTAGGAGATACCTTATGCAAATATCATTAAAAGCATAATGTATTGTATGACATGTACACGACTTGATCTTGCATAATTTATTAGTATTTTGAGCAGATTTATGTCAAATCTAGGAAAGTCTCACTAACACGACTTCTGGATATGCTTTTTTGTTCTTGAAAAGAACTCGATCACTTGTTTAGAAAATTATGAAGTGGATGAAATATCTATACCATTTATTATGAGAATTAATCTTGAACTTGCATTGAAATGAGAGAAATAGTTTAATGGCGTAACCGTAAGGACATAGTGTCACTATCCGATATTGTGTACCATGTGTCGGTGTGACAACAATCGCTTCTTTATTTGACTAGATAAATGAGTATCATTATGTTGCTAATGTGGGCCGCATGAATTATGCACCTTATCTTTGAGTCTATAATAGTGAAATAAAATCTTAAAATTTTGCTGCACGTCACGTAAAATAGATAGAATATATGTAGAGGAAGTTTTTTATTGCTTGTTTGGTTTTAGATAAAGAAGTGTATTAGAAAATAAACTAATTCAGAGTTCCTTTTGTAAGCTGGTAGTGTTTTATAAAAAAGTTAATCTTTTAATTGTTTTTATACATTTAATATATATAATCGGTGTATTGTCCGTATATATAAAATTTCTTCATCATTTTGACCACATTAAATTTATTTTGTTAGACCGATTTTACATATTAGACGATATAATAAAGATAAAAAATCGATTTTTTTAATTGTTGTTGTAGGAATCATCTATAAAACAAAAACTTACCAAATTTTATCAAAATTTTGACAAACCTTTTTTAAATTTTGAATTTTATTAAATCTAATTTGAACGACGAGAGCTTATATATATATAATAGGTCTTCTGGAAAGTGTAGCGAGTGAAATCTCAATTGCCAACAACAGCTCTCCAAAATCGATCGTGTCCTAGTCAACCCTGTTTGGGACAACTTATTCCCTATGTATTTTGCTCATTTTGGCTTTCTTCGCTCCTCATAACATACCACTGTCACTCTCAATCTTGGTCTCCGTCGTCAAACACGTAAAAACCCGTTCAAATTCTTTAATATGTGGAAAACCCACCATCAATTCAAAAATATTGTTTCCAAAAGCTGGAATATTCTCATCTCTTCCTCTAGGATGAGTCTTGTCACCGAAAAACTCAATCGCCTTCAGCACGAGCTTGCTTGCCTCAGCCGTAAGGAGTTCAGTGACATTATTGGTAGGGTTGCGATTGCTCAAAATAATCTCTTTCAACCCCAATCTAACCTTGTTTAAGACCCTCTCAACCCTATTCTTATCACCAACGAAGTTGAGGCTTCCACGACTTTCATATTTCTTAGTCGTGCCGAAGAATCCTTCTTTAAACAAAAATCTAGAGAATCAAGTTTGGTGATAAAAATACCAATTTTTTCCATAACAGTATAAAGAACCGTCTTTTCAGTAACAAGATTCTCTCTATTAACAATGAACAGGGTGTCAGTGTTTCCACTCCCGCTAGCGATTTTAACGTTATTGTGAGATACTTTGAGGACTCTCTTGATACTAGGCATCCTGCTGGTTACCCATGATTAGAGAAATTTTCTTCTCTCATTTCTGCTAAAGTTAATGATACTGATAAAGTCTCTATGATTCGCGAGATAACTTGCGAAGAGATCAAGTCTGTCCTTTTCAGTATTGATAGCAATAAATCATCTGGTCATGGTGGTTTTAATTTGAGTTTCTTCAAGTCTATGGACTTGATATTTGTAAAGGCATCCTTGAGTTTTTTCACTCAGGAACTCTCAATACCTCTTAGAATTCCACTTCCATCGACCTTACTCCTAAAAAGGATTCCCCTTCTGAGGCCGCTAATTTTAGACCAAATGCTCTTTGTAATGTTGTTTACAAGATCATCTCTAAGATCTTAGCTAATAGAATTAAGGATTCTTTCCCCAACCTGATTGATAATTCCCAATCGACTTTCATCTCGGGTCGGAATATCTCTGATAATATCCTTCTCTCCTAAGATCTTCTACGTGGTTACCACATTTACTATAGAGGTAAAAGGATTGCCCTTAAAATCGATCTTATGAAAGCCTTTGATAATGTCCGTTGTCACCTCATCCTTGACATTCTTGTTGCGATAAATTTCTGAGAAACGATGATTACTTGGATCATTAATTGTATTTCATCTCCCTCTTACTCCATCATTATCAATGGAGATCCTTTTGGTAACTTCAAAGGTAGAAAATGTCCCATGCAAGAAGACCCACTTTCCCCCTTCCTCTTTGTCCTAGTCATGCAAGTCATATCTAAGACCATAAATGAGAAGAGTAATGACAAAAACTTTCGTTTTCACTGGAAGTGTCATAAACTCAAAATTACTAATCTCTGCTTTGCAAATGATCTTATGATTTTATGTCATGGTGATGTCAGCTCCCTTCTCATCATCAATGAGGCTCTTGATGATTTATACTCTCTTTCTAGCCTTAGAGTCAACCCCTCTAAGAGATAAATCTTTCTTTCAGGTATTAATAACCCTCTTCGCTCTGAGCTCCTGTCTTTTATGGGTTATTTGGAAGGTTCCCTCCATGTTAAATATCTTGGAGTTCCCCTTCTCATTGACCGTCTTACTCACTCGGATTGTCGTCCTCTCCTTCAGAATATTACCTCTCGGATTAATTCTTGGACCTCCAAGCATCTCTCCTATGCCGGTAGACTTCAGCTCATTAAGTATGACTTATTCACGGGTCAAGTTTATTGGTCCTCCATCTTTATTCTTCCATCTATGATCATTAAAAAACTGACCCAATATCTTCATCGTTTTCTCTGATCGGGTTCCGCTCTGAAAATTTATGGGGCCAAAGTGGCCAGGACCAATATCACCTCTCCCACAAAGGAGAACGGCATTGAGATCCTAGATCTTAAAATCTGGAATCGGGCGACTTTCCTTAAGCATCTTTGGTCTATTATCAGTAATAACAATCACTCAATCTTGTGTGATTGGATAAAACTTGAAAAAATATAAAATAATAATTTATAGGATCTTTCTATTGGTTTCTCCTCATCTTGGATTTGGACGAAATTCTTCGTCTTCGCCCATTGGCTTGTAATCTGTACAAGGTGGCGCTTGACAATGGCTCGAGTACTTCTTTCTGGTATGATCCATGGATCCTGCTTACCTCTCTTGCTTGCACTATGGTTCCAATATCATCAAGGATTCCCGACTTGGAAAAACCCTCAAGGATTCACGGCTTGGAAAAAACCACAAGGATTCGGATATCATTCTTGACGGTTATTGGAACTGGCCTACTGACATCAGATCGGTAAGAGCTATAAATCGTACCAATCTCCTGGAGATCAATAACCTCATCCTCACTCTGCCACCTCCTAACATCAATTCCAATGATGTTCGTTTTTGGACTGCGAAGACTGGCTGCAACAATTTCTCAATCAAGGATACGTATAACGCGATACGTACACCTACACCTGCCGTGAAGTGGGTTAGGTTAGTATGGAATAAATTCAATATTCTCCGTGACTCGTTAATTTCTTGGCTTGTTATCCTTGACAACCATAGATAAGCTTTTCAGTTGGGGCATCAACACCCCACCTGATTGTGTCTTATAAAACTCTAACTGATATTTGTATAAATTATTTAATTTAATATTTTTTTTCACACAAAAAATCTCAATTGCGAACAACAAAGATGCGTCCTCAATCGATTAGTTTTAGTTTCTTTTGAATTATGATATATTCCTCAATCTAGCAGCTTTTTAAAAGCACTTCACTTGGTATCTAAAAAGCAATACATTATTAAAGAAAGGTGTGCTATTAGAGAAAAAAGAAAAAGAAAAAAAAACGCGTTGTTTAAATGGTTTTGGTCAAAATTTGAAAAAGAATGAAAAAGTATTCCTAAAATAAGTATCAAGTCTTTATGATCCATTTTCTGCAGCCACGCGCACATGTACTGTGTCGACTACGAAGGAAATTACCTGTTCATTTTGAACATGACTTTTCAAAATAAGAAAATACAAAACATCAGTCTTCTTCTTTTCTATAGTCCTTTCTTTCTTCGATTAAAAATTCATTCGTTACGCTTCTGAACTATTCAAAATTAATAACTCTAGTTTTCTCTCGTTTACTTTTTCTTGATTCACCCGTCTATATTTATAGGTAAATGGTACGAGTAATTTTAATTTTAACTTTAATTTTAATTTTAATATTAATTTTAATTTTAAATTTAATATCTTTTTAAAACAAAATATCGCAAAATAATAATAAAAATATTAAAAACAATAAAAAATAAATAAAAGTCGAGAGTAAAATATATACTATATATATATATATATATTAAAAAATACTTTTATGTTTTACTTTGCTTTAAAAAAACAAAAAGAAACATTAAATTTAAAAAATATAAATAAAATTACATAGAGAATTGTGAAAACGTACCATTTAACTATATGAATACATGGCTGAAATTGAAAAAAACTACTCGCACAAACTAAAATCTCTACGGAGACTAAATTTACAAATGATGAATAATCTAACAACCCCACCAATAAATATTTTTAATCAAAAGATAATTTAATTATTATATTCTGAACCCTTCGAACTTCGTCAACTTGACCGGTTTCTTTTACCCTCTCAACGCATCAAAAGTTAAAATTATATACAATATACTTCATGACTATCCTTATTATTATTTTAATTATATTTCTAATGTAAATTATTTATTACTTTTCATTTTTAAATATAAACTATGAAAATTAAAATAATAAATTTTATCTAATATAATATATATTGATGAAAGATAAAACCAAAAACAACGAAATCGAATAAAAAATTAATTCTTACGTCATAATAAAAAAAATTATAAACAAAAAACAAAATACAAATATTTATAATATAAATGAAGTGGCTTTGAACAGTAACTCGTCCCTGGACTATCGCACTTGATGACAGATAATCCCTGGACTTTCAAAAGTCCGTTCGTAGTCCCTCGACTATCCAGTTTGGATAAAGTTAACCCCCTTGCATGTGTTGATTATCAATTTTTGTGACAGATAGTCCTTCAACTATTTATTTTTGAATTTCTATTTTTGATAAAGTTAGTCCCCTTAATAAACATGCGCATGAGACTAACTTTATCCCAACTGGATAGTCCATGGACTACCAACGGACTTTTGAAAGTCCATGGACTATATGTCACCAAACTGGATAGTCCAGAGACTACGAATGGACTTTTGAAAGTCCAGGGACTATCTGTCACCAAAGTCGATAGTCAAAGGACGAGTTACTGTTCAAAGCCAACTGAAGTATGTATATAATAAACAAGCTAAACATGTATAGGAAGGAGATAAATGATACGACAAAATATTTCAAAATTAACTAATCAAATAATCAGTATAGATAAACAAAAACATAAAAAGAAAATACTGATTCATGAATGTGTATGAAATAACAAAAAATATCGATTCGTTGAGGAGGACAACAATTATAGTCCAAAATGAGGGAGTAGTAGAACAAAATATTGATACTCAACGATCTAATCATTCTAAAGGTGTCAAATACAATAGTGCACATATAGCATAAAAACCACTCAACCATCAACTGTTACAGTCCATAAAGGGAGATAAATTCATAATAAGAAAATAAATTAATGGTGCAAAAAATAGGGTGGATTACGCCACCCAGACCACTTTGGTGTCAAAGAATCTGAACTGGATGACAGTAAGAGTAAGATTGCCAATCGTAGATGTATGGGATTCAGGGGAACAAAAAATTTGCGAGTTCCTCTTCCGCCAGATGTGGTAGATAAGTATCCTGAATCACAAACACCAAAGATTTTGAAGACGTAAAGGGGATCATTTTGCAGCCTCCTTGTAATAGCTAGAAAAATCGATGCCTAAATAAGGGAAACCAAGCTTTATGTTGGCCGCATCCTAAACATTTTACGAGAAGACACGATTAGAAAATATATGATTGATAAATTTGGTCACAGGTGGAAAATGAAACAATTGGGAGGAGAGTTTAATCTCACCTAATGAGTATGTCCTAAGTGAAAACAAATGGCATATAAGACAAACCAGAGGATAAAAGAATGACGATTAATTATCATATTTAAGTCATACCAACTCAGCCCACTCGACACAAGGAGAATACATACAAATGGCATGGTATATGTCTTTAATAGTGAAATTAATCTTTCATATACTAGCAGACCAGCAATGGAAGTTGACAGTCAATACTTGGGTTAGGAAGTGAAAGTATGAGGTTTTTAATCTTAGTAAGGTTGTTGTAGTTGATGGTACTATTAGACCTCATACGAACATGGCAACACAAATTTCAATTCATAATGGTATCTAAAACATTGAGATTGACATCAAGTCTCAAATCACGAATAATATTTTACCAATAATGATTAACTAGAGAATCAGGAGCAACCAATGATCAAACCAAAACGAGGTATACTTCTCATTACAAATTGTCACTCAATACATTTAAAAGTCATAGACCAAAGGCAAATATTTTTCCTTTAAATCGAGAAAGGAGACTTACTAAGATTTAAGTTCCAAGGATTTTTTCCTGATTTGATCCAGCCAAACCAAATATAATCAAAGTTATTACAAATAATATACCATAAATATTTGAGGACAATTGTCTGATTCCAGATTTTTAGATCAAGAATATCAAGTTCTCCCTCCAATAAGAGCAAGGTGAGTATTGTTCATGGCATCTTAGCACCCACAACCTTCATCTCATGACCATACCAGAGGTAAAGACGGATGAACTGTGATAGTTCTATTAGAACTCACACGGGAAGGATACAAATTGAAGCCCACTAAACCTTATCCATAAAAATAGACTTTAAGGAGTTAAATTTTGCCGCATACGATATGTGTTTAGATTTTTATGAACCGATCCGAGTAGTGATATTAATGAGAAAAGTACAACGGTCAGTGCAAGAAATTATACCCATAATAAAGGGAACTCGAAGGTATTTTACGAGAAGTGAGCCAACCTTATATCAAAGGATATTGATCAAGTCTACTCTAAGACTGAGACATACCTTGGAGAGAAAAATGTGATTTTTATCAAGGTTAACTTAGTGAACCAAAATATTATATAATTTCTTAAGACCATCCTTAATGAAGCAGAAATAGTTAACTTCTTTCCGATAGAAAATCATCACATCATCCACGAAACACAGATTGATAATCTTTAGCTTTTAACACTTCAATTAGAACTTTAATTTTCTAGTGCTACTTTTCTCCTTAAGGTCATAAGATAGAACTTGCATTGCTAAGATATGTAAGAAAGATTATAAAGGATCTCATTTTTGGAGACCCTTGAATCTTAAGTAGGTATCACTATTTATGTTTAGATTATATGTTCGGGTGGATATGCATTGAATTATTGAAGTGATCATATATTCTGGGAAGTTCATGGAAAAAAATATACCGAGAATAAGATGACACCAAACATTGTCAGATGATTTCATGAGGTCGATTTTTAGATCGAACCTAGGGTTGTTATTATTAGTGTGGTAGTCTTCCAACAATTCTTGTGAGAGAAAGATGTTGTTAGATATGTTCCAGGCTTTCACAAAACTTGATTAAGAATCGTCAATCAAGTAAGAAAATGAGTCATTGAATGTTAATTATGATCTTGGAAAAGATCTTATAAATCATGTGACAGTAAATAATTAACATGAGGTCCTCGCCAAATAAAAGGGAATCCTTTTATAGATGAGGTTAATATTTGTAAAATTCTACGAGGGTTGGAAACATCAAGTGTGAAAGAACATAAGGAACTCATCATATATATTTATTTCAACAACATCCCAATAATATTTGAAAAGACCCTGTGCTAAAACCATCATGACTTGGGTATTTATCGCTATCAATACTTAAAATGATCCTCTTAATCTCTTTGAAACTAATAAGTTGGATTGTGGATGTCAGATCCTGTGAGTTGTATTTAGAGCTAATGAGTGATAAGACCTTAGAGAATATAGATAGGGTAATTCGAGATGGAGTTAGAGTTAATGAGATTAAAGCAATAGCTACAATAAAGACGTTGGCTGGTTGTGGAAAGGTTACCATGATTATTAGAAATTGAGACAATTCCATTACGTAAGATACAAGTTTTGATACATTTATGTAATAGTGTTGTGTTATGATCCTGAAGCTTGAGCCAAATATCTCTAGATTTTTATTTGAATAACGATTCGTCAGCTATACCAAGGAAAATACAGGTGAAGTAAACCTCACTCTTCGCGAAGATAAGAGTGAGATTTGAGTTGAGAATTGGGCATTTTATGATTCAGAAACACAAGAGATAATATAATTAAATTCTTCCTGATTTACATCGTAGAGGATATTCTGGATATGAGTGAGCTTATGAAATACCTGGCTCATACCATGAACATAGATAAGAAGGTTCCAACTAGTGCTAAATAGATCTTTGTATGCTAGATGAGTGTGTCATATGTTAAAGAGTTTGAATGATTTTTTTATCCAAGGTCATGAGAGGTAAATATTAAGAGTAATCATGGTACGGTTAATTTCTGATGAGGCCCAAAATTGTTACATAATATGGGTAAATACTCATCCCAATCATTATTGACTAATATGAAGTGGATCTTAGATGCAATCGGATTAATAGGTTATATATTAGTCCAAGTGAAATGAAGCCCCGATGAGTGAAGGTCACTCAGTTCACACTTATAACAATAATGGTTAAAATCGTTGATTGGAACTTGGTCGGATACACTGGTGTTCCTCCATCTTACGAATTGCATTGAAATTCCCAAGTAAGACCCAAAAAAAATTATAAACCCTCATAATAAACTCCAGATCAGCTCATAGGGGATAATTAGGCATCATTAAAAGCATAGATGGAAAAAAAAGAACTAAGATGTTCAAGCTACATTTCATACAGTTTTAATATTAAAATGATGAAAAGACAATTGATATAGAAATGACACTATGATTTAAAGTAACCCAAATCCTACCCAATTAGTAGGAGAAATGATTAATAGAATAACTCCAAAAAAAATCATAGACCTAATAATGAAATCAAATTTATGTAAACTAACCTTAGTTGCAACAAAGATCATAATAGAGATATTATTGAATTTTGGTTGTTATTAATTACTAGCATGAACTATTTTTTTTAACAACCCGAAATTCTATCATTTACTTTAAACATTGTCCCATTTAGCAAATAAATAAATGAGTATGCTATTGATACATGCAAAACAAAATAATAAGACAACAAATGAATAATCTTGAACGATTTTATATGAGTATAGAAAAAGAACTTTACGTATAATATTATGAAACCCAACATTAAGCATAATAACTAAAGATATATTTTGGTTGTCCATGACTAACATGATATTGGGTTCAGAATTCCAGATGATGGATCTTTATCACTACTATAAGTAGAACTTTAGTACTATGTCTCATCCAACATCAACGCATTTGTCCTACACAGATATAAAGTATTTGAGTCACTTAATAAATTAAGAACTAGACGTCAAATTTGATCCAGATGAGACCATGGTCTTCCCAGGATAACTACACTTAAGTCTGTTAAATCCAACGCCTTTTAGAAATTACTAGTCTGAACTATTTTTTTTAAATTTAAGTTGTATTTATTGATTTCAATTTCAGAATTTTGATCTATGTTTACAACATATTATTAATATATGATATTTTGTTAGACAAAAATAGATTCATCTAAAGGAAATAAATATACGTAAAGATTTAAATATTAAAACCATTAATTTAAAATCTTTGAGATGAATAGTATCCTAGCATTAATAGAAAACAAAATTAGAATAAGGAATAAAGTTTATTTTTAGTTTATGAGTTATTTTTTTGTCTTGGAAAAACAATATTTTATCCCGATGAATGTTTTTTCCTACAAAAACAATAATGTAACAAACATGAAACTAATTAGTTGCGATAAATAATTCAGTCATTATAGCAAAACATTTGATGTCTCACTTAGATATTATCGAAATTTATCTCACATCGGTCAGATAAATTTAATTTGTATTGTATACAAATATAATACTATATTCCTTCAAAGTCTTTTTTGGAAAGTGTTAGGTTACTGTTCTCTAACAAACACAATTTCTATGTTTGAATACTGCACTGAAACCTATAAATTAATTTTGTAATTTAATATTGTCTACGAAATTTTGAACTTGAATATGTTATAAACATATCATTTTTTATAATTCCAAAATTTGAATAAGTAATTTATGTATTGAAATATACTAACAAAGTTGACCAGTAAATGGTTTCTATTTATTTGTACAGTTTTGACAAGTTTATGTATGGCGTAACTATGTTCATTAGTATGTCTAAAGAAATTTGGGTGTTTAGTATATATAAGAGTACACATAACAAATTACATATGAATTAGTTATTTAGTATTGAGTTTGAAAAATATTCCAACATAAAACCTTATTAATTAAATTTATTTCAAACCAATATTAATACTATCAACTCTGTATAGTTTTATGTTTATTATTGTTTGTTATGTTTTAACAATGTTTTTATCATTGCTCAATGCAGTCGTTGTATGTTACAATAGGATGTTTATATGTTTATATGTTTTGTGATTTTTGTTTTTTATTCAACATTATTTGGTGTTTATATTTATACTTATATTTTTAATATAACAAATCTGAAGGAATTTAATAAATATATACTAATGTTAGGAATTTTAAATAAAACATCAAATACAAAAAAAAAATCACACCTTTTATAAATTAATTTTATAATGTGATTAATTAGTAATTTTTAAAAAAAAATATGATAATAAGTGTAAATTTTCATTTTTGTATTTTATAGTGCGGTTCTTCAATAGGTGAAATATTTGATATTTTTACCAAAACATAGAAGTTTTTCATACATAATAAAATAGATATTAAAACATTATTGATTTAAATATTCATATGAAGTAAAAATAAAATAAAACATCTAAGATAACATATTTAAAATGTCATATATAGTTACAAATCCAAGTCAGTTTAAGATTGACTTTCATTTTGACATAGGAGTTAACTTTGCACTTAACTATTTATCATCTAAATTTAAACAATTTAAAATCTTAGACATTCTAACATACGGTAAGTAAATTTTTAAAAATAATTCTAAAACTACATAGAAATAATAAAATATGAAAAATAAAAGTCCAAAAGTATATATGCAAATGCACAAAACTTGGATACTAAAAAGTATTAAAATCATTCGAATCTGAGATGATATTTTTTAGAATTTATCTAGTTAGGATAGATCGTAATATGTTTTATCAATGCATTAGATATTGTCGATAAATGTTCCAATTAATAAATAATAAGATGGACAGGAATAGGTCTAATAGATGAAAATCATTTGTGGAAGTAATTATGTAGATATTACGCCAAAATTAGATTTTGTGAACGACTGATTCCGAATATTGACACTTAAATTTAAACTATAAAATTTATGGATTAACCTGTAAAAAAATAAATTAATAACGATTATGTTTTGTGATCATAATAATGGAATGAAGAGATAATATTGAAATTAGGCTTAATTTAAAACCCTAATTACAATCCTATTCGAAACATAAGTGAATTATTCATCCATATTACTTGTATACAAATTTCTTCGTTGCTGCTGATTGGAGCTTCAAACCTATGGTGAAGATATGATTCATCTCTTAAGATCTTCACTCAAGATAAAAGATGCAACAAATTATGAGCAAGGATACAATGAATCATGAACTAAAGGAAAGAACAATGATAAAATGAAATAGATATGATCTCTACATTTTTATGTAAGTATTATATTTTGCATTTAGGGAATAGTTCATACTATTAAGGGATTATTTATATATATATTTAATATTAAGGTTCATGCGATATGAACTCTAAAGATTGGTATCAATATATTCTACTTTGACATTGAATATTAGATTTTATGAATGAATCATATATAAAACATGTGAAGTACATCATCCATGTTTGAGAATTAATTGCTAATTAACTTAGTGGAGATGTGTAGATCTAGGGTGCGAAATTGTAGAATTGCATAATTGTTTAATTTTAATTATGATAAAGCATGTTAAAATTTTGTACTAAATTTAGGATTTTTTTGCTCAATTTGGGATCGGGTTTTCACGGAAAAAAGAGTGTTGTCGCGACAATCCTTGATGTTCGTTATGTCAATAATATTTATCCATCTTTATTATCATGGAAACCCTGGATGTTCACCTTGACAACAACAGTAAGCGTCGCGACACCACCCTTGGTTGTCTCAACAATGTTAAAGCTACTACGGCAAAAAGGCATAGCTGCAGTATTGTTATGTACGTGCACCTCAGGGCCTTTCTTTAGACCCGGACTACATTGTGCTTTCAACTTCAGTGTATATATGAGGTTGTTCAATGTTCATGTATTATATAGATTATATGAATAAGGTCGTCTTAACTTCGATGAGTAGGTCATTAACTACATGTAACTCATAAACTAAATTGTAAATGTAAAATTTATGGAATACTTGCCATAAGATTTTAGGTCATTTCTCTAAGATAAGAATGGATAAGCACAATGTTAAAAGAGTTTTTATTATTATTTAATCTTCTGTGCTTGCATAGAATATATCAAGAATAACATAATGTAAAGTTTAGGTGCATACAAAGTGAAATAAGTTTTAAAATTGATACATACCAGTAGATGTGGATCGTTCCCAAAGGCATCATAGAACACACAATGATATTTTATCTCATTTATAAATGACATCTTTTTGTATGGATATCTATACCATATTTATAAGATATCATAAGCGTTAAGACAAGTTCATATATTTTGAGACGGGAATTAATGAACTTGGTAAAAACATTACGTTAGTCTGATCTTACTGTCGTGGTGAATACTATGAAAAATATGACGGTTTGGGTGAATAACGTCATGGATCATTTGAAAAGTACCCAAAGACGTGCAATACAGTTTCTCAAGATATAACATCGGTTCACCAAACATAAAATGCATATATGAGACACAAACCCATATACTTAAGGATATAATGATAATTATGACTTGTCATTCAACTCCACCACTATCACTCTAGGGATATGATGTTGACGAGACGACCCACAACTATGTAGGTGTTTCAGACATACGCAAATGAGCCTTATTGCTGACTCGGGTATCGAAGTTGGGAGCCGTGGATACTCGAATTGAGCGTATTGACGAGCCCAACAACTATTAAGAGTATGTGAAGTCATAAAGTTTGGGCCCAAAGTTCAAAAGTTTAAGGATCCTAAAATATTTTTAATGTGCTTTAATATTTTTTAAAATATTTTATAAATGTATTTTATTATTCAAATCAAATATAATTGTATCAAGATTTGATTTTACTATATTTTAAGACATTTACTTTATTTACTTGTATTCTTATTAGGGTTGTGAGTAGCTACTATGTAGAGCCTCATATGCTCTAAAATTTAGACATTTTTTGTTGAATTAAAATTAAACACTCTAAGTTGTTGAACTTATGAGTTCATATTACCCTTGGATTAGGGTTTATCTATCGTTATTTCATTTTATCATTCCATTGTACCAGTTTGGTATCACAGCCCGATGTCTTGCTATATGGGTACACGATCAATCATGCATCCAATCAATAACGTATTTGAAAAACCTGTATATGATGACAACAATGATGATTATTTCCTGGTGAAAAAGTCTGAAGTTGCGAAATAGAGCTCATAACCGCCAGCATCATAGGGCTAGATCAATTGTCAACTAGACACGTTGTGACGATGTTACATTTAAAAAACCAGCCTTGAATAACCAGTAACTTATTGAAGGTTCCAACCAGTGGTGATCTGGTTATCCGATGTCTCGCAAGGGAAGTTAAAGATACTACTTTTGTTATTGATGTTATTCGTGATCTACCTATTAATGTAAGTGAAAATAATTCTTTTAGCAAATTTAATAAAATAATTTGTAGTGATATCTCATTAATGGTTTCTTTTAGTCTAGAAAAATATATTTTTATGTAGGAAACTAGGGTTTTGAAAAAGATACATTTTTAACAATATCTTGTTAAACGCGTACTCAAAATTTCAAGTTTTTAACGATGCACGTACACTATTCTACAATATGCGTGAAAGAAACTTGATTAGTTGGTAGATTTTGGATCCAACATACATCCGAGATTGGTTTAATGAGGAAGTCATGTTTGTGTTTACGAAAATTGGTAAGTTGAGTGAAGTTATCAGGATGGTTATGGAAAAGCGAATTTAGGGGTTAACATTTACTAAATTTACTTTGAACTTGATTTTTCGTCTATATATCAAAATGGAGTTAATTGATTATGCACACAAATTGTTCGATGAAATGTTTAGAGAAAGAATATGAGTTTTTTCCAAAATTCTACACTTAAAATTGGTGTATTTCGTTATAAACCATCACGGATTATGGAGTTACTTGTGGGTAAAAGAGTTGAAGAGTCGGATGGTAACGATAACATTGGAAATTTAAGGGAAAATTATTCTCAACTGGGAGAGGATAATGTAGACGAGACGACTCACAACTATGTAGTTTTTTTTGGACAGACGCAAATGGGCCTTATTGCTGACTGGGTATCGGATTTGACTCTGTGGGTACTCAAATCGAGCGTATCAACAAGCCCAACAACTTGTAGGAACGTGATCAAATCACAAATTTTGGGTCTAAAATTCCAAATTTTAGAAATCCAAAAACGTTTTAGTTTTTTAAAATAATTTTAAAAATACATTTTATTATTCAAATCAAATCTAATTGTATCAAGATTTGATTTGACTATATCTGAAGACATTTACTTTCTTTCCTTATATATAGATTAAGGTTTTAAGTAGCTACTATATAAAGGTTCATATGCTTTAACTTTTAGATATTTTTGTTAAATTAAAACTAAACACTTTATGTTTTGAACTTGTGAATTCATATTACCCTTGGATTATAATTTATCAATCATTGTTTTTTGTCATTATGTTGTATGAGGATATGCCATTAAATTTCATGCATATATTCTCAATATAGTTTCTACAAAAGAAACCATTGTTACCCCACATACATTTTGGACTTGGTACGAGCCTAGCTTAAAACATCAACAGTTTAGACACTAAAACGGTTGGTTATTATTTTATTGGATATTTATAATATTAAAAATATTTAAGTTATATGATTCTTTCATTAAAAGTAAATTTGCATCGGGAACATCAAGGTTATTTGAGATAATTGAGTTTACAGAAAATAATTTAGAAAACAATATTCATTTTAAAAAATCCATCGAGATTAATGAAAGTTCGAACAGACATAAGTAGGTCAGTAGGCCAACATATCACACTACAGTAAATATTATTGGTGGATTGATACTCAAGTATATCATGATTTAGCTTCAGTGTCATTTATTTTAGTTTGGTTATAACATGAAGATACTCAAGATGATATTCGTCTTGTACATATAGAATAAAATAATATTGTTCATAAATATCAAACTCTACCTCTTTAAGAAGTTAGAACTGAAGAAACAGTACCCTTAAGAAGGTAACTAGACAAAAAAAGAACATTATATCTTGAGATTATATAGTATATCTTTGAGAACATAAAGATTCATGTGGTGTAATGCTAAATAATTCATAATATTTTTGTGAAACCATGAAGATTTTTTCTTCTCAGTTGTGGATCAATATTATGAAAGAAGAGTATAAGTCAATGTAAAGGATTAAATATGCTTCGATGGTATGAAGTATTATATATGCCTGAATTTTTACAAGGTCAGATGTTGTCTTTGTTATCGGGTTGTTGAAACTATATGTGCAAACAAGATGACACATAGTGAAAATGATTTTTTTTTTGTATTATGAACAAACAAAAGGACACATGTTGAGTTATATAAAATCAGATAATCTTGAGATAATTGGATATTCTAACTTATATTTTAGTAGGTTGTGTTAACACATTTTGAAGCATTTAGGGTGCCATATTAGCTAGAGGTACAAAATTATGAGAAGTGTAAGGAAGCAGTAGTTGCAGCATCCACTATGATAGTGAAGTTTTTTGCATGCTTTTAAGAGTCTAACAAACCATTGTGTTTGCAGAATTGTGTCATTATAGAAAAGATAAAAAAATTTATTTAAGGCTATATTAATGACAAAAGTTATGTAGTTCAATATTTAAATAGTAGCATGATCTCGGCTAACTCCAAGCTCATGATATCTTTGCGTCTGTTATAAAAAGAGTATATAGTATTCAAAACAATATAGATATCATCGAGACAAACCCTATAATGGAAAATTCTATTACTAAAATAATGGTACCTACAATGTTTTAGGAACACACCATTATAATGAATCTTATTTGTTTAGAGGATCATTTAATTCAGTGGGAGTTTATAATAGGGCCCAAGATATGTTTTCCATTTGGTTATGTACACTTACGTTTTAGAGACAAACATATATAATAAGCATGCTCATCTATCTTATCTTGCTCATTAAGTAGATCTTCATTTAAGTTAGGACAAATTAGGATTATATATATATATATATATATATATATATATATATATATATATATATATTATTTCATATTTTTTTTATGTTACTCATCGTCATATATTCATGCAATTGATGGTCCGCGATAATATAGTTACTTTTACGTTTATTTACATATATTAGCATTGAATAGATATTTAGTCTCTTATCCTTAATGGATATGTACGTGATTGTAAATATGAGATATTAGAATTTCTCTAATATGATGGAGCATCATATACTTTATTGATTCAATGACTATTGTTGATAACAGTATAATTAATAAATAATAGAATAAATAGGAATTTGACTCATAGACAAAAACCTTTTATAAAAGTAATTTTGTGGATATCATGTCAAATTCAGATTTCATGAATGATTGAATCTAAATATTAACACGTAAGTCTAAACTAAAAATGTTATGGACTAAATTGTAAAGAATAATCACCATCGTTATGGTCCATGATCACACAAATAGAATTATAATATGTGATTGTAATTAGATTTAAGTTAAAGTCCTAATTTCAATCATATATAAAGGAAATGATAAGTGAATTATTCATTTACGCCAGTTACATACAGATTCGAATATTGTTGTTGATTGAAATCTCCTAGTCTATAGTGAAGATAAAAATATTCTCTTAAGATCTTCACTCAAGACAGAAGATAAAACGAATCAAGAGAAAAAAATATAATGAATAGTAAAGCAAAAAAAAGAACAAAAACAAAATAAGAAAGACATGATGTCTACATCTTCATGTAAATATTATATTATGTATCTAGAAACAATATCATACTCTAAAAGATTATATATTTAGATTTGAGATTAGAGTTTATGTGATATGAACTCTAACAATTTTTTATAAAATGTTAGCTCTTCTGAAATTTTATGAAACGTTTCAGCCTTATTTCGTAACCACATATGTTTTCATATATATGATATATTAAATTAATCAATTTACTTTATGTAGAAAAAACACTTATTGAAGATTAGTTATTTACGATGATATTTTGTATGAATTTCTTTTCGAATGAACTTTATTTTTTGAAATGGAAAATAATTTTTGGATGCGATTTAATAACAACTAAATTGTGCTATTTTAACCTATTTTCCATATTTATATATGAATAATGAGTGTATAAAAAATGGATAATTACTATTATTAAATCTGTAAAAAATTAAAATTTAATAGTTTATTAAAAATATATATGTTAAAAATATGCGGACCACGTATATTGTTTCGTATATAAGTGTGACCCAATTTTATTTACACACTAGTATGTATTGGGAATATGTCGGTATATAGATTTGGACCAATCGATCTCTACGCTATTATAATATTGTTCATTTTAGTCTGTTATAATTTTGTTTTTTAACTTCCAAAAAAATCTTCGTAATAGTGGCGATGTGTCCATACTTGTATATTCATGATCTTTTTATGTTTTACTATAGTAAAATTTTGGTGTCATATTAACATTCTCTCGAAGAAACTATCATTGTATTCTCATATGAAGTGGATTTTATTTGTTCATGTTATTCATATCATCTCATCAATTGGATTTTATTTATTCACACTATGAATGCCACAACTCATTAACATCGTTGTTGTGCACATGCTAATAAACTACTGAACACACATCTCATAAAACAATATACATAACTCCCATTCGCTCATTGTATTGGAATAACACCACATGGGCCATAGATGTTACACCATAGACTTTATATGCGTTTACTCGATACATCTTCTACCGACTGAGAGTTAACTTAACTACACATCTTCAATAATGAGGATGACTAGTCTATCATGTTCGAATCGAATCGTCTGGTTTTGGAACACTAATACCAATTGTTAGAAATATACAGTATACAACATGCATATTAGATCTTACATATGAGTATATAGTTATATATCAATCACATTTCATATGTTTGACCGATGTGAAATTTGATCCCATTACAACAATCACTCTCCTTAATATTTCATTTAAAATAGTTTTTACTTGCTAATTTTATGTACGCAACTCATTCACTTGATTGCAACTTAATAAACCATCGAACATAATATCAATTTATAGAACTTAACCATGTAATTCTCATATGTTCATTATATACGAATCACCCCATCTTAAACCAAGCTGTTTAAAAAATAAATACCTTAAATATTTAAAATAATTATATGTTTTAATTTTAAAACAAATGCATAAAATTATTATCTCAATTTATTTTGTTCATTCTAAATTTAAAAATATATACAATTGAATTTGTTTAAGAAATTAAAAAAATTTAATTTTTAAACAAAACTAAAATATATTAAAAAAATTATAGTTTTACTTAAATATGAATTTAATTTTTAAACAAAACTAAAATATATTAAAAAAATTATAGTTTTACTTAAATATGAATTTAATCATATATTTTAAATTGTAACATAATTTTTTTTGATAATTTTAATCTGTTTATTATATATTTTATAATATATAAAATTTTAAAAGAAGCTCGGCAAAAAATTCAGTTTTGGTTAAAAAGTGAAAAGTTTTCTTTATGGCACCTAAACAAATTTTAAGGAATTTTATTAGTATTTGAGTTTGTATTTATATATTAGTTTTTTATTATTTTAAAAGTAATAGCATACAGAATTTTATTTTTTATTTAAAATTTCGATTTTTGATAAGATATAGAATTTGTATTACTATTTTTTTAATAATTCAGAATATTATAATTTAAATTTCTCCGTATATGGTTATTTTGAAAGTCGAACTAAGGTGTAGGGCTTTGATTACAATTTACCCAACCCAAACCAAGTGGAATATAAAATAATTGACCGAGTAATATCATAGCCTCTTGTTTGTTTATATATAAATATAAGACTCTGATTTGTAATCTATGATCTACAGAAGAACATTAAACAAAAATACAGCTCTTTCTCTCTGTCTTCGTGACTGACTTTAAAGATTATTTATACTCCCTCTCACTAAAGAAGAATAAAAAATTCTCACAATTTCATTACAAAAACATATAATCGTCGGTGAGTTTAAAAAACTTAAAACAACATGGCTGTGTCTTTACGGCGTATAAGCGTCTACTTCTCGGCTCTGTTTTTGGTGCTATCAGTGGTGAATTTACCGGTGACAGACGCCAGAATTCGTAGATACAGATGGGAAGTGAAGTACGAGTATAAATCTCCGGATTGTTACAAGAAATTGGTTATCACCGTTAATGGAATAAGTCCCGGACCTTCAATTGTTGCGCAGAAAGGCGACACTATTGTCGTTGAGCTCAAAAACAGCTTGCTTACGGAAAATACCGCTATTCATTGGCACGGAATCCGACAGGTAATTTTAATATAACGTTTTTTTTATAACTTTTATATTATAGTTTTTTATTTTGTGGGTTCTAATGATTTTGTTTATTTATTTTCAATTGTAGATTGGAACACCTTGGTCTGATGGAACCGAAGGAGTGACTCAGTGTCCAATTCTTCCTGGAGACACTTTCATATACAAGTTTGTCGTTGACAGGGTAATTCTCTATTTAATTAACATAATACAATTCTTAATAATTTTTGTAAGATGCTATGTACCGCCTTTTAATTACTAAATAGAAACGTATTGAATAAAAAAAAAAACCAAGTCTATCGTAAAGGTGGTGATGGAGGAGGATCTTCACCACCATAACAAAAAAATCTAAGTCTATAATAAAGGTGGTGACGGAGGAGGATCTTAACCGCCATACGGCGGTGAAAGAATCTATGCACCCATTTTATTATTAGTCGTATATAATGGTTGCGTTGCATTTATGTGGTGCTTAATTCATCCATTTAATATATTGTTGGTCATATATATCAATATCGGAAGTGGTCAGCCGAGACTCTGTCTCGAATCATGCATGATTTGCCTCCACCAACTTGCAGAGCGTCGACATTAGTGTTTTTGAAAATATCTAATAACGACCCAGTTCTTGATAATGTGGACCATTGGACCATTGATGTTAATGTCGAAAATTTAGTTAGAAAATCGAAGCAGTATATTGCCATAGCCTTTCTTTTGTTCTCGTTTTATTATATGGTTTGTGCACATAAGATGTCCTAAATAATCTTTAAGAAATTTGTAGGCCGGAACTTATCTTTACCATGCGCATTACGGTATGCAACGTGAAGCCGGGTTATATGGGTCGATTCGTGTTACTCTTCCAGACGGAGAAATCGAACCATTCGCTTACGATTACGACCGTACAATCATCCTAACAGATTGGTACCACAAAAGCCCAGCCGAACAAGCTACAGGCCTAGCTTCCATACCATTTAAATGGGTAGGAGAACCCGAGGTAAATAATTCTATATACCAATCATAAAAATAATAATAAGTTTTCTTTGGCTTGCATATATGGCAATGGTTTTTTCATATTAGTCTTGATCTTACTTGCAATTTCCTTTTGCAGTCGCTTCTAATACAAGGCAAAGGTAAATTCAATTGTTCTAAGTTGACTACGCCGAGCTTAGAACCCGACGTATGCAATGTCACCACATGTTCGCCTTACGGATTAATCGTAATCCCGGGCAACACTTATCGACTACGAATCGGTAGTTTGACTGCTCTATCCGCACTTAGCTTCCAAATAGAGGTATCGATCTATAAGATTGTAGCATATAATAAATCACTAGTCAATTGACGAAATTTGGATCAGTGAATGATATTTTTATGCGACAGGGTCACAACATGACTGTCGTCGAAGCCGACGGACATTACGTAGAACCATTCACCGTCACAAATCTGTTCATATATTCAGGCGAAACATATTCTGTTCTAGTTAAAGCTGACCAGCTCCCTAACCGAAACTACTGGATCACTTCAAGTGTGGTGGGTCGCCTCCCTAAGACACCACAAGGCTTAGCCGTTCTTAATTACTACCCAAATCATCCAGGCCGGTCTCCGCCAACTGATCCACCAATAGGTTACACTTGGAACGACACAAATCCTCGTGTATCGCAAAGTCTGGCTATTAGAGCCCATAAAGGTATGCACACTTATCACTAGATATAACCCTGACCCGACATATAACCCTTCTAATAAAAAAATTAAATTTACTTTTAATTACAACTAATAATTATTATGTTTTTTTCTGATTAGATTTCATAATCCCACCTCCAAAGATTTCAGACAGAGTAATTGTCTTCCTCAACACGCAAAATGAAGTGAACGGAGTTCGACGTTGGGCAGTCAACAATGTATCCTTTAATCTTCCTCACACCCCACATTTAATCGCTATAAAAGAAAACTTATTAGACGCGACCGATCAAACCACACCTCCAGATGGCTACGACTTCAAAAACTACAACATTTACGAAAAGCCTCCAAACTCGAACGCGACGATCCACAACGGAGTTTATAAACTACAATTCAACACGACGGTGGATATCGTACTACAAAATGCGAATACGATGGTCGTGAATAATAGCGAGACACACCCGTGGCATTTGCACGGGCATGATTTTTGGGTATTGGGATATGGAGATGGAAAATTCGACTTATTTCGTGATCCGGAGAAATATAATTTGGTCGATCCGATAATGAAAAATACGGTCCCGCTTCATCCTTACGGGTGGGTTGCGTTGAGGTTCAGAAGCGATAACCCGGGTGTATGGGCGTTTCATTGTCATATTGAGTCTCATTTTTTTATGGGAATGGGTGTGGTCTTTGCTGAAGGGGTTGATAGAGTTGGGAAATTGCCTTCTTCGATAAAGGGATGTGGTCAAAGTAAACATTAAATATTGTAGGAAGTTGTTCCATATTATATTTTTTCTAACTATAGTCAATATTGACGATCGATTGATCAAAACTTGTTATTCCTAACTTATGCGTTGGAAGTTTTTGTTTTATTTGTAAAAATACGGATATGATTCAACCTTGAAAAGTCTTGAAACTTTAAACTGAAGATTGAACGATGGAATTAGAAGAAAAGAAACGTAGGTACTGAAAGATATATTACAATAAAAATAAGGTTCGATAGAGATTGCTTAGTCTATCTGATACTGCAAATATAATAAAGAAAATGACTCTTTTGGTCTACAAATAAAAAAAGTCAAAAGTTTATATTTTAGATTTTTGGCTTATGTCTTTTCTTTCTAAATTTCTTTTATATGTATATTTTTTTAATTTTTAGTTTTCAAATTTACGTTTTATCACTGGACTATTTTTTTTTAGGAAAATGACACGTTAAATATTTACTCACCAAACATATTAACATTTTGGTATCCAAAAATGAGTTAATACTTATTTAATAACTATTTTAATAAAATGACTCCTTTTCAATATATTGTTTAATAGCTTAACTACCCACAACCAAGTATATAAGGCTTATTTTGAGAAACAATGGGTATTTTCACCCAATTAGATTTTTTAATTTTGAATTTATGACCAGCCACCTCTCTCTCAACCTACCAAAATACCCGTTTTCCAAGAAGGGTTTGTTTTTTCAAAACTACTCCCCGTGATTAAACCGGCACCGACAACCACCATTAACCAACCATCAACCCATGACGAACGAAGTTCACCACCTCAGACCACCGTCCACCACCTAGCTCTAGACCTTAAACCACAGTTTTAAAACAATATCATGTCTCTGAACTTAGTTACGTCTAAACCGATGACCACCTGAACCTTTTTTCCAGTCAAATCTTCAACGGAATTCACCTTCATAACCATCGAACAGCTACTGGAATCCACATACAATGTTTGGTAGGTACTTCAATTCATCTGTTTTTTCGTTTATTTTCCAACTCAACCTAACGAACAACATCACGAAATCATGTTTTTACTCAATTTTTTAGTTAAAAAGGTGTTTAGGAGAGCTTTATGGTCGAGTTCAATGTATTTTCGCAGTTTTCTAACTTTTCCGGTTAGATTTTACTATTTCTGATGATTTCAAGAAGAAAATGTGATTTCCGTGGACAAGATGCGATTTTGGGTTTGAATATAGACATTGCTAGATACGTTAATATCTTTAGATTCGTTGCAATTTTGGTGTATTTGTTTGGCCCAGTTGAAATTTCTAGATGGCTTAATATGTTCACTCTCATTGCAATTGTGCTTTAATTATACTTCGATTATGCATAGATTACCCTTCCAATGTAGGTTTCTGTTTGCTAGATTGAAATGTTATTTGTTTTTCACGCGATTGTAGTATTAACAGTTAGTTACGTTGCGAGAGATGATCAATTTTCATGCAACTCATGAATAGAAGTTACTAGATTACTCATCGACATTGGGATTTACTAGTAACAAGCTGGTGCTAGACATTCTTATTGTCTATATAAGACATTGCTAGTTACGTTGTAAAATTGATAGATTTATTTGTGCTATAACACATTGATGCTTTCTAGCTGCCACTACAACAAACTAAATCTAGCTTCTACAATGCATGGTAGTATATGTCGAAACCTAAATTTTGTATTTTTAAATATGGTCATGAAATTGTTATTGTTCCTTTATCCGATTTTGAAAATTTTCAAACCCTTCAAGAGTAAGCTGAAAGCAGATGGCCGGATCTGGTTAGAGGGAACTACACTATTAGCTACTCGTGTGGTGCTCACAAGAATTTTTTGTTTAATAACGAGCAAGATTTTATTGGTTTGGAAGTATATCTTGATGTAGAGCGTCTCAAAAGTGTTAATTTTGTTATTGAAGAACAAGTGGTGGATAAACAATATGTAGTTAAACATAAACAACCTAGCCAAATTTTTGCAGAAGCATCCCACAACCAACGAACGAGTGGGGATAGTAGTAATTTTTTACTAAATTCAACCCCAAAAAAGGAATCTTGCTACAACTGGATGGGCAGAAGCTATCGTCAGTGTTGGTCAGTCATTTGTTGAGGTGTTGTAGGTCTAAAATTATCCTTGTGTCGATATGCATTAAAGAACGGTTTTTCCTTTAAGTACATGCATAATACATTTAGAAAGATCACAACTTATTGTGTCAACAAAGATTATGACGACTGTAAATGGAGGGTTTATGCATCAATTGATTCCAACATCGGTTTTATGACCATAAAGCGGTTTGTTGAGACTTATACATGCAGTCACGTATTCACCAAAAAAGAGAACATGCATTTGACATCTGATTTGATTGTGGATGAAATTCAAGATTCAGTTAGGTCCTCCCATAGTGTGACCGCGAAAAGTATACAGTCCTCTATGAAACAAGAATACAGTTTAGATATTTCTTATCGTCTATTGTGGAATGCTTTAGAAAAGGTAAGAAGAGGAGTATTTAGAGATAACAATACTTATTTCGGCTTACTAAAAGGATACTTCAAACGACTAAAGAGTCGTGATATTACAACGGACTGCCATTTGGAATTAGCTGCTGGCAACATTTTTCGACGCAGTTGTATAGCGTTCGGCGCGTGCCTTCAAAATTTTCATTCATGCAGACCTTTGTTTTACGTTGACGGAACCCATCTAACCGGGAAGCATGGTGGTGTGTTTCTCTCAGCAGTGGCAAAGGATGGCAACAACGGTTAGTCCCAATATTCTTTAACATCTTGCTAGATATGTGTATTCAGAATTTGGTTCATTTTTTGTTGAAACCACATTGCTAGATATGAGTTATTTCTATGCGATTATTGTATATATTGCACTTTTGGAACATATACCAGCCATGCTATGAACGTTGCATTGAGTTTGCTAGATAGATTGTATAGGCTGTTTGACACCTTTGGATTTGTTATCGTTCTATCTAGCGTGTTACCTTCTCATACGTCTACAACTTTTCTGTAACTAACCAAAGTAGTACACACATTGTAGACAAATCTAAACTGAGGGGTTGCTGCAAGTTTATTTCCTGTTGCTTTCAGTATTGTAGGTAGTGAAGACTCAGACAATTGGTTTTGGTTTTTGCAAAGTCTTAAACCTCATTTGCTAGGGCGGCAGGTAACATTTATTTCAGACTGTCATTCTGGTATTATTAACGTTGTAGTTGTTCTCTATCCCAATGACTACCATACTTGCTGTATCTTCTATTTAATTCAAAATTTGAGTAAAGCTCTTGAACACACATACCGAGAATATAAAAAAATGCTACTGATGTTTAACTGTTGTGTTTATGCTCCCACGGTAGAGATTTTTAATGAACTTCTTGCATAGTTTTTGCACCAAAGGGGTGACAGAATCTCAAATTTTGTAAAAAAAATACCCCCTCCCTCGAAAAGTATGCTCAAGCATACGTCAAAGGGAAACGGTATGAGGTAATGTCATCAATAGCTGTTGAATCATTCAACTCACAGATAAATATTTTTTGCAATCTTCTTATTTTGGAATTTGTAGACATGATTAAAGTCCTGCTTATGACTCAAATGTCCAGACGTTTATCGTAGGGTCTCAACTGGAACACTAATTTGTTCCCCGATTTTGACAAGAGGTTTAAGCCGAATGTAAAATATGGTCGAACGTAGGTAGTACGTTAGTCTTCTGCAGTTTATTTTGAGGTTTTATCAGACCCGGTAATGGTAGTAAACATGCTTGATTTCAAATGTACTTGTGGTTCTTGGCAGCAAGAATATTTCCCATGCCCACGCGCATTGGCTGCGATAACATCATTAAGTGAAGATCCTATGACTTTAATAGAACCCTTTTTCACTACTGCAAATTACAGGTCCAGTTATTCTTTTAGCATACCAGCTATAACCGATTTTGGAAAAGTTTCAACCTGTAACGATTCCGTCGAGCTTGAGGTTCTGCCACCAAAAGTGAAAAGAAGATCGGGACAGCCGAAAAAGCGTATTCCATCGAGAGGAGAAGTAACCACCAGTCAGTCGCGATGTGGGCGCTGTTTCAAATCAGGACATAACATGAGGTTTTGCGATGCTCCATTCTAAATTAGGCTACTTGTGCTTTTAAGTTTATTTCTTTTTGTTTGATATGCCTAGATAAGTGCTTCTTATCTTGCGATTTACATGTATTCAAAATGGTAACATTACTAGATACACAGTTTGTTAGACCCTTTAATTCGAAAGAACAACCACTTTGCTAGATTTGACATTTTGTGGCTATGTTTTAATTAACCAAATCAATCGGTTTGGTATGGATTTAACGTACTGCCTCTTACTAATAAGGAACAACCACTTTACATTGCTAGATACGCCTTATATGACACTGGTTTGTACATTAATATCACATTGCCAGATACAGTTTATTGACATTGCTAGATACACTTTATTTACATTGCTAGATACACTTTATTGACATTTCTAGATAGAGTTTATTGGCATTACTAGATAGAATGAGATGACGTTTCTAGCTACATGTAATGACATTTCTAGATACGCAAAAATGACATTGCTAGATACATTTGCATGCCACTGTTGGATGCCCTATTGTGACATTGCTAGATACCATGCTTTGACATTGTGTGATTCCCTAACATGACACTTGTTATTCCTAATTTATGGGTTGGAAGTTTTTGTTTTATTTGTAGAAATACGGATATAATTCAACCTTGAAAAGTCTTGAAACTTTAAACTGAAGATTGAACAATGGAATTAGAAGAAGAAAAACGTAGGCACTCAAAGATATATTACAATAAAAATAAGGTTCGATAGAGATTGCTTAGTCTATATGATACTGCAAATATAATAAAGAAAATTACTCTTTTGGTCTACAGATGAAAAGTCAAAAAGTTTATATTTTAGATTTTTGGCTTATTTTTTTTTTCTCTAAATTTCTTTTATATATATATATAAAAGTTTATATTTTAGATTTTTGGCTTATTTTTTTTTCTCTACATTTCTTATATATATATATATATATATATATATATATATATATATATATATATATATATATATATATATTTAATCTTTTTTTTTAATTTTCATTTTATTACAAAAATTGTTTGGACTATTATTTTTATAAAAATGACATTTTAAGTACCTACTCACCAAACATATTAATATTTGGTGTCCAAAAATTAATTGATGCTTACTTAATATCCATTTCAATAAAATGACTCATTTTCAATATCTTTTTTTTAGTACCCTAGCTACTCTTAACCAAGTATATAAGGCTTATTTTGAAAAATAATAGGTATTTTCACCCAATCAGATTTTTTAAATTTTGAATTTATGATCAGCCACCTCTCTCTCTCAACCTACCAAAATACCCGTTTTCCAAGGAGGGTCTGTTTTTTTCAAAACTACTCCCTGTGATCAAACTGGCGCCAGCAACCACCGTTAACCAACCATCAACCCACGACAAACGACGTTCACCACCTCAAACCACCGTCCACCATCTAGCTCTAGACCTCAAACCACCGTCCACCACCTAGCTCTAGACCTTCAAGAGTACGCTGAAAGAAAATGGCAGGATCTGGTTAGAGGTAACTACACTATTAGCTACTCGTGTGGTGCTCACAAGAATTGTTTGTTTAATAACGAGCAAGATTTTATTAGTTTGGAAGTATATCTTGATGTCGAGCATCTCAAAAGTGTTATATTTGTTATTGAAGAACAAGTGATGGATAAACAATCTGCAGTTAAACGTAAACAGCCTAGCCAAAGTTTTGCAGAAGCATCCCACAACCAACGAAGGAGTGGGTATAATAGTAATTGTTTACTAAATTCAACTCTGAAAGAAAGGCATCTTGCTACAACTGGATGAGCATAAGCTATCGTCGGTGTTGGTCAGTCATTTACTGAAGGTGCTACAGGTCTAAGGTTTTCCTTGTTTCGATATACATTAGAGAACAGTTTTGCCTTTAAGTACATGCATACTATATTTAGAAAGATCACAACTTATTTTGTCAACAAAGATTTAGACGGCTGCAAATGGAGGCTTTATACATCAATTATTTCCAGCATCTTTTTAATGACCATAGAGCGGTTTGTTGAAACTCATACATGCAGTCCCGTATTCACAAAAAAGAGCAGGTATTTGATATCCGATTTGATTGCGGATGAAATTCAAGATTCAATTAGGTCCTGCCATAGTGTGACAACAAATGGTATACAGTCCTCTATGAAACAAGACTACGATTTAGAAATTTCTTATCGTCTATCGTGGAATGCTTTAGAAAAGAAAATGAGGGATTATTTGGAGATAGCAATACTTCTTTCGGTTTGCTAAAAGGATACTTCAAACGACTAAAGAGTCGTGATATTATGACGGACTGCCATTTGGAATTAGCTGTCGACAACGTTTTCCGACGCTGTTTTATAGGGTTTGGCGCGTGCCTTCAAGGTTTTCATTCGTACAGACCTTTGTTGTACGTTGACACAACCCATCTAACCAGGAAGCATGGTGGTGTGTTTCTCTCAGCAGTGGCAAAGGATGGCAACAACGGTTAGTCTCACTGTTCTATAACATCTTGCTAGATATGTGTATTAAGAATTTGGTTCACTTTTTGTTGAAATCACATTGCTAGATATGAGTTATTTCTATGCGATTGTTGTATAGATTATACTTTTGGTGCATATACCAGCCATGCTTCATACGTTGCATTGAGTTTGCTAGATAGGTTGTATAGGCTGTTTGACACCTTTCAATTTGTTGTCATTCTATCCAGCGTGTTATCTTCTCATACGTTTAGAACTGTTCTGTAACTAACCAAAGTAGTAAACACATTGTAGACAAATCTAAACTGCGGGGTTACTGCAGGTTTATTTCCCGTTTCCTTCGGTATTGTAGGTAGTGAAGACTCGGACAATTGGTTTTGATTTTTGCAAAGTCTTAAACCTCATTTGCTAGGACGGCAGATAACATTTATTTCAGACCGTCATTCTGGTATTATTAACGCTATAGTTGTTATCTATCCCAATGACTACCATGCTTACTGTATCTTCCATCTAATTTAGAATTTGAGTAAAGCTTTTGAACACACAACCCGAGAATAAAAAAAATACGCTACTGATGTTTAACCGTTGTGCTTATGCTCCCATGGTAAAGATTTTAAATAAACGATTTGCACAGTTTTTGCACCAAAAGGGTGATATAATCTCAAATTTTGTAAAGAATTTGCCTCCCAACACGTATGCTCAGGCATACATCAAAGAGAAACGGTATGGGGCAATGACATCAACAACTATTGAATCATTCAACTCGCAGATAAATGTTTTTTGCAATCTCTCTATTGTGGAATTGGTGGACAAGATTAAAGTCCTGCTATGACTCAGATGTCCAGACGTTTATTGGAGGGTCTCAGCTAGAACACTAATTTGTGCCCCGAGTTTGACAAGAGGTTTAAGCAGAATGTAGAATGTGGTCGAATGTGGGTAGTACGTAAGTCTTCCGTAGCTTTTTTTGAGGTTTTATCACAACCAGTATTGATGGTAAACATGGTTGATTTCAAATGTACTTGTGGTGTTTGGCAACAAAAATATTTCCCATGCCCGCACGCATTGGATGCGATAGCATCGTTAAGCGAAGATCCTATGACTTTAATAGAACCTTATTTTTACTGTTGCAAATTACAGGTCCATTTATTCTTTTAGCATACCAGCTATAACCGATTTTGGAAAAGTTTCAACCTGTAAAGATTCTGCCGAGCTTGAGGTTCTCCCACTAAACGTGAAAAGAAGATTGGGACGGAAAAAAGTGTATTCCATTGAGAGGATAAACAACCACCAGTCAGTCGCGATGTGGGCGCTGTTTCAAATCAGGACACAACATGAGGTCCTGCGATGCTCTATTCTAAATTAGGATACATGTACTTTTAAGTTTATATCTTTTTGTTTGATATGCCTGGATAAGTGCTTCTTATCTTACGATTTACATGTATTCAGAATGGTAACATTGTTAGATACACAGTTTGCTAGACACTTTAATTTGAAAGAACAACCACTTTGCTAGATTTGACATTTTGTGGCTACGTTTTAATTAACCAAATCAATCGGTTTGGTATGCATTTAACGTACTGCCTTTTACTATTAAGGAACAACCATTTTACATTGCTAGATACACCTTATATAACACTGGTTTGTACATTAATATCAGAGTGCTAGATACAATTTATTGACATTGCTAGATACAATTTATTTACATTGTTATATACAATTTATTGACATTTCTAGATAGAGTTTATTGAAATTTCTAGATAAACGGAGATGACTTTTCTAGCTACATGTAATGACATTGATAGATACGTGAAAATGACATTGCTAGATACACTTTCATGCCACTGCTGGATGCCATGTTGTGGCATTGCTAGATACCATGCTATGACATTGCATGATTCACTATTATGACACTTCTGGTTACTCTATTTTGACATTGCTACATAGAATAATATGACATTGCTCGACACATTAAAATAACATTTTAGATACACTACCAAACCAATCAGTTTGGTATGTTAGAAAATATACTGACTCTTACTATTAAGGAACAAGCATTTTACATTGCTAGAGACGCCTTATATGCCATTGTTGATATATTGACATTGCTAGATACAATTTATTTACATTGCTAGATAGACTAAGATGCCATTGCTAGCTACATGTAATGATATTGCTAGATACGCGAAAATGACATTGCTAGATATACTAACATGCCACTGCTTGATGCCCTATTGTGACATTGCTAGCTACCTGTTATGGCATTTCATGATTCACTAACATGACACTGCTGGTTAACCCTATGTTACATTGCTACATAGAGTAATATGACATTGCTAGATACACTACTATGACGTTGGTAGATACACTAACATGAAATTTGTTTATACTAAATTTTGACATTTCTAGATAACATAAAATGAAATTGCTAGATACCCTAATATGACATTGCTAGATACACCCAACATGAAATTGATGGGTACCCTATTATGATATTGTTAGTCAGAATACTATAGTATTGCTAGAGACATTAATATGATATTTCTAGATACTATATCATCGGGTTATTACATTGCGATTGAGTTATGTAACCGTCTATATAACCATTTTTCTCTAGTTTTTCCTCTCTAATGGTTGGTGAAACTATAATAAGTTTACACTGGAAACAACCATAGTAAACAAACAATTAAGCAACAACTAACAACATAATTAGAAAATAGATTAAACATGCATACAGACCTTTACAAATGCATGGAGAACTTAACCCTCCCAAAAAATACAACATCTCTGAGGGTTCGTACATTTTGCTTCAGAAAACATCTAAAAAATACTAAAGAAAATAACATGCTACATTAACTACCATAACATCAATCATCATCCTCGTTCTCGCCCTCCTCAGATGACTCTTCTTCTTCCTCGTAATCTTTCTCCTCTTCTTCATCCTCTTTGTCGTCTGTTTCCTTCTCATTGTCTACATTGTTGCATTATGTATCATCAGGGGCAACCGGGTCCTCGAAATCCTTGTCGTCCCAACTGTCCCTCCTATGCTTTCATTTTAGAAGTTCATTTGGGTCTGAGTCATAACTGTCAAAGGACCACAAGTCGCCGGTGTCGTACTCGTTCTCAAAATCAAATGACCAAACAGAATAGTTTTTTGAGTCTTCGGATGAGTATTCCGACTTGGTGGTCCTTTTGTAAGGCGAACAGTCCCTCGAATGGTCTGAGACCAGCCGTCTGATGATGAGTACCTAGGTGAAACTAGAGACGAATGGGCCATTTGTTTTGAAATACAGTGAGTTTTTTAGAAGTATAGTAAGAGCAATAGCCTAAAATCTCATGCCCTACTTATAGCCAGATGTCATACCCAATGCTACGTCTAATCTAGCAAATTACAATCAATTCTACACGTCTAGTTAATGCATTTGTAATGATTCAATATCTACATTTGTCTTGTCAAGTAATACATTAGCCAATAAGATATATAACCTTTGTTTAATTACTGACGGAGATATGTAGCACTCATATCTACGTTATTTAATGATCTCGTTAGTCAATAACCCACTCTAATGCATTAACAAGTGTAATGGTGGACGCGATTTATGCATAATGGTTCCAATTATTATTGACAATCGCATATTGCGATTTATGCTGTTATCTAATTGCTAGATATTTTGAACTTATAAATTCTACAGTTATTAACCAAAAATTACATTGCTTGATATTAACAACATATCAATTCCACAAGTTGCTGGGCAAGTGTATAAAAATAAAGAATAATTACGATTGGTCTTACTATTTTGAGTAATCCAATAATAGATCACAACATCACTAATGTAATTTACATTTAATAAATTGTTGGCTATGACCAAAAAAATTCCACCCAACACTACAAACATCCCCCAATTTAGAATGAATTACATAATCGAAAATGTTCCAAAAAGAAATATTCAAGACAGTAGGTAATTACCATCGTCTGTTTGTGTTTGAATCATTGAGGAAATGCATAAATATTTCAGCACTTCTTTTGGTGGGCATATGCTCTCCATATTTCAGAGGAACATACCCTTTTAATGATGTATTTCGCGTACTAAAAAAAAATCCCACAATCAAGGCTGTCATTTTCTTGCTGTGGGATATCTCTCATTATTTGTTGGTTTTGTTGGTTTTCAGCAGTAGTGTTTTCATCTTAATCAACTAGTGTATACAAAGTAATACTTGCATGTTTCTTTTTTTTTTCCATGGGAACTGGAAGAAGCTTTCTTTTTCTTCGAAGACGGTTCTTGATCTTTCCCTTCCTGATGGGTGAGAGAGTTTTTTCTGGGGTTTTTCTTTTTCGAGGCTTTGGATTCGATGGAATTGAAGGGCTAGCACCAGATGTGCTAGCTATCTTTTTACCTTTCTTCTCTTTGATAATTTTTTTTAATACATGACTCTCTGATCTGTTGCGAATATGAAGAAAGACTTTACAATCGGGCTAAACTATTTGTTTGCAGACTATCTTCAGATCAAGCTCTGACATCAAATTTCGAGGTGGCAAGGCACCCTCTGAGATTAAGAACATGTGGCAGTTAAGGAAATTGATAGGCTGGAAGGCAATGTGAAACGCATTATTCCATTCTTTCTCAGCCCAAGCAGCGAGTTTCTAGAAAATATCCTTAACAGATGGTCGACGTGCTGAATAACGCCTCGAAATGTATTTCACAATGTAAAAATTTCGAAGTGCTTACGATTGCTTCTCCAAATGAGATTTAGCTTTGAAGGATTAGCATCAGAAATTTCTTTGCCATTTTCCCATGCTCCTGATATAATAATGAACTTTTGTTTTCAGAATTTATCTGCTTCTAAGAGGTCATCGATGATTTTGAGCTCATCCACCAAGGTGAGGTAATAAAAAAGAAAGCTTCAGACCTTTCGACAGTTAAGTCAAGGAGATGAAATCCTTGATGATGATTGGAATTTTAGATTATCGAGATGCCATTATCAATGACATAAGGGTGAACCATTGATTTGGTGTCACTTGAGTAGGGCATAAGTTGAGAAGTTCGAAGTATTCCACGATCATAGGATCTAGTGGAAACCGAAGACCCCAATTGATGATTTCGAGGTAGACTATTAGCTCGTCATCTTTACAGTCTAAGGGAGTTTCTCCTTCTTTGGGCAGTCGAACAGTTGTATTATCTCTCATTCCCTATTGCTTCTTAAGAGCCGCAGCTTGTCTATCTTTGTAATATATATATACCAAACTTTTTTCAGAGAAATGATGTATTTAGCTTCGAGATCTCTTAAGTTTCTACCAATTGTAGCTATTTCTTCTTCTAAAAAAACAATCATTTTTTTTCTTTCCGAGGCTTATGAGTATTTTTTGAGTTCCCATCATCGGATTCAGCTTCGAGATCAGTACTGGTAGCCTCGGAATCAGCTTCGTTGGCCCTTGATGTTTCTTCTTCAGATTATTGAGGTAATGGATTTACAGTTTCTGGTAAAGGGTTATTTTCTTGAGGAACTTCCTCAGTTACTTCTCTTTGAGGAGGAGCTTCAGTATTTGGGTTCGAAGGGGGAAGAGTTGGAATGATTTCTGAATCGTCTCACATGACAATAAAAGTTTTTTTTTCTTATTGTTGAAGAATAATTCGAAGAAGGAGTATTTGATTCTTGCATTAAAGAAGATTCTTAATTAATCAAAGGATAAATTTTCTTTCAGATGAAGAGGCTCGAGGTGTTTTAGGACCTAGAACTTTGGAAGAGAAATGTTCTTTGATTATCGGAGAAGGAGAAAAAACAAGAGCTTTGGTTGGATCAAAATTACCGTAGTAAATTGTTTTGGTGGTTGTTCCAACATGAGCAATATTGATTAATCCTGTAGCTCTATATTACTCCGCTCTTTGAGTAATACAGAAGTAGTCGTACGATCCGAAGACTAAATTGTTATCAGGTTCTTGGGATTTGGGTTTCTTCGATATGTTAGCCTTGGATCTTCTGGTTTTAGGGTTTTTTTTCTCATAAACTGGATAAACGTTGGTCGGAGAAGATGAGTTTTGATCAGATGGTTTAGTTTCCTCTGATGAACACGATGAAGGTAGCCAAGCGCTTGAATTTTATCTTAAATGATTTGTGTTGTGAGAATGAAAAAATGAGGCTATTGATTGAATTTATAGAAAGAAAAGAAGACGTATGAAGTGTAATGGGCTTTGATGGTAATAGGGAATAATACAAAATGGTGAGAAGATTATGAGCTTGACATGACAATAGGGAAGAATACAAATTACTGTAGTAAATTGTTTTGGTGGTTGTTCCAACAGGAGCACTATTGATTAATCCTGTAGCTATATATTACTCCGCTCTTTGAGTAATACAGAAGTAGTCGTACGATCCGAAGACTAAATTGTTATCAGGTTCTTGAGATTTTGGTTTCTTGGGTATGTTAGTCTTGGATCTTCTGGTTTTAGGGTTTTTTCTCATAAACTGGATAAACGTTGGTCGGAGAAGATGAGTTTTGATCAGATGGTTTGGTATCCTCTGATGAACACGATGAAGGTAGCCAAACACTTGAATTTTCTCTCAAATGATTTGTGTTTTGAGAATGAAAAAATGAGGCTATTGATTGAATTTATAGAAAGAAAAGAAGACGTGTGAAGTGGAATGGGCTCTGATGGTAATAGGGAAGAATACAAAATGGTGAGAAGATTAGGAGCTTGACATCTGTCATACTAGGCATCTAGATATAGATCTAGAGGCTATATAGTCATGATGGATTTAAACGATAATATGAAACATTTATATTTCTGTATGGTTTTGATAAAAGTAGATGAGTACAGTTTAGATCTTTGCTTCCATAATGATTCGAGGAGCTCTATTTCCATAATTCGAGGTGTTCTATTTCCATAGTGCTTCGAGGAGAATTGTTGGCTTTGAAGATTTATTAGATTTTAGATGCTTCGAATTGTTTTTTTTACCCCGCTTGGAATGGTTGCTTCTGATTGACATAAATTTTTGGACTTCGAGTTTGTATTACAACCGTTGACATGACATTTGGAAGAATTCGAAGAAGTTTTAGTTCTTATTCATTTACTGACATGAGAACTAGGGGGGATTCTGATATGGAAATATGATTTTAAGGATTAAGTTGTAAATAATTTAAATTTAAGGATTGAACTGAAATAATGTAAGTTTAGTCCTTAAATTATATATAATGTAAGTTTTAGAGAATATTTGTGACTATGTATAATCGTTAAGGATTAAAAAGCAATTTGTCCTCTTTAGTAACAGATTTCACTTTAAGGTTAAGTCTTGGCTCCTCTATATAAAGGGAAAGGCTAACATAATAAAGGGGTTGAACACTTTTTCTATTGAACTCATTTATATTTAAACTTTCTCTCTCTAGAAACTCTCTAATTATTTCTCTCTCTAAATTTATCTTATAACAATTTACTAAGGTGAAATCTTAACTCATCAGTATCCATCCTTCACAAAATGTATGTATTTTTTCTTCATGCAATAGGCCAACTGTAAAAACAAGGAACCCCATATTAGATTGCGATTTATATTATATACATAATGCGATTGCTAAACAGCTTAAGAGTATGTGATTGTGATTAAACTATTTAGCCGTATCTAGCAACTACCTTTATCGTATTTGTGATACGTTCACAAAATTAGGTGGCCGCGAAAGACTTAAATTAATGTAAAGCGACTTATAGCATATAACTAAATATCAGGTCATCAGTAGTATTTCTCGTCTTACCTTTAATGTGTTTGCTCTATGGCAACAGTGAGTTGTAGCTACTAGCAGTACCATTCTCCATGTCGATAACCATCAACGTCCAGTGGTTGATTCCATAATTGTTAATGGCGCAAAGAGGAACAAGTGCAATGTATGTGTCCGGTCTCATTGTCTCAAATACTTCATCCACAATATGTGATATATCTCCTGCATGCGCCATTAAAGTGGCTACACTAGATTCTTGATGGCATCCCATTTCTGCTATATGTCTTTCTTCTAGTCCCTGAAAATGCAAGAGAAACATGATACTACTTTTTGTTTGTTTCAAACATTGCTAGATTGTAATATTTGTAACACTTATGCATTGCGATTTACGTGTAATAAAGATTTCTAGATTATTGTATATTTACGTTGCGAGTTATATGAAATTTAACATTGCTAGATGTTTGCACAGACTACTTGTATTATCCAGATACAATGTTGTTAAGGGTGCGATTGCTACGAATTACAAATATGCGATTTATTTGCATTCATTATTATTAATCTTTCGAACAAATTAACTTGTTGTATATAAGATGACCATGATGACATTGTGAGTTGTTATATGGTTTTAACCTGTCTTTGCTAGATACCTTATCATAGTAATTGTAATTTAGGACATATTAATAGGTTGCTAGACATATTTGTATCCTACAAAAAACAAATCATGCTACAAACAACCTAAAAATATTGTAAGTCTAAAAACTTTTCTTATAGTCTCAAAACAACAGTTTTAAAAACACAGCAATCCGTCATAGTCAATATGAGACCAAAACTTTGAAAACTTCAAAACATGCCAACATATTATAGTAAATATTGTTGAATCTTAACGATTTTAATATCTACTTACATCTTCAATTCCTGTCTCCACCACCGTCTCAACACTAGGTTTGGGCTCTTGCACTACTAGTGTTGCTTGCTCTTCCACATTAGACGAGGTGTCATACCCAATAGTTGTTGCTCCGGTGGTTTCAACGTCCTGTTTGGTGATTTCTTCTTTCCCCCGAGCCTTCTCTACTTCCTCCAAGTTCTTGTATAACCTGCCTTGTTCTCGACAAAGTCATTAACCCCATTTTCAACATTTGCTCCCTCTTCTGTATTTTCTGGTTTCTCCCAATGTTCGGTAGATTTATTTTCATCACTTTTTTGTTCGTCGACCTTTTCATTTGCATTCTCGCATACCTTATTTCCATCACTTTCCTTAGATCCCACTTGTTGTCCCTGTTCCACTGCCAATTATTCCGCTCCCACCATTTCATATTGTACGACCACCATATTTGTTTGGGCTGCTAATATACTACGTCCTACATTATCTCCCTCAACATCATTTTTCTCATTCGCAACAGCAACATTAAATACGGTAGGGCATATCTCCATCGCAGGGGCATCTACAACTGTCGCTAATGGTGCATTATCAGACTTCTCGGCAAATGCATCCTTTAACGTAACATCTTGCATATGTTCAATAGGTAAAACCATAGGTTCAGTTATATCTGCCACGAATTCAATAGAGACAGTCGGTGTTATAACATTATGTTCACCCGCAGCTTCGAGTAACTTCCCATCTACAAATTCTTCATTTATCTTTTTATAAACATCCTCCTTATTTTTCTGTTTTTCCGTTGTTTCCTCCACCTCATCATGATCGACTACAAATATTTTTTGGGTCTTTGAAGCATCTTGGATCTTCTTCTTTCTAAATCCATGCTTGCGAGATTGGTAACCAATTGTTTTTTTAATTACCTTATCGCTAGTATTTGCAGCCACACGTTTAGTATCCTCTTTATCTTCACAGCAAAACGACATTGATAAGGTGTTGAGAAGTTCATCATTGTCAGCATCTACAGTGTCCTCTGCTACCTCAAGCTTCTATTTCATCTTATTTAACTCTGTTTATAGTCCTTCAACATGTGTCAAAGAAGCATGTTAAATATTATATTTGATTTTTTATACATGCTGTCTCCCAAAGCCGCATACCAATACTCACTTCTTTCTTTTTCCATTCAAGTGAGAACTTCAATCGCTTATGTTCAACTTCCAAACGGTACATCGGTCTATGATTTTTTACAACCATCTTGGCACGTAGCACCATCTGTGATAGTCCAGCAAAACTTGCAATACTTAACCTACGCGGCCCTCTCTTTTTCTTGCTCTTCACTTTTGTTGGAGTCAAGTTTTCATTCGTCATGAATTCCTACAGTGTTACCTCATATTTCTCTCCTGCGAATGTTGGTGTTTTGACTAATCATTTTCTAAAACTTGTTCCAGCCTCTGCCTGGAACAATTTCTTCTGCCTTTTGCCTAATCATTGGGCAACAGAGTTCTTCTTTTTCCGACTTCTCACCTCACGGGTTTGTGCTCCTCCTTCAGAGATCCATCATAATTCGACGCTTCCAAAAACTTCCCATTCAGCTTCTGTCAGCGATAGCTCACTCTCCATAACCTAACAAATACCCAGATAAAAATTAACTGTTTGATATATATTCAGTTTCGCAAATGAGATTGTATCACAATTTTTACTATCATGCTTACGTTTTATGACTAACTACATAATGGGATTGCGATTGTTGTGTTGTTGCCATTGCTAGATACCATCGACTATATGGCTGCGCTTTCAGTCTTCTACGTTATTGCTAGATATGTTTTATTGATACATTACTAGATACGTTATATTTAAACATTGCTACATATTTAAACATCCTTCGTCTTGTCCTCCCTCCCTCCCTAATTGCTTTCTCTATAGATTGTTGCAACACAACAAACAACATACTACATTACTGCAACAATACATCATAATAAATATAATATTTGACAATTCATTTACTTGTATCAACGAATTCGATACAGATTTTTCATTCGATATGAATTCGATGTTTTCATAAACGTATAGAATGGTGTGTCTCTAGCAGCTTTATGTGTTCTTCCGTAATGATTTTTCGTCTGAGAAGGTTAATTATACTAACTAGACCAGACCTGCAGAATACGCCTGTGACAGTCATATTTACCTGCATAAATCGCAATTGCGAGTCATGAAATCATTTAAAATTAGAGCACTAACAACATACATCACACACACAGTAGAAGAAGACTACACATATAGACAATGCGATTGTAGTGGCCTTTGCTGCAAACACATTGCTAAACATAACCAAAAACCACTCATTGTGTTTTACTAACAAAACAAATACGGTACCCCACACACAGACATTTCTAGACACTTTGTAACCATAATTCAAAAATTTCAGACATTGCTAGACACATCACAAACATTCAAACAGAATGTGATTTACGCATACTTCATTATCCACAACCATCCTCTCTGGTGCCCAATTCCGATATCAACCCACAGACTAACATAACATCTACCCTTAACCAATACCTGAAACACCAACCTTATTACGACTAAACCACTATCGTCTCTAACACATAAAATTTTAAAAATAAAATCCAAAACAGATGAACAATGAAACCCAGGTATATCACACTCAAGAAATAAAACAAATATGGGAAAAACAAGGTACTGCTCTATGCATTGTGTTTTTGAAACCATAAAAACCTCCACAACAGTGAACACAAACCTTTGACTAACTAGTTCCTGTAAAAAAATTACGTCAACTGGTTACAACTTACAGTATGGTTAAACGGCGTCTTCGATTCTTCTTGAAAACAGTGTTGAACGACGACGGTGACGTCCCTTCCGTTTATCAGAGATGTCGACGGTTATGTATGGAAATATCAGGTTTACAGTTGAAAATGGGGTTCCGTTGACTCTGGGTTTATGGGTTCCGTATCGGGTCTCGTGTCTATCTCTCTTCAAAATTAGAAAAGTAAAATTGAAGAGAATGGTAACCCAAAAGGCTGGCTTAGGAGTAAAAAAAGTGGGTTCCAACCAAAATTGACTTTTTTTATACCTTAGAGGGTATTTTTTTTCCATTTTTAAGGTCCATATACTTTAAGAAACTACCCAATTATTGGGTATAATTTTGGTATTACATACTTGAGAAGGTATTTATGGGTAGTTTTCTCTTTTTTTTTTATCAAATTTTAATTCCACTACAATACCAAAGCTCACGCCCAATACATTAGTTAAACTTTTTTATTTATTATTTCATTGTGATTTTTTTTATAAAAGATAATTCATATACTTTGGATAGAAATACTATATCGATTTCAAGATACTGGAAACACCAAATCATTTTTAGATTAGCAGATGCTTTCATGATTTGTATATTCATTTTATAGATTTTAGTACTATTCTGTACTATATAGTCGATGTTAGAAATTAAATCGCCCTTATATACCAAACTTCAGGTTTTATATAACATTAAAAAAATGAAAAAATAATCAAAACACACTAAATAATATTTAATATACTTTGAATTATGGAAATAATTTTACATTTACGGACAACACACATTTTTTTATTGGATAAAGAGGTTATAGAAAGTCTATCAAATCCAATCACAAATGGCTCAATCATTTTTTGTTACAAAACTATCATAGGTTACAACGATAGTGTGATTCAAATAACTCTATGTTCATGTTTATCTCTCACCTCACTTCTTTCTTTAAAAGATCATAGTTTTCTCACCGTTCGAAAGAAATCAGACTAGTCTCCTAAGTCATTTGTCTCGCCAAAAAACCTAGCTTTATGTTTCTTATTCTATTTATAAGCTTAGGAAAAATCCTAATTCAACCGACGTTACCGATTACATCTCATTAATCAAAGACTGTAATAAAAATATAATCCCTTAAAATATGATATCTCATAAATATAAAATATAAATTAATAGGAAATCGAATTAAATATAAATTCCAATTAATAGGAAATTTGATTAATAGTAAACTCAATTAAATAGATTGCCCAATTAAATAGTAATCTTCAATAGATAGAAGAAACATAGTTCAGTCAAAGCTTCAGCCCAAAAATCATTCCACAAACACCTTTGGGCCAGGGCATCGACATCGTGCATTCGACTCGGTCTCTATATATTCGGATCAAGTCTTCAACCAGTAGAAAACAACCAACACGTCTTCGAACAAACTCACATTTACGTATTAACAAACGCCTCTGCACCTAATTCTTAGCCACAAATTTGTCTTAAGAGAATCCAAGAGTTTTTCTTATGCATGAATTCGGTTGATCCATTTTTGGCATATGTAGTACCTTCAGCAGTACATCTGTTGATGAGTTACCTCTAGCCTACACCTAACAAGTTGCATTTTACTCTCTTTACCGTAAGCATCTTAACCTCAACTTAAATTTCAGATTAAGAGGAAACGATTGTCCAATTTTATGTTATGATTGATATCATACCATTTCTAATGAATAAACATATCATATTTTTATTGTATTTAAATAATTTTGTTATAATTTGGAATTTGGTTACTTAAAGGTATAATTGGGATCTAAACTTAAGGTTAATTAAATTAACATATTAATTAACAAACAAAATTAAATCTTAATTCTTGGATAATAACATAAAGTACCCAAGCTTTAAGTTTTAAGTTCGGAAAAGCATTCGTATGAACTGACTCGTTGTAATCCTTAGTATAGACCCTTAGATCAACGCATTATATGCTTCTTCTAGAGAACAACTCTTTTAAGGAAATCTATGTTGGTTCACGACCACATCTGAAAACAAACTTCCTTGGGCCATTTTGACTATATTGTGACATACTTAATTACCATTCAACATTTTAGTCTATTTGTGCATAAATATGCACCGTGTGAACATAAAATATCATCATGCAACGGTTTTATCATCCTATACAAATGTGCATAATTTTTATGTGGGCCGCTTTTTAAACACAACTACGGTGTTTGGTGTTAACGCCCGAACTATTTTCATGCATGACTCACCAGTATGGATCTTTAGTATAATTCTCGACAATAAACATATGAAGTGTCCACGCGAATAATGTTGAATAATGTTCTCTCGTACAAAAAAGAAATTTTATTTCACGTTTCATCATAACATGAACATCTGTAGAATTTGTCAGAATGTAAAATATCCATAAGAAGACTAAGCAATATTAAGATGGATGGGTTTCATTCAAACTCCAATTCTAAAATAAAATATTTGTTTGCATGCATGATATAATCACATACATCCTAAGATTTAAGTGTTCAGCGGTTACAGACTATTACTCCTACATATCAAAGGTTATACATTCACAACACTTACATGCATTTTGAAACATATATATTTAGAGCAACATAATTGCACATCCCTTAAGAACTAAAACATAAATATTGATTCTTTACATTTATCTTCATCATGTAGTCCTATACATTTAAACATACAACATTGTTCTAATAATAAAAGCTAAAATGACTGTCATAATATGAAGTGGTTTGGGGCAACGAAATAAAAATATATAATAAAATTATGAAAATATACCGCTCAGTTATTCAACACCAGAATCGTACCGTCATTTACATATAAAAAATTTAGGTGGAATAAAAAGTCACTTAATTCAGATAGTCGAGTGTAAAATTATTATTTTCTAAAGTTTGGCACCTATATATTCTAGACACCATCGTGGTGCTTGTGACGACGACCAAATATTTTGTTTTAGTTGACGTGGAGATTCACATGGTCACTACAGTTTTAGGGCAGTGCATTCGCTGTACTGTTGTAGCCCAAAAATTATTACAGTGACAAACAAACTCGTTATAGCAACTCCACGTATTCGATAATTAAAAAACCTCTATTTTGTTTTTAACTTAGAATTTTTTTAATCAAAATATTTAGATATTAAAATATCAATCATGCATCATTAATCTTCACAACAAATATACATTTATTCAATTAAGTCTGAATATTAAATTTCTATTACATACAATTTTATTTTTATTTTTGAGATAGCATAAGATTGTAATAGTTGTATCAAATTTCATTAAGGTGTTCAAAACAATTTTGATGCCAAGTATTAAATTTAAAACAATTGGAAACTCATTTCCTAGTCTTTAATACCTGTATAATATACTTAATGTCTTAAATAATCTAATTAAAGAATGGTTGATGATTACTTGAATTTATTGCTTGATTCATTTGTTGAAATTTTTTTCTTTTTTTTAAGAGGGAACGTGCGGCCGCTACTCAGAGTGCAATGAGTGCGCACAAGGTAAACCCTCAGTCTGACGCAATAGCCTGCAAACCAACGCTAGAAAGTAAACCACACAAGATGACAGGCTCAGTCGAGAAAGCGTATGTAGAGGGTCTCAAACTCATGACATTTGGTCACGAGCATGCCTTACTCAACCAACTCGGCTACCTCGTTGAGGGCAAAAAATATTAGTTGTTGAAATTCTAATTGTCAAGAGTGTGGACTTTTTTATAAGCGTCCGAACTTGACTTGCTAGAGAAAGTTTCGAAGGATTGGAAAAATTTGGGCACTTGAAGAATATAAAACTATTAATTAAATGTGTTTGTTGAAAGTATAGAATTTAAAGTGAGATGAAGTATATGATGTTTCTTTTCTCTCTCTCACGACAATAGTTTATAAAAACTTTAGGGTATTAGGGTTCACAACTATATACTATATATATATAACTTACGAAGTTATAAAATCTATTGGATTTAACAACACAATTATCTAATTAATGATCTTGTGTTCTTTAAAGACTATAACCCTAATTGAGTTCATAAATCCCAAGAGACCATAATTCTAATTGGGTTCATAAATTCCAATAATTTAAGTGTTGAATAATATACTCTAATTGATGATGCAAATTAACTCAACTAGTAATATCTATCTAATATGGTCTATGATATTATTATTTGAGGTTCAATTAATAATTATTTATTATTGAGTACATTTAACTATGGGTTAGTAACTATTTAAGACTCAACCAAGAATTCAATTACTGGTTACTATTAATGACATATATAGTATTTTCTACCAAAAACAGTATCATGTACAAAAACATCACACATGTACTTTTTATATCTTTTTTTGTGGTTTAAATTTTTAATAGTCTATATCTTTAAAAGTAGAATTCGGAAAAAGAATTCGGAAGTACAATTACTTTTGTTTTTTAAGACGAACAAAACAAGATTTATGAATATATATTTTTTGATTTTTTTATTTGTTTTTTAAAAAATTATGACTTTTTTGTGAATTTTTATTTCACGAGCCCAATTAACTCTAGTTTCACATCTAACATGTAGCATTTTCTTTTTATCGTGGTATTGCATCAAACATCTGACATCTTTTGTCTTAAATCAAGCATTTGGCAACTAGTATCTATTGTCTCACATCTAGCCTCTAATATTTTCATTTTAACTTAGTATTGCATCTAGCATTTAGAATATAGTATCTCTCATCTCTCATTTCTCATTTCGCATTTTGCATCTACCATTTATCATTTTAATCTAGTCTCACGGTTAGCATCTACGATCTAACGTCTCTTGTCTTGTCTCTTGCATTTAACCGTTGTTTTCATAGCTAGTATCTAACATTTAACATTTTCATTATACCATGATCTCGCATCTAACAATGTAACATTTTAATCTTTTAAATTTTTTTAAAAAAATTGGATAATGGATCAATAGTAAAAATTGTTGGATTATATATAATAATAAATTATAGTTAAGATAGTAATGGGAAAATATATTTAGTATTTTATTATTTAATTCCATATCTATTGCAAAATAAACTGAAAATCCTAGGGACTATATTTGAAGTACTTAACCTCACTTACAATTTAGAAATACTCCCACCCCCCTCCCACTTTTAGTCAACAGCACTTCTTGAAACTTGAGACCAAAAACATTAACAATAAAAACTAGATCTAACAAAAAAGAAACAGAGTCCGAAACAAGAAATGAAAGCAGAGAGCGTGACATTAGTGTTGGTGAATCTTGCCAGCATAATGGAGAGAGCCGACGAGTCGTTATTACCCGGAGTTTACAAAGAGGTTGGTGCTGCGTTGCATATTGATCCGACCGGGTTGGGTTCGTTGACTCTGTTTCGGTCGATTGTTCAGTCTTTGTGTTACCCTCTAGCTGCTTACTTAGCTGCCAGACATAACCGAACTCATGTCATTGCTTTTGGTGCTTTTTTATGGGCTGCTGCTACTTTTCTTGTTGCTCTCTCTACCACTTTTTTCCAGGTACTTAATTTGATTCTTGGATTACTTTGTTAGAATTTAGGTCGCGATTTGATGGTTCGTTTAATCAGGTTGCAGTTTCAAGAGGCTTAAATGGAATCGGACTAGCAATCGTAATACCAGCCATCCAATCTCTTGTGGCTGACTCAACCGACGACAGCAACCGGGGCACAGCTTTTGGATGGCTACATATAACTGGAAGCCTAGGCTCAATAATCGGCAGTCTAACTTCGGTCCTCGTAGCCTCAAAATCATTCATGGGTATCCCAGGCTGGCGACTGGCTTTCCATCTAGTCGCTCTAGTTAGTGTCGTAGTAGGTATCTTGCTCCGCTTATTTGCCAACGACCCTCATTATTCAAACATCGACAAACAAAGGAAAGATCGCGACAAACTATCGTATTGGTCTGACCTTAAAAGTTTGATTGATGAATCAAAAATGGTAATAAAAATTCCATCTTTTCAAATATTTGTGGCTCAAGGTGTTTCGGGTTCGTTCCCTTGGTCGGCTCTGTCGTTTTGTACTATGTGGTTGGAACTTATAGGGTTTTCTCATGAGACGACCGCAACTCTTATGACGCTTTTTGTTGTGGGAACATCTTTTGGAGGTTTATTTGGCGGAATAATGGGAGATTTTGTTGCTAAAAGGTTACCGAATTCGGGTAGGATTATTCTTTCTCAGATTAGCGCAGGTTCGGCTATACCTCTAGCTGCTATTTTGCTTTTGGCACTGCCGGCGGATTCTTCGACTGCATTTGGGCATGGTTTGGTCTTGTTCATTATGGGATTGTGCATATCTTGGAACGGTCCAGCTACAAACGGGTATCTTTCGACTAAAATTTTATTTTTTTTTCTTTTGAAATTTTACTTAGTGGGGTTGAAGTATCAAATTCGGATTTAGAGTTTAAAATTTAGGATTCAATCTGGTTTTGATTTATTGGTATTTTTTAGATATTAAACACGTAAAACAGTCCTATATTTGCAGAGATTGTCCCGGAGAAATCACGAACAAGCATATATGCGTTGGACGCGTCTTTTGAGTCGATACTAGCATCATTCGCTCCCCTGGTGGTTGGGATTTTAGCTCAAAATATATACGGGTATAAACCAACTCGCGTAGGATCGTCGAACTCAGAACAACTCGAAATGGATAGAGAGAACGGTATATCACTTGCCAAGGCGCTGTACACAGCCATTGGCATACCCATGGCTATTTGTTGCATCATCTATTCTTTCCTTTATTGTACGTATCCGCGAGACCGAGACCGAGCAAAGATGCAGGCTCTGATCCAATTGGAAATGCAGCAGTTAGAGTCCGAAGAGGAGAGTGGTGGTGATTTGGACGAAAATTCTTTGCTTCCGAATAGGTTACTTTTATCGAATTTTGAAAGCAGCTGACTTGGGATACAAGCTAAGCTGGCAACAATACAGTATTGTGATTTATGTAATACCGATGTGCCCTTAGAGAGGGGGTAGAGCTTTTATTGAAATCTTTTAAGAAGAATGCGAGAAAAAGTTAGAAAAGATCATGAATTGTTAATATATCCAAAATGTCCCGGTTATATTATAGTGGTTCGTGTCATTACTATATTTGAGATGACTAGACTTCTCTCTTTCGAGTCCAATAGTCCACGATGTAACATTTTTTTTTTTTTTTTTTTTTTTTTTTCGGAGGGAACCCGCAGCCGCTACTCAGAGTGCAATGAGTGCGCACAGGGTAAACTCTCAGTCTGACGCGATAGCCTGCAAACCAACGCCAGAAGGTAAACCACACAAGTGTGACAGGCTCAGCCGAGAAAGCGTATGTAGAGGGACTCGAACTCATGACCTTTGGTCACAAGCACACCATACTCAACCAACTCGGCTACCCCCTTGGGGGCCGATGTAACATTTTACATGCTCTATTAATTGTTGTCGTTAGACAAGACTATGTCAGGTTGATTGTTAAGATTTAAAGTTTGCATTAAACAAAATAAATATATAATTTTAGACGGTTCATTTGATTGACGAGAATTAAATAATGTTTACTAAAATACCCAATAAATCGATGCACTTGGTAGGAAAGTCGATGTTATTTGGATATCAACTAAGGTTTAATGCTGTAGTCAACAAAGGGGTGGTGGCGCAGTTGGCTAGCGCGTAGGTCTCATAGCTACTGAGTGATCCTGAGGTCGAGAGTTCGAGCCTCTCTCACCCCATTATATTTTTTTTAAAATTTTTATAAACAAGAATGGGGAGCTGGTTCAAAGTCTATAAAGTTACGCCTTGTGATATATTTGAACCATTACATGGTTTATCTTTTATTCTATTTTACGCACACCAATAGTTTAAAATATATATTTTTTAATTTATCTAAAAACAAAACTAAATTACTAAATATAAAATCTATATGCATCCTAAGTTAAAAATAAAATCTATCTCCGGCCGAGAATTCATACATTTTCAATTTACTAATAATAAATATATGGGTTTAAATTTTTCTGTTTCTACCCAAATAATAAATAGATTACAATTGATATATATCACATACCATTTGTTATTCCAATAATTATAGGTCTCAGTTTACTTATAGATACGATAGGCAAAGAAAAACATTAATAAAATAGGGTGAAGATAACTATATATATATATATATATATATATATATATATATATATATATATATATATATATATTTATTTATTTATTTATTGAATAATGATAGTATAATGGTTAATGAACCAAATAACTAATATGTTAAATTGCTGGGGGTAGCCGAATTGGTTGAGTATGGCATTCTTATAACCAAAAGGTCATGAGTTCGAGTCCCTCTACATACGCTTTCTCGGCTGAGCCTGTCACCTTGTGTGGTTTACCTTCTGGTGTTGGTTTGCAGGCTATCGCGTCAGACTGAGGGTTTACCCTGTGCGCACTCATTGCACTCTGAGTAGCGGCTGCGGGTTCCCTCCTTAATAAATTGCTGACCCTTTATTTTAAATTCACGTAACACTAACACTACGATTTTGTTAATAAAAACGAGATGTCGATCGGAGTTTGTGAAGATATAAACAACCTGCAAAATTGCTGGAATAAATGGAAGTGAAATGGTCCCGAGCTAAAGATAATGATGAGTGAAGTGACATTTAATTTCAGTGTGCTTTGTCAGCTTATGGAAAACAAAATTCTTTGCAATATTAATGACACTTTTGTTATCACGACGTAAGGAAGTGGACTTAGTAATGCTAACCCTCATATCTACAAGAAGTCACTGTAACCAAATATTCTCACATGTAGTCAATGTCATAGCACGCTACCCAGTCTTGGTAGAAGATCTACAAGCAACATCATGAATCTCTCTTTTCCATGAGATTAATTAATTAAAAGAAAACATAAAAACTAATAGTGGATCTACAATCATGGGGATCGTTATTTCAATCAACATCACTATAGGCATTTTGAGTGAAAAAGTCGAAGGAAACAAAAAACTATGGAATTAAGTATCACAAAGATATCTTACTATAGGAAGAGCAACTCCTTACTGGATAGAAGTATGAGCAGTAATAAATTAACTAACCACATGAACATCATGAGCTATATCTCTTCGATTAATTGTAAGATAAAGTAAGCTCCCTGCAATAGTACGATACAAAGTCAGATCTAATAAAAGAACACCATTAGTTGGAGAATATCAAGCATTGGTTTCAACATGGGTGTTTGTTGTCATATTATTAGAAAGTTGTGTTCGCTCAAATATATCACACATATATATATATATACATATATTTAGAAATAATATAACATTTTCTAGACTGAGCCACCTTAATACCCAAAATATAATGTAACAACCCAAGTCTTTCATCGCAAATCAATGATCCAAATCACGTTTTAGCGACTTAATACTATCAATATCATCACCAGTAATAATCATATCATCTTCATATAGAGACAAGGTAATTCTTTATACACTCATACATTTGATAAATAAAATCGAATCGTGATTACTTGCATAAGAACCAAGTGAATACTAATTATAGGGAAGTTCTCAAACCAAGCATGAAAAGCATGTTTGAGACCATATAAACCTTTCCTAAGTTAATAAAACTTCATCTGGTTGGTGAGAATCACCCAGGGGAGGAATCATGTAAACCTCCTCATGAAGATCACCATTTATGAACACATTGTAAACATCTAGTTGAAACTTCTTCCATTCGCGAACGAATAGAACAACAATAATTATATGAGTTTTTATCATTTTTATCACTAGGGTATAAGTCTTCTCATAATCTATATTATACTTCTATGAATCCCTTTTTGGTGCAAGATAAACCTTATATCTTTATACGAGCCTACTAGAATTTGTTTTGATTTTGAAAACTTAACGATAACCAATTATATGCTTACCATGTTTACGCATCTCATGTAAGAGTCTGATAAAGAACATTAAGCTCTTTGGCGATAGCATTTTTCCAACGAGGATCAGAAACAACTTCTTTATACGAATTAGGTTTTATAAATCATGTATAATTATTATAAATGATGCAAACAAAGCTAAATAAGAAGAATAAGAAAAGTCTGGTATTACACAAGACTTACTTGTACGAGTAGAACTTATGATAGGTGGATAATATATAGTTGCACCATAAGAAGAAGCAAACACAAGCATTGATTGAGAAAAATACGTATCAGTTGGTATAGATGTCTCATTAACAAATACATCAAGAATAATAGTTGTATCATTGTCAGTGATCAATAACTTGAAGATCTAGCTTTGTTAGGTTATATGATTTTGTTGTATTCTCACAAATCGGCATGTGTTAATAAAATATGACATGTCGAGATATATATAACATCTGAATTTTGGGATCAAAACAATGATATCCTTTATTTCTAATATCATAACCTAGAAAAAAACATATATGTTTTTTAGATGACAACTTTTCCATTCGACTTGTGGACGGATGAGAAAACACATACAACCAAACACTTGTAAAGAGAAATAATCTGGAAGATGTCCATTTAACTTATAAAATGAAGACATCCCTAAATTATGTGCAATAAGAATTCAATTTATCACATATACAATAGGCAAAAAAATGCTCCCAAAAAAACATAAGGAACTCAACAAACATAAGCAAGGAACGAGAAGTTTCAACAAAGTAATGATGTTTTTTTTCTGCAACTCCCATTTTGTAGAGAGGTATTAGTATAAGATGACTGATGTATGGTACCATCGAATGCAAGTAACTGAGTGAAATATTGGAGTTATAGCCACCCTCTTAGTCATACCTGAAGCACTTTATCATAACAAAATGTTCAGTCTTAACAAGTACTCTAATTGTTTTGTAAATTTCTAAGAAATCAGACATTTGTTTCATAAGATAAAACAACGTATAATGAGTTTAGTCATCAATAAAAGATAAATAATAAGCCAAACCATCCTTTGTGAAATAAGAAATGGAACTTGGAAAACATAATGGATAATACTAAAATGAGCAACAGAACAATAGACATTTGTGTTAAATAATAAGACAAAAATAAATCCTATTTACAATCACTAAATCCGAGATATAACAAGTGTTCAAACAACCCACAACACGTGTAGATACTAAAAACTTTAAATGTGACGCATATACATGTCCAAGTCGAGAATGTTAAAGATAGAATTCAAACAAAAAATGACTCAAACGAAATAAACACAAATAAACACAAAAGGTACCAATATCATTCATGTATGTTTTATATTGGCAACACTATGGACATCAACATTATTCACTTCAAGTTTCCAAAATATGGAGTTCTATCATTCTACAATATGCCCCAATTACCCTATGAGTATGATAATCTTCTATAACACAAAAAATGAGAAAGAATATCAATAACCAGATTTATACAATTGGTTAACCAAAATAAGATTCAAAGCAAGTTTAGAACGTAGTAAATATCATAGAATGATATATGAAGCGTACAAATAGAGTCAACACCCTTAACTGATATTGTTGTTGGTGAGGATAAAAACAGCCTGGGGGTAGGCTAGTAATTTCAAGTGGAGGTCTAAGGTGGTGTAAGGAGTTTTAAGGTGGTGTAAGGGTGTTTTAAGGTGGTGAGAGAATTAAGCAGCTTGGCAGCAGTCAATTTTCATTACCAGAAGTTAATGCTGGTGGTTGAGTATTTATAGTATGTTATTTGGGCCCTTATGGGCTTTCGGGTCATATTTAATGGACCCGGGTCATGTTTAAAGACCCATGAGTTTTTAAGTAAGTGGGCAGGTAGCTTAGTCAGAAAGTGTTTAGGTTTTTTAGTACTTTAGTCATAGTTCGAACTGCCTCAGGCTCACAGTTTTCGAAGTCATCTGTCCGGTCCTCAAATCCTGTCCGATTTGAGTTCTTAGTGTCTGTCCGGTTTCCGGGGAGATTTACATTGGTCTGCCCTTACGGGGAGCGTTCTGAATTCGGACTCATCAGGAGCCCCTTTTTTAGGTGTTTGAACAAGTGTCCTTGTCAAAGAACTGAAAAACAGTCCGATTTAGGAAGTGGTTCTCGATTCGAAGAGAGTTGTGGATAAACCCGGACATACCGAACGTTACGAATTCTAAACGGTTCTTGCCAGAGTTAATGGGACACGTGTCATTCTCTGATTGGTCACTTTAGCCGTTTTTTCACCTTGAACTTCGCACCACTTTCTCGAACAAGTTACATCTTTTAAATGCCATTAATGACATCAGCGCCGTCTTTTAATCATTGCCCAACTTTTCGGATTCTCCTAGGAATCAACTCCTTTTTTCACATTTACTATAAATTCTAATTCACTTTTCACTGTCTCATTGTCTCTTTCAAATTTCACACTGCAATTTCACTCAGAGCTTTATCTCTCTAGAACTTCAAAACTTCCTTGGCTGTTTATGTTTACAGCAAGAACAGCACTGATCAAGGGCGGCTGGCTTAACCTCTCGGAATTGGAGAAAGCTCAAAGAGTCGAGAAGGAAAAACGACTTGCTGCAGGGCTACCATCGTCGCCTATTGAGAAACCAGCTTCTTCTGTCGCAGAATCTGATAGAGGTTCATCTTCTTCCAAAGGTACAAAACCCAAAAAGCTCTTTCAATCAACGCTCTCCCCCATAGTATCTGGCTCCTCAGTTCAGGAGTCGATCCCTGCTGTTGAACCAGGAGTTACTGTCACAAGTGTTAGGAAAAAATCTTCTTTCATTGCTATGGGGTCTGACTCTGACCATTCCCCGGATAAGTTAATCATGAAAAGGCCAGTTCGGTTGGTCAAAGGGTTTTCTTCTAAAAGCACACCCTCGAAATCGGGGGCAAAAAATAGTGAATCAGGGTCTGGGGCAACTATAAGGGCTCCCCGGGAGAGGCTGTCAGGACTAGAGGCCAGCAGCCCACTGCCCCCCAAGGAATCTTCTACCTCAGCAACTCAAATTGAGGTGAGAAGTCGAGTAAATACGGACAGCCAACAGTCCGGAGGATCAGCTCTGCCAAGCCTCAATCCTCCCCGGACTACTTCTACTGAAGCTCCCCCAACGATTATGGAGGAGAGGATGGAGGACTCCACTGAGGAGGTTAGATTTGAGTCTGAGTCCTCCGGACAGGCTGATACTGCTATTGTTGTTGCCAAGAAGGGCAAAGAGGACTTATATCTGAGGCGTCCGGACCTGCCGGAGAGCCTTGAAGGGAGAGTGGGGCCATGCTTTCATAAAGTTGAGTTCAAGTATCTTTTGGCCTTGCTGAAGCCCAAGTATGCGTTCATCCATACTTCAGATCTGGGTAGATTGCGCACAAAGTGGAGGATCCCTGAGAACGTAAAGATAAGGATTCCCATCGATCCGGAGACCCCGATGGATTGTAAAAAGAATGAAATAGTCTTCTTTACGGAGCTATTCAACTGGGGACTCAGGTTCCCACTGGACCCAGAGATAGTGCGCTACTTTCACTTAGTCAAACTCTGCCCATCACAGTTAAGCCCCAATGGTTGGTTCACCTTGATGTCATGCATAATGGAATCCAGGATATCTGGGATCCCTCTTCCTATGGAAGAGTTCGCTGCAGTGGCCAACCTGTGCAAGCATCATCAGTTCCCCTTCTATCATTTCAACATGGGGAACGATCTCAAAGCTGTTGATGATCTCCTGGAGTCGGAGAGCAAATGGAGAAGCCAATTCTTGTTTGTCAGTGGCTCGTGGGAAAATGGCAAGAAAATCAAGACCGGAGAGAATCCAAGCCTCCTCAGGAGTAGATGGAGGAGTGACCGTAAGCTCCTCATCTTAAGTCTCTGTCCGATTTTCCCTTTTCTTTAAGTTTATGCTAATCAGTTTCTTTTTGTTCTAACAGAGCTGCCAAAGGAGTTCGGGGACTACCTACAGGCCGGACAGACTACCTGTGGCAAAATTAACGCTTGGGCCGCAGAGAACTGGGAGAATCGGTTCCACAAGGCCTTCACTCCTGGAAACTTAGCAAGGTCCCATCTGTGGAACACGACAGGTCGGAGAGACCTAACCTGGGAAGAGCTGGCCACCCAGCCTGATGAGGACATTGTGTTAAGAAGGTCCCACGAGCTGGACGGGACACTCTACCTGCCTGCCCGGGTCAAAGCCCCAAGCAAAATGAAAGGCAAGAAGAAGAAAGGCAGGAAGGCGGAAGGCGATACTGAGAAAGAGGCCCCAACAGACCCAGAGGGACTGGCTCAGGTTCAAATCGATGCAGCCCTTTTACAAGTGGTGGAGCAGGAGAGCGAGAAGCAGGAAGTGAACCTTCCAAAACCTCTAAGGGCTTCCAAGAGGACTCGCAAGCAAACAAGTGAGAGTGCTGATAGGGAGGCCAAGAAGAAGAAAACTTCCCAAGGAGATGAGGTTGCTCTCCGGGATCCGGAGCCCTCTTTCCCTACTGACCCTACACTGGCCGAAGAGATCCCAAGAGACTTTCAAGAAGAGATCCCAAGGGAATTCCACACAGATGAAGTTGAGGGGGGAGAGCTTAACTTAGACGAAATGGACATCACCGGTCTGGGTGGACTTGGTGAATATTTTCTTGGGCTGCCGAGAGACGAGTTCGCAGGGCCCTATGTCCCTCCAAGCAGCTCCAACACAGTTAACTTCAACGGTAAGACTTTTATGATTTCCAGTGAGAGGGATGTTATAGCCCATTCTCTTCTTAGCAATGTACAGCCAGTGCTTACTTTGGAAAGGCAAGTCCGAAGTCACGCAGACACCATCAAAGACCTCAAATCTGAGAAGGAAAAACTGTCCGAGGACCTCCGGACTGCTGCCAATAAGGTTGATTTGCTCAAGGAGGCAAATGATCAGCTAAAAAAGAATCAAGACGAAAACAACACAAAAGTTGCTTCCTTGGAAAAGACCGTAAAAGATCTCCGGGCCAAGCTGTCCGGACTGGAGAAGGACCTGACAATCTCAAGGGGAGAAACTACAGCCAAGGAGAAGCTCGTCACCAACCTGACCACTGACAAAATTACTTTAGAGAACGCAGTGACTCAGGCTGCTGAAGAAAATGCTGCTTTGGTGAGGGATCAAGAGGCCATGATCAAGGCCAAGATCAACGCCTATGCCAGGGAGATGATCCAAAGCGAGGAGCTAATGATCCAAAAGGTGAAGTCTGATATGTCCTCCTATTTCACGAGAAATTCCCGAAGAGGAGACTAGGGGAATTATGGCGCTATGTGGATGATGATGATCTCCCATACTGGACCATGGTTGATGAGGGGTACTCCAGTGAGTCTTCGTCCGGTGATGAAGAGGAAACCGGAGAGAGCCCAGGTGAGGAAGAAATTGACCCTAAGGGTAAGAAGATAGTCGAAGAGAAAAGCGACATCAAGGGCAAGAAAGCAAATGAGGGTGAGCCATCTTCAAAGGCTCAACCTTAACTTATAATTTATTTTGTTTATCTTTTATTCGAACTAAAGTCCTTGGAAGGCCAAGGCACTCTTTTTGTGATGGTGTCCGTATTATTCGGACAGATTTTTGTACTGTGCCCAAACTTGTTTAAAAAGTCCTTGGAAGGCCAAGGCAGTTTTAAGTTGTTGAATGAATATTTTATTTTGCTCAAGCATCCTCTTCTTTCATTATTTGTTTAAATAGCTGGAGTTTAAGTAGTTTTATTGTATTTTGAGAGTATTAAGACTTTCCGGCTAGAATTTAAATAGCCCTTAGATCTTTTAACCCGGGTAGTATGATAAGAGACAAAATTTTGAAAATACTTAGAGAATTTTGAAGAAGGCACCAAGTTTCATTGAAAGCTCTCTGTGCCACCGAAGAGGGGAAGGTATGCCCCCAAATATTTACATGGATGTTTAAACAAGTAAATATTTACACAAGTTTTATTCCAAGTACATTCGAAGGTGTTCAATATTCCAAGGGTGAGTTAAAACCCTGCCATCTTTGTCTTCCAACCAGTATGTCCCAGTCTTGATTCTTTCAACCATAGTATATGGACCCTCCCAAGTTGGGGCCAAATTTCCGAAGAGCTTTTCCTTAGTATGCAAGAAAAATTTCCTTAATACTTTATCTCCTGGTTGAAAATCTCTTCTTTTAACTTTAGAAGCAAACCTGCTTCTCATCAAGCCCTGATAGTGTGCCATTCTAAGATGAGCTTTCACCCGTCTTTCTTCGATCAAATCAAGCTGATTTCTAATTGCCATCTCATTAGCCTGTCCGGAGAAGTTATGAACACGAAAGGAGGGGAGTGTCTTCTCTATGGGGGCTACTGCATCCATTCCATAGACCAAGGCAAAAGGGGATTCTTGTGTTGCAGCCCCATGTGTTGTCCGGTAGGCCCACAAGACTTCTTGTAGATAACTAGGCCATTTTCCAGCAGCCCCTTCCAAATTTTTCTTTAAACCGGACAGTATTGTTCTATTAGCCACTTCAACTTGCCCATTGGCTTGTGGGTGGAAAGGTGAAGAAAAGCAGTGTTGAATACCTCTTGAGGTACAGAAGCTTTCCATCTCTTTATTGTCAAACTGTGGCCCATTGTCTGTTGTTATTTTCTGGGGGACACCAAATCTGCAACATATGTTGGATAGAATGAATTTTATGACAGCTTTTGAGGTTGTCCCTGCCAAGGGGGCTGCTTCTACCCACTTCAAGAAGTAGTCAATGGCCATAATTATAGTTTTACGCCCTCCGGACGCGACAGGGAGAGGCCCAACTAAGTCCAATCCCCATCGAGCAAAAGGGATGGGCTCAGAAATTGATTCCAAAGGAATGGCTGGTACATGAATTCCATTGCTGTACCTCTGGAATGGGTCACACCTTCTTACCAGCTCCTTAGCATCTTTTATAATCGATGGCCAATAGTATCCGGAGAGTAGCACTCTTCTTGTTAAGGCTCTAAATCCACAATGGGCCGATCCCTCACCATCATGCAATTCGGAGAGGACTGTCTGTGATTCATGATCCCCTAAACAACGTAGGAGAGGTTTGCTATAGGATTTTTTGTACAACACTTCTCTTAACATCAGGAAACCACGAGCCCTGTGCTTCAACGTTCTGGCCTGTGATTTATCCAAGGGCACGATGCCATCAGACAGATATTGTATAAGAGGAGACCTCCAGTCTTGAGGCCGATTTACTTGTACTTCAAAGACTTCCTCTTTTATACTTTCATTGAGTTGAATAGAATGGATTTCAAGCACATGGATCCATGGGTAGGACTCCGTATATGCTATCGTTGCCAATGAGTCTGCTAGCTCATTTTCTGCTCGGGGGATGTGCTCATAGATAACAGCTTTAAATTTCAATGCTTCATTTTTGAGGAGGAGTAAATACTTGACCAATTGCTCCTTTCTAGCCTCTGACAGGCCCAAGGCATGGTGGACTAGCAACTGGGAGTCACTTAGTAGCTTGACCCTTTTAGCTCCACAGATGTAGGCCAATTTTAACCCTGCTATAGCTGCCTCGTATTCGGACTCATTATTGGATGCCCTGAAAGTAAAACAAATAGCTTGGAACATGGTGTCCCCGTACGGGGAAGTGAGACATACCCCTGCCCCGGATCCCATGGTACTGGATCCTCCGTCTGTTCGGACAATCCACACTTTCTTGTCTTTTGAATCAGTAGGTTGTTCGGAATCCCTATCAGAATGGAATTCAACCAGGAAGTCAGCCACAGCTTGAGCTTTTACTGCTGTTCGGGGAGCAAAGTCTATGTCGAAGTCCCCCAACTCTACTGACCACTTTGTCATTCTGCTTGAAATGTCTGCTTTTTGAAGGACATTCTTTAAAGGGAAGGACGTTCGGACAATGATAGGATGAGCCTGGAAGTAGGGCCTCATTTTTCTTGCAGCTATTACCAAGGCCAATGCCAGTTTTTCGAGTTTCAAGTAACGCCTCTCAGCATCAATCAAGCTTTTGCTGATGTAGTACACTGGGTGAGGATGCCCATCAACCTCCCTTACTAGCACAGCACTGATGGCACAACTTGAAGCAGCCAGATATACAAAGAGAGTCTCCCCATCAACCGGTTTGAACAAAGTCTTGGGAGAGGAAAGATGTTTCTTGATTTCATTAAATGCTTCATTACACTGTGGTGTCCATTCAAACCCCTTTGCACCCCTCAAGGTTTGAAAAAATGGAGCACACCTGTCCGAAGACCTGGAGATGAATCTGTTCAAGGCAGCCAATCTCCCCGTTAATCCCTGTACTTCTTTAATGTTTCGAGGAGGCTCCATTTGGAATAAAGCATTGAGTTGGTCCGGGTCGGGCTGTATTCCATGCTCACTTATGATATACCCTAAGAACTTCCCGGACTGCACTCCGAACACACACTTTTCAGGGTTTAGTTTCAAATTTACTTTGCCAAGTTGGCAAAAGTCTCTTGGAGGTCGGACAAGTGCAACTGCTCATCCACGCTTTTCACCATCATATCGTCAATGTAAACCTCCATATTTCTTCCAATTTGATCAGCAAATTCCTTTTTGACTAACCTTTGATAAGTAGCCCCAGCATTTTTCAAGCCAAAGGGCATCACCTTGTAGCAATGTAGACCCCTATCAGTGACAAACGTAGTATATTCTTGATCTTTTGGATCTACTTGGATCTGATTGTACCCGGAGAAGGCATCCATGAAGGAGAGTAGCTTGTTCCCAGAAGTAGAGTCTACTAACTGATCTATCCGGGGGATCGGATACAAGTCTTTTGGACAAGCTCGATTGAGGTCTGTGAAGTCAATGCACATACGACATTTGCCATTCTTTTTTTTTTACTAAGACAGGATTGGCAGTCCACAAAGGGTATTGAGATTCTTTAATGTGCCCCATCTTTGTGAGTCTGTCAACCTCTTGTACTATGACATCAGCCTTTTCTTTTGAGAAAGCTCTCCTCTTTTGTACCACTGGCGCCACATCTCTCCGGACAGATAGGTGATGGGAAATTACCTCTGATGGAACTCCAGTTACATCAGCATTGCACCAGGCAAAAACGTGCTGATGGTCTTTCAAGAATTTCAACATTTCTTCTTTCAGCATTGGTGGCATTTTGGACCCTATCTTGACGCTTTTTCCTTCTTCCAAGTAGTGTGTTTCAACCTCTTCAATCGGAATCAATACTCCAGGGGTCTCTCTGGGGTCATCAATTTCACCCTCACCCCCAGAAAGGCCCTCAAACTGCTATTGATCATTTATACGGACTTCCCCCAACGTTCGTGGAGCCAAGGCAGTGGCATAGCATTCTCTTGCAATCTTTTGGCTGCTCCGGACAACCCCAACCTGTCCCTGAACAGCATACTTTAAACACTGGTGGACTGTCGAAGCCACCGCATGCATCCTAGAGAGCCAAGATCTCCCTAGAATAGCATTATAGCAAGTGGGACAATCCACCACAATGAAGAGTATTCTAACCATTTTCTTGAAAGGACCCCTGCCCAATAACACTTCTTCTTCAAACTCCCCGATCACATCGGCTGAGCTGCCCGTAAAACCCACAATCGATCTGTCCGACTTCTGAATCACAGCTGGATTTTTCATTTTCTTGTAGGTGTTTAAAAAGAGGATATTGGCAGAGCTTCCAGTATCCACCAAAATTCGCCTTATCTCGTTGCCCCCTATAGATGCTCCTATGACAACAGCATCCTCATGAGGGCCAGCAATATCTCTCAAGTCATCCTCATCGAAGACTATGAATGGGAATGAGTTTGGAGATTGATAGGATGTCATGCCTCCTTATAGCTGGGAGGCTAAATTATGAACATGCCTCTTTCTTGAAAAAGCAGTAGGAGCAGTCATTGTGTCCCCTCCGAAAATCGTCAGTGACTCGAAGAATTTAATGAGTCCGGAGACTGTCTTAGAATACTCCTCTATGGCACCCACCTTATTTCGTGTTGGATCAGGATCCAAGTATTCAGATTCCACATCAAACCTTTCAACTATTACCATAGCCCCCTCTGGGGCAGCATTACCCGGACCAACCCGGTGAGTGTTGTCAGGCCTGTTGCCTCCTCTTCTTTTAACGTATGCACCCAACTTTCCCCTTTCAATCAAGTTTTGTACCACTTGTTTCAATGCTATGCAATCATCAGTGGTATGGCCAATATCATTGTGGTATTGGCAAAAGGAGTTGTTACGATGCTCTCGGGGAGACTGCAAGGTTGCTGGTCTCCGGTAGTGTACCTCATCTTTTGTTTTATCGAAAATGGTTGCCACACTTTCTTTGAGTTCTGCAAACCACTCCGGTTGGACCCATGGCCCTCTTTTGTTTCTAGACTACTGACTTTGAGCAGGAGCAGCTGGTTGAGACTGAGCTTTTCCCCTACCATGCCCCTGTCCGGTTTCTCTGGCTTTATTCCCGGTTTCTCTTGGGGAGGTTCCCGGATAGAATTTTAGAAGACAATGAAGATTGCCTCCAATTCCTTCCACGACTGAACACAGTATCCTCATTAGGAGTTGCAAAGATACCTGGCTCATCATGGAAGGCAAAAGGATCCATCAGCATCCGATCTACATGCCTCCGGTTGTGAGATGATCCTTTTCCAATATGCCTTTTCATTCTTCCATGGTGATCTCTTTTTCTGGAATATTTCTTAACTTGCTTTTGTTTCTTCTTGGTTCGACCCTCATCACTGCTAGAGGACAATGATTTTTCATTTCCCTCACTGTCCGAAGAGCTGTCCGAAGACTCTGAACTCGAGTCAGAACTCTCCATAGGCTTGGACCGGTGAGACTTTTTAGAGCTGGCATGTGTCTTCTTAGTGCTCACGTGAGTTTTCGAAGCCTCAGGCTCTCGAGGGTTGTCAGTGTGATGAGCAGCTGACGCTTTGGATTTCTCTTTCACGCCCATCTTGGCCTTTTCAGCCCTCAGAGCTTCTATCTCAAGCTTTAACCTGTCGCGTTCTTGGACAGTATACTCATCGTTCTCCTCCACCACTTCGAGCAAAGCTGGTGGAAGCTCTGGATTATCCGGATTCATTCGGACAGAATTTCTTTGCTTGGTTTCGAATACTTGATTCAGGCACCGTCGCCTCCCATTGTGGTCGCCAATTTGGTGAGGATAAAAACATCCTGGGGGTAGGCTAGTAATTTCAAGTGGAGTTTTAAGGTGGTGTAAGGAGTTTTAAGGTGGTGTAAGGGTGTTTTAAGGTGGTGAGAGAATTAAGCAGCTTGGCAGCAGTCAATTTTCATTACCAGAAGTTAATGCTGGTGGTTGAGTATTTATAGTATGTTATTTGGGCCCTTATGGGCTTTCAGGTCATATTTAATGGACCCGGGTCATGTTTAAAGACCCATGAGTTTTTAAGTAAGTGGGCAGGTAGCTTAGTCAGAAAGTGTTTAGGTTTTTTTAGTACTTTAGTCATAGTTCGAACTGCCTCAGGCTCGCAGTTTTCGAAGTCATCTGTCTGGTCCTCAAATCCTGTCCGATTTGAGTTCTTAGTGTCTGTCCGGTTTCCGGGGAGATTTACATTGGTCTGCCCTTACGGGGAGCGTTCTGAATTCGGACTCATCAGTTGTAGCACTAGTAGACAAAATATATTTAGGTGAAATAGGATAAATGAAACAAAGTGTGACACGTGAGGTAACATATGATGAGACGTACCAGAATCCAAAATCCAAAAGGTTGAATCAATACTTGAAATTGAAGACGAGTTGATACTTGAACTATATGCATATGTAGACATGGAAAATTTCTTCTCGTTGAGTTTGGTACTAACAGAATTTAGAAAGTCATATTTTATGGAATGTTTTCAACATGAATCCACAAGATCTAATCGAACATGATCAGCCAATCGAGAGATACCAAATCCAAATAAAAGTCAAATCCAAACTTAAATTGAAACCCAAACTTTAATTGAAATCAAATCCAAATAAAAAAAATAAAAATCAAATCTAAATCTAAATCAAACTCCAAATCAAACATCTGAATTAAATCAAGTCAAATTTCAATGTTTTCCCATCACGGTATCGCAATTATGGTAATGTCACGGTAATGGTAAAGCGTGACGGTTTAGACACGGTGGATTTTTTATAATTGGTAACCAATCTTGCCTTAAAAGTCAGTAGACCTTAGCGGATAGTTCGAGCTCGAGGTTCTTTCTTAACAATATATGTTGGATATTTCTACAAGAAGAAAAGAAAATTCTCAAATATTGTCGGTCACTCCAAGCTCAAAGATCTTCCCTAACCAATATTAGTTGGGTATTGTTTCCAAGAAGAAATGAGCTACTTGGACCCTATCGGTCTCTCTGAGCTCAAAGATCTTCCTTAACTAATCTTTGTTGGGTATTTTTTAAGGAATAAAAAACTACTTGGACATTCTCAGTCACTCCAAGCATAACGTTCTTTCTCAACCAATATTTTATATATATATATATATGTCACCGAACCTTGGACCATTTTACAATCATTTTAGTGAAAAAAATAAATCGTTCAAGATATATACAATTTTACAAAAAAAATTCAGAGATGCTCGATGTTCTATGGGTGTTGAAGTATCTTTTCTTCTTAATCAACCAGTTTATAAGTTATTAGTTTGATATTTTCTACCAGGGTATATGGTCCTTCTCAATTTGATGTAGCTTACCCAACCATCAATTTTTAGTGTGTAAAAACACTTTCTTTGGAATTTGTCTTTTACTTCGAACTCACATCTTTGGAATTTAGTTACATACCTACTCCTCAGGTTGGTAGTGTTGGAACCATATGTGAGCCTTTATTTTTTTCTTTGATTATATCCTACTCAACTCTCATGCCTTCTGTGTTTCCCTCTTGGGAGTAATTAGAAACCATGTACGAAGACAAATTTATCTCTCCTTGAACTACTGCGTCCATACCATAAACAAAGGCACATGGCATTTCTCCTATGGTGGTTTGAGGAGTTATTAAGTAAGCCAAAAGAACTTCTTGCATGTAATTTATCCCTTTAGTAGTTAGCCCCATTAAATTCTTCTTAATATCCTCCAAAACTTTTAATTTTTTACCTCTACTTCTTTGTAGTACGTGGGTGTAAAGAGGTAGAGAAGTTTTTTATATGTCTATTTTTCGACAAAAGGTATCAATATCCGTGTTTTGAAACCGATGATCATTATCTGTAGTGATTGATTCCGGCCTAAAAAACGTATGACAGTTGTTAGTAAAAATAAAATTTATCATCTTCTTGTGGGAGTGATTCCGAAGAAAGGGTTGGCCTTTATCCATTTCAAAAAATATTCCACAACTACAATAGTGTGGTTATGTTCTCTTGAAGCAATGGGTAGTGGTCCGACCAGGTTTATGCTCCATCAATTAAAAGACAACACATAGAAGATTGATTCTAGACGTGATGCGGGTAGTAATGGTAAAAAGTCACATCACACTACGTCACATTTAAAACAGTCATGCATTACAAATTCACGCTGTTGCACACTAACGATGTTACAATGTCATGTTGTTATAGATTCTTAATGTTACATATTATGTCACATTTAATAGCTTACCATTATTTTTAATATGTTTAGTAAAAATTTAATTATATGCATTAATTTAATTGAATGAAATAAATGAAGATATGTATATCATAAATAAAATATTTGAGATATTTATTTAATATTTTTTGTAGTTTTATTTAAATATTTAAATTTTATTAAATCTTTCAACTATTAATATTTTAAATAATTTTATTAGATTTTTCAACTAATAGTTTATTAGATCTTTAAAATATATCTTTAAAGTTACTATTGGAATATTTAGATATTTATATCTTTCACATATTAGATTTTATAACTAAATTTGATTAGATTTTTTTAAGTAATAGTTTATTATATATTTTAACTATATATCTTGAGATGTTTTAAACAATTTATTAGATCTTCCAATTGATCACTCTAGAAATATCTGGACCCGATTCCGCTACCATATAATGCTGGAACTGAGTTTAGAGAGAGAAACATATGAAATAGAAAGAGAAAATGCCAAAAAGAAGTTGTAATATATTAATTATTTATTTTTCCCAAAAAGGGAATATTGCTTTATATAGTAAATGTGGTGGGCCCGAACCTATATAGGTGACCAATTTTAGTATATTTCACCCTTTCATTACTCAACCTATTCATACATTTAGTATTACAAGATAAGTCATCAACATGTTTATTTTACCATTTTTTATTATAGACTTTTATATCAAGGCGAAAATGTCCCTAATTTTCTTGTCCTACTTAGATCCGGATAGATTATCCCATTATCACCAAATATTATATATTTCAAAATATATAAAAATTTGTTGGAATTATATATAGTTGTGAGAATAATGAACAAGAAACATTGTAATTTTGTTATAAGTATGAAGATAGTTGTGAGAATAATGAACAAAAAGCGTCATATTTATAGGATTATTTTTTTGTCGTTGCATATTGGATATCAGATTTTTTTTAGTTTCTTATTTTTTAAAAGATAATAAACTCCTCTATTTCTCATTCATCTCTCAATTCTTATCAAATAATAGTATTCTTCTAAAAAAATCTTAAAACTAATTACTATAAATACAGTGTAATCTCTTAAACCAAGATCTTCTTCTATGTTATTCTTCTATAATCTTCAATTAAAATTCGTAATCAATCAAGTTTGTTTGACAGTGAAGGTTTATTTCTGATTTAAGTTCTTAGTATAGTATTTACTTTTATTTATTTACGTTATTGTTTGATATTCTTTTTATTTACTAGTTTTTTCATTTATTAGTTCTTTTTTATTTACTAGCTTTTATGTTATATGCTTGTTGCAATCAATGACTGGAATATGGCGGATCATAAGATGCAAGATAAAGAGTATAAAATGAAAGAGAATCCAATGAACATCTTCAATGATTTTCTAGAAGATCTTGAACAATATCTTATGGATGAAGCTGAAGTTGTTATTGCAGGAGGTGATGATGAAGATCTTGAATCATAAGATAAATAATATTTGTAATATAGTTTGTATTATGGTAGTTCAATTTGAGAATATTTGTATAACTCCTGACCCGCAAGAGTATAAACTGTGAAAGACTTAAATATATATAAAAATATATCTTTCAATCTCATAGTGTAACAACTCATCACAATTTTTACTACTTCTAAAAATAAACAAACTACAATAAGTTTTGTAGTAGTCAAACTATAATAATTATTTTATAATTAGTAAGTAATGATAAAAATATAACAACAATTATAGTACTTATTGGTGTGGTTTATTTTTGTTTGAGGGTAAGTTTGTAATTTTTATCTAGTGTTGTGGAATTTTGAGAGTATTTAATGTTTGGGTAGAATGTAGAGGGAGAATTGAGTTGTGTGGTTGTATTTAATTTTCATTACCCTTATTTAATGTTGGTGGTTGGGTATTTATACCCTTATATTTGGGCCATATGGGCTTTCGGGTCGTGTTTAATGGATTCGGGTCGAGTTTAAAGACCCATTAGTTCTAAGTAAGTAAATAAGCAGCTTAGTCAAAAAGTGATTATGTTTTAAGTACTTTAGTTCTGTTCGGATAATTCAGTGGATGATAGTTGTCCGAACTGCCCCTGTCCAGTGAAATGGACATTGTCCGAATTGACCCTGTCTGGTTCCCATAAAGTGTGGTGACAGAATCCGGACTCATCAGTAGCCCATTTTTTAGGTGGTGTTCAAAAACCTTTGGCAAGACCTAAAAGACAGTCTGTTGCTGGTGACAGTTACATCCGGACAGGTCCTTCGAACTGTGTTATAGCTTTATCCGAACTGAAAAAGTTCTTGAAAAATAAACGGTTTCTTGCCAGAATTCGTGGGACACGTGTCTCTCTCTGGTTCATCACATCAGCCGTTTTTTCACCTAGAATGGCGCTCCCACCTTCTTCAAAAAGTAACCTCTTCATTTAATGAAGATGACATCAGCGCCGTCTTTAATCATTGCAACCCTTTCGAATTCTCCTAGGTATCAAAGCACATTTTGCACATTTACTATAAACTAGTCACTCCTTTACTGTTTTACCATCCCCTTCAATCTTACTTTGCTTAAACTTCAAAGTTTTCTCTCAAAAACAAAAAGCTTCTTTCGTTGTGAGTTTATGTTCACAGCTAGGAACGCTTTAATCAAATATGGGTGGCTTAATTTATCGGAGTTTGAAAAGGCCCAAAAGGTTGAACGAGAAAGGCGCATTGCTGCCGGCCTCCCCGTTTCTCCTGCTGACAAACCAGTAACACCAAGCACAGAGCCTGATCAGGGCTATTCTTCAACTAGAAGCGTTAAACCCAGGAAGTTGTTCCAAACCAGACTCTCACCAATTATTTCAGGCTCGTCGGTTCAGGAATCAGAGCCCACTGTTGAACCAGGGCAAGTTGTCACTAGTTTTAAGAAGCCTTCTCATTTCATAGTCGTGGGATCAGATGCTGATGCCTCTCCAGAGAAATTAGTCGATCGGAGAAGAGGTCGCCTGGTAAAAGGTCATGCTTAAAAAGGTACACCTTCTAAATCAGAGGCCAAAGACAGCAACACGGGTTCAGAGACACCCATAAAAGTTCCTAAGGACAAGCTGTCCGGACCGGAGGCATCTAGCTCAAGCCTCCGAAAAGAAGCCACGGCATCTGAGCCCCAGCCGGAGGTCAGAGTTCAAGAAAACATTGAAGCCCAACAGTCTGGAGGTCAGACTGAGCCAACTTCTAACTCCCCTTACCCACAAACAACTGAAAACCCCTCCCTGGTTATGGAAGAAGTAATGGAGGATTCTGTCGAAGAGGCTCTCTTTGAGTCCGAAGTTTCCGAGCAGATGAGTGAGGCCATTGCTGCCAAGAAGGACAAAGGTAAAGAGAAACTATGCTTAAGGCATCCCGACTTACCGGAGGTCCTTGTAGGAAAAGTGGGACCTTGTTTCCACAAGGTAAATGTTAAGTATTTGATAGCTTTGCAAAAAATTAATTATGCCTTCATCCACACAGCTGAACTGGGTCGGATGCGAACAAAGTGGGAGATTCCGGAGAATGTAAAAATAAGAATCCCAATAGACCCTGAAACACCAATGGACTGCAAGCTTAGTGAAATAGTTATTTTAACTGAACTTTTTAACTAGGGACTAAGGTTTCCTTTAGATCCGGAGATAGTCAAATACTTCCACCTCATCAAGCTTTGCCCACGTCAACTGAGCCCTAATGCCTGGTACACTCTCATGGCCTGTATCAATGCCTCCAGGCTCTCCAGAATTCCTCTTCCAATGGAGGAATTCGCAGCTGTGGCCATCCTCTGCAGAAACCACCATATTCCCTTCTATCACTTCAACATGGGTGATAACTATAAAACAGTGGATGACCTGCTCGAATCGGAGAGAAATTGGATAACTCACTTCTTGTTTGTGAGTGGTGCTTGGGAGAATGGGAGGAAGATCAAAGCCGGAGTCAACCCGAGTCTCCTCACCAGTAGATGGCGAAGCGATAGTAAGAATCCCACCTTACACTCTCATTTTTATTTTTATCAAACTTGTTTAACTGACTTGTCTTGTCTTTCTTTTACAGTGCTGTCTAAAGATTTCAACGACCATTTGAAGGCCAGGCAGACCACATGTACTAAGATAAACACTTGGGCTGCTGAAAAGTAGGAAAATCGCTTCCACAACGCCTTTACCGGAGGAAATCTTGCAAGGTCTTATCTGTGGAACACCACTGACCGGAGGCACTTATCCTGGGAGGAACTTACCACTCCACCCCCTCCGGAAGTAGTCCTCAAAAGAACACACGCACCGGACGGGGCATTGTATCTGCCTGGTCGAGCCAAGGCCCCAAGTAAGATGAAAGGCAAAAAAGGTAAGGGCAAGAAGAGTGCGGTTGAAGCTAACCCCACCGAAGCAGAAGAAATTGTCCCAACAAGCCAAGAGAGGCCAGTTCACAGTCAGATTGATTCTGCTCTACTAGAGGTAGTGGAGCACGAGAGTACTAGGGAAGATGCAGGATCTCCAAAACCTCCAAGGGTTCCTAAGAGAGACAGGAAACGGGGGCCAGAGAGCAAGGATAGGAAGGCCAAGAAGAAAAAGACCTCCAGGGGTGATGAGATTTCTCTCCGGCCCTCGGAGCCCCTTCCTCCTGTTGACCCTACTGATCCAACAAGAGCAGAAGAGATCCCTGGTGACTTTCGAACTGATGAGGTTGGAGGAGGAGACATCAGTATTGACGGTGTTGACATTACTGGGCTTGAGGGGCTTGGTGACTATTTTGAAAACCTCCCCACAGATGATTTTGATGGGCCCTACCTCCCTCCAAGCACTTCGAATACTGTCACCTTCAATGGTAAGTCTTTCACTGTTTCAAGTGAAAGGGATATTATAACTCACTCTATATTGAGTAATATTCAGCTAGTGTTTGTTCTGGAGAAACAAGTGCGAGGTGAGTCAGCGATCATTACTGCCCTTAACTCTGACAAGGAGAGATTGTCCGGAGACCTCCTCATCGCCAACCAAAATGCTGATGTTCTGAAGAGAGAAAATGAGGAGTTAAAGAAGAATCATGAGGGTTGGGCCACAAAAGTAGCTACCTTAGAAGATACTATCAACGAGCTCCGGTCAAAGCAGTCTGAGTTGGAGAAAGATCTCTCCTCTTCGAAAGAGGAGGTGAAGGCTAAGGACGTGGTCATTCATACTTTGACCAATGACAAGATTTCGCTCGAGGATTCGGTGTCTCAGGCTGCACAAGAAAAAGCTGATCTGCTAAGGGAGCAAGAGGCAAAAATTCAAGCCAAAATTGATGCTTACGCCAACAATGTGATAAATACTCAGGAAGAGATGTATGCCAAATTGAAGTCGGACATGGTCTTGCTCTTTCACGAAAAGTTCCCGAAGAGGAATCTGGGAGATTTGTGGACTTATGTAGAGTACGAAGACCTTCCCTTCCACACTATGGCTGATGGAGACTTGCATGATTATTCTAGTGCTGACTCATCCGATGAGGAAGAGAACACCGGGTAGAGTCCAAATGAGGAGAACAATGACCTCAAGAAGAAGAAAATAAGTGAGGCTGAGCCATCTTCAAAGGCTCAGTCTTAGAGTAATTATCTTTTTAGTTTTGTTTTGATTGAACTAAAGTCCTTGGATGGCCAAGGCATTTTTGTAACTGTGTCCGGTCTTCGACCGGATAGATCTGTTTGTTTTGACAATTTAAAGTCCTTGGATGGCCAAGGCACTTCGGTTGTTTTAATGGGTATCTTTGTTTTGCACAACTCTTGCATTCTTTCATAGTTTTTTTTCAATTTTGGTGGCTAATGTTTAAACAACCCTTAGATATTTCATAAACATTCTAAAGTGAGAGTGTTTAAATTCTCCGATGACAAATGTTTAAGTAGTCATCACTCCTTTAATCCAATCCGGCCGGTGTTTAAATAAAAATTTGACAAGAAACAAAGTAAAAACACTCCAAATTTTTAAGAAGGCATCAAATTTTATAAAACAGCCCGGACACCTCATTAAAACCTCCCCGCGCCACCAGGATAGGAAAGAGTATGCCCCCAAATATTTACATGAACTTTTAAACAAGTAAATATTTACATAGTTCCTACTCCAGGTATATCCGGAGGTGCTCAATGTTCCAAGGGTGATTCAAAATCCTTCCATCTTTATCTTGGAGCCGGTACATTCCATGCTTAAGTTTTTCAATGACCAGATAGGGTCCTTCCCAAGTTGGAGCCAATTTACCGAACTGCCTCTCTTTAGTGTGTAGGAAAACTTTTCTTAACACCTTATCTCCCGGTTGAAAATCCCTTCTCTTGATTTTAGAAGCAAACATGCTTCTCATCAAACATTGATAGTGCACAGCTCTAAGGTGAGCCTTAACTCTTCCTTCCTCTATCAAGTCAAGTTGACCTCTGATAGCCCCCTCGTTAGTGTGTTCGGAGAAATTATGAACTCGAAATGAAGGGAGAGTTGCTTCTATGGGGGCTATGGCATCCACCCCATAGACCAAAGCAAATGGTGATACTTGTGTTGCAGCCCCAGGTGTAGTCCGGTAAGCCCACAAAACTTCTTGCAAATAACTAGGCCATTTTCCAGCAGCCCCTTCTAAATTTTTCTTCAAACCGGACAGTATAGTCCTGTTAGCCACCTCAACTTGACCATTTTCTTGTGGGTGGAAAGGTGAAGATAAGCAATGTTGTATACCTCTAGAGGCACATAAAAACTCTATTTCCTTGTTGTCGAACTGTGGCCCATTCTCTGTTGTTATCTTTTGTGGAATTCCAAGTCTGCAACAGATTTTGGATAAATGAATTTTATAACAGATTTTGATGTTGTTCCTGCCAACGGAGCTGCTTCGACCCACTTCGAAAAATAATCAATAGCAACAATTATTGTCCTGCGTCCTCCGGATGCCATAGGTAGAGGTCCCACCAAATCCAACCCCCATCGAGCAAAAGGTATAGGCTCAGAAATTGACTCTAAAAGGATGGCTGGGATATGAATCTCATTGCTATATCTCTGGCATGGGTCACACCTCCTCACCAACTCCTTAGCATCTTGCATTATAGAGGGCCAATAATACCCATCCAACAAAACTCTCCTTGTTAGAGCCCTGAAACCACAGTGAGCTGATCCCTCACCATCATGTAATTCAGAGAGCACTACTTGAGACTCATCGACCCCCAAACATCGTAAGAGGGGTTTACTGTAAGACTTCTTATAAAGAACATCTCTTAGTATGATAAAACCATGAGCCTTGGACTTTACCTTTCTTGCTATTGACTTATCCGGAGGCAAGATGCCATCTGAGAGATATTGAAGGAGAGGAAACCTCCAATCTTGTGGCTGTTTCATCTGTATATCGAAGCTTTCTTCCTCCTTACCCATACGGAGTTGAATCGAAGGACACTCCAGCACATGGATCCAATGGTAGGATTCAGTATAGGCTATGGTTACCAAGGAGTCTGCTAGTTCATTTTCTGTTCGGGGTATGTGCTCATAAACAATGCTCTTGAACTTAAGTGCCACATCTTTGAGAAGAGGGAAATATTTTATTAGCTGCTCCTTTTTTGCTTCAGACTGACCTTGCGCATGATGAATAAGAAGCTGAGAATCACTCATCAACTTGACCCTTTTGGCTCCACAAATAAGAGCTAACTTTAAACCAGCTATAGCAGCTTCATATTCAGACTCATTATTAGAAGCCCTAAAAGTAAAACATATAGCTTGGTACATTTTGTCACCATACGGAGAGGTCAAGCATACCCCTGCACTACATCCCATAATACTTGATCCACCATCAGTCCGGACGAATCAGACCTTTTTATCTTTCACATCAGTTGTTTGCTCTGTATCCCTATCTGAATGGAATTCAACTAAGAAATCAGCCACAACTTGGGCTTTGATTGCTGTCCAAGGAGCAAAATCAATATCGAAGTCCCCCAGTTCCACTGACCACTTAGTCATTCTACTCGAAATGTCTGCCTTTTGAAGAATGTTTTTCAGGGGATAGGATGTCCGGACAATAATAGGATGAGCCTGAAAATAAGGCCTCCTCTTCCTTGCAGCAATTACCAGGGCTAATGCTAAATTTTCAAGCTTCAGATAGCGTTTTTCTGCATCTATCAAGCTCTTGCTGATGTAATACACCGGACGGGGATAATTATTTACCTCCCTCACTAATACGGCACTTATGGCACAACTGGAAACTGCCAAGTATATGAAGAGTATCTCTTCATCAACTGGTTTAAACAGAGTCTTGGGGGAGGACATATGTTTTTTAATTTCATTAAAGGCCTCATCACATTGTGAAGTCCAGTCGAATCCCTTTGCCCCTTTTAAAGTTTGAAAGAACGGGGCACACCTGTTTGAAGACCTTGAAATGAATCGATTTAACGCAGCCAACCTCCCAATCAATCTTTGTACTTCTTTAATATTTCGAGGAGGTTCCATTTGGAATAAAGCATTAAGCTGGTCCGGATCAGGCTGTATCCCTTGCTCACTTATTATATACCCCAGGAATTTTCCGGACTGTATTCCTAACACACACTTTTCTGGATTTAGTTTCAAATTTACTTTTACTAAGTTAGCAAAAGTTTCTTGGAGATCTGTCAAGTGTAGCTCTTCCTCCACACTTTTTACCATCCTGTCATCGATGTATACTTCCATATTTCTTCCAATTTGATCAGCAAAGGCTTTGTTTACAAACCTCTGATAAGTAGCCCCAACATTTTTTAACCCAAATGGCATCACCTTGTAACAATAAAGGCCCCTATCAGTAACAAACGTAGTATGCTCCTGATCTTTCAGATCTACTTGAATCTGGTTGTACCCGGAGAAGGCATCCATGAAAGATAGTAGCTTATTCCCAGATGTGGAATCTACCAACTGATCAATCCGGGGAACTGGATACAAATATTTTGGGCAAGCTCTGTTGAGATCTGTGAAATCGATACACATGCGCCACTTGCCATTTTTCTTTTTCACCAAGACTGGATTGGCTGTCCATAAAGGATATTGAGACTCCTTTATGTGCCCTATTTTGGTAAGTCTGTCGACTTTTTGAATTATGACATCGGTCTTTTCCTTGGAAAAAGTTCTCCTCTTTTATACCACATGTATTATGTCTCTTCGGACGGACAGTTGGTGTGATATAATAGTTGCTGGTACTCCGGTAACATCAGCATTGTACCAAGCAAAAACATGCTGATGGTCTTTTAAAAACTTCAACATTTTACCCTTTAGTTCAGATGTCATTTTGGATCATATCTTAACATTTTTCCCTCTTCCAAAGAATGTGTCTCGACTTCTTCAACCGGTTTTAAAAATCCAGGGGTCTCTCTGGGGTCATCAATTTCACCATCACCCCCAGAAAGCCCCTCAAACTGCTATTCTTCATTGATACGAACTGCCCCCAATCTCCGAGGAGCTAGTGTTGTTGCATAGCACTCTCTTGCTATCTTTTGGCTGCTCCAAACAACTCCCACTTGTCCTTGCACAACGTATTTCAAACATTGGTGGACTGTTGAGGCCACTGCATGCATCCTAGAGAGCCAAGACCTCCCTAAAATCGCATTATAACAAGTGGGACAATCCACTACGATAAACAGTATTCTAACCATCTTCTTAAAAGGGCCCTTGCCCAACAAAACTTCCTCTTCGAACTCCCCGATTACATCTGCTGAGCTTCCAGTGAAACCCACAATTGACCTGTTCGAACGCTGAATTACCGCAGGATTTTTCATCTTTTTATAGGAAGTTAAAAAGAGGATATTGGCCGAACTCCCAATATCTACCAAAATTCGTCTTATGTTATTGGCCCCAATGGATGCTCCTATGACAACAGCATCTTCATGAGGACCTGCTATATCCCTTAAGTCATCCTCATCGAAAACAATGAAGGGAAATGGAATATGCGATTGATAGGAAGTCATGCCTCCTTCCAGTTGAGTAGCTAAAGTATGAACATGCCTCTTCCTTGAAGAAGCAGTGGGTGCTGTCATGGTATCCCTTCCAAAAATTGTGAGTGACTCAAAAAAGTTAATAAGCCCGGACACTGTTTTACAACGTTCCTCAATAGCACCCACTCTGTTTCGAGTTGGATCGGGGTCCAAGTACTCTGACTCTACATCGAACCTCTCGATTATCACCATAGCTCCTTCCAGAGCAGATGTGCGTGCATTGTTTGGTCCGTCCCGATAAGCATTATTAGGTCTATTTCATCCTATTCTTTTAACATATGCTCCCAACTTTCCTCTTTCAATTAAATTCTGGACTTCTTGCTTTAAAGCAATATAATCCTCAGTGTTATGGTCAGTATCATTATGATACTGACAGAAGCAATTGTTACGATGCTCCCTAGGAGATTGTAGCGTAGTCGGCCTTCTATAGTGTACTTCTTCCTTTGTTTTGTCATAAATGGTGGCTACACTTTCTTTTAACTCAGCAAAACAATCTGGTTGAACCCATGGCCCTCTCTTATTTCTAGATTGCTGACTCTGGGCAGGTGCAGCTGGCTGAGACTGAGCTTTAACTCTGTTATGACCCTGCCCGGCCTCCCTTGCCTTGTTCTCAGGCTGATTTTGGTTGGGGTTTGGTGCAGCAGGGGCAGACCTCACCTGCCTGTGCACCCTAGTTTTCGCTGGTTCATCCACCTTAATTTTCTTTCCAACTTGATTCAGTAAACCTCCCCATGTCATGGCCTTTTTTCTGGTCACTAAATCAGCCAAATTTCCAAGGTTTAAACCCTGCCTTAGAGAAGCTATTGCTAGCTGTTTGAAGCAATCAACCAACCCATTTTTGGTGTTTACAAAGCGACTTATATATTCCTTCAAAGATTCATTTGGCTCTTGGGAACAATGGATAATTGTGTCCCCATTGCCCTTCACCTCCTTACTTCCAACAAACTGCCTCCGGAAGGCCACCCAAAAGGTATCGAAATTTCTGATGCACCCCTGTGATAGGCTGTTATACCACTTCAGGGCACTCCCTGTAAAATACTGGGAGAATGCTCTACAAAGCAACTTATCGTCATCATCGAAATTCATCATGAAATTTTTGAATTGTTCCAAGCGATTGTCCTGGTCTTTACTGTCATCGTATTTTTTCATTTTTGTACTATCAAACCTCTTGGGGAGGTTCCCGGACAGGATCTTGGATGACAATGGAGATTGTCTCCAATTCCGGCCACGACTGAAAACGGTATCCTCGTTAGGAGTTGCAAAGATACCTGGTTCATCATGGAAGGCAAAAGGATCCACCAGCATCTGGTCAATATGTCTCCGGCTATGAGATGACCCTTTGCCTATATGCCTCTTTAACTTTCCATGCCTATCCATTTTTCTTAAATACTTCTTAACCAACTTTTGTTTCTTTTTAGATCGGCCCTCATCACTGTTGGATGACAAAGATTCTTTAACTCCATATTCGCCCGAGAAGCTACTGGAAGATTATGAGTCTGAATCAGAGCTCTCCACCGGTTTAGACCGGTGAGATTTTTTAGAGCTAGCATGAGTATTTTTCGTACTTACATGGGTTTTCGAAGGCTCATGGTCTCTAGGATTGTCACTATGATGAGCAACTGATGCTTTTGACTTTTTTTTTATGCCCATCTTTGCCCTCTCTGCCCTCAGGGCTTCTATCTCGCCCTTTAATCTATCACGCTCCTCGATGGTATATTCATCATTTTCTCCCACCACTTCAAGCAAAGCTGGTGGTACTTCCGGTGCGTCCGGATTCATTCAGACTGGTTTTTCTAATGGTTTTGAATGCTAGATTCAGGCACCGTCGTGCTCCCACTGTGGTCGTCAATTTGGTGTGGTTTATTTTTGTTTGAGGGTAAGTTTGTAATTTTTATCTAGTGTTTTGTGGAATTTTGAGAGTATTTAATGTTTGGGTAGAATGTAGAGGGAGAATTGAGCTGCCTGGTTGTATTTAATTTTCATTACCATCATTTAATGTTGCTGGTTGGGTATTTATACCCTTATATTTGGGCCATATGGGATTTCGGGTCGTGTTTAATGGATTCGGGTCGAGTTTAAAGACTCATTAGTTCTAAGTAAGTAAATAAGAAGCTTAGTCAAAAAGTGATTATGTTTTAAGTACTTTAGTTCTGTTCGGATAGTTCAGTGGATGATAGTTGTCTGAACTGCCCCTGTCTAGTGAAATGGACATTGTCCGAATTGACCATGTCCGGTTCCCATAAAGTGTGGTGACAGAATCCGGACTCATCACTTATAATCAAACCATAATAATAATTTAAGTACAATAATAAAACTATAATAACCTTATTCAACTATTAAATTATAATATACAAACGATATAACAATTTTTTATCAAACAATATATGTTATAAAAATAATATAAAATTGATGACTGTGATGGTCGTGATGTGAAATTTTCCATGTTTTGTTGTGAGCTTGAAGACCGTGACCTATTTTTACTGTGACCATGATGTTCGTGATTGTGATGGTCATGACTATAATGATTATGACACGAATCCTGTCGTGTTCTATTGTGTTACTGTGATAGTTATATCGTGATTCTACTATATCCTGTTGTAAGCTGTCAGGATTGTTATCTCTAACTGCAGAGACGTGAATTATGTTATCAAAACACTACATAGGTCATACATGTTTATCAAAAGCTTACAATCATTTGATATGGTTGTCCAAAAGAAAACCACCATAAGAATTCTCCGGGTTAGGTTTGTGTAACCGCAATGAGTCAATCCCTGTCTGTTATGGAGTTATTTTTAATACCATAGTCGAATATTCATGATTTAATCATTGAAGTAAAGGTTGCTTTAGACCTGGTTTGAATAGATTCCCGCATAAGATAGAAATATGTTTTCCTTGAACTTTAATCTTCGCACCACAACCCCATCCTCGTGGGTAAATACAAATTTCTAACAAGTTTAAAATTTTGATCCTCCAGTCTTCGATTTCAACAACCCCCAACTGTAAAGCTTCATTGTGATTGGGATTATGCTCTTCGTCAATCAAATGATATTCCTACAACATGAATCATGGTTCTATTTCGGAGCAAGTGATTAAAACTAAAGTATATGTTTGGAAGTTTTCTGCATTTGATACTTGTTCAAACCTGGCTTTCTCAAATAACTAAACACGAAATTTCAAGTCCTTTATGTATTTAAAAAATGGTCTTTGCATGCTTCAATTTTTCATATAGTATGATTTATCAACAGTTGAGAATCTTTTATCATTCAGATCCTCTTTAATACACACACAGACCAATCTCAAGCCAATGATTTTTACATCATACTCAACCTCATACGTTCAAGCGTGGAAACCAAAATGGATTGTCTGATTTAATGCATTATTAAATGAAGCTATAAGTTGGACACCTGTCCTACAACTTGAGATATTTGAATCTTCATTAGATCAGACCATCCATTCCGGCTCTGTGAGAAACTTTACCAACACTTAATATTTGATGGCTATCTTTAGCTCATAAATGATATAAAAGTATCCAAGTTCAATCGACCAACGAGTTAGTCTTCTTGAAATATTAGGTTTTTACAAAATATTCCATAGTGGGAAAGAAGTGTAAACCACAATAGAATGACCCTTGAAGTATCATCTTTTTATTTGAGGTCATTAAATACCTCAAGAACATTCCCAACCTGACTCCAAATATGTATTTCTTAGGGTTAAGCTTCATATGACTGCTTTAAGGTTCTGAAAGGTCTTCACCAATCAAAGATATGTTGTGAGTTTTCTGTTATTTTTACTAGCATGTCGTTGGTGGAAACTTTAAAATTTCTCCCAATATAGAATGCAAAAGCCTTGTTGAACAATGAGTAATAAGTTTCCGTATGTTTTTCAACCCAAAAAACATTACCGTGTAGCGATGGAGACCTTGATCAGTCACAAAAGTGGTGTTTTCTTGGTCTGAATGATGCATTTGAATTTGGTTATACCTCAAACAAGCATCCATAAATAACACGAGCTTATTTTCTAAAGTGGAATCTACCAACTAGTCCAATTACATACTGTATTCAGATCGGTGAAGTAAATGCAAGTCCTCTAACTCTCATTCTTCTTTTTTACAATGATTTGATGCTCCTAGCGTGACTCTTCCTAGAAACATTGGTGATTCTTAAATAGTTATCACCCTCAATAATGTTTAAGAGTCCTATAGTTGTAGTTAAGTCTTCTTCCCTTTACATAACCGTGATCAGATGACGCTCGAGATCCGAGTTAAGATATCATCTTCTGAATATGGTTAGTACAACATGACGATCTAGGTTGGGGTTTAGATATTCATTAGCCATATCGCAAATTGTAGCCTGAATGCTAACACTGATCATATCATTGTTTTATTGTTTTTGTATAACTACTTGAGTCCCCGACCCACCTGTCCTGATGGACCCCGCTTCATTTTATGAAGTTTGCTGTACTTCGCGATTATCTTTTACATATTGAAGTAGCTTACCATTGTCAGTCAAATTCTTGGTTTCTTCCCTAATTATTATGTAGTATCTCACCTAGTGGTCAATGTTAGTACGTACTTGCAATAATTTCCACTTCTACCCTCTCGAAGTTTGGTAATTGGGCAAGAAGGCTTGAAATGGACTTGACATTTAGCTTTTTGGTAAATCTACGTCGCACTCTTCGTTAACTCAATATAGTTATCATACCATAGCCATGTATTCCTCTAATCGTCATGTCATTGACCAGAATAAGTATTATGTTGTGGTATATCCTGCGGTTGATTTGGGTTTGGACATGAATTGACCGCTTACATGTTGAAACACCGGAGAGCAATGGTAGGGATACGAAATCTTCAGTTTTTAATGAGATACTTGGGGTACTTTGTACGTGGTCTTAGTGGTCACACATATCATACTTGGAGTCTAATAACTCTGCCGTGGCGTCTCATCTGCAATCAGAAAAAGACGCATGGTCTCTTTAATTCGGATATAAGAATCTATTTGCACCAACAACACCCTAAAAATCAAGACTTCATCATCAGGACTTATTTTGCCAAATTAGTTCCTTGAATGAGCCGCTATCTATCCGAAGTTATGGTCACCTCCTCATGATAATCGTCGATATTATTCTAAGTATGCACAAAGCATTGCTTATAATATGGTCCTCATAAACTTTTATCACTTTTCTTCTTACAAAGTGATGTCTCAAAAGGGTCCACAAATGATTAAAACTCATAATAGATATCGAAGTCAACTGATTAAACCAAGTTAAATCGTCTCCCTTAAATGTCATCGAAAATTCTCGATACCATAAATTGCCATCCTCAATGAAGCTCATTATTAGGTGGTTTAGTTCACCACTTTCATCGTACTTCTCCATCTTATGAACATCAAAACTTCTTAGTATCTCGATCGCCATAATTTTTGGAATCAATAGAGATATATTTCTCATATATTCATGGGCGAAAAAAGCTTTGTTTACCTCGTTGCTCGCGGCTGAACAAGGTTTCACGTGATGAAGATACTTCATATTAAATATCGGTGCTTGATTTCCATGGATAGGGCCTTTTCCTAGAAACACTTGCTGGTACTAATTGGGATTTCACCCAAGGAGGTGGGTAATCTGACCTGAGGTCTATGGAAGACAGGGTTAGCTTGTTGCTGAAGTCGTAAAGATGGAAGGTTTTAAGGGTCCTGCATAACCTATTGAGCCACTTGCTCAAATCAAACATACTCAAAAGTTACAGCCACAACTTGAGTGTCTTGCTCGACATCATCTTGAACCACCCCGAGATCTTTACGAGGAATGTCGCATGCACATCGTGTGCTTTGGATTTCTTTGATGATACATCTGCCCGTGAGTGGAATAAATCTCTTTTCCATCACTCATCAATACCAATAGTGTTCTCTCACATGGTATTCTCTCTTCAAGGAATGGTTGGCGCGATCTAGACGATAAGACCTAGTAAACTCATAAGTGTCATCCTCAGTTGTCTCCTTAGTAGGTGATTCAATGCTTACTTCAGACTACACCACAGACCGCCTACAAATTGCATCGCCCCTCCCACTTTGGTAAGTGATCACGTCAGACACGAGGGCAATATCTTCCAATGTCTCCTGCTGCGAATGAAGTGTTGTGATTGAGACACGAGTTGTTGTTTCGCTCTTTTAACTGAGTTGGCAAGAGAAGAATCAGGTGGCTTCCATGACCTCAACCCTTCTTGCGGAGGGATGAGGGTTGTATTAGTTGTTCCATGAGTAGTCATTTTGTTATCGTTTGCTTCGTGAGTAGTAGAGTAGTTTGGTTTTGAAATTTTCTTCATGGTACCAGTTACGATATTTCTCCCGTTGTGGTTAAAACTGAAGAGTCTGAATTCGACTCACCAGTAGTTACTAAACAATAAATATAGAGAGAGAAATCTCCCATTGTGGTTGTTCACTTTTTAAAAAAATGTGACAAATTATATTTATAATGACCAATATGGGTCTTTGAGCTCTATTGACCCATTAATACAAAGAACGTTTCTTTGGTCTTATGCTTAGCCTTCAATTTATAAGGTCTAAAGTCAACCCAAAACAAAACCTTTAGCCCAACAGATAATTCTCTTATCATCATCAATGAAACAAAACACGCTTACTATGCTAGTTGTCACCAGAACCAGAGATTGTACTTTGTTTTAAAACCCATGTAACCGATCTGATAGGTTAGGGTATATAAACTTTTATTTTTATATAAACAAATCGTGGATTTGAAAATATATTCCCAACGGTTGTGGGATGAGTCACGGATTTTTAGAAAATTCATACGTATACCCAACCAAACCCGACCCACCAATACCTGGTATTCTAATTTTACTACTTAATACATAATATATTATTATTCTATAAATTCTTAAGTCATATTTTTATGTGATTGAATTACTTCCCTTTGTTTGTAATTTTTATTTTGATAGTTTTGTGGTTATTCATATTTGATTAAATTTAGATTTATATTAAATTGTCTTATCTTTAACAAATCTAAAAAAATTGAATAAATTTTAATTTTGTTTTTTATATTTACATCCGAAAATTTGTTAATGAATTTGCACATATAGATAACAAATATAATCTATTGAATTTTGAAATAAATATGAAATTTTAAATAGTAAATATATCTTTATAAATTTGGAATATAAAAACTCGGATAGACCGGAGATCATTGGATATTCCGACTTATATTTTGTTGAATGCATATACACTGTAAAGAGCATTCCAAGCAACATATGTGTATTAGTTGGGGGTGCAATATCATGGAAACATGTAAATCAAACACTAATTATGGTGTGGATTATTTTCGACTGAGGGTAATTTTGTCAAGAGTTTTCTGGTGTTTCAAAGGTATTTAATGTTTATGTGGTTTGTAGTGAGAGATTTGAGTTGTCTGGTTGTATTAAATGTTTATTACCCTCATTTTGCGTCATATTTATGAAACCGGGTCGAGTTCAAAAACTCATTAGTTTATTAAGCAGATTAGCAATTAGCTTAGTCAAAAAGTGATTAGCTTTTAATACTTTAGTCCAGTTCGGATGGTTCAGTGGGTGGTTTATGTCTGAATTGCCCTTGTCCGGTTTCTACAGTGAGTGGTGAAAATATCCGGACTCATCAAATTGCACCATCCAATATGGCAACAGAACTTGTTACGTGCTTTGATGCATCAAACCATGCATTGCAGCTGCGTAATTTTATCACTTGATTACGTGTTGTACAAGGGATAGAAGGTCCCATGAAAATGTATTATGACTAAAATTTCATACTGCCATATTCTAACACTAACATGTGTCTGTCTAAGTCCAAACACATAGACATAAATTTCATGTATGTTAAGTAGAGAGTTCAGAGAGGTCAAATAAGTATAGAGCACATCAGTACAAACTCCATGGTGGTAGATCTTCTTACAAATACAGAATTACCTAAATGTTTCCTGTGACACACCATTATGATGGGTTTAGAAGATCGTTGATTTGAGTGAGAGTTTTGTAATGGGAACCGATTTATATATATGATTTTATTTTATATGGTTTATTACCATATATGGCTCACATAATATCTATTGACATATATAACTCATTTGAGTAGATCTTTACTAACATATGATCAGTTAAGAAGAAATATATGCGATTACATGTCATATTATTCATATGTTACACACCATAATGGATCCATATAATTGATTGATGACGATTACGTGATTATTATTGTGTATAATAGTTCACATTACGAGGCAAAAATCTTTAGTCTTTTATCGTTCATTGATCATGTAGGGGTCGTAAGTTCGCTTATTTCAGTGGAAGCGTGAGGTCTATTAAAATAAATATATCATTCAGTAGCATATGACGGTCCAAGTGACATATTATTGGAAAAATTGTGGATGAGTATGCTAATGATATATTTGGTCATTGTCATAAATTGGTCCAATTGATAAGTAGAATGACTAATTATATTAATATATAATTAAATAGGAATTGAACGTATGTGTGAAAATCCATTATAGATGTATAAGTGTAAAACCAGATTGAATTTGAGCTATGTAATAGATTTGACCAATATTAACTAAACTGATAGTTCATGGACTAAAATGATATAAATCAATTGAGTTGGTCATACTCAATGATCAATAAGAGATATGATGCAATTGTGCTTGGACTTTAACCCGATTATGACGCCTATAAATATAAGATTTAAATAAAAGATTCTTTTACTATTACTTAAATGTGTTTGCTCCTTTAAAAATAATCTAAACCTTTGATTACAGAAATTGGCAAGGAAGATTAATATTCAATACTTTATGGAAGAAATATTCACTTCTTCTTTTTGTCTTCTTATGTTCTAAAAAATTGGAAAGGAGATTCGCGAAGAAAAATGGTACGAATTCTTTGTTTATTAATCTAGCAAAACTAATAACCTAACAAAGTAAGTAACATGTCGTCTTTTTTAATAGAACTAAAATACAAATGGCCAAATGTATATCATAAACATTTTATCGATTCCACAACCACCCTAGTTCCATAATTTGTAACACTTTATCAAAAGATCTCATCAAGATCGGACCCATACCAAGGCCAAAACTATTCGACGGGCTTGAGTAGGTTAGCCATGCCTAGAGGTGTCAAACGGTTTGAACCGCGAACCATCGGAACCGTTTAACAGAGAACCACGGTTTGCGGTTCTGGCGGGTTGCGGTCTTGCCATTTTGTTGTCCTGTCGATTTGCGGTCCTGCCGGTTTGCTGTCCTAATGGACTAGTTTCGCAGTTAAACCATCAGTTCAACCCACCAAACAAACCATTTAGGAACCGTTTATCAAAATATTTTATAATGTTATTTAAAATTAATTTGTAACTGTTAATTGAATCTAATTTCAATAATTGAGATATGTACCATATAAACGAGTTAATTATGCTATTTCATGTATTTTAATTAAAATATGTTATCACTTTAAGCGAAATTTTATAATCAAGCAATTACATTCTAAAAAAATAATTGTAATTTGATTTTGATATGTTTGATTATATTTATGTATTTAAGATATTTTATTTAATATTAGGTAGATATTAAATAAAATATATACATCTAATTGTATTTTGATTACAACTTTCAATATTTGTAAAAATATAAAAATAAAAATTTGATTGTCTTAACCAAGATATCGTAAACAATATAATTGTAAAATGATTTGTATATTGTTTGAACATACTAGATATTTAAGATGGTATATTTAATATTAGGTACATATTAAATGATATATACTTATTAGACATATAATTGTATTCTGATTTTAAATTATTAGGTGATTCTTTAGATTCTTTCAAGCTTGAAGTTTTTATGGTTAGATGAATTATATAGTTTATTGTATTTTCGAACTATTCAATATTAGAAGTTTAAATTTAAATTTTTTAGAATTGTATAATTATATGCATAAACTTAAATTACTTGTAAATAACAAAATAAAAATTAAAAGCGAAAGTGATTTAAATAACATTTAATAAAAAATAGAAGCAAAACAAACAATTCATTAAAAATAAAAACCAAACAAGTAACATAGTTGTTCAATCAAATAAAAAAGAAAAACATTACAACAATAATGCTTAAGACAATCAAATGCAAAAAACTAAGGAGCTTCATCGTTGTTGTTGTTAGGTGGTGGACCTTGCAAATGCATGTTCTCCATCATCTGTCGCATATACTCCGACTGTTCGGCTTGAGAGTTTGCGAATCGCTCATTCCATTGATCTTGTCCATGATGTCACTGCTCGTATTGACCATGCCACTGCTGGAGGTGACCAAGTTGATCATTCACCCCTACTTGCCACTTCTGTATCTGGCTAAGCTGGTCATTTACCCCCCCTCCTGCCAGTTTTGAAATCCAGTTTTCCATTTTGTAAAATCATCATGCCATTCCTTTTGTTGAGTATGCGCAAAGTGTATATAATCCATATGTTTCTCATGCGAAAACTCAGTAAATTTGCGATCGGTTCGTCTTTCTTGTCGCGGTACTCCAGAAGAACCACCAATAACATTTGGATTGAAAAGCGCCTGATCCTGAACTCGATATTGATTAGGTGGATTTGGCGGTTTTATAAGACCGTTCGCAGTCCATATCTGATTCAACTCGGGCCTATGGTGGTTCCATGCCTCCAATTTCGACATTAACTCTCCATCCCAAGAGTATATTTCCTGCAAACGCAAAGAGTTTCTACCTATAGCACTAGTCGGCCTCACCTTCATCGGAATGTACATACTCGCATCAGCTCCTTTCGAAACAAGCAAGCAACTCACTATCATCCCATAAGGTAGTTTATCCGTACCACACCTCGTAGCCATATTTCGAATCATCAAGCTAGGTAAACTAATTATTCCCTGATTTCGGATGATAAAAGCAGTTACAAATGTTTGAATATATGAAAGCTGCGAATCATTGTTACTAGGGGGAAGAAATATACTATTTACCAATTTCAAAGCTAATTTCCCATTAGCATCCAAATTACTTCGCATGACTCGAAATTTACCGCTAATTTTCGGAGCATCCGCACCAGGACAAGTAAGAAGCTCTACTACTTCTTCGTAAGATATAGGCCAATCAGCACCCCAGCCCGAAGGGTGATAACTAATAGAAGGTAATTTATTACCGGTATATATATCATGGGTTGGAACGAAAAAAAGATCTTCGAAATCAGTTTCAAAAAAAATATAGGGTTTACCATCAATCAAACAATTTATTCTTAAACCTCTACCATTTGGATCATTCTCAATTAATTGTGCGGTGGCATAAAACTTGCGTACTAGTTCTAGATACCAATCACAATTGAATCTAGCTAGTGTCATCCAACCTAGGCCATTAGTAGGTTCAATAAGTTTGAAATTTTTTTGCATACCCTCTACTTCGATCAGTTCATCGTAATCCAAATACATACCCGCCCAAATTTTGGTTACACCTCGTCCTCCTTCCGGATTACGGATGCGAAGCTCCCCTTCGCCGCGATGTTCGATAGTCGCGCTCTCTGTTACCTCCATCTCTTCATACAACAAATCTTCGGCATCTCTCTTTTGCCTCAAGGATGATTCAACTCCTCCACCTTGACGGGCTTGCTTTGATCTTCTCGAAGACATTTAGCGAAACCTGAAATTTAAAATAGTGTTTGAAAATTATATAAATAATTTAGAGAAGTGTAGTGGAGAAGAGATAGATTTGTAGTGGAGAAGAGATAGATTTGTAGTGGAGAAGAGATAGATTAGTAGTGAAGAAGAGATAGATTTTTAGTGGAGAAGAGATAGATTAGTAGTGGTGGTGTGAAAAATAGAGTAGGAAATAGGTAGTATTTATAGGAATTTTTTTTCCAATTAGCCGTTAGATGACGTCATCCATGGCGTCATCGTGCGGACCATCCGGCCAAGCGTGCGGATGGTCCGCACGTTTGAAAAGTTAACGGCTAGTTGAATTCAACTAGCCGTTTACTTCATTCGGATCGATATCCGGATGGCCCGAATTCGCTGTCCGGACCTGATGGTTTGGAATTTTATTGTATTTTTGATTTTTCGATTTTTTTGGGTCTCACCTATAAATAGAGGAGACCCCAACTCAATATTCACACCTCTCAAACAACTCTCTACTTCTCTCTAAATCTATCTGCTTGTTCGAAATATTCTAGAAAACTATAATTACTTATTTTACATATTCTACTTCTACTTTCGAAATTGTTTGATTTTTGTTTTTCCGCAAATTGTTTCTATTAGTTGTTATTAGTCTAAATTTAGTTGTTCTTAGTTGTTATTAGTTGTTATTAGTCTAAATTTAGATTTTATTATTTGCAATATTAATTAGTTTCCATTAGTATTTTATTGCATATTTAAAAAATATTGTTATTAGTTTTAAAATGAATTCAAAACGTAGAAATACTAATGCTCACCCACCCGCTAATGTGGATCTCAATACCATAGATTAATTTTCTACAAACTTCCCTCACGTTGACACACTCTCCTCCCACGAAAGTGGTGGTGGAAGTACTAGGGCTGGGTCGAGATCTCGTAAGAAAACATCTTGGATTTGGAAACACTATACTCCATTAGAAGATGGTTATTCTAGTATTTGTAACGTGTGCAAAAAATATTATCTTCACGTAAGTGGAAATAGAAATATGGGCACTAGCACTATGGTAAAACATTTACTGAAACATCAAGTATATGATCCTACAAAACCTAACCCAAATAATGTTTGCATGAACCCTCAAACAGGTCTTCCTTTTGAGTTTAACCACGATACGTATAGGGAAGAAACAATGATTTATGTAGTCGGTAGTTTACAACCATTTAGTTTTGGGGATTCTTGGAGATACAAAAATTGAATGCAAGCTGGGGTAAACCCACAGACAAAACGCATTCCACGTAGCTTTTTGCGATCGCTAGCCTTTAAATATTATTTAAAAAGAAAAAAAATATTATTCAAACTATGCTGACTTTGCCATGGAATGTTTCGATTACTAGTGACATAGCTACTTTTACTGATTTTGATATGGTATGTGTTACCCTTCATTGGATGGATGCCGAATGGGTCATACAAAGGAGAATTATATGGTTTGAATCAATTGGGAAGCATAACGCACAATTAATTAGGGAGAGTATGGTTGAATGCATGAATATTTATGGCATTAAAAACAAGATTATGTCTATTTCGTTGGATAATGCATCTTCTGATATTAATGCTATAAAATTGCTTATACAAGATTGCAATCCCCCTTTTCCAAAATTGTTTCACACCAAATGTTTATGCCACGTACTTCAATTAATTTCGAAAGACGGAATACGTAAGGTTATGGGTGATTGTATTGCCCCTATAAAAAATGGGATCCTATTTTGCTCGACATCCGCTGCTAAAAAAAGAGCTTTTAAAACACTTGTTACTTCAAATGGGAAACAATATTAAAAACTTATATTAGATGTCGAAACTAAATGGAATTATACTTACACAATGCTTGCACGTGTGTATGTTTTTAAAGAAGAGATTATGACGCTTTATAATACATCTTATCCTGAAACACCAATTGACAAAGAACATTGGAAATATTGTGCACACATGTTAAGATTTTTAAAACTTTTTAAAGATAACACTCTAACCTTTTCTTCACAAAATCAACCTAATGCTCATTTGGCCCTTTTCACGATTACTAATCTTGCCATGCATATGAATGAATTTAGATCAAATTTTGTATGCGTAGACATGGTGCCCGAAATGGAATATAAGTTCACAAAGTATTTTCATCCAATCCCTGATATTTATTCATTTGCTTGCTTTTTAGATCCTTTTGCACGAAAAGATAAATTTGAATGGCTAGTTAGATGGTTTTATAAACCTGTACAGTTTTCTACAACTAAACCACCGAAGGAACCAATTGATCCTGAAGGGTATATTACCGGTATATATGAATGTTTGTATAATATCTATGATAAGTATGCTGCAAGATATAGATCAAATACGACTACAAATGTAAGGAGTAGTAACAATAGGGGTAGATGGAGATGTTCTACTAACTATGTTCAAATGGCAATGTTACGAAGCAATGAATTTACAGAAACCCCTCAATCTGATAATGAGTTGTCAAGATATTTGAGCACTAGGTTTGATTTTACGAATTTTCCAAACCAAGGTATTGAAGATATCATAAGATGGTGGGGTACCAAAACTGAAGAGTTTCCTATTCTTTGCCAGATTGTTAAAGAGATTTATGCAATACCTATGTCTACAGTTGCAAGTGAGTGTGCTTTCAGCCAAGCGAGGTTGCAATACACGACTAAGAGAACAAGATTGACGAGCAAAGCACTTGGAATGCTTGTGGCAGTCAAGGATTGGACAGCGGCGGATAAAAGGATGCAAGACAGAGAGTTTAGAGACGAAGTGAACATAGACGACATCTTCGAAGATTATCCGGATGATTACGAAGATACACTTGAACAAGAAATTGCGGAAGAAAACGAAGCTGAAGGTGAATCAAGTGAGGGCGAAGATTTTACTTACGAAGAAGACGAAGCTGGAGATGAATGATGTTTGTAATAATTATTTACTATTTTGTATTGTAATTTGAAAACATTTGTACAACTCATGGCCCGCAAGAGTATAAACTGTGAACAGCTAAATTAACCAAAAAAAACTTTACCTTTTATTATAATAACAACAACTGTATTATGAAATACTTATAACTTCATAAGATCTGATTTTGGTTTAAAAAATAATAACAAACACTTGTAATATGTGAAACCAAATCACAATAGTAATCAAAATGTAATATTAAAATTATAACCATAGAATTTGTAATATTTTAACATGATAAGATATAGTTTTGGTTTGTAATATTAAAATCAACACTACTAATATTAGATCTAAAAACATAATAATAATATTTAAAATGTGATAATAACATAAATAATATTTAAAATTTTAGACTATATAATAATTACAACACTTAAAATATTAATAACCAAAATGTAATAATAATTTTATAATAATATGCAATATCTCAATATTTTTTAAATATAACTTAACATATGATTTTGGTTATAAAATAATTAAAACATTTATAATATTTATAAATAAACCGCGGTTTTTTACAAATAAACCGTGGTTTTGCAGTCCTAATGGTTTGTCGTCCTGCCGGTTTGCGGTCCTAACGGTTTGTGGTCCTAACGGTTTGCGGTTCTGCCGGTTTGCAGTTCTAATGGGCCAGTTTCGCAGTTAAACCACCGGTTCATAAACAGATTTCCAGCTTTGAACCACGGTTCCTCAACCATTTGCCACCTCTAGCCATGCATGTTCTTTAACAACGAAACCCACGAGATTATGCGTTTGATTAGAATATCTCAAAAGCCTAGCCACAGCGAAAGCACCAAAGTAAATTTCTACACCGAGGTCCTGAGTTTCGTCCACGTCAAAAGATTCTGGAAATCGCCTATGTCCTCCTACATCCTAGTCTAGCATACATCGATAACATAAAATTATAATATTTCAAGGGCATCACGACACCAACCCAGAATACCACATCTTTGCTTGAGATTACTCGTGGAATACCTGAAATTCAAAGTCACAGTTATATATCATTCATTCCCATTTACTTTTAGAAGAATACACTCTTCTTTAACTCTATCAAATACTCCCTCTGTCTCATAATATGTGTCTTTTTAGAAGATATTTTTGTCTCATAATATATGTCGTTCTCGTTTTTCAATGCAGCATTATTACATATATTCCACTTTCAACCAATAAAAAAGTTAACTTTCTGCATAAGCTATTCACTCAACCAATCAAATTTATTTTCTTTTATTTTTTCAAAATCATTATTAGTTTTCTTAATATTGGTGAAGAAACCTTAAACGACTAATATTATGAGACGGAGGGAGTATTACACAAGTCAATAAATCCCTTCGCATCTACGCAAGAGGTTTATGAAAGGTTATTTTCTAACAAAAAGATGAAAAATAGATGCAGGGTACTTACGGGTTTGAAACGGAAAAAGCGAATCCCGACCTACTTGTGTGCCCCGCTAGTAAGCATGACTGCCAAATTCGTGGACTGCTACGACCTTCAAAAAGCCTCGACTGACCACCAAAATATGTAGACAAAATAACTATTCTATAACTCATTCAAGAAAGTTGAACTTCTCATAATGGCAGAGACTTTATTACATGCTCTTAAAAGTATATCAACTTCAAGGAATCTGATTCCCATGCCACTACAAAAGGTCATGCCAACAATATGAAAGATAAAGTATATCAACTTCAACAAAATGTACTTGGTCGGACATAGTAGGACATGTTTGATGGACCTACAAAATGATTCATCGCACCCCAACCAAGGAAGCACCCTTCCGAATGATGTTAGACACTAAAACAGTAATACCCAACGTGCACGCATGCTGAGCTGAGCTTGAATTCTTAGACATAAACCAGGAGAAGGAAAAATCGAAAGATCATGGAAGCTCAAAATCGTAGAGAAGTATAACGTAAGGTGAATAACAGACCCTTGTATCTGGGGGATTCAGTGTTTTTAAAGATATTCTAGCACACACAAGAAGAGAGAGCGAGTAAGCTAGACCCGACGTATGGAAGGTTCTTCTGTGTCGTTGAATGCTACCGGCCGGATACATACTGGCTCGAGGAAGTTAATGAAAATAAAATCAATAAGTCGTGGCTTAGTACACACTTACGATTGCACATTCCCATCGCTTTCATATCTAGACCCAGCATCAGCTTCGGAAGCTTAGCGATCTGGACCGAGAAGCTTAGCAGTCCAGTACCGGTACAGTTCCGCCAAAACCTGGACCGAACATCATATTCATGATTTCAGCCACGTCCAAGTCTTCTAATAGTCTTTGTCCTTGGCATGCTCAGCCTCCCGGACTTCCAACTCTTGCATAATATCCTGCTCCAAGGTCGGTCAACACTCAACATACTGAGATTGATGTTGATGATGGGGTTCCCTTCCTTCATATGTTAACTAAAGCAAGTCTTGGCTTCTTTCCATTGGATTTAAATAATTTGTATTTGTTTTTGTAGTTTTATAAGCACACAAATAACCCTTTTTCTTAATCCTTAGGCTGAATGCCAAGGAGTTTTAGTATTATCCTCCAACTTTGTCCTTCTTTCCATGGATAACCTTATCATTATCCTCCAACTTTGTCTTGTGAGTATTTTTCATATTGTGAATTGTTTTTCTTTTCACCTTATTAAGTGTAATCACAATTTTTTTTCTTCGGTCTTTTAAACTTGATAAGATTTTAGAAGTCTTTCGATCTTTATCACATATAAAATGAAAAAAGGTATGGCTATATATATCCAAATATGGTTTAAGTATACCAAAAAACGCAGTTGATTTTTGTTTGATTTTTTTAGGATGAAAAAACCCTTGAACTTTTATTTAATATCCGAATTGCCATGAAGTAAAAAAAAAACACTAAGTATATCATAGATATACCCAATTCACAAAACAATCTATTTGGTTATATATATCCAAAAAAACACAACTCTTTACTAGATCAAACCCCATATTACTACAATTTTGTGAAGTTCTTCAAATTGTTCTTGAACATTTAAAGTTGCCTCAAGAAAATTTAATACTTTTCAAAAAAATTTAAACTTCTTCTAATAAAAACACAAAATCAAACATGAATCAACCGAAATTAAGGTAAAAACTTGTTTTTTGGATGTTTTTTTAAAAAAAATAAGGATTTTATTATTAAAAAACATAATTTTAAGGTGTTTGGAGGCCATTTTCCGGCTGGAAAATGGCCTACAAATGCCCTAAAATTATGATTTTTTTACCTAATTCAACCATAACCCTAATTTTGATACTAACACTAAGTTTCCATATTTTAGTTCGCCGGATAAATTAGAGAGAACTTGGAGGTTTAAGAGAGAAGTTAGAGAGTGTAAGAGAAAAAATGAGGGGGATGAAGGTTAGTAAAAAAACCTTATATACCCATAAAAGGGTATTTTTGTTAAAATTTGGGTAAACTTATACCACCTTTGGATAAACTCAAAATTGGGTATACTTAAACCACATTTGGATATATATAGCTTGAACCAATAAAAAAACCAATGAGAAAGCCCCGCCTTTAAGAGAAATTATAAGCGTTAGAACTCTTAAGTATAACATTAGGTTAATTGGACTGGTCCAGTCGTCTCGTATAGTATATTACAAAAGCGGGATATTGAGCCTTAAATATAATTTATTATAAACATAGAATAGTTTAGCTTAAAAGAACAACCAAAACTCTAATTTTATTTTAATAGGTAAATAAAACTAGAAACTCTAGTTTTATAAAGCTCGTTAACTACACTGTGATTGAAGACCCCAACCAGTAATTTGATAAAATTAATTGAGTCTATAGATTGTTAGTTCACATTTTAGTATGGATATTTGGGCTCAATATTTTACGGTGCTCAAATTCAACCTAGTTACCATACTTATACCTCAATAACCATTTTCACCTATACATATTTAGTTATATACAGTATAAATAATCTAATTACTTTATTATTGTACTACTTTATGACAATGACCAAATATATATATTAGCATATCTATCCATAATTATTATAATAATCTCTCACTTTGACCACCATATGCTTCTTCAATTATATATTTAAATTCAATGGGGCCTCTGAATCCATTGTCAATAGGTAGACGGTACAATCTCATACATGATCAATAACAATAAATGACTAAAAACCTCTTTCTTGTAATGTGAATAATATGATGCAACATTAATCACATTATTATCATCAAGCAATTATTTTGGCCAATTATGGTGTGTAATTTAAAAATAATATGAAATGTAATCGTACATATCTACTATTAAATGAACCTGCCTTGGAGATCTAATAGAATAATATATGTCAATAAATATAACCAAGCCATATATTGCAATAAATCTGTATGTATACAATATTGCAAATATTGATCGGATCCTATTACAAAACTCTCACTGAAACTAACAAATCTTAAAATCAACTACAGTTATTCAGATGGTGTGCTCCTAGAAGATCTTAGGCAATAACGCATTTGTAAGAGGATTTGTGGTAGCGCCGAGATATGAGGTTGAACAATGCATAAGTGTGTGAGAGGTGATAACATGAATATTGTCGCTCTTGTCAAGAAGTGGTTTCCCAACTTTGTCACTCTTTACCATGTCCTCGGCATTACTGTGATCATCAGTAACAAGATATATTCCACCCATTTGTTCTATGCAACTTTATCAACCCACTTACTAAGCATAGCAGCACCCTGCGCGTGTAAAAAGTTGTTGACTTTCCAGTTCCAGACTATGCTTGTTGTATCACATCAAGACCCTTGCGTAAATGAACAATTCCTCTATGTTGAACAATAAATAGCATATCAAGTTCTTTAGAGTATATTTCTGCCAGCAGATTCAAAACACTACAATCTTTTACTTTTAACTTTTTATTATTTTTTTATTTCTCCAACCATCACTCAAAACTCCTCAAGTTTCTATTACAAAACCTAACCTTTTATCCATTAAAACAGTAATATTTTCTTCTAGCAATCTCTTCATAATATCAAATACTATCATCTTCTATTTTCACTACACGACAATATGCATCCACAGAGAACCGAAACAAGGGTTCGATTGTAGGAAAACCAAAAATACCTAGAAGGCGCATCTCCACGATAAAAGTTATTGCTTCGCATTCCTTCTTTAACAAAATCTCTAGAGTGATGTAGTATGGTGTACTGAAGTCTGAGACAATTTTTTTATCTACAAGTTTCTGCTCAACATTAATTAGATCTTCATTATCCCATTATTTAACAGCAACGCTCCTCTCTTCAACCTCATCGTCGTAGACATCATAAATTGGATCTCCCAATTCCGACCAAGTTTCATCAGAAATTCCACCCTGGTAGTCAGCCTCATACTCATCAAAGAATGGATGGTTGAGTATCGGCCACTCCTCCACGTCACCAGTAGCTACTTGATGGATTTATTTCCCTTTTGGTTTTTCCAAATTGTAGCTATGGTTGTGCTTGGACTCTGTGAAAAAAACTTTCGCCTTTGAATTTCTGATTGGAGTTTAGAATCCGGTGGCGGATATCTTCTATATATCTTCCATCGCTTTCTTCATTTGATATCGCAACGAATTCATCCGTTCACATATATGGCCAAATCGATACTCCATCTCATCCCAATAGACTGGTTCTATGATTGGAGTAGTGGACTTCCTGCGAGCGGTTCTCTTAGGCGGCATATCTCCATAACACACGTCGTAGGAGCTATGTCGCTCTGATATCAATATGGTAGCGTCAAGATATGAGGTTGAAAAAACGACGACAAACACAAAGAGAAGAAGATGAAAACATAGAAAAGATAATCTCTAACCCTATGTTAGAGTGAAAAAAAGACTCAGAGAAAAATCTCAATTTTTATTCATCAAAATGTGACGGTAAAATAAGGTATAATATGCTTTATATATGAGACATTTAAAATCCTAATAAAATATTCTAAAAAATAAAATAAAGATATTAAAAATCAAAATCAAATATAATCTGAATGCAATCAGATTTGATTCACTAAGTAAAATATTGATGTTAAAATAAAATAAAATAAAATATCAAAAACAGTAACATAGGATTTTCGGACCATAAACAGTAGAATTTGAAGTCCGAATTTCATGACATAATCATGTTTTTTACAGTTGCTGGGCTCGTTGAGACGTTCAATTTGAGTACCAATTTCGCCTACTTTTAATACCCGAAAGAGAAACCAGCCTGTCCGCAGTCTTCACTGCATCAATTTGCTATCGTGACGCTTTCGTCGATGTGCTCTTTATTTATCTGACCTGTATGAACTATTTATTTAATATAAAGGAAAATTATGTTCATGTGTTTCGATTTAGACAAGCTCTTGTTACTATTAGAGTACTACACTACGGAATTAATGTTGGAGTACAACCTTATGGGATCTTTCATCTCTTGTATAACACGTAAACTGGTGACAAAAGTTTGCTACCACAATGACCGGTTTGCTTTATAATTTTCTCGGATCTTGCACCTCCATCTAATAAGAATATTTTACTCAAAGTGATTTCTAGTGTGTCCGTGCATCCACCGAAAACTGAGTCAGAATACCCAATGATCTCTAACTTTTTTGACTTCCTATATGTCAACATGTGTCTTTTCGTTCCATGTCCGAGTTATTTCCAGTATGTTATTGTCATATAATACCATAAATATGAAATTACTCTTATTAAACTTGTGATACACACAATCCTCAATAAAGTTTTCTTGAAAGTCAAAAAAGACTATTACTTTAAGTAATTCGTGGTATCATTGATGAGAAGTCTGTTTGAGTCCATAATTGAATTTCTTCAGCACGCATACTGTATTTTTTAAGTTACATATTTCAAAGTGTTTTGGTTGCACCATATAGATTGTTTTCTAATATTGCCATTGAGAAACGTGGTCTTTACTTCCATTTGATGAAGCTCAATATCAAAATGTGCAACTAGCGTCATGATTGTTCCAAACGAATCATTCTTCAATACTAAAGATAAAGTTTGTTTAAAATCAATTTATTTACATTGGGTATAACCTCTCGCTACAATGTGTGTTTTATATATTTCTATATTACCCATGAAATTATGTTTGGTGTTGTGAACTCACTTACAACAATTAAAAAATTTCTTTCAGGTAATGGGACAAGTTCTTATACTGCATTGTCTTGCATTGATTTATACTCCTTCTTCACAGCGTCAATCCATATCTGAGAGTAGAATGTATGTGTATATGTCATTATAAAAACATGAAATTCAAATATTTAACTTAGAGTAGAATGTATAACATTTAGTTGTTTAGCCGATGATAATGTTTAAAGTTATGGATTATTTCTTTCATGGCTTATTTTTAGGATGAATGATCATCTACAGTTCTAGCACATAATTCATCATGTTCCCGAAGATATATTATATAATAATGATGTATAACATTCTTTTATCTCGTGAATTTTCTTATATTAATCATTATTTTTTGTTGCACTTCTTGAGGAGGCACGGTTTGATCATCATGAATAATATTATTTTGATCTTCATGTGGAAGATTACATTGAGGTTCCTCTTGTTCTAACTAGACCATATATGTATCTTAATTAAGAAAACTCAAGTAGAACATCAATGTTATTCTGAGTATAACCCAAAATGATTTGCATTAATGGCCAATCTTTTGATACCTTAGTATCTCCATCAAAACCTTCATGAATCACTACAGATTATTCCTTGAAATCAACATATGTTCCCTTATTCTTCCTCTCAAAATCAACATCATCGAGAGATTTTGATGTCCCCAACCTAAAAAAATACTACTAATGAGAGGATCATAAAATTTAAAACCCATAAAATATTCGGAATAACCAATGATGAAGAAGCTAATCATTTTTTGGTCGAGTTTTTTTTCCTGAAGTTTGTATGCCATTTCTTCATCTAAACATTCATATATGTAGATGCTTTAAATTGGGCATGCACCCGTTCTAAAGCTCATATAGGGTTCTAACAATTGTCTTAGTGGGTACTCTATTGACTATGTATGCGGTACATCTGATAGTTTCCCACACAGTGATGACGGTAGAGTTAAGTTACTTATCATAATTCTAAATATAAACTTTAGTGTACGGATTCGTCTCTAAGATACACCATTCATGCAAGATGAACCCGACATTGTATACATATGGACTATTCCACGCTTTTCTAGGTATTTTGTCAATGACTCCGGTCATATTTAACGCGCTTAATGCTTTTACTTTTTTTTCAACTTTGATCATAAAAGTTTTGAACTTGTCTGAAACGTCTAATTTTTCATGAAGGATGCAGAGGTACCCGAAATGAGACGAGTCATTTATAGTTGATATAAAGTATTATTGTAAGTTCCATGATTCCTTTGGAAACGACCATAAATATTGGTATGTATCAATTCTAAGTTTTTAGTCACTCTATTTTATTCTATCTTTTATAGATTATTATTATGGAGAGAAATTATATCCACAAAAGTCACACATGTCAATGTCCTCAACAATATTGGTACATTGTTTCATGACAAGAAATATCCCACCTTTTGGAAGGGCTTAATAGTGGAGATAATGTCCACATCTAGTGATTTTAATAATGGATTGGAAAAATGTACGAGCTTATACCACCAAAAACATGGTTGGAATGAGAAATATTTTCAACCTGGCCGACGCACTTGAAGGTTTTACTTTTGTTGAATAATTTTTATAAAATTTTAATATCCTAGTTACCTTGAAATAATTATGGGTTGGTATGTTAAATATATATTTGATCATTGTTATAAAGTAATTCAAATAAAAAACAATCAAGTTAATTATATCATATATCATTAAATAGATATGGGACATGTAAATAAAAAAATCCTAAATATCATACTTAATTAAAAACCAGTGGTTCATACTAATTGTTGGATTACAAAATATAAAACTGACTTGTTTGGTCCTAATATTGGCAAAAAAAAAACAACTCATAAAATATTTTATAAAATAATTGATTGTAACTTGCTAAGTATATTTTTATACCAATAAAAATATTTAATAATTTTATAAAGTTTTGATCAAATAATTACATAAATAAAAATACCTATAATTCTAGAAAAGAGATAGATTCAAATCACTACAAATTCTACGATGTATGAAAAGAAATGAATTTATTTTATAATTCATCTAAATCGTTAGAAAAAATCAATAATTCTCCGTCCCAATCTCCCATGAAGAAAAATATATTCACTGCCATATTCAGAATTATACCCTAGATTTATTAACAAAGTTTTGTTAAACTCATTGGTTCGTAAATTTTAAAATCGCGGATGTGGATCGTTATAAACAATTTTATTATATTTGAAAATTACTTATATAAATTATGAATATATTAAATTCCAACTTGATTGAAATAATTGGAATTATTTAATTTGGACCAAGCTAGTTGATTAGATCCTCCTATTCAAAATAAACATATGAAAAAGACAAGAAGAAGGACATTAGTTCTACTAATAAGCATGTCATGTGTGAGATGCACTTTACAGAGCAATTCAATAATGTGAATGTGATTACATTAGATTCTTATTTCAACGTTGAAGCAACTTTACATTTAATACTTGCTCAGGTCTTTTCAGATTCTTTATCCACACTTAATTATGGTCAGTAAACGTCGATTAATGGCCCTTGTTATAATGAAATAACTTTACATCTGAAATTTCAATAACCATTTTATTTCAAAATATAGTTTTTCAAAACAAAAAGATGACTAGATATTATAATTTATAATATAATATTATATCGTTCGTTTTATGTTCTCGGACACAAAACTGATTTTCGTCCAGTTATGAAATTTAATCTTTAGCTCCTTCTGTCTAGAGGTGTCAAACGGTTTGAACCAGCACCAACCCGCACCGTTTAAGTCTGAACCACGGGTTGTAGTCCTGGCGGGTTGCGGTCCTGGCGGGTTGCGGTCCTTGCGGGTTGCGGTCCTGACGGTCTGGCGGTCCTGCCATGTTGCAGTCCTAATTGGCCAGTTTCACAGTTAAACCGTCAGTTCAAACCACCAGACGAACCATTTAAGAGCTGTTTACCAGTTCAAACCATCAGCCAAACCATTTAACCATTTAAGAACCGTTTATCAGAATATATTATAATGTTATTTAAAATTAATTTGTAAGTGTTAATTGAATCTAATTTCAATAATTGAGTTAATTATTCTATTTCATGTATTTTAATTTAAATATGTTATCATTTTAATCGAAATTTTATAATCATCAATTATATTTTAAAAAAATAATTGTAATTTGATTTTGATACGTTTGAATAATATATTACTATTAAATAATATATACCTATTAGACATATAATTGTCTAATAATTTTAAATTATTAGGTGATTCTTTAGATTCTTTCAAGCTTGAAGTGTTTATGGTTAGATGAATTATATAGTTTATTGTATTTTCGAACTATTCAATATTAGAAGTTTATATGCATAAACATAAATTACTTGTAAGTTGTAAAGAACAAAATAAAAATTGAAAGCTAGGTAAGTGATTTAAATAACATTTAATAAAAAATAGAAGCAAAACAAACAATTCATTAAAAATAAAAACCAAACAAGTAACATAGTTGTTCAATCAAATAAAAAAGATAAACATTACAACGATAATGAAAATCAATTGCGAAAAACTAAGGAGCTTCATCGTTGTTGTTGTTAGGTGGTTGACCTTGCAAATGCATGTTCTCCATCATCTGTCGCATATACTCCGACTGTTGGGCTTGAGAGTTTGCAAATCGCTCATTCCATTGATCTTGTCCATGATGCCACTGCTCGTATTGACCATGCCACTGCTGGAGGTGACCAAGTTGATCATTCACCCCTACTTGCCACTGCTGTATCTGGCTAAGCTGGTCATTTACCCCCCCTGCCAATTTTGAAATTCACCTTGCCATTTTGTAAAATCATCATGCCAAACCTTTTGTTGAGTATGCGCAAATTGCATATGATTCATTTGTTGAGTATGCGCAAACTCAGCAAATTCGCGATCGGTTCGTCTTTGTTGTGGCGGTACTCGCGAAGAACCACTAGCATTTGGATCGAAAGATGCTTCAGCCTCAACTCGATACTGAGTAGGTGGATTTGGCGGTTTTGTAAGACCGTTCGCAATATATATCTGATTCAAGTATTCTCTATGGTGGTTCCATGCCTCCAATTTCGAAATCAACTCTCCATCCCAAGAGTATATTTCCTGCAAACGCAAAGAGTTTCTACCTATAGCACTAGTCGGCCTCACCTTCACCGGAGTGTACATACTCACATCAGCTCCTTTCGAAACAAGCAATTTACTCAATATCATCCCATAAGGTAGTTTATCCGTACCACACCTCGCAGCCATATTTCGAATCATCAAGCTGGGTAAATTAATTATTCCCTCATTTCGAATCATAAAAGCAGATCAAATGTTTGAATATATGAAAGCTGCGAATCATTGTTACTAGGGGGAAGAAATATACTATTTACCAATTTCAAAGCTAATTTCCCAATACCATCCAAATTACCCCGCATGGCTCGAAATTTACCGCTAATTTCCGGAGCTTCCGCACCAGGACAAGTAAGAATCTCTATTGCTTCTTCGTAAGACAAAGGCCAATCATCACTCCAGATTGTAGGGCGATAACTAATGGGAGGTAATTTATTACCGGTAAAGATTTCATGGGTTGGAACGGAAAAAAGATCTTCGAAATCAGTTTCAAAAAAACTAATGTCTTTACCATCAATCAAACAATTCATTCCTAAACCTCTTGGATCATTTTTGATTAATCTAGCCGTGGAATAAAACCTTCGCACTAGTTCTATATACCAATCACATTTGAATCTAGCTAGTATCATCCAACCTAGGCCATTAGTAGGTTCAATAAGTTTGAATTTTTTTTGCATACCCTCTATTTGGATCAGTTCCTCGTAGTTCAGAAACATACCGGACCAAATTTTTGTTACACCTCGACCTCCTTGCTGATTACTACGGATGCGAATCTCCCCCTCGGGGCGATGTTCGATAGTCTCGCTCTCCGTGGATTGAAACAACATATCTTCCACCTCTCTCAATTCGGAAGGGGTTGGTTCACTACGTCCACCTTTACGAGCATTCTTTATTCTTTTCGAAGACATTTGCGAAACCTGAAATTTAAATAGAGTTTGAAAAATATTAAAAAAAATTAGAGAAGTGTAGTAGAGAGAGTGGATAAATTTGTAGTGGAGAGGGAGAGATTTGTAGTGAAAAATATAGGAGGATGTAGGGTGTATTTATAGGGTAATTTTGTTTTTGTTTTTTTTTTTTAATTTCTACTAGCCGTTTGATGACGTCAGCATGACGTCATCAAGCGGACCATCCGGCCAGGCGTGCTGATGGTCCGCTTTTGGCCATAGCCAACGGCTAGTTCGTTTGAACTAGCCGTTGGATGAACCGGGGCATCCGGGCGAACCGTCCGGATGCCCCGGTTACAATTCGGACCATCCGGATCGATATCCGGATGGTCCGAATTGTCTGTCCGGGCGTCCGGGCGAAACTGTCCGGATGCCCCGGATCATGTGCCCGAACCATCCGGACGCCCATTCGGATGGTCCGGGCGATTTTTTTTTTTTTTTCGGTTTTTTTTTTGGGTCTCCCCTATAAGTAGAGGAGACCCCAACACCAATACTCACACCTCTCAAACAACTCCCTACTTCTCTCTAAATCTATCTATTTGTTCGATAAGTTCTAGAAAACTACAATTAGTTATTTTACTTATTCTACTCCTACGTTCGAAATTGTTTGATTTTTGTTTTTCCGCTAATTGTATCTTAGTTGTTATTAGTCTAAATTTAGTTGTTCTATCTTGTTATTAGTCTAAATTTAGTTGCTCTATCTTGTTATTAGTCTAAATTTAGATTTTATTATTAGTATTTTATTGCATATTTGAAAAAAAAAAACTGTATTAGTTTTAAAATGAATTCAAAACGTAGAAATACTAGGATAAACCCACCATCTAATGTGGATCTCAATACCATGGATGATTTTTCTACAGAATTCCCTCACGTTGACACACTCTCCTCCCGCGAAAGTGGTGGTGGAAGTACTAGTGGGGGGAGATCTCGTAAGAAAACATCTTGGATTTGGAAACACTATACTATATCAGAAGATGGTTTGTCTTGTATTTGTAAAGAGTGCAATAAATGTTATCTTCACGTAAGTGGATCTAGAAATATGGGCACTAGCACTATGGTAAAACATTTAACGAAACATGAAATATTTGATCCTACAAAACCTAACCCAACTAATGTTTGCACGAACCCTCAAACAGGTCTTCCTTTTGAGTTTAACCACGATACGTATAGGGAAGAAACAATGATTTATGCAGTCGGTAGTTTACAACCATTTAGTTTTGGGGATTCTTGGAGATACGAAAATTGGATGCAAGCTGGGGTAAACCCACAGGCAACACGCATTCCACGTACCTCTTTGAGATCGCTAGCCTTTAAATATTATTTACAAAGAAAAAAAGAGATTATTCAAACTATGCAGACTTTGCCATGGAATGTTTCGATTACTAGTGACATAGCTACTTTTACTTATTTAGATATGATATGTGTTACCCTCCATTGGATGGACGCCCAATGGGTCCTCCAAAGGAAAATTATATGGTTTGAATCAATTGGGAAGCATAACGCACAAATAATTAGGGAGAGTATGATTGAATGCATGAATGTTTATGGCATTAAAAACAAGATTACGTCTATTTCGTTGGATAATGCATCTTCTAATATTAGTGCTATACAATTGCTTATACAAGATTGCAATCCCCCTTTTCCAAAATTGTTTCACACCAAATGTTTATGCCACGTACTTCAATTAATTGCGAAAGAAGGAATACGTATGGTTCAGGGTGATTATATTACCCCTATAAAAAATGGGATCCTATTTTGCTCGACATCCGCTGCTAAAAAAAGAGCTTTTAAAACACTTGTTACTTCAAATGGGAAAAAATATAAGAAACTTTTATTAGATGTCGAAACTAGATGGAATTCTACTTACACAATGCTTGCACGTGCGCATGTTTTTAAAGAAGAGATTACGACGCTTTATAATGCATATCGTGAAACACCAATTGAACCAGATCATTGGAAATTTTGTGCACACATGTTAAGATTTTTAAGACTTTTTAAAGAAAACACCCTAACCTTTTCTTCACAAAATCAACCTAATGCTCATTTGGCCCTTTTCACGATTGCTAATCTTGCCATGCATATGGATGAATTTAGATCACATTATGCATGCGTAGACATGGTGCCTGGAATGGAATATAAGTTCATAAAGTATTTTCATCCAATCCCTGATAGTTATTCATTTGCTTGCCTTTTAGATCCTTTTTCACGAAAAGAACAACTTGAATTGCTAGTTAGATGCTTTTATAAGTCTGTACGGTTTCCTACAGATAAACCACCGACCGAACCAATTGACCCTGAAGGGTATATTAGCGGTATATATGATAGTTTGTATAATATCTATGATAAGTATGCTGCAAGATATAGATCAAATACATCTACAAATGTAAGGAGTGGTAACAATAGGGGTAGAGGGAGATCTACTAACTATGTTCAATTGGCAATGTTACGAAACAATGTTACAGAAACCCCTCAATCTGATAATGAGTTGTATAGATATTGGAGCACTAGGTTTGATTTTACGAATTATCCCCACCAAGGTATTGAAGATATCATAAGATGGTGGGGTACCAAAACTGAAGAGTTTCCTATTCTTTGCAGGATTGTTAAAGAGATTTATGTTATACATATGTCTACAGTTGCAAGTGAGTGTGCTTTCAGCCAAGCGAGGTTGCAATACACGACTAAGAGAACAAGATTGACGGGAAAAGCACTTGGAGTGCTTGTGGCAGTTAAGGATTGGACAGCGGCGGATAAAAGGATGCAAGACATAGAGTTCAGAGACGAAGTGAACGTAGACGACATCTTCGAAGATTATCCGGATGATTACGAAGAGATACTTGAACAAGAAATTGCGGAAGAAAACGAAAATGACGACGAAGATTTTACTTACGAATAAGACGAAGCTGGAGATGAATGATGTTTGTAATAGTTTTTTGCTATTTTGTATTGTAATTTGAAAACATTTGTACAACTCCTGGCCCGCACGAGTATAAACTGTGAACGGCTAAATTATCCAAAAATGACTTTACCTTTTATTATAACAACAACAACTGTATTATGAAATACTTATAACTTCATAAGATCTAATTTTGGTTTAAAAAATAATAACAAACACTTGTAAAATTTATAACCAAATCACAATAGTAATCAAAATGTAATATTAAAATTATAACCATAGAATTTGTAATATTTTAACATGATAAGATATAGTTTTCGTTTGTATTAGATCTAAAAACATAATAATAATATTCAAAATGTGATAATAACATAAGTAATATTTAAAATTTTGGACTATATAATAATTACAATACTTAAAATATTAATAACCAAAACAAAATAATATTAACAAAAATGTAATAATAATTCTATAATAATATGCAATATCTCAATATTTTTTAAATATAACATTTTGGTTATAAAATACATAAAATCAGCATAATATTTACCAATAAACCGCCGGTTTTTTACAAATAAACCGTGGTTTCGCAGTCCTGCCAGGTTGCAGTCCTGCCGGGTTGCAATCCTGGCGGGTTGCTCCTTATGCGGTCCTGGCGGGTTGCGGTCCTGCCAGGTTGAAGTCCTAATGCGCCAGTTTCGCAGGTAAACCGCCAGACCGCCAGTTCTTAAGCAGGTTATTAGCTTTGAACCGAGGTTCCTGAACCATTAGACACCTCTACTTCTGTCTCCTTAGTTCTGAAAGCTGACCGGCTTACCTAAGCCTTTGAATAAATCTCGAGTTGCAGTCCATTGATTGATTGAAAAATTACCTTAAATCATTTTGGAATGCACCGACGACGCCATCTTCCTCGAGAAAGGTAAAACATTACTGCTCGGTATGCCAATAATTTTATTAGTCTTTCAGGTATATGGAAACTTTCGAAGGCATTCGAACGTGGTTCGCTGAATCTCTAAAAGGATATCAGAATGCTAGGTTCCAAAATTGAAATTTCGTCGGTCACCGAATTTAAGCTTGTGCACGGGTAATTCACAAACAGTAGTTTTAGTACTATTTCTGTTATCAAACTTTTTATAAGAAAAACATAATCCATAATAATCAATATATACTATATTTATTGGACATCAAAATTAAATATATATATATATATATATATATAAAAAAAACTCCAAAAAAATTAAACAAAATAAAATACTCATCATTTAAATAAATCAAATTAAGAAGACTCTCATTGTCATTAATAAAAGAATACATATATATTTTTTCATATTAGCATAGTTTATAGTTCAAATTTAATTTCTAAAAAAATATGAATTTAGAATTGTTTTGTTTTTGGAGATGTCGATACGGGTACATGCACGAGCATGTTGACGTGAAAACACGACACTGAATGGCATATTTTTCATTCAATGTCGTTTTGTCGTCGGCATGCATGTAAATGTCCAATGTCGTTTTGGGGTTATAATTCACTCTTTGTTTGGTCGTCAAGATTCATGACCGCATATGAGGGAGCGAATAATGAATGAAATCATATCGGACTTACCTTCATATGAAACTTTTTATGGTAGTCGTAAAAAAATAGATGAAAAAATAAAAAGATTCAAATGTTCTAATTTAATTATCGACTTCAAAAATTGGATGTTACTGCCAGATATATGTTTTATCATTGCAGTAGTATTTAATTGTATCGTCTTTACATTTAGTTTTAATGGCATGTCGATTTTTTTAACTTTTAAAAGGTATTTTATATCATCTTGGAAAAAAAGAAAAGGTTTGCATCACTCACATGAATAAAAATCATTTGTACATCGTAAGTAAATTTATAATTTCGGTCGTTTATTAAGTTTATAATAATAATAATAAATTGTTATCAATTTACATGTTAAGATCTAGCCTAACGCACTATTATCTCTAGTTCATATTGGTTGTAGATATTATTATAGAGACGGTAGTTTTTTCTTGAACCCATTATACAATCAGATTTCTAAATATATGCAAAATCGGAGAGTACTTAACCAAGAGCAAAGATTACAGAATTTGCCCAAGGGTTGAAAACCTATATTAATAGAAATAGTTTATTATTCATTTATTCGATCGTAACTTGATTCAGTTTCTTCTTATTAAACTATGTTTTCACTTAATCTTATGTCTATTAATTCCATTCTTTAAGTTTCAAATGTTTAATTATAGCGATATCAAACAATATCCATAAAGAAACACGATAGATTCATAACATGATGAAAACTAACATAAATTACATATAAATATAATAATTTAAAAACATAAAATAAAAATAGTACTATGAGATATGAATAAGATGACATTTTAGATAGACTTATGTTCATATCAATATCTACTCCTAGATAATTAGCTCTGTCATATGCTTGGTCAGCGAGGCGGACCATCACCTCTTCTACCATATGCGATTTTATGAAATCAATAATATGTAAATCAAACAACATGCATGCATTTTGCCTTAAATTGCATACAAGGTTCCATATCTAAAAACTTAGAACCGATTTCAAATATTTGAACTTGGTACAAACTTTTTCACAAACTTGTCCATGCGATATCAAACATGCACAATATGTACAATTCATACCGTACATGTAGTACATATGCGTATAACTTCATTAAAAACCCAGTACTTTCATATGATCTTGTTAGCTTCACAACGGTGGCGGCTTTCAGCAAACGGTTATCTTCTTGCGCAGTCTATTCCATATCGTAAATTTGGAAGATTTGTGTTGTTATTGCGTTTGTAGTTGAAAGAGTTTTGATGGGTATAATATAAACATAATAGTATAATTATTAGGATTCTAACAAAAAAATTCCTGAAATCAAATTAGTGAAAGACAGAGAATAACAATAGAAAAACAAAAATTATTAATGGAGTTCACCAAATCATGCCTACGTCTCCAGACCTGCTACATATCGATTTTATTAGATGGACTTTGTGACTTTATTGTCTATCCACTTACAAAATTTGGGTGAGGATCACATATATGTGGACTTAAATACAAAGGAAGATGAAGTGATTGGAAGCGTTATTAACTCTCATTACTAAGCCATTTATACTCATTAAATGACTTCACTGGTCTTTCAAAATTCCAAACGACATGAGGTCATTCATCTACTGATCCATCACATAAGGACCTTTGTCTGAAGACCCATCATTTTCAAAACCCTTTGCTTGGAAACCCCTCATCTAAAGACTCCTCGGTTTCAACCCGATTGGTTACAAAAGCCTCATCTTCAAGATCATTATCTAAGGACCCTCGGGTTAAAACCCCTCGGCTACAGAAACCTCATCTTCAAGATTCATGTCTAAGGATCCTTGGTTTTAGACCCCTCGGTTTGAGTACCCCTTCGTTTGAGTACCCCTCAGTTGAAAGTAGGGCTTTCGGCTAACAAGAATAAGGTCAGTGGATTTTTGAGAGATAAGGTTTGAGAATTTGAGCACTAATTTACAACCACGTGAAAACTAGTTTAAAGCACTTAATTTCGACCTCATACGTCAATACTAAAAGACAGTAAAAATACTAATTTGTTATTATAATCGACATACAATATACGTAATAAACTATCAATATCAACACCTTATGTAGACATTATTTATTCATCAAAATATAATTCTTATAATCTATACATAATTATTTGTACTTAAATCGACAAATAACTTTACCAATTACATGTGAAGTTGACGTGAGGCGGTGACATTATATGGAAGCATGTTTTTAACATGTAACTAATTTTCATCATCTCTCACAATTAAAATAAACCTAAAATATATATAATTTACCAAAATTATATTAAATATATAACATCCAAAATGGTATTAAATTGAAAAATTACATCTCAAAACCTAACTATTACATCTAAAAAATTACATTCAAACTAGTACGTCCTCTAAAATCCTTCATTTTTATAAAAGACTTCTTTTATATTCTTTTTAACCTTCACGGATACGTATGGGGAAACCTTGTCGCAACTTAAAAATATTATGTAATATCATATATAGTATTATTTAATATTATCTGACTAAAAACCCTAGAATTTTTAGGAATGACTAACACTAAAACTTTTAAATGTGGTGTCTCTTTTTTTTCGGAGGGAACCCACAGCTGCTACTCAGAGTGCAATGAGTGCGCACAGAGTAAAACCTCAGTCTAACGCGATAGCCTGCAAACCAACGCTAGAAGGTAATCCACACAAGGTGACAGGCTCAGCCGAGAAAGTGTATATAGAGGGACTCAAACTCATGACCTTTGGTCACAAGCATACAATACTCAACCAACTCGGCTACCCCCTTGGGGGCATGTGGTGTCTCTCTACATACAATACAGATAGATTAGGTGTGACTCCAGACAATATAACATTTCACGTGCCTCATTGAATTCATATGTTCTCCCGGAGATTATATACTGGAAAAAAAACACGATTAAGAAACAACATAATTAATGACTATGAGAATTATCGGGACAATCTTACATTTATCTAAACTTCTTTAGATTATGTGATATTTGAAGTATGTTAAGTAACGTACAGATACACATGTCACCAACTTCAATAGTTAGGTCTATACATTGATTTAAGAATGAACATGACACTTATATCAGACTCTGTGTTGATAAAACCTTAAAAAGAGCAAACATGTCATTAGGTAAACAAATTAACAAAACGTATTAAAAACAATTAAAGGATTAAAAATACGTATTTGGGCGTCGCCGTAACCAATAATTATTTTAAGTACATGACAGAGCTTCTTTATAAGTTTTATTATCATAATCGCCTTTATTTCTTCTCGTATTTGAATACTAAAATCGGATAAAGATGACACATCTACCATACAAAACTCGTTCTATTTTTCATCTACCAATAATAATAATAATAATAATAATAGATTTGATGTCTAAATCTCGATAAGATAAGCATATCATTCATTATGGTTTTCAATAATCATTAATAATTTTTTAAAGTATTATATTCTACTTGAATGTCACCCAATAACATCTATCTAAGGACAGTTCCTCAAACAAGAGGTACCCACACAATAATTTAGTTAATCTATCCTCGAAAGTGATTAATTACAACGATAAAACTTGGAGGCACAACCAATACAATGTCATATTTGGAGGCATTATAAATCAAAAATTGGAAAAACATAAACTTCTTCAAAAACTCACAACACATGCATATGTGTCTCAAATCAAACTTTATAAATTCTCCAAAACTAAGAGTTACATCCTCGACCTCTTGTGATGTTGCAAATTCGAGCCATCAAGTAAGCTCAAATAACCAACGGTCGACTAGCACCATATCAAAAATATGGAATCCTAATTTTTTTTGATATACCATAAGGATCTATGATGATGGTTGCCAAATCCAAGTTCGTTTTGTCAATATCCGCTAACTTGAGGATCATGACAGACTTGCGTAGATTAAATTTATTTTATGGCCAACACACTAGTTCTAACAGATTCTTTATTGGTGAGCAACATCGTTAGGATGTGTACTAGCATAAATAACAGTAAGACGTTATTATCTGTAGGATTCATTTGTAGTAAAAATTATATAAAAACCAAATTTCATGCATAATAAATAAATAAAAATCAGAAAATAAAATCATATTTGATGTATGTGATTGATTTTAGTGGTTGTGTCCGGTATCTAATTTTGAAATAGACGGTCAATATTGGACACTGTATATCGAAGCAAATGTCGACAAACTACGTTGAAAATAGTTTTAGAAAGTGGTATCTAACTTTGATATGAGACTTCAATATTAGATAATGAAGACTAAACTTGATATCGATGTCGTGTGTAGGCAATATATGCACAAATCATCTCTAGTAAACTAAGAGAAATTGGTAAAATCTCAACATTTATTGTTATATATATAACAGATGTAGGTTTATATATATATATAATAAAGAACATAAAAATTAATATCGAAGTCTATAAAGCTAGAGGAAATACAAAATAAAGCTAGAAACAATAACTAAAGCTAACTTAAACGTTTGTTTCTTTAAATTTGAACAGATTACAAAATTTTAGATTCAAGTACTTGATTTTTTTATTAAAAACTTGAGAAATGAGGGAATATAAATTTTAAAATATATATATAACATTTATATTACTTTTACTTGTTTGTCTTAAAATAAAATTATTGTCTTTTCAAAACTGTAAATAACAAAAGCAAATGGTATATAAAAAATCTTGTAGTTAGTGCTTTTGAAGCTGAAGTTGTACAGTAATTACAACTAGTGTTTTGTGGTATACGTAATTAATATAGAAGTCTATGAAGCCAGAGGAAATACAAAATGAAGCTAGAAACACTAAATGAAGCTAATTTAAAAGCTTGTTTATTTTAGAGATTGGAACACATATGTATATCATCCCAAGGTATGTGGTCAGACATGCGAGTTGTGAAGGTTGAAGATTATTTTCTTAATAGTTATTTTGGAAAATTGCATATACAGGTGCAAGAGAAAAGAACTACTTATTTGAGCATGAATTTTAGCCGCTTCAAGAAGCTAGGACTTGGCTTTGATATGCTTAAGAAGGATAAGGACACAAGGCTACTTAAAATAGTGTAAAGTAAGAACAAGTGAGTATGTAAATTTATGTCTATCTTATTTTCATGTATTCATTATTAATAGTAAAAGTTCAATCCTTAGTGATACCTTGATATTCGAATATTTGGAATGTGTAATATACTAATGTGAAATTCAATCGTTACAATATTTCATTTATGCATAAATTTGTTAATTGTTCTGATTGTGTTTAGTTGATCATGAATTACACTAAAATAGGGGGAGATGGTTAGATATTTTAGTGTAATTTGATCGACTAGTCGACCAATTTAATCATGATACATTATCAAACAATTCGTAGAGTGCGAAGTGCATGCTTGTTAGATTATATCATGATTAACAAGGTCAAGAGGCGGATCCCCTGGCTGGGGTCGGCTATTGTTGTAAGTCAACAGAATTTCAAAATTTGAAATTTGAACGTTTTGTTCAAATTTGAAAATTTTAGCTGTTTTAATACAATTCCATTTAAGACTTTAACTACTCTAATTGCCAAGCTGATTTTGTTGGTCGAATTGCTTAAAGGATGAGTTCTGTTGAAAAAGAAGAACATCGTCAATTTTCATACTCTATGTTCAATTGAATCTCTCTGATTTTATCCCATTGAAATTTTTGGAGAACCCCAAAAAGATTTCAATAAGAAATTGTTTACAAGACTTCAGAGATTTATCCGGAATCTAAACACTGTTTTCTACTGATAATTTATCAAGGATGACAAACCAAATGATAAAATAATGACGGGAGATACTATATTTATGCCATATAAACCTCGCCTATCCAACAATGGGGTTGGACGTACGGATTGCTTCATACATATTTTTAAATCTAAATTTAACATTATCATTATCGGTGGACCTACAATGCACAACAACGTAGTTGATACTATGAGGAGGGAGAGAGGAATGAGATGATTGATCTCTTGAAAGTTTTGATGTGTTGTGAATGAGTCGAATAGTGCCTTGACAGTGTACTGTGTCCGGCAGTACAGTTTTGTGTTGTGATAGTGATATTGTCCAATTACTTGAGTTAGTCTTGTGGTATGAGCCCATTAGGCCCATAGTCTAGTAAGTCTATTAATTCCCTATAAATAGATTACTAGGGCGACACAAAACACAATCTGAAATCTGTAACCTTTTCTATCATAGTGAAACTCTTTTCTCTGGCGGCGCCCGTGGACGTAGACAATTGTCGAACCACGTTAAATCCTGTGTTTCATTTAAATCTTTCATTCGCATATATTCTGTGCTTGAGCCATTTTGTGATAATTGCATAGTATTTTATAACAAAATTGGTATCAGAGCCACGTGGTGAAATTAGGGCTTTTGCAATTAGGGTTTCACAATGGCGTCTACAGCAACAAAATACATGATTGAAAAAATTGATGGGGGATCCAGCTTTGCGTTGTGGAAGATTAAACTGAAATCTTCATTGGTACTGCAAGGGCTGTGGAAGGCTGTGGAGAATAAGTTACCAAAAGAGATGAAAGAAGAGGAGAAACAAGATCTTCAAGAAAGGGCTTTGTGCTGGATTTTAATGAGTGTGAAAGACAATGTGCTTCGCGAGATTAGTGGTGAGAAGACTGCTACCTGCGCATTGAGAAAGCTATGAGATCTTTACTCAGAGAAATCAGTAGTAAACCGATTATATTTGAAGAAACGTTTGTATGATTTCAGATTGAAAGAAGGTATGTCCATAACATAGCACCTAGATAATTTTAAATCAATTATAATGGACTTAGAGAACATAGATATTAATATTGAGGATGAGGATCAAGCTTTGTTTGTATTGAGATCGTTACCAGCTCCCTATGAAAACTTCGTAGATACCATTATGTATGGTAAGGATAAGTTATCGCTAGCAGATGTCAAAGGGGCACTGAAATCAAAAGAGATGAGACAATTGCAGCCAGACAATCAAGCTGAAGGGGAAGGTTTTATGGCTAGGGGAAGATCTAAAAGCAAAGTGAGTTCTGTAAGAAGGAAGAACTTGAGGTCCAAGTCAAGGGTGAAGCACTCAAACTGTTATGAATGCGGTTAGCAAGGTCATTATAGGAGAGATTGTCCGAAACTAAATGGTAAGAAGGGAAATCAAAAGGAAAATGCAGCAAATATTGTTGAAGGTGTGAACGATTCCGACGATAGTGAAAACAGTGGTAAAGGAGATGTATTGTCCGTGAGTTCAGACTTTAGGAAAAATTCTTGGGTACTTGATACTGGCGCTACATATCACATGTTTCAGTTCAAGCAGTGGTTTGATACGTACAAGCCAATGCAGAGAACTGTCTATTTAGGGAACAATCATTCGTTGACTGTTGGTGGTATTGGTAACGTCAGAATCAGAATGTTTGACGGGGTTGTTAGAATCTTGACGTGCTGGCATGTTCCTGGGTTAAAAACAAACCTGATTTCTCTTGGGACTCTAGACTCGCGGGGTTACAAGTACATGGTGTAATCAAAGTGACAAAAGGCTCAATGGTATGCATGAAAGGTAGTTTGCAGAAGGGTCTTTACATTATCCACGGGAGTGTTGTTATGGGCGATGCTGCAGTAGCATCATCAGGGAGTAATAGCCAAAGTAGGCAGGATCAAAATAAGTTGTGGCATTGGCGTCTTGGTCACATGAGTGACAGAGGATTAGCTGTTTTGGGAAAGAGAGATTTGTTGAAAGGGTATAAAGCAGAATCATTGGGATTTTGTGAGCATTGTGTGTTTGGTAAACAAACTAGAGTCAAATTCAGCAAAATCGGCTGTAAGAAAGACTAAAGGCACAGTGGACTACATTCACTCAGATCTTTGGGGTCCAAACAGAATTCCATCCAAGAGCGGAGCCAGATACTACATGAGTTTGATTGATGATTATTCAAGGATGGTGTGGGTTTACTTTCTGAAAACGAAAGATGAGGCATATTCAACCTTTGTCAAATGGAAGACGATGATTGAGAAGCAAACAGGAAGAAAAATCAAACGTCTTAGGACAGATAATGAGTTAGAATATTGCAGTCGTGAGTTCAACGAGTTCTGCGAAGCTGAGGGAATAGTGCGCCATCGCACTTGTTCTAGAACACCACAACAGAATGGAGTCACAGAAAGAATGAACAGAACGCCTTGTGACAAGGCACGAAGTATGCTCTCACATTCTGGTGTGGGAAAGGATTTTTGGGCTGAAGCTATCAATACAGCGTGTTACTTGGTGAATCGGTCTCCATCAACGGCTATTGATTGTAAAACTCCTTTTGAGATTTGGTCTGGATCGTTGGCTGATTATGAACATTTGAGGGTGTTCGGTTGTCATGCGTATGCTCATGTGAGAGATGGTAAGCTTGAGCCGAGGGCAAAGAGATGCATATTTCTAGGATATGCTACTGGAGTTAATGGATATAGGTTATGGTGTACCTCTCCAAAGTCTCCAGGTTTTCTCATCAGTAGGGATGTTAATTTTAATGAGTTTGCTTCGATAGACAGTCAGAAGGAAGTAGGAGAAATGGTCGAATCAGGATCGGTTGTGAGTGAACAGGTGGAGCTTGAAGTAGAATCAGTTCCTAGCAAGTCCAATAATTCAAGTGGTTCTGAGGTGGATCCAGAATGAGGAGGTGAAGTGTCAGCATCGGATGATAGTGACGATGATGTGCCTGAACCAGAACAACAACCTTATAGCATAACATTGGGCAGAGAAAGAAGAGATATTAGACTTCCAAAAAGGTATGCGAATCTAGTTGCATATGCTCTGTCAGTTGCAGAATAAGTTGAGATGCATGAACCTAGTAGCTACAGAGAAGCTATAGCGAGTTCAGAGGCAGATCGATGGATTGGTGCTATAGGGGAAGAGATTGAATCTCTTCAAAAGAATACTGTGAACGTTGGCTTAACATTTAACAAAACCGATATTGGTGGATCGCTGAATGATGTTGCAGGATCATTGGTTGGTTTTGTTGATTCTGATTTTGCAGGTGATCTCGATAAAAGAAGATCTCTGACAGGATATGTATTTACTCTAGCTGGGAGTGCGATCAGTTGGAGAGCACAGTTGCAAGCTACTGTAGCTTTGTCTACAACAGAGGCAGAGTACATGGCGGTAACAGAAGCAGTTAAAGAGGCAATATGGTTGCAAGGTTTGGTGGCAGATTTGGGTTTGGATAGGACTACTACAAAAGTGTTTTGTGACAGTCAAAGCACCATACACCTTACAGGGAACCAGATGTACCATGAGCGTACAAAGCACATAGATGTCATGTATCATTTTATTCGTGATATAATATCAAAGGGAATTGTTGATGTGAAGAAAGTGTCTACACACGATAATCCAGCAGATATAATGACCAAGGCAGTATCAGTTCGAAAGTTTAGGGAATGCCTGAACTGGATTGGTGTTCGCAGTATAGAGTGAATGCCTTAAGGGCATTTGGTGAGTCAGAAGAAGAGAAGATTATTTGTTGATAGTGAAGAAAGGATATTCGCCTCAAGGGGAAGATTTGTTGTGAATGAGCCGAATAGTGCCTTGACAGTGTACTGTGTCCGGCAGTACAGTTTTGTGTTGTGATAGTGATATTGTCCAATTACTTGAGTTAGTCTTGTGGTATGAGCCCATTAGGCCCATAGTCTAGTAAGTCTATTAATTCCCTATAAATAGATTACTATGGCGACACAAAACACAATCTGAAATCTGTAACCTTTTCTTTCATAGTGAAACTCTTTTCTCTGGCGGCGCCCGTGGACGTAGACAATTGTCGAACCACGTTAAATCCTGTGTTTCATTTAAATCTTTCATTCGCATATATTCTGTGCTTGAGCCATTTTGTGATAATTGCATAGTATTTTATAACATGATGGTTTCTAGCACTGATAGACTTTAATTGAATCTGTTAGTTCTACGGATCATCCTGAATCGAAAACCTTGAGATTGTCATCCAGTCTAGAATCACGAATAATATATTGTCGATAATGGATAATAAAAAAAATAAAAACAACCATAAATTATACCCAAAAAATGTATTTTTTCCATTACCAATCGCCACCATATATAATTTGTTAGCAAGTGGAGTTATTGTTTTTTAAAAACCTTTAAATACGAAAAAAAATATAAATCTTTAAAGAAATAATTTAATACTTATCGGATATTTGCAACTCGTAAAGTAACTGTGGTCTAATATGACACGCCAAACTTTAAAAGTTTTATAAAAACTGCCGAATACAGAGTTGATCGTAGTAAATTTACAACTTGTTCTATAGTAAGTTATATGTCCGTCGGTGTTGTACAGTAATTAGTACTAGTATTTTGTGCTATAAGTAATAGCATTGAGTGATTTTTAGGTTATGATTGGAATTCACCTACTCATCCATTCATATCATATTTATTCTCTTCAATTTCATTAAATTTTGTATGACCCTACTTAAAGGACCATACACAAAGACGCAACTAGGTTTTCTCCAAATAATTGGATATTTATTTATGAGGGTCGAAACAATGCTAGCTAAAAGCATTGTCACTCACATGTGGCATCGCTTTATGCATGGATCCATAAAAAGTTCTATTAATTGTGTTTAATTTGTAAAAGAATTTAAAAATCTACCAATGAACATAAAATTGACGAAATTAATAAAAATCTAACAATGAGCATAAAATTAAGAATCTAACAATAATCAATTATCTCGTTTTTTAATGTTTATATTTTTTATTGACGAAATTAATTATTTAAATATTTTATTAGATAAAATTTCCCCAACCTATATTACAGAATAATGTAATTTTCAAAACACAATTACATTAATATTTATTAGATCAAATTTTTGTACACGGCAAATAATGTAAAATTTAGTAATTTAAATATTTATATCTTACCACAGTAAAACCATTGAAATTTAATTAAGCATGATAATTATAAAATTGTTTAAAGATAAATTGAATACTTTTTTTTAAATGTAATACTTTTTTAAGTTAAAAAACTTTATTATGATATAATTGGTAAAATTACAAAATTGAGGACTTAATTAGAAGTCTTTAAAGATTTTGGTGTGAACAGTAGTTAGTCTTTAAAAGAATTGTAGCGCCATATTGTTGGGCTGAATTTTATACTTCACTCCTTCTTCAATTTGAGATTCATAAGATAAAACTTTGCTTTAGAAATAACAATAGATTTCTCAAGCTTCCTTCTATCTCATTTGCTAACATTTTGATTCATCTCAACTTAAAACCTAATGGAACAGACACCATGCTAGCTGACTCTGTTTTGATGAAGAACAGACTTCCAAGCCTTGAGATGATTTTCGGATGCATCAAAGAGGCCTTGATAGCAGAATCAGATTTGTCTTCCTGAAATCACGTAAGGTAAGTTAATATTCTACTATTATATAGCCTATATTTAGACTTCAAGCAACAGAATAGCATCCAACAGAGCCGGAGCTTTAAAGTCCTTGTAATCGAGCTTCATCTTGCATATTTGAGTCGATCGAGCCAGCCAATCAGCTGCTCGATTTTTGTTCTTTATAGATGTGATAAAGTGTCATTTTACAAGTTAGAAGAGACTTTTTGTTGTTAAAAATAGAGTTTAAGTTTAAAGGATAGTTTCTAGTAGAGAGCAGAGATACAATTATTTCAAAAGTAGTCTCTACATCAACTTCTCTGAATCCTTTTATTCTGCATAGTTGTAGGCCATCTTGGATAGCTCGAGCTTCAGTTTGAAGGGGGGGGGGGGTTAGCATTCCATAGTTGTTTCCATATCCCAAAATAAGTTTGCCTTGATGATCCCTGATGATAACTGCACCACTGGCTTCACTTGAGAGAGAGCAAATTGCATCCGAATTAATTTTGTATCTTCTTGGACTTGGAGGAGTCCATGTACCGTAAATGATCTTTTTCATGATACGTAAGTGGTTAGTGCATCCAAGATTAACAGCTGCATTTTCATAGTGCTTCCAGTGTTTAGTTTTCAATAGTTTGGAGTAGTCTAGACCTATCAGCATGTTCGTGATGTATTTTATTGCTGTTATTGTAGAAGTTTTATCAGAGCTCATCTTCAGTTTGTTTCTCTGTTTCCATATGACCCAGCTAATTATAGTATGCATAATTTTTTTGATGTGAATCTCGTTAGAGGCTGAACAAAACCAGGCGATAAACATGTGTTTAACAGTCATGAAACTTTGTTTCAACCTTTAGAACACCTGCAAAGTAAGAACAGATTTCCTAAGCAAAAATACAAGAGACAGAGAGATGATTTGTAGTCTATGAGTTTAGACAAAACTGACATTTTGATATTAGAGTTAAGTGTTTAGGTTGAAGTACATAATGAATAGGCAGTTTATTAATTTAAGTCTTCAAGCCAAGAAGGAACACTTCCTTGGAGAATTTTGGTTCCACATATTACCAAACAAGGAAGAGCTACTGTGGGAGGTTCTCATGGCTTTTGACAGTGTCTTTAATGTTAAAGATACCATCCTTAGATAGACCATATAATAGTATCATCGGTTTACTGTTGATGCTTAGTTTAGTGATAAGCTTATATTATAGTCACTTAAAATAAGCTTAAGCTTATTCATGTTCCACCAGTTATCTTCCCACAGAGAACATACCTTCTTACCCTTAAACCAGCTATTATTTTGATTAGAATTGAGATTGATAAGAGAAGGGATATCGTACCAGTTGTCCAACCATATGTCCATCTTACCACAACCAATTTTCCATCTAATATGAGCTTCAACAAATTCCATTATTTTGGAAAATCTCTTCCATGTTTAGGAGCCATGTTTGGAATCAACTTGAAGAGGATGCTTGTCTTTGCAGTAGATGTTGTGAAGTAGACTAGCCCAGAGAGATTTGTTTTCTCCAAAACTTATCCAGAGCTTGCTCGAGAATAATTTTTGAATGTCCAGTAAGCTACACACATTAAGTCCACCCTCATTAAAAGGCTTGTAAATAGATGGTCAAGCAGTCCAGTGAGTTTTGTTTGCTTCTCTGCGGGATCCCCATAAAAATCTATTCATTATCTTTTCAATTTTTGTTATGATTGAAGTGGGAAACCAATAGCTTTGAAGCCAGTATAGAGGTATAGCCATTAGAACAGAATTCACCAAAGTCAGACGCCCACTAAATGAAAGCATCTTACCTTTCCCAGTTTGAGATTTTATCTTTGATTTTTTCAAGTAAAGGTGTAAAGTTAGTTGATTTGTTATGAGGACTAAGTGTTACACCTAAGTATGTTGTAGGGAGGAATGCTATATTGAAACTTCTTTGAATACTAAGACAATTCATTCTGTCATGAGGCATACTAGATGCTGTTATGATCTCTGCTTTCTTTATTTTATTGATTTTCCAGAAACATCTTAGTAAACCTGCAAAAACTGAGCTATTTTCTCTAGGGAAATATGTGAGCCATTAGTAAATATTAATACATCATCAACAAAGGCTAACACTGGTATAATGACATTGTCTCTACTAGAGTATTTAAGCTTTTTATTAGAGACAAAAAGGTTGTCCATCCCTCTAATCAGTACTTCTTCAGCTAATATAAAGAGGCTAGGAGACAAAGGATCACCTTGTCTCACTCCTCTATTAGCTTTGAAGTAGCCAACTTCTTTTCCATTTATAAGGATGGAAATATGGACTGATCAAATAATGTTATTAATTCGTTTAATGACTTGATTATTAAAACCAAACCTCTACAACACCTTTATGATAAAGCTATGTGATATATTTTCGACAACTTTGGACATATCAACCTTGATAACCATATTTCCTGATTTTGTTTTCCTGCCTATATCATGGATTAACTCCTTTGTAATGAGTATATTGTCATGTATTAATCTTCCTTGAACAGAAGCTCACTGCACTTCAGATATTAGTTTAGGCAGAATTGTAGAAAGTATGTTGTTCATCAGTTTAGACATTATTCTATTTGTTATAGTACAGAGACTAATTGGTCTATATTGGCTCCAACTAGAAGGATTAATTGTCTTAGGGATTAGACGAATTCCAGTAGCTAGTATCACTTTAGGAATATCCTGGCCAAGTATGAATGATTTAAGTGCCTTACAAAGATCAGTTTTTATAATATGCCACCAAGTAGTGTAAAAGCATTTATTGAATCCATCTATCCCATCAGCTCTAGTTGGATTCAAGCTTTGAATAATAGACTAGATTTCTATTTCAATAGGCTATGCTAGCATTAATTTATTATTAGATTCATCAACTAGTTTTGGAATGACATTGAAAACATTGTTATTCATACTTTTAAACTCAACATTTTAATTAGAGTAGGAAGGAGAGGGAAAATATCTTTAAAGTAGACTTCAACTGAGGAGTTGATAGCATCTTTATCTAAATTCCACATGTTGTTAATTTGTATTCCCTATATTATGTTTTTCCTTATCTTTTTCATTACAAAGTTATGATAGATCTTTGTGTTTCTGTGTTTATCCTTTAACCAGTTGGCATATGTTTTTTGTCTCCAGTATTCTTCTTCCATGGTAAGTGCTAGCAAGTATTCTGCAGTAGCTTTAGAGAGACTATTTTTATCCTAAATACTTTTTGATCTTCTATAGTTGTCTTCACAAATTAGTAGATTGTCTTCAGCTTGTTTAATCTTATCAAACAAATTACCACATTAATTTTTATTCCATCATTTTAGAGAATTCTTCAACCTCTTCAACTTGTTCCACTAGACATGTAATGGATATCCCATCATTGGTACAGTCCAGTTAGCTTTAACAAAATTTAAGAATTCTTTTTCCATAGTCCAAATGTTGAGGAACCTGAAAGAATTACTCTGTTTCCTGCTGTCTTTTTTTATTGTGATGCATAGTGGAGTATGATCTGAATACGTACGTGCTAAGTTAATTACTTTTATTTCAGTAAAAACTCATACCATTCATGGTTAAATAAATCTATGTCTAATCTCTTCCACCTTGTTTTATTTATCCACGTGAATCTAGTTCCCGCGAATCCTGCATCCTCCAAGCGATAGTATTTAATCATGTATAGAACATCATTAGCGCTTTGCTGACAGAAATTTGAAAAACCTGATTGTTCAGATGGAGATATGATAGAATTAAAGTCGCATGGAAGAAGTTATTCATTTGCAGATATTTAAAATATCTAATGTCATTCCAAAGCTTCGTCCTATTATTTCTTTGATATTTTGCATAGATACATGTGATATTGACAGACTTGTTTAACTGAAAATGTTTGATTTCAATGTGAATGCACCGGATATTATCCACCAGAATCTTAATCTCCAAATCATCATGCCAAACCACCCATATTTTGTTTGAAGTATTAGCAAAGAAGTGAGGAAGATTAAGCTTAACAGAGAGAGTAGTAATTTGGTCACTGCTTATCATAGGTTCCTGTAAGAACAATATTTTTATTTCTTCTTTCTTTACTATGGACTTAAGTCTTCTAACAGAAGATTGATTTCCCACTCCATAGATATTCCAACTTAAGAGATTTATCATTTGGGGCTAGTAAGTGAAGATCTTTGAGTCTCTTCAAATTGAAGAGATTTTATAAATAGTGGTTTCTTTCTTTTACTTCTCCTTATTTGTTTGAGATTTTGGTCCATAATATTTTGGAAACTATGATCTACTTTCTTCAGTTTTAGAGCAGGAGACGGTGGAAGGCTTCCCGTATTATCTTTTGTGGGAGTTGTCTTTACAATAAGAGGAGTAGTTTCATCAGCTTTAAAGTCTGTGATGCTATCAAGGGATTTCATAGCATCTATTACATTATCTTCATTATGATTGATATATTCATTTTCATTAGCCTTTTCTTCAGATTTGTTAGCTTGCTTTTCTTTCAGTATTCCACTATGCATAAGTCCAGGCTCTCTGATTGTCTCTTCCTTATTGTTATCAGGTATTGTTACTTTATTTTCAGCAATTGTACCAGAGGCTACCGCTTCAGGATCATTATCAATGTTAACTATGATTGATTTGAGGTTTAAAGCTACTACTTCCTTGATGTTCTTTGGATCGGGTTTGCTATTTGGCAGAAGTGGTTCGTGTGTCGTTTTTATTTCATTTTGTTTAATGCTTCGATCTGCAGTATCATTTATTCTTCTTTTACAGGTTGAAGAATCATGTCCCACATGAAAACAAGAATTGCAGTACCTTGGTACATCCTTATAGCTCAAGAAACAAATGTCTTGAGTCTCAATTGGTGTAAGTGAAATCACCATTGAACTTCCTAGCTTCAAAGAATTTATCAAGAACAACTTTCTTGGGCAGACCTTTAGCAAACTTTCCTATCAGAGTATAAGATGCAGATTTCAGTAATTATTCATTAATCTGATCTTCGAATTAGATAGATATGTGATCATCTTTATACTGCGTATTAGAAGGCTTGATTCTGGTGGTTTTGATAAGGTTAAGTTGATGAATAACTTGTGAATATGTCCTTTGGTGATTGAGAGTTTCACCATTTTTTACCCTGTTTTGTAGGTTCTGATGATGGGAAGAACAAATATCAGGGTATTCTTCCATTCTTCAACAATATAATTAAACACTGAATCGAGGGTTGAAAAGATAGCATGTGGATTAGGATACAGGTTCTTGGCTGTCATAAAGGTTGAAGATTGCTTCAGCTTCAAGAAAAACTTTTTTGGAGAGAAAGTAGTTCCATTAATTCCTTCAAGTGTAGTACTTGTCCCTTCATATATCCATCATTCTAGTACTAGTCGAGTTATAGACTTCATTATATATTTTTATTTGCATTTTTTATAATATTTTTGTTTAAGTTTCTTTTTAACTACTAATGTTTTGGAACTAGTTAGAGATGATACTAATGGATTTTATAGTCAAAAATATTTTATAATAGATATAAAATAAAATAAATATTCGTAAGTAATGCATATCTTTCAACTATATGACATTCATATTTTAAGTATTTTAAAAATATTTCTACCAATAAATTATATATAAAAAATGGGTGTATTCACTAATCGTATTCTCGCGAATGATTTTTCATTGTGATTCTCTCATTGGTTACAGAAATCAATCCTTATTTCTACTAATATGTATTGTACTAGTCAGATTTCTTTGAGTGTAATAGCCGGCAATATGGTCAGATTTATTCGAGGGGGAAATTTAAATCCAAAAATAAATATCATATTGACTCAACATGTTTACATTTTGACTCATCTGTGTGTTAGTTGTATCTTGACTTGTGAAATATAATATAATTAATAATGGTTAATGGGCTTTGAGGCTTATGGGTTTTTCCTATATTCATGACCCGACTTGGTTGGCTCATGAACCAAAAGTTAGACTATAAATACTCAAAATAATAGTATTTAAGAGGGTTGAGACTTTTATCTCTCTAAGAATTAAGTAAAGCAGCTCGATTATCTCTCTACCTTCCACCTCAAATATAATACATAACCTACATATTTACTTAAATACCCTCCAAACTATTTTTAACCATATCATATATAGTTAAAAAAACGTTATTACTAATAAACAACTTTTTAAAACTTGAAAAATATGAAAAATTTACTTGTTTTGCAGTTTTCTCAATTAACATGATTTGTTACAGAATATACTTGCGGATGTTGTACTAGGAAGGAAATCAAAATGAGTAGAGACTCTAGTAAAATAATTACTTCATTTTTGGATAATTTGTTACTACAAATACAACGTTTTAATGGTAGTGAGACTTTAACATACAGTAATTATAAATGAGTTTTTATTACAAAAACAATGTCGTACCTCCATGGATCTCACTTGTCTTCTACGGATCAAAAATAATTTTGTGTCATATGTTTCTACTCTTTGAGTAGGAATTCGCAAATCGTATCATAAATAAGGATGGACAGATATATGATGGAAACAAAATGCCAATATATTTATTAGTAAATGAGATACAAAATCTAGCATAAACAACATACAACTTATTTAGTACAATATTATTTTAGTTAAATCCAATTAGTCATCAACTCTACATAGGCAAGGATGACTTTATAGAAAATTGACATTTATCACCAATTTCATCTAATAATGTATTTTGCGGTTTTCGGGTTTTAGATTCCTTATCAATAGTTGAATATCAACGTTTTAAAACTTCAAAATATATCAAATTAGAGATCAAACATATCATACTAGTGAGAGTACTAATGTTCCATCGAGTCGAGCGGTAATAATTAATCGTTTTCCTATCACCAAATGCCTCAAACAAAGCCTGCAAATAATAAAAATTATCCAATTTACCCTTTTAAACTTAAAAAATGTTGAAATCTTTATCTTAAAAGAAAATTCCGCAAAAATCATAGATAACTAATAATCTACATATATAAAAATAAAAGGTAAAAATGATTAAAATTATGAAGAAACTCAATACTTAAATAAACAAACAAACAACATCCTTACATTTATGATTATGCTTTCTAAGTTAATGAATTTATTTTGATTTTGGTAAAAAAGAAGTAAGAATATAAAAGACAAGATCTATAGAATAATAAAAATGAAAGATTATAGAAAAATTAAGGTTTAAATCACCAATAGCCCCCCATGTTTGAGTTTTTCTCAACCTAGTCTTTATTCACTCTTGTCTCTCATTAGTCTAGCATATTTTAAAATCTTGTATGTTTAGTCTCTTTACACGTGTGATTGCTTAGGAGCTGTCATATGACAGTTCAAATAGTAATTTTTTGTCTCATCAATGGTTCTCCAAACACTTGCCTAATAATACCCTTTTGCATGGCACTTCAGATGCCTAATCAACTACCACTTTAACCATCTATTGTATACTAAGGAGATGGGTCGGATGAGGTTAAATATTAAAACCTTATCTTAATAATTAAATTCTCATTAGTTTATAAAACATAAATCTCTAAAATCATACCCCATTAACCCCTAAATAATTTCAGAAAACATAAATCCCTAAATCGATTTATTATCATTTCTTCCACCAACTAACCCATAAATTGATTTCTGAATATTATTCATTATTTCATCTTCAAATTCTAGTTTAGATTCAACTTGAGAATTCAAAATCCATTATTTGAATGTTTGCTTTTTTTAGTATCTTATTACTGAGGTTGAACACACAACTCAACCACAAGAAATCTCTCAATATAAATTTGTTCTCTCTCTCTCTCTCTCTCTCTATATATATATATATATATATCTATCATGCGTGAAGATACAACAAATATTTTCTGAGACAAAAATACATCAAAATAATAAAATATAAAGTAAACAAGGTACTAATGGACCATATTAGTGAGCTCCAAGCAATCATACCAAAACCAGCGTATAATCTTGAACCTGAAAGGAAAATTGAAAGAAAACCTAATGAAAAATAGTAGGTTAGTAATGTTCTTGCACAAATAATATATCTTTGTATCGTGGAATCTGTAATGGAGTCTGAGAGGATACTGTAGGATATGGCAGATATCATCGAGGAAGAGTTTGAAATTTCTTTGGAGTTCGTCTCCTTCCGAAAATGGTAGAACACCGGACAGAAAGCAACACGCCAATAATGACCTAGACTAGGTGGAGAGGGGTTCCAAAAACTAGAGAAATAAAACCATGAGAACCAATCTGAGGTCAAGGTAGGGAACTTGAGCTTTCTGGAACTAGCATCCCAAACCTGTTGGGAAAAAAATAACAATCCACCAAGATATGGTTAATGGATTTGTGTGAGTTACTATATAAAACACACTATATGTTTGTGGGGTAACCCTGTGCGAGTAATAGTAAGCTTCCCTTGGATTACCAACCACATAATGAAATAGTATCTAGAAATATATGTGCTTGTCCTAAACTAGATTGGCCTAAAAACTTGCGGCGCCAAAGGCTGGATAAAATGGTAAGTACTTATAATAATGAATATGTTACGATTCTGATTAGGGATCCAGAGTTTAACATCCTCCCTTTCAGTTAGAGGGAGAGGAGATTGATAACTTTACAAATTTTGAGCAGATGAGCTTCGAGAGATCTTTTGAAATAGCTGACTAGAGCATGCCAGTTCCAAGAATCGTTGTTGATGATGTCGAAAACCATACTTTAATTTTGCATTCTAGCATAACGAATGATACTGGAACCGCAACGGTAAGCAACTAGAGAATTATGAAAAGAGTCAGGGATCATACCAGAAGGAGGTAGATACTGTTTTTTATGTCAGCTTTATAGAGCTTGGTGGCAAAAGGTCTTCATTTTAGAGGGTTTCTTCATCTCAGCTAGTGGATGAGCCAATCAAGAGACTCCAAATATTTTTATCTTTCACCTTATCAGTGAGAACCCAATTGGTCCAAATTGAGGAAAAATTACTAATTAAAATGGACAATGAATATCTAAAGGCTACTGTATGATTCCAGACCCTAAGGTATGAGATCTCAATGAAGCCCATCAACTTTATATTCTTCCACGATCCCGAATTCACAGTCTAAACCTTCACTTCCATCGACATCATCATCTGAATCCAGTGATACGCCTAGTTGATCAACTAAGGGCATGTCGTTGAGCCATAATTCTATGGGAATGCTTTGTGAAAATCTAATACCATGTTGGATTTTATCAAAGCATCCAGCTTTGACAATGATTTTAAGATTCGATCATCATATTTGTCTACTACGATTTTCTTATTTTTCGAAGCTTGGGCCTTAAGCGCTTGTAACCCCCCCCCCCCCCCCACCCCGAATGTTTTAGCAAACTTATCTTTCTCTTTCAAATATTTTTTTAAAAAATGCTCTATGAAATCCTTATCACTTTGGAATTTTGTTTTATATTTTTTAATCTTCTCTGATTTGAATGATTTTAACTTGGAAATTTCAACTTTGTGAGTAGTCTTTAGCTTCTTAAGCTCTTCACCAGCAACCAAAACTTCACTTTTGAAACCATCGACACACGTTTTTTCCTCTTCAGAACCTTTCTTATGACTCTCACATTCTTTTTTGTGCAAAACGATATTTTTTTTGTATGTCAATTGTTATCACGAGCTTGCATTCGTCTTCACTATCCCAACATTCGTCTTCACTATCCCAACATTGCATATGGAAGAGTGTATTCTTCCTTCACTAATTGAAGAGACACGTCTTCGAATGAACTAATCAGATCAGTAAATTTATCTTTAAAAGCCTCGAAATCGATCCCTTAAATATTACCCATTGGGTTACTTTCATCATAAGCATGTTCCTATATCAGTAGAACCGAGGGAGAGCACGTTTTGTTGACTGGATTAAATTTGGTATATGTTTTCTTTTCTTCTTTTCTCTTCTGTCGTTCTTATGCTTACTCCTTTTGTGTGTATGTTTCCTCTTTAAGACATAATAATTTTTATGTGTCTTGCCCATTTCAACATTAGCCTCAATTGTTACGAGTAAAGGTTCTCTAGGCTGATCCACCTCCTCAACACCAATGATGTCTATTTTTTAACCTAGTTTGTTGGCCTCGCATTTCTCTACCCCATGATTGGAAGCCCTTGTCCTAATCGGAAGAAAAATCTTGTCATCGGCAACCTCAGTTCGATTAAAAATAATTAAAAGACGAGACAGGGTAGTAAATTCCTCCCAAGATAGGTTGCGTTTGGAATTGGTCCTCCAAAAATGACTATAAACTAGATTGTTAGGAATAAAGCATTTGTTGAAGGTTTTGGACCAATCTCTTTGGCCAAATGGTGCAACTTCTTTAAAATAACTTTAGCAGCCTTCATATACTGCTGATGAGACTTTAGTATAGTTACAAAAAATAATTAAATGAATTATAAACGTAAAAAAAAGGGAAAATAATAAGTGAAGCTCAAGGAATTACCTATACTCCTCTAAAACCTTGGGACGCGGCTCAGATTACCTTTCGAGAAGATTATTTTCTCCTTTTCCCAACAAGCGCTGATAAAGAAGAACTACATCTTCCATAATATCGTTAGACTCTAGCAAATCGCTTACTAGTTTATACTCATCCATTTGGTTGGGGAAGTAGAAGGGAATCTTTTTTTTACTATCCAACAATAACGGAAAATTACTCCATCGACCTTTGAATCTTTGGCAACCTTGACGCCATTATACATGATATCAGGTTATAAGCCCACCATATCAAAGTATTTAATTATCCCCGGGTCTAAGGGGAACCAAAGTTCCCAAATCAACATATTGGGATAGACGACCAACTCCATCTCTCCACATCTCATGGGTGTGTCTCCACTCTTGAGTAATCTTATAGTCATTTCATTCGAAATTACCCACTTGGCACGAAACGCTCAACTCAATATCTGGGAAATAGTCGTATGAGATTTGAGAAAGGGCAAGTAGGTATTTCTGGCTCAACTTTTGAAAATTAAGCCTTATACGCCCAGGCAGTGAATGAGGTAATTCAAGTTCCTCATGTTATTTAGTTTTACCGTTGTTGATCCTAACGTTTTGAGATTTCTAGGTGACCTATTTTGGGATCCTAGTATTCTTTTCGGATGGGCCTTATCGGCGAATCCACTCCAAAGTCTTCCTATTCGTCAACTAACTGCCCCGGGTTGTACCCGGAGGGAAATGTTTTTTATTGAATTATTATATACTGGGAGACATTAGTTTATTTACTCTTGGAAGGTTGGGCCTTTGCCTTTGTAACTTTTGTTCGTGTTATCGTCTTCGAATAAGATCTCTCTTTGGTATCCAAACTCATCCCTATGAAATAAGAGTGGCATCTACAGTTGGTTTCTCCTTGGGACCGTGTTGGTCTTATAGAATGGATTTTTTAAGTAAGAGTCTGAACGATAGATGGAGGATCGGTTGAAATATTATGCATGTTATATGGATAAACACTTTTGTATTCAAAGGTTTGACCAACTTTACCTTCGGATTCTAGCAATCCTGCAACTAACTTGGCTTTCTTCTTCTTTTTGGATTTATCCGATAAGCATAATCAGTCAGTCAAAGTTGTTCTGGCAGTGAACATACGAGTTTGAAAAAATGCGTTACTGAAAAATGATTATATGGCGGCAGTTACAACGGATTGTGAGAAAAACATTATCAAAAAATGATTATATGGTGGTTGTTACGATGAATAATGATAAATATGGTGGTAAATGGGTAGACTATATCTCTCTAAGAAATTAAGTTTATCTCTTTATAAGTTGTTGTGAGAAGGGAATAAATGGAAAACATTAATATGGAACTGTAAAAGCCCAATAGGTATAACCCTAGAGAAGGAGAAGAGTCTCCAACAACAATAATTTATAGAGGAGTGGAACTATTTCCAATTTTTGTTGCACTCCACCAATTGATGAAATGAATCGTGAGTTTAGCATATCAGTGACACATATAGAGAAACATGTCTGAGTAGTCATCACCGAAGTTCCTGGATAAATAAATTTGAACCATTCCATTAGTTGAGTCAAAGTTACCTCTTCGGTAGGCATTAAGAATTTTTAGTAAAATTCAAAGGAGTTCCAAGCTAAGATACGAAGGATGCATCCGTTATTCCTCCTTAAATATTTTACGTGAGGACTAAAAGAGCTACCTCATGATGACTAAATTACCAAAAGGTAAATCCGACAAATGAGTTATCTAGCCAACATTTATTTTATATAGATAAATGTAATAACTAAAAGTAAAAAATAACGAGACTTGGGCTTGGATAAATAAATAATAGGCCCATGGACCTTTTCCGGACCATTAGGCTTATTGGACTTAGTTTGCCTATAAATAGGTTTTTTAGATCATATTATGATGAAGGATGAAAGTCACTTACTTCTAACCTATGTTGTCAAAATCTTCTATCTCTAAAACTATTCTTAAAATAGCTCAATCCTCATTCTACTATCTACTTAAAAACTTAATTACCTCTTCAATAATTATTAAAACACCCTCCAAAATTTACTGGCGCGGTGAGATACAATCAAAATTATATAAATCGTTCTAACATCCACTTAATTCATAAAGTCATGTCGCTAAGTGATCTTTTTTATTGCACGGCTTATCTTATGTCATCTTGCAATACTTTGTTCTTACCATACAAAGGTCCTTCCTCAAAATACTTAAGCATTTACTTAGAATTGTTTTCATAAATATTGGGCCCATCATAGAAAAAATGAGCATGCATCGAATTTCAAAGTGTCAAAATTGTTGAATATAATGTGTCTCATGAATTTCCAAACCAGTCTTGAAACGTTCCAACTAAGATGATATTTTTATTTTATCTTAAAAATATCTATAAGTTTATTATATATCTACCATAATATTGTGACATGCTATCAAAATATGTCTTTTGTGTTAAACCCATAAACCCAATTAATATGAGTTCCTAATATATAATTTCTCATGAACTATTTTTATATAAATTATATGGTGGTATAAAACAAGTTTGTGTAGCTAAAATGTCATTGACATACAAATTTAAATTTAAGAATCAACTACCACTGAACTTTTGAAATCCGTGATATTATGATAAATTTATCTCAAAATCAAACAAGATCGTAACTTTGAAAAATCATGACATCATTAATAAAATATTATGTTAATGTCATAAATGAATTTGACTTTATTAATCATTGAATTATTACAAAACTGTTAATTTTCCTATTGATCGATTAACTTTCGTAGTTATCATTCTTAATAAATAAAGTCATTGAGTTGAACTATATATATCAATTATTATAAATGTTACTATACGAGAAAATAAATGACATTGATATTTATTTCATAAAGTGAAACACTAAAGTGTACATTTTATGTTATGATCTAAATATTTATTTCTCATCTAGATGGAATACGTTTTTTCTTAGATCTTTCAGCCTTTATTTTCAAATTTGGGGAGAATTTAATGAGATTCAGTAGAAGTAAATGTTTCACCATAAGTAGTTAAATTATGTATGCTATATGAATAATTTTCTTTATAAGATCTTGCATCATAAAATGGTTCAACATGTTTCACAATATATTCGCCAATCTTAAGTATGGCAGCCAAATCATGTGGATGCAAGAAATAATCAATTTACCACGTACCATAAGAAAATTTGAAACCCATAAGATCAACAAACATTACATGTTCCAAAAATACTTTGTCTTAAACTAGTGAAGACGGACGAACTAGCCATGGAAGACCTATTTTGATATTAGTCTTAAGCTTCTTTTCAATTCAAGACATAATTCACTAGTTCAACCTAGATCTTCCACATAACATCTTTATATTTGACTAATAAGTGGTGTGGATAAAATTTTATTGAGGGGTTATATAGTAAATTAAGAAAGAATAGATTATTTGAGGTGAAGAGTAGAGAGATATTCGAGTTGCTTTAATAATTGCTTATAGACAAAAGGTATAATTTTGTATTAAATGTTCCATCCTCGTAAATATTTTCTTAAAACCTATTTATAGGATAAACTTAAGTTAAATGGACCTAATGGGCCTAACCACACTTATGGTCCAAGCCCACATGTCAAAACCATCCAGCCCTTTAATAAAATAAAATTATAAAAATAAAAGTACTTAAATTGGAAAATAACTACATTTTAATGATAAAATAAATATTGGTCTAGGTTTGATTTTGCCCTTCAAACATTTTTGTTGTCATCAAAAAGTACAATTATAATCTTATAAATTAATTTTAATATAAGAAAACTACATAAATTTTTGATCTAATGGTTAAAAGACTTTGTTGGACTATATATATCATAGAACCTTACCATTTTCCTTTAAAAAATGCACATGCATATATATATATATATATATATATATATATATATATATATATATATATATATATATATATCTTGTGCTAATTTTGGAACTAAAATTTTTTGAACCCTTTTCATCATTAATTTGTTCCATATATAGTGTATATATATTCTAAATATAAGCATAAACACAATGTTTAAAGTTGTGAACCATCTTTGACCTAAAGTTTGCGGATCTACAACTTAACATATATTTCTAATTCTCAATCAGAATAAATATACAGTACACATGATAGCAATGAGGAAACAAAGTAAAAAAAATATTAATTATACATAAATGACGATCAAAATAAATGTGATTTGATTTTCCAACAAGTGAGGTTCAGCATCTCAAGAAACCAACCAATTATCACCATTTTCACATCTAATGATAGAAAATGCAATCGGAAAATACATACACAGTTATGAAAGAATAATTAGTAATAATGACAATATTTTTTTGCACATCGCATTTCATAGTTAGGTATATTTTGCAATTTGCGTTCGTTCGTATTTCGCATTTAGTGATTATAATGTATCGCATTTATTTTTTAGTTTTGTTTCACATTTGTTTTTAGTTTTGTTTCACGTTTCACATTTAAGAATAAAAAATATTTCTCACCATTATTACCATCTTTAGTTATGACATATATCAATACTCCTTTATTTTTTATCGTAAAAAAGGTTTCGTCAATAAAATAAAATTAGAGGACAATAATGGAAACCTTGGAGACAATATCCAAATATTGTGAAACACCATTTAAAGAAGTTAATTTTGGGACTATACTCGAGTGAGTAATCACTTGTAATATTAATTTTTCTAATGATTTGAAGTGTTTTTCAATTAGATTAAAATACTTATAAATATTTCCATATTTTGTACACTTTTGGCTACCAGATCATGTTTGGACCTAATACAATCATATATCTGTTTAACAATCAAAATTAATGCCAAAATAATTCTACTTTCTTTGCAAACACCACTCCTACGAGTATGTTTTGATGTATACATCTTAATGACCACGAAGCAATGAATGTATCAAGTGATGCATAAAATCTTCACGACATCATTTAGAGATTTTATTCTAGCAATAATTTTTTATTTATCTTCTATTATGCATATAATAAAGAAAAAACCATGTTCTGTAATATACCGAGATAATATAAATCTAAAAGATAAATCTAATTTGTAAAAAACTTATCCAACACCTGTAATTCTACCAACCCGACAAAAATTTGCAAGTTGTGCTTTCTTATAAAAAAAGTAATAATACCAGAAATAGTTTCTCCACTAACTAAATTATCATTTTAAGCCTCACATACTTAAAGGAATTTATCTAAGTGTTTCTCAATCAACCACATCTACAACTATGTCAATATTGATAGTTGGACAACCTATATGATCAAGAATTGATAGCATGTCTTATTTAGTTAAAACAAAATTTACCATATATTCAAAGTCTTCAAACTAACAAACATGCCAAATTGCAAGTTGATCATTTAGTTTAAAAAATATCCAAGAGAGATCTAGACATTGATTACTTTTATTTTGCTTTTTACAAACTATAATTAACAATCACTTCACATCTAAATATATAAAGTATTTCCCTTTTCGCACTTAGTCTACTGAATATTTCTCATTTTGCATATAAGTTACTTAAATTTTCGTATTTCACATTTAGACTAACATACATTTCACATTTTATATTGGTCATACATTGACCATATCTATCGTTTCACATTTTACGTTTTAACAATCCAACGTTTCGCATTTTGTATTATAACTACCCTACATTTCTCAATATTTGAATTCGAATATTTGAATATTTGAATCCTTAATCCTAATCAATTCATTTTGATCATTGGAGATCCTATTGTTTAGATACAAGGATAGCATCTTCTTTTTTTCTACCGACTTCATTATTAAATCGGATCCTTATTCTTCATGAAATTGGGTTAGGTCTCTGTTTTTGTTACCTTATCTGTTTTGTGTAGTGGGAGGAAATGGATGAATTTTCTGAGCTTTATTATGTATTCAAGAAAGATAAAACAAGATTAGACGGAGTAGAAGATATTGGCAGAAATCAAAATTTCCTTCATAAAGGAAAATCCTTTGCAAATAGTGTAATCAATAACAAAAAACCTGAAGAAATCAAACGAGAGTATATACAGTATAAGTAAGACCCCATAGCAATTCAATTCAATCAATATGTTCAAGACACCTTGAATAAACAAACGAAATACACTTTAATTGGTAAATTCAAGCAAGGATTACCTAAAACAAACTTTAAATGATTTCATACAATAAAGGAAACTAAATAAGGAATGTAACATTTATGTTTGGGATTCAAGGAATTTGCTGCTTGAATTTGATTCCAAATAAGATATGTGTAAAGTCTGGTCTATGAGTGTTTGGTACATGGGAGATTCTGTCATGAGGCTCATCAAATGGACACTTGAATTCAATAACAAAGTTGAATGTCCTATTTTTCACATTTGGATAAAGGCTGAAAGAATTCCATAATATTTGTTCAATGAATAAACCATCAACTCAATTACAGAATCAATATGTAATCCTCAATTTAAAATTCCAGACAAAAACAAGCTTTCCATAATTTTTGTCTTATCTGGGTTGAATTGGATTTAGCTTAGAAGATATAGTACAAGGTATGGGTGGGATTTGGCAAGAATCAAGGATGCTAGATTCATTTAAGTTACAAGGATTTGCCAAGGTATTGTAATATATGTTATCATATCTGTATCCAATGCCAATCAGGAGTTGATATTGATGGGGGATTTCAACGTTATATATTCTCCTAATGAGTATATCAGATGTGTTAATTACTCCATGGAAAATACTGATGACTATAATGAGATAATTCAGGATTACAACTTGGAGGATGCAGGTTACTATGGTTCTAAGTATACTTGGAACAAAAATTCGAAATGGAAAAGACTTGACAGAGTGTTACTTAACTCTGATTGGTCTAATATTTATAATGAGACTAAAGTGATGCACATGGCTAGAACATGTTCTGATCATATCCCTATGTACATCACCATTAGTAAAGATAAAGTAAAATATAAAAAACGTTTCAAATTTTTAGACATGTAGACTCTAAATACTAAGTTTCTTGCTTTTATTAATAAGAACTAGAAAAAGAGCTTATTAGTTTCCCTCTATATGTATATTGGCAAAAGCGATAGACTGACAAAAGCTTTAAAATATTGGAACAAAACTAGATTTGGGAATATATTTCATAAAGTTAAGGAAGCTGAGATTAATGTTAAAAGCAAAGAAGTTAATCATCAGGTAACTGAAAATAATGATTCTAGAATGGAATTAGCTAATGCTGAGTTATTTTTAGCTCTTAAGATGGAGGAATCCAATTGGTTTCAGAAATATTACACTACTTGGCTCAGGGAGAGTGATAAAAACACGAAAGTCTATCATAATTATGTTAATAAGAAAAGAAAATGGGAACTATACTACTAGCTATTTCAAGGATATTCTTAATGAACTTCCCTACAACAACAAGGAAGGAGAGGATTTTATTCTTAACAATGCTATTTTTTGGAACATTCCTAAGATTATTACCAATAAGGACAATGCTTACATGATGGCCAAGCCTAATGAAGATGAGATATATGAAATTGTCACTAATATTAATCCCTCAAGTGTTGCAGGTATGGATGGGTTTAATGCTTGTTTTTACAAGACTTGCTGGAGCATAATTAAAGAGGGTGTATGCTTGGCTTTATCTGACTTTATCCTTGGTAATAAAATCCCTAAAGTTATTATGGCTACTGGATTATGCCTTATCCCTAAGTCCTCTAGTCCTACTATCTGGAAGGAGTTTAGGCCTATTGGGTTGTGTAGTTTACTAAACAGAAGTAATATCAAAACTTTTAAATAAAAGACTAACCAGATTCTTCCAAAAGTAATCTCTAATGTTCAATGAGAATTCGTTCCTAACTCTTCTATCCATAAAAATATTCTAATTGCGAAACAAATTATTTTTTATCTTAACAATAAGAAGAAAGACAACAATATAATGATTCAGGTGGATATGACAAAGGCTTTTGACAAGCTTTCTCATTTCTTTCTTACTAAAGTGTAGATGATTTTGGCTTTTTTTGTTTTTGTCAAACTAATCCACAACCTAATTAGCTCAGTTTATGTTTCTATGATTATAAATGGCATATTATATAAAAAAAAATTCAATACCAAAAGAGGTTTGAGACAGGGAGACTCTCTCTCTCCTAGTCTCTTCATTCTTGCAGATGAGGTCCTAATAAGGGGGCTGTATAAGATGTTTGATGACAATAAATCAATGCAGTTTTTTTTCTATAAGTAAAATATTAATTCTTTGTCTAGTTTTCGTATATGATATTTTGATATTTGCCAATAGTATGGATACAACTATTAACAAGCTGAGTTCCTTTCTTCAGACCTATCAGAATTGATAACTTGTTTGGATTTAGTGCTAGTTCTCTCCCTATTGAGTATTTGGGCATAACATTAAACGATAACAATTGGAACAACAACTTCATCAACCTGATTAATAATATTAACAACAATATTAAGGACTGGGAAAGCAAGAACTTATCTTTTGGTGGCAGACTTCTTTTGATCAACCATGTCCTTATTTCCATCCCAAGCTACTGGATCTAAAACATCTCCATTCCTAAAGGAATCATCTCTATAATTAAGAAGATTTTCAACAAGTTTCTCTGGGGTACTTCTAACAATAAAAAGAAAATACATTGGTCTAATTGGAATGATCTTTGTAAGCCTTTAAAAGATGGTGGTCTTAACATTCGTAAACTAACTGACATATAATTTTAGCTGTAAGCTTTGGTTTAATTTCAGGATGAACAAAATTTTGTGGGCTAACTTAATGCGTAACACTTACTGCAAAAACATACATCCCTTACAAGCTTCATACTAAAAGGATGGTTCACAAACTTGGAAGAGGTTAGCTAAGATCAAGCAGATTGAAGAGCCTTATATTAAATAGAGAATTTGAAGAGGTGATATAGACTTTTGGCTCGAAAACTGGTATGAGCGTTCCCCTCTTATTACTCTAAATGATAATGTTAGTGATTATTAGTTTAGACAGAAGAAAGTTAATGAATTTTGGATAGACAATTCTTGGGACAATGAATGTCTTAAAATGTTTCTATATAATTATACCTTATACTTGATTCATAAAACTAGTATTGATAGTTATGCTAATGACACTATATTGTTGATGTATGATTTGATTTTTAACACAAAAAAATACATAGAATTCCATAAGAATCAAATCTAATAAGTCCAATCTCTATGGAAAAATCTGGAATATGGTTTCTCCTTGAAAATGTTCTTTTCTTACTTGGAAGCGGCTGAAAACCTTTATCCTTGTTGACACAAATTTATAAAAAAAAATCTTGGTTTTAAAATGCTAGTTTTGCTGTAATATTGAAACTCCTAAACATCTCTTTATAAGCTGTGATTTTGCTTGGAATATTTGGTGTTTCTACTTTAATCTTTTCAAAATCAAGATAATATATTTATGTCTATAGCTCATATGTTAAGAGTTTGGTTCTGGTCTACAAACTATGAGGTTCATTTTATAACCATTGTGCCTCCTTAATTTTGTGGACAATATGGAAAGAAATGAACAATTCTAAAATCAATTGCATTTATAAAAGTGTGAACTCTACAATTTTCTACATAACTATATAATTTTGCAAGAATTTGTGTTTGGATTAACAAAATCTGGAATTGAAGAGATAATTATTCGAGAGGAAAGCTTAAAGTTGATCTATGGTGGTGATTGCATGTTGAAGATGATGACTTTTCGTAGGACTGCATTTTGGTTGAACTAGTGGAGGGAAGAATAAAAGTTCAAATTAATTTTTAAGTTTGGCGTCTATTGAATTTTATATTTCAAAACTACTAATTTTTTCTTGTATTGTAAGAGAAGTAACGCTCCTTTATTGGGCATGTTTATAATAAAATCTCATTTTTTATATAAAAAAACTACCCAACATGAAGTTATCTGGTTTCGAACTCTCTAAAATTAAGTTACCAATGCGTATTTTTCACATTTCGCACCTATATCATCCTTTTCACACAATAGCAATGGTTTCAAACTCTCTAAATTACATAATCCATTGCACAATCTACCGTTTTTTTATATAGAACCATCCTAACATGAAGTTAACATCTAATTCGAAAATAAAATCACATGTAAACATATATCTTCAATAAAACCCACTACTATCAATTAATATTTTTCATAAATCAAAATCATTCTAATATGAGTCCGAACGTAACCATGTAAATACATGATATGGTCCTTCATTACTGATAATCTATATCCTTCAATGAGTCTGAATTTTTTATTTGAAATTAAAACTTAATAATAACATATTAATATAATTAGTAAAATAATAATTATGATATTAAAAATAAATATTGAATAATAATTAATAATAATATACAAATAACATAATAATTGAATAAATAATGATAATAAACTACATTTGGATATCTATTAATACTTTATATGTGTCTATATCAATAATCAGATAATTTAAATACGATATAAACAAATTCCGTCAAAAAAAAACCTTACCAACAAAGAATTACTTCAAAAACAAAATCAGAAGATACCTTCGGAGACCAATTTTGAAAAGATAAATCATAGTTTGTTATTAATAAAATTTGTGTACTTTTTTCCAAACAAAACATAAAACGTGAGCAACTGATAATTAATATTCGAGCCTGACAATCTCGAATATTTTTGCTATGAAAATTGCCAATTGAAAACAAAATAACCAAGCAAAACACATTTGAGAACATGTCATGTGTACATTTCAAAATTATTTTGTCTCATTTGAAAGTTATCCCACTTCTATGGAAGGGGAAAATGCTTTTTGTCCACACATACCAAAGATATGTGAAGGAATTATTAAAAACAAGGGTCAAAATTAATTTGGGGATGGTATTTTCGGAAACTTTAATATTTATAAAATTATTATTTATTAAAAATTATTTTGAAAATTATTATTCTATTTACTTATGTTTTATAAAAAAATTATTATTTATTAAAAAATTATTATTTTTTAATTCTATTAATTTATTTTATATCATTCTACATAATAGTTTTAACTTTTCTTTTACCGATTTTCGGTGAACCGGTCAAATTTATATAATTTTAAATGAAATTATTTATAATATGGATATATAAAATTTATATAATTTTAACTGAAAATATGTTTTTTATATACGAAAATAAAAACAAAAGTTCGTAGTTACATTTTTCTATTATAAAATATAGAAAACAAATCAACCAAATAATAAAAATAATAAAAATGAATAAATAATATTATATTTTATATTTAAAATTAGATAATAAATTTATTCTAAAAGAAGAGAGGATAGGATGTTGTAGAGATTTATTTGGAAAAAAAACAAACGCTCTCATAAAAATAGGGTTGGAGGAAACCTCAACCTTCTCGACCCTCGACATCAATCGTTAATAGTTTATTTCATTGATTATCAGAAGGTTTTTTTTATTGATTATCATAAAGCTATTTCGTGTTCATCATCAGCACGCAAAAGATCCAATTTGATGATCTGGGAGTCCCTCAATTTTAAGAAGGTTCTCTAGGTTTAGCATAAAGTTGGTAATTGGGCTTTATCTTTGTAGAATTCTAAATATCTTCAAATAGTTTTGTTCATCTATAATCAGGCGCTAATAGATAATGAATAAGCCTCCCATAATTCAAGTTCTCCATTTATACAAGAATTGAGGGAATCAGCTAGCGCCAGGAAGAATGATGGAAATAGGTAAAGAAGAAGTAGAATAACGATCAAGAACAAGATAATGAGAAGGATGGTTTTTCACAATATGACCAACAATTTTCACCTTTACATTAAAAGACTTCAAATGCCCAGCAGATTGCCATCAGTGGAAAGACATACAAAGAAGGTTATCACGAGAAAATGTTCACTGCAAAATATAAGTCTCTGCTCCTTACATATCCTAGATATATTCTGGTTGCTAAATTATCTTTAGGAAAACCTAATTTGAATGAAATCTAATTATTCCTAGACAAATTAAAACTATCACAAGAGGGTAATTTTTAAATATATGGGTAAATGACATGCGTTTATAGAACTAACTAAGTTAGAAGACCTCAAAACCCTCTGGCAAAGGAATGTTTGGACATTCAGCCAACATTTTATGAGACTTATTAAATAAGACATTGAGTTTAGCTCTAAGAAAGGATCCTTTGGAACCGCGTTGTGGGTTACCTTTCTGAGGCTTCCAGTGTTTTTGTACAATAGATATATTATTACAACCATAGCAAAAACAATAGGTAATCATTTAGATGTTTGGATCCCTGAAAAAAAAAACTTAGCTAGATTCAATTGTTGTCAGGCTTGGATGAAATTTATGTATTCAAGCCTCATAGCAAAAAAGTTTGGATTGAATTTGGTGATCAAGATGGTTTATGGATAGAGATTGTATATGAGAATATGCCTTTATAATGTATAGACTGCCACCATCTTGGCCACAACAATACCCCAATGTAAAAAAAACCTAGAGAATTTGAATAATCATCAAGAACTGAACACAAACATTAATCCCAGCCAAGAAACTTCTGATAGAAAATAAACTCCCCCCCACCCCCCTCCGAAGTTACTGAAAGATGGATGCCTAAAAGACCTAAAAGTCATAAACTAAAATCGGTTATCATTAATGAGAAAATAAATAAATCAACAAAACAGATTATGGAAATAGAATTACTAATGTTGATAATAATAAAGACAACAATGTTGTAAATTATGGTAATTCCCTTATAACAACAAAGGAAGCTACCTCAAGATATCAAATAATAAATAATAGAAGCCCTCTAATATATTAAACTTGGAAACGGGTTTAATTGCATTCGGGATTCATCAGATGATGATCCTGAATTACATTCTCCAAACTTTATACTACATAGGTGTCTCACAGCTTATCCAAACTATAATAACATCAAGAAAAAAATTAAAATGCAATGAGAAAAAAAAATGGAATGATCACTCACCTAAAACAAAATCATAAAAAAATGAAATACCTAGGAAACAATAAGATGATAACTACTTTTGACAACAAATCTTGTAAAATCCTTATTAAAACAGGTCTCAAACACTAGCAATATATTATTTGCTTTGGACCCAAAAATCTGTATGGATCTACCTTTGGTATACTCCTAAAAGACCTCTTGCTAGTTGAGGTGGGTTCACACGTATACAAATTCTATTATTTTCAAACTTAGCAATGTATGATTTGGATCCTATAAAGGATGAAGTTTCTCCACATCTCCAAACTCATTGATAAAATTGCAATTGTTGAAAAACTCGTATAAATTCGAGCAAATAAACAAATCAATAAAAAAATAATTTTTCCATCAAATGTTAAGCTATTCAATATAAAGATCATCAAATTCTAACTAATTTCCAACTAATTTCCAATATAATTAAATTTATGTAACTTAATAATTCAAAAATATATAACTCAGTCATTCGTAACTGAATTGGATGTGGCCTTACATTTTGCAATATAAAATTTATTGAGTTAAAAAAAAATGTAGTATTTTGTAAGTGAGGGAATAGTTCTACACTAAAAAAAATCAATTATTAATGAATACAATTGGTAGTAAAAATAAAACTACAAACCGCGTCACGAAATGGCTCATGTCTCCATGTGACTCCTCTCTTTCTCCTTACTTTTCCATTAAAAGTCTTTCTTTTCCCACTCCTTTTCGTATTCCCTTTATATTCTCGCTTCTCAACACCTCACTCACTTCTTTCTTACACAAAGAGACAAATCAAGAACATGACTCAATTTATGTTCTTCACTACCCACAAGGTACTTCTGATTTCTTTTCTTCTGTTTTCGTTTGCTTCACTATTCTTTCCAGTTTCTTCAGATTCTCATCACGATCATGAACCACAAATCGTTGCTAAACACTCTCTGTCTACAAGAAGATTGCTAGAGAAACAAGAACAAATCCAAAACGACAAACCAAAGAAGAAGAACACTACTATATCCATCAATAACCAAAACAAGCTTACAAAAGAACCTAACTTATCATCATCCTCACCAAAAAACCAAACCAAACTCAAAAACACAAAAACAAGCCCACCAACAAAAAACCAAACACAATTCGTTTCTAAAAATCCATTGTCCAAAACAGAGCTAAAAAAACAAAATTCCACTAATCTAAATCCAAAAAAGATCCAAACTTTGACAAAACCCATTTCTCTATCTACCAAGAAATCATCAGATCCTATCAAACAAAGCTCACTTAAAAGCCAGACAACAAAACCCAATTCAAAAACCAACTCCTTTCAAGAATCCACAAAAGCCTTCAAGAAAAAACAGAGCACAGACAAAACCCAGAACAAGAAAATAAAACCAATCTGGCTTGACGACGAAGAAGACGATAGTGATTTAGTATCAGAATTTAGAGATCTACCCCTTAAATTTCAACGAACGTTAATTCCAGACCTCGAAAAAATCTCATCAAGTTCAAAACTCTACATTACGAATGCCAATAAACAAATCACAAAAGGGTTTAAACCCTTCGTCGGAATCAGATACGCATCAACGGCAGCTTCATTCGTTTGTCTTTGTTTCATTATAGTCCCTCTACTTTTAGTTTTTCTCATTTTCACCCACATCAAAGCTTATTTCTCTCTTCAGAAAATACTGATCTTTATCCAAGCTTATCTCGCAATCTATTTCACCATCCTCTCTGTTTCTTCACTTGTCACCGGACTAGAACCCTTGAGGTTTTTCTACGCTACTTCGCAGTCTACGTACATCTGGATTCAGGTTTTGCAGACATTGGGTTATGTATTCTATCTTCTGCTACTGCTGATGTATTTGGTTTTGGTGTTTTCTGTTGATAATGGACTGGGCTCCAAAATGTTGGGCCTGGCTCAAACTATTGTGGGCTTTGCTGTTGGGCTTCATTATTACGTGGCAGTGTTTCATAGGGTTGTGTTGCATCAACCTCCCAAGACTAATTGGAAGGTGCATGGGATATATGCCACGTGTTTTCTTGTGATTTGTCTGTTGTCCAACGCTGATGGGAGAAAGAAAGCTTATTTGGAAGATGGTGGTGAAGAAGGGAAGAAAAATTGATTCTTTTTAAAGTTACAAATATATATATATTTAATTTAAGTACTCAAATTAAAATTGGTCAAACAAACATTGTATGTGGGAGAAATTACTTATTAAAGTTTTTTTTTAAAGGGGTTTATATTAGATAGAAACTATAAATTTCCCATTTATAATGTAACAGTAGTGACCATAGTACATGCTTCTACTTGCAATTATATTTATATATTTTGCTGTTATTAATAAATTTTGAATCTTGAGTCATTAATTTTCAATAGTTGGTTGAATAGCGTATGTTTCTAATCAAATCAAAGTTCATGAATTCGAGTTTTTCTATATATGTTTTTTTCGGTTGAACCTGTTATTTTGTGTGGTTTATTTTTTGACGTTGGTTTACAGGTTATTGCGTCAGACTGAGAGTTTACCCTGTACGCATTCATTGTATTTTGAGTAGCGGCCGCATATTTTATCCGAAAAAAATTCAATAGTTTATGTTTTGAATAATTAAATTTTAAATTTTAATTAGTAAAATTATGTGCACCAGTCAACTTATTAATAAAAATGTTATGGCAATTGATTAAATAATTTATCCATGTTAATTTTGTTCATCAAAAGTAAAAGGTACTCTTATTTTCCCTTTATATACTTTTATATATGTATATATATTATCAATTGATTAAATAATTTATCCATGTTACTTTTGTTGATAAAATGTAAAAGGTTCTTTTATTTTCCCTATATATACTTTTATATGAATAAAAACAAATTTGGTGGGTTTTGGAAAGGCATTATTGGCCATACTAAATTGATTTTCATATGTTTTTAGTGACATGTTTTAATGTAGCTTGTGTACTGTCGGTGAACCTATGATTTGAAGTCCAAACCGACAAACTTTGTTTGTTTGAAAGGTATGTACACGTGGAAATGCAAAACAAAATTGGAATAACATTTAAAAATATTAGAAATTGAAAATTTTGTAATGAATGCATTTTTTACTTTAAAAACAAAGATTCATAAAAGAAAAATTGTGCTCGAACATTGTTCTTTTGAAACTGAAACAGTATGAAACAGTAAAACACTGTCAGATCCAGAGTCACTTAAAAAGCAAAAAATATTAAAAACAAAAAAAAAAAACAAAAAAAAATAATAATAATAATAAATAAATAAATAAACAATAAAAAAAACATTTTAACACGGAGAAATTAAAAGGTTTTTTTATACCTTAAAGCGTAACCGAGTTGGTTGAGTAAGACAAAAGGTCATGAACATTCTAAAGTGTAGTCGAGTTGGTTGAGTAAGACAAAAGTCATGAGTTTGAATTTTTCTACATAAGCTTTTTCGGCTGAGCCTGGTTTGTATGCTATTGCGTCAGACGGAAGGGTTACTCTGTGCGCGCTCATTGCATTCTGAATAGCGGCTACGAGTTCCTTCCGAAAAATACTCTTTATATTTAACATAGCGTTTAAGGGGTAGCCGAGTTGGTTGAGTATGACATGTTTGTGACCAAAAGGTCATGAGTTCGAGTCCCTCTATATACACTTTCTTGGTTGAGCCTGTCACCTTGTGTGGTTTACCTTTTAGCGTTGGTTTCTTTGAGTAGCGGTTGCGGGTTTCCTCCGAAAAAACAACATTGAAGGAATTAAAAAAATATTATGGTATACATATTTTAAACATTTTAAACGTGAATCGTAAATTAAAAATAAAAATAATTGCAACCGGTGAACAAAACAACGGATCATGAAACCGGTTAAAAAGGATGTAAAAAAAATAGCGTTAAGGAATTAAAAAAAAATGTTATGATATATGTATTTTAAACGTGAATATAAAATTAAAAATAAAAATAATTGCAAATGGTGACAAAAAAAGTGAATCATGAAACTGGTTAAAAATGATGTCAAAAAAACCAGAAAAAAATTGAAAATTATTATTTATGAATTTAGTTTTATTTTTGAAAGAAAAAAAAATATTTTCGATTTTTTTAAATACAATTTTTAAAAATAGAGATTTATAAAAATGAGAAATAAAATTTATATTTTTAGTATATTTTTCAGCTTATATATAAATTGATAGAAATTGTGATTGAACTAAATAATAGATGATAATTCACCTATACGATATTATTAATTATTGTTAAGGTAAACCAATTTTTGTGACGTTTTAAACATTTACTATTCTTAAAATCGACTGAACACAACCAAGTGTCACAAATATTGTACTTATCGGTTGATTAGAAGCTGTCAGATCGGTTTCAACATCACATCACGCGGTTAGTCGTCGTTCTGGCGTTTGGATCATCTACTCAAATAAATCCATTAAATTTGTTTAATCTTTTAGTGCAACAAAAGATTCGAGTTTATAATCTGTGATCCGGAGAGAAACTTAGACAGTTCTATTTTAATTTATGGTGGTTTACGATTTTCTTTGTATTAGTGCTTTAGTTTCTAGATGGTCAGTTTTCTTTTGACATTAAAAGAGAAAAAAGTTGGAGCACTTAATTTTTTATAAATAGAATAGTAAATTAAATAAGATAAATACGCGAAATATATTTTTAATTTTTTTTTAAATATAAATAACTATACGAAAATTATTGTTTGATTCAAATAATTTGTATTAAAATGCAAATAAAATCACTCGATTCACATGGAGGTAGGTAGGTTAGAGAACATCAATAATTTTGACAAAAACAAGACATGTCGACAAAGAAAAATTAAATTAAGATACAAATAAAATCACTTGATTCAGAAAGAGGTAGGGTAGAGAAAATCAATAATATTAACAAACGCAAGAATGTTGACAAAAGCTGGAATGCATGTCGACAATACAAGATGACGCAAAATTTTCGTGCGATGTTAGCTATAAACTCCAGTCCTTGCGATAACAACAAATTTCACAAATGAAGGGGGAGAAAGGTGCAATATCAGAAAAACGAGGACAAGAGGAGAGCAAAAAACATGAGTTAAAACTGAAGCATACCTTAGGAGAGCCAACATTTGCAAAAGTCACTTGTCGCAACCACCAACAAGGGGGCAACCAAAAAAAGAGAGTAACAGACTACACGATTACATCGGTTAGACCACAATGGATACAAATAAATTCGAACTGAATGTCAGAAAGAACACGCTGCAACACTATTGAGACGAAAACGGGAGGAGAGCAAAAATTATTGAGTTCATCTTCCGTCAAACATGGTAAATGACTGCGCTAAAGCAGGCACGCTAAAAATTATGGTAGCTACAGGTGGGCAATTTGAAGCCACCCTAAACCAATGAGTAATCTGTGCATTAATGATGACCTCGAGCTTGGTACCAACTGATAAGGTTGGATAGTTTTGACACTACCCCTTATATCAATCCGAAGGGTAGTTCGGACAGACTCAATACCATGTCTAACCGAACAGAATAATTAAGTGGAACATGACTCAGCTAGGTGTTGGTCTTTTCACCACTTGGGCTAGTGGGTTCTTAAACTTAACTCAAGCCCACAAACCGACCCGAAAGGTCTATGGGTCATTAATTAAGTATAAATACCCCAACTACTTTCATTAATGAGGGTAATCAAAATTCAATGCTAGAACACACCTTAATTATCTCTTTACATTTTACCTTAAACATTAAATTCCCAAAACACTTTACAAAATTACCCTAAATCAGAAATAACCCATACCAAATTGGCGACCACAGTGGGAGCACGATGGTGCCTGAATTTCATATTGAAAACCAGCAAACAAAGTAGTTCAGATGGATCTGAATGCACAAAATGTTCCACCTATTAAGGTGGAGGTAGCAAAAGAAAATAATGAGTACATTATTGAGGAGCGCGATCAGTTGATGGCTGAGATAAAGGCATTGAGAGCGTTAAAACAAGCAGAGAAAGGGTTTAAAGAAAAATACGGTGCATCGATGCTTCACCATACTGACAATCTTGGGGAGAACGAACAATCTCTAAAGACTTAGGATGAGCTCCAAGAAAACGCATCGACCTAAACATGTGGAGAGCTCCACTTCAGAATCCTCCATAAGCTCATCTAATGATGCAGGGCTTGAAGAGTCAGTCTCCTTTAGCAGTGATGAAGGATGATCGAAAAAGAAAATAAGGCTTACTAAAAAACATTCAAGAAAAAGGGATAGGCATGACAGGCTCAAGAAACATCATGGGAAGATAAAGGGTTCAACAGGTCAGCATATTGACCGTTTGCTGATTGATCCCTTTGCTTTCCAGTCCGAACCAGGTATTTTTGCTACTCCAAATGAAGATACTGTGTTTAGCCGTAGTAAAAACTGGAGGCAATCACCTTTATCTGCAAAAATACTCTTTGGACATCTTCCTAAAAAGTTTGACAACTCTAAGATGGAAAAATACGATAGGAGCAGAGCTCCAGAGAACCATCTTGGGCAGTTTAAGAATTTTATGATGAACTTTGACGATGATGACAGACTGTTGTGTAGGAACTTCTCCCAAAACTTCACGAGAAGTGCCCTCAAGTGGTATAATAGTCTCCCTCAGTGATCTATAATTTTTTTTGACATATTTTGGGTTGCCTTCCGGAGGTAGTTCGTAGGAAGTAAGGAGCTTATGGGTAATGGGGATACCATCATCTATTACACGCAAGAGCCAAATAAGTCTCTAAAAGAGTACATCAGCCGGTTTTATGAATACAAAGAATGGGTTAGCAGATTGCTTTGAACAAGTTGCAATTTCTTCCCTCAGACAGGGTTTGAATCCGGGAAACTTAGCTGATTCAGTGACTCGGAAAAAGGCTATGAACTAGGGGGGTTGTTGAATCAGGTTGGAAAATAGATTAATGTTGAGGAAACAAAGAAATCCAGAGTGTCTCGCCAGATTAGGTCCACCACTACAGCATCAACACCTCAAGCTGTTAATCAGTCTGGTTATAGATCAAAGGAGATTGGAGATGGATCAACCGATTAAGGCAGAATCAGTCCAACCAGAACCAAAACCAACAGGTTAGAAATAAAAGGGGACCTTGGGTTCAACTTTAGTGGTTTTCTGAATTGGGGGAAAACGTGGCTACAATATATGACAAAACTAAAAATGAAGTAAATTTTAGAAAACCAGCAGCGTTGCAGTCTCCCAGAGAAAACCAGAGTACCCGTTTCTGTAATTACCATAATGACATTGGGCATGATACCCATGATTCCATAGCTTTGAAGTAAGAGGTCCAGAACCTCATTGAAAGGGGTAAGTTGGGGGTTTATGTTAAAAAACAAGGGGGAGCGGACCGGATAATGCACAATCCAATGCCAACACTCCCCGAATTACTCCATCAAGCAATCATGGAACATCTAGACAGGAAGATGTTATGGTAATTATTGAAAGATTGGTAATTATTGAAAGATTTGATGTGGACTTTGAGTAACTTGATCCGGATCCAAGTCGAAATCAGGTGGGGGTAATAACGGACAAGACTACTACTGTCTCTGGTTTGATTAAGTATTTTGAATCTTTAACCATTTTTGGGGGGGGGGGACATTGTGACTGCATCTTCTAGTTCTTCAAGGAAGAGGCATGTCAACAGTTTAACCACCCAGATTGATGGAAGGATGTTCACACACATATACCAAACTCCAGCTCCTTTCATAGTTTTCGATGAGGAAGACCTAAGAGACATTGCAGGACCTCATGAAGACGCCGTGGTAATAGGGGCATCGATAGGAGGAAATGATATACGTTGAATCCTGATTGACACAGGTAGTTCGACAAACATCTTATTTTTAAGCTCCTAAAAACAGATGAGAAACTCTTCGATTATACAATGTTCAAACATAACCATTATGGGATTTACATGGTGTTCGACAGATATGATTGGAGAATTCGATGAAGAAGTATTGCTGGGCAAAGGACCTTTTAAGAAAATGGTAAGAGTATTTTTTGTGGTGGTGGATTGCCCAACATCTTATAATGCCATATTTGGAAGGTTTTGGCTCTCCAGAATGCATGATGTGGCATGTACAATCCATCAGTGTTTAAAATATGTTGTCCAGGGACAAGTAGGTGTTGTCTGGAGCAGTCAGAAGGTAGCTACGGAATTGTATGAAACAATTTTTTCCTTTAAGTCCGTGGAGGCAGTCAAGATTAACAAATATTAGCAGTTATTGGAGCCTTCCACCGATGAGAATGAAATTGATGATCACAGGGAGGCTCCCAGTGTTATAATACCTATTGAGGAAGTTGAAATTCATTCATTAGCTAAGGGAAAAACGTGTTAAGCAAGATGACGCAAAGTTTGGAACACAAGCTATTATATTTTTTTAATGAATAATCTGCATGTATTTGCATGGTGCAACGATGATGTTACCGGAGTGCCTGCTGATGTAATTTATCATAAGTTGTCTGTACGACCTGATATTGGACCAGCTGTAAAAAGAAGAAGGTCCTTCCTAAAGAAAAAGTAGATGAAATTTTTCAAGAAGTTGATTGCTTGACCAAAATGGGAAACATCAAAGAATCTCAATACCCATTATGGACTGCCAATCCTATTTTGGTCAAGAAAAAGAATGACAAGTGGCGCATGTGTATTGACTTCACTAATCTTAATAGAGCATGTCCCAAAGATCTTTATCTTGTCCCTCGGCTAGATCAGATAGTGGACTCCACCTCATGGAACAAGTTATTTTCCTTCATGGATGCATTTTCAGGGTACAACCAAATACAAGTAGATCTGAAGGATTAAGATCACACCATTTTTACTAGAGATAGAGGTCTTCATTGTTATAAAGTGATGCCGTTCGGATTGAAAAATGTTGAGTCCACCTATCAAAGGTTAGTAAATAAAGATTTTGCTAGCCATATTGGCAGATATATTGAAGCTTTTACTTTTTTATGCTTCAGTGTAAATATTAGGGGGGCATACTATTCCTACTCTAGTGGCGCGGGGAGGTTTTAATGAAGTGTCCGGGTTTTTCAATAATATCTTAGCCTTCTTAAAAGTTTGGTGCAAAATTATTCTTGATCTAACCATAGTACGAGGTGATCAGATATTAAATACCAATTAAACATCCCGACTCTCAAATATCTTTGAGTTGATCGGATTTGTTAAACACTTGATCACATTCATTAAACATTTGTGATTGGAATCATTTAATAATAATTAAACACTTATTTAACGAATCATAATAGTGAAGGCTATTTAACATTGGCTACAAAGAGATAAACTATATTTTCACAAAGAAAGATACAATATTAAAACTTGATCGGAATAGACCCGATCCAAAGTTCACAAATTCCTTGACTATTCAAGGACCTTGGTTCACAAGATAGAAAATAAAAAAAAAATCAACAAATGTCTTGGCCGTCCAAGGACTTTAGTTTTAAACACAAAATAATAAAAAAACCTTAAGGCTTTTTCCCTTTGGCTTCTTGATCACTTTAACCTTTCTTAGGACTTTTGAGTTTAGCGCTCGAACTCTTACCAGTTCCTTCATTGTCTTCGAAGTCTTCTCCACTTGCGTAGCCATGCTTGTCACCATCCGTCATTGTATGGAAAGGATGATCTTCGTATTCCACAAATTTCCACAAAGGGCCGAGGGTCCTCTTCGGAAAAGTCTCATGAAATAGCAAGACCATGTCAGACTTAATCCTATCATCTCTTTTCTCCAAAGAGTCCACCACTCTAGAAGCATACTTCTCTATTCCTGCAGCTATCTCTTTAGCTTGCTTATTTACTAAAGATGTATTATCTTCTGTCCTCTTCTTAAGAAGATTCTCCAAGTTGACTTTATCTTCGGATAAAGTCTTGATAGTACTATCTCTAGCATCCAATTGCTCCTTCAAATTTTTTCTCTTTAGAGGAAGAAGTTTCCAGTCCGGAATACTTGGTCTAGAGATCTTTTTGAGCATTTTGTGCCTTGTGTAGTTCGGCAGGTAAATCCTTTTTTTTCCTTCTTTAAGGACTCTATACTTTGTTGAGTTGTAGAGAGACTATTCGTCAAGCCCTGATTTTCTGTAGTCAGGGAGGTTATGGTATTTGTTTGTTCCCTCACTTGTCTTTCCAGGTCAACTACCAGACGGATATAACCTAAGAGGGCATGACTCATAATGTTTTTTTGGCTTGATATCACGTATGTCTCACCGTTGTGGGTTACAACGTTGGACCATTAAAATCATTATTGTCCTGATCACAAAAATACAAATTAATGTTCTAAAATACATCTAGATTGACATCTCCTTCAACAGTTGCCTATTGGGAATGAAGGAGTGTTTGAGAAGGAAGGTTAGGTGGAATTTCTTCTTGCAAAATAGGATCAACGAGAATAGGAGGAGGGAGTTCAGAAGGACGCATAATTATCTCTGATCCCAGGGTAACTTTCTTTTTCTTTGTAGCTTTTTCATCACTGCTTGCCTTGCGTCTCTTATCATGCCTCTAGTAAAGCAGCATTGATTCCTCCTTGGTTTTCCGAACCGCCCCCCTTTGGTGACTTGCTGAGATGGGTCCGCTGTGGTTTTTTTCTTCTTCTTTTTTTCTTAATCTTTTCCATGTGGCTAGGGGGTTTGAACCTGGAAGGAAAATAAAGTTGGGCATCCTTAGCATCAGTTCTCTTGAAGATGACATTCTGCAAGGGGTGTTTTTCTCGATGAATTTCTCAGCATCTGAACCCATTTCCAAGAAAGGTGAGGGTTTCCTAACACTGGAAATTACCTTTTCTTTAGGTAGGGGGTTTTGGGAGTCTTGAACAGAAGACCCTGACTGTAGAGGAGATAGGGTTGGGACAAAAGGTAATTTTTTGACCTTTGATGTCTTCGATGATGATGAGCCTTGGTTTGTGTTTGTTTTTTACAGATTGATTTCTTCACCCTGCGAGGCAGGGAGACCAGCTGCAACTTTTGCGTCTCTTGCGTCTTTTCTTGCTTTCTCTAAGTAAGATAAATTCAGCCAACCTCCTTTTACCAACGTGTTTCTGGCTGTGAACATAAATTACCCAGACATAGTTTGAGAATATTAGCAACCTTTATCTCTCTAGAAATATTTATGTTCTTAGAAACAATAGAACAATAGAATCAATTTATATAAAGATAAACATATGTGAGTTTACCTAGGGGAAAACCAAACTGATCAAAGTAATGATTATGGGCTATGAGGCATGGGGGTTACACCCTAAGTAACTTTTTAGCCAAGTAGGTAAGGGAATCTAGGAGAAAAAATGGCTGAGAGGTCAAACCAAAACTCGACACGTGTCCCACGTCGAAAAATAGCTTTTGAAATTCATAACGGTAAAGTTAGTCTCTTCAAAATCCGATCAGGCTGACTCTTGGAATTCTTAACGGTAAGATTAATTTTTTCGGTTCGGATACAAAAGACAGATTGGAGGATTACCTTGAAAATGCGTTGATTTTTATTTTTTCGAGTTAGTTCTTCCAAAGATTCTTTGCAAGACCTAAAGGGGATACTGATAAGGTCTAATCATTTGACACTACCCCTTATATCAATTCAAATGGTAGTTCAGACAAAACCAGTACCATGTCCAACCGAACAGAATAAATAATTGGAACACGACTCAGCTAGGTGTTGGTTTTTTCATCTCTTAGGCTAGTGGGTTCTTAAACTTAACTCAAGCCCACAAACCGACCTGAAAGGCCCATGGGTCATTAATTAAGTATAAATAACCTAACTAATCTTATTAATGAGGGTAATCAGAATTTACTGCTAGCACACACCTTAATTATCTCTTTACATTTCACCTTAAACATTAAATTTCCAAAACACTTTACAAAATTACCCTCAATCAGAAATAACCCACACCACCAACAACAACCTGGATACTTTGAGTGTAAGCACACCTATAGAAGATTTGGACGATAGATTCATCACATGAAGTGTACAACACATAGTATGAAGAAGAATTTAATCCACATCTAATGAGTTTGTCATAAGTAGACAACTTACCTAGGATAACAAATCAAAAGATAAAATAACGGTGGATGATACTATATTTATGTCATACTAACCCCGTCCAATCAACTTCTCGATTCGCCGTACATATTGCATTGTAAGTGTCGTTAATTGTGAATTTACGTTCACAATCTTGGCGTACCAACAATGCGCATCGACATAGTTGATACTAGGAGGAGGGAGAGAGGATATGAGATGGTTGATCTTAGGAAATGGATGGTGTCTAGCACCAGCACACCTTAATTGTGTCGACCAGTTCCAAACACCATCCATAATGATGTCGAAAATCTTGAGATTGCTGTCTAGTCTTGAGTCACGAATATTACTTTTCCCATAGTGGTTTACCAAAAAGGTAAAGAGCAATCACGCGTTATACCAGAAGAAGGTATTTTCCCTATTACATATCCACAACCTGTATAATTTGTTAGCTAGTTGCCTAAGATTTATAATTTTCCTCCTAGTTCGAGAGGGTGAAAAGCCAAGATTTAAAGACTATAATTTTTTGCCTTTAATATTCTCAGTGTTAATCAAGTCACACCAGGTTAAGTTTTTGTTCTTTATTAACTATGAACCACAAATTTTTTAGGAAAACCGTATGATTCTAGGTTTTTAGGTCTAGAATCTCAAGGTCGCCTTTAGACAAAGACAATGTAACCTTTGACCAAACCACTTTTGCACCCAAAACTTTCATCTCATGGCGCAAACCAGAGGAAACGAAGGAGTTAATATGATAGTTCTTTAAGAACTGTTGCACAGATAATGAAGATAGAAAACCAATAAACATTTCCGTGAATAACATAGATTTAATGAGCTGAAACCTATATGTATAAAAGGAGATGTTTCGAAGTCCAAAAGGCAATACGTATAGTAATTTTATCCATAAGAGGGCGACATTCATATGAAAAAGACGGTATGTGAAAAGATGGACTCCAAAATATTTAACCGGGAGGGAACCTATATTTGACCTAAATATATTGGTCAATTCAGTTCTTAGATATGGGTTAACCATACATAATAATATATAGCTTTTCTCGAGGCTAACTTCAACGGATACAAGATAAAAAAAACATTAAGACCACCCTTAATAAGGTTGATGGAGTTAATATCACCGCCACATAATATTATTAAATCATTGTGAAGTAGAGGTTGGCAATCTTAAACTCGTTTTAGTCATGCAATTTCTTTTCAATATCTGAAAGGATAACATTTTCACACTTGGCCTCATTTAAACTTTAATTTTGTTTTTTCCTGTAAAACCATGATTATTTTTAAAAAAATTATAGGATTGTCATAAAAAATAATAAAAAATCATTTTATTCTAATGAATTGTTATTAAAAAAATCTTAACTTGTTATGTATATTAATATATATATTGTTAATATTTTTATTTTAAATTTAAAATACAATATATATTTCAAAATGAGCCATGAATACCTATTCTGGTGACAACCCATCTTTTTTATAATTTTTCATTATTTTATGTTTTTTCATTATTATTCGTATTTTAAAATTTGAGGACTTTTTTGGATTATGATAGGAAAAAAAACAAGGAGCACTTATCAATATATACTCGATGTTTAGTGGTAGAAGACGGTTAAGAGAGTTGAGAGTCATAAAAACATTTAATGGAACAAGACTTTTACAAGTATAGATGCACGAGGATGGTTTAAAATAATACATCATTTTTAATGATGTATTTAATTATAAATATATATTTTTTTTATGTAAAGAAGCTAGATATTGATCATAATTAATATACATGCGGCTCTAAGAAACCTTATCATCATCTCTTCTAATAAAGAAATTTTGAGACCCTTAAATCAATTACTAAAAGCTCGGCTGAGCTTTAATTAATGGACGAAAACCAAATCCAACATTCTCTCGAGGTTACTTTGCCCATGAATCAGATCATTCATATAAAAGAAGATCCATAAACTCATATTTTAAGATAAAGCAAGATAACATCAATACGACATCAAGAATCAAGTGTACATGATAAAGCAACAAAATGAGATTTTCCATTATTATCTCACAATCATAAGAATCATTTCCAGCATGGCGCTCTCCAATTGAGACTTCAAAGCAATCATCTTTCAAGAAAAAGATAAGAATTCCATTCTCTTTGCATCTAAATTCGCTCTAGTAGCAAGTTCTCATCCGATAGAGCTATTTTAGATGAGATCAAAATTTTCATAGAAACATTTAAATTTATAGGCATGTTTAGCATCTCGGTGTGGGATTATAGACACATACTAATAAAATTAGATAATATAGAATACGTTAAAAACTCTAGAAACACAACTTCTACACTATAGGTCAGTTCTCTCTTAGGCTACTAAAATGGTACCATGAGTGAAATTCTAAAATAGAGTCTCCTTTAACTCTAGTTTATATATATTTTCATGACCTTCCTGAATATATGTATAATCAGTCTTCTATAACTAATATTTCCAAGACTATAGGCATGCCTTTATTAACACGGGCACCATAAAAAAAATAGAGGAAGCTTAAACTACTGTAAAGCTTGGCTCGAAATAAATGTCTCGAAATCGCCTTTCTAAAATATCTAGATTAGATTTAGGGACATAGATGGATTTTGGTAAGATACAACCTATGGTGATATGCCATCTTGTTGCCTTACCTGCAAGTATTTAAGACATACTTGCTATGAATAATATATTGCTATGAATATAAACGCACTGTATTCTTATTGCTCTAATTCAAAAAAATTAAATTGTTATGAGGCTTTAATCCCTTTATATGATATATATCTTATACATTACACCACTATCTCCTAATAATTCTCCACTCTCATTTGTGCCCGATTGTGGGTCAACGTAACATTCTCATGTTCCTCATGTTATCTCGTTACTACTTTTAGTGGCTTCGTTTCCTTAAAAATCCATCATTAATCAAAAGTATAGCTCAATCTTTACATAGACGACGTCAGAGGTTGTATTTTGCTAGCCAATGCCTCTTCACGTCCTCTGAGTAATCGACATACCTCCCTCTAATCGATAGGTCTATCTTAGTGTATATCTCTTACTAACTGATGCCCCTCTAGCTTCGCTATATGATCGACGGTGGCTCATCTTGATAATGGGTTTAATCTGATAAAGATTAATGCCTTATCCATTCAAAATATACAGGTTATTTAGTTGATACCACTCTACTTCGGCTTCATAATCGAAGGTACCTCGTCCTGATCGTAAGGTATAAACCGGTTGAAATGTTATGCCTTATCAGGACTCTCCTTAATATTTTTAAACGTGAACTGTTAAAGAGTTCACCTTTTAGAATGAGTATAATATTATCCAGGATGAGGTGTTAGTTTGATTCGTATATGCGTGACTTCCATGTGCCTTATACAAGTATCAACTTTAATTTATAACGCCAAGCGTGCGTTTGTCAACGTCAGCCACCTTCCACCACGTGTCAAAAATCGTATACCTATGTTTGAAAAACAAAATCACTAGTTGCATGTTCAACCAAAATGGCGTTTCATATCCTCTTTATGGTTTGATTGGCGCATAATTTTGTCTTTTTTAGCCCATAACCCATTTTTGGGCGATAATATTTATTAGCCTTTAACCTTCTTTTATTGGTGGTATAAATTTCAATAAAAATACTCCTGAAATATTTTTTGTTGTTTGAAATTAATCTTGGAGAGAATAAGTTGTTGCTTGCAGCTGCTCTTCATTCCCCCTCTCCTCATTTACAGTCATAGTAACAAGGTAAATATTAAAACACTTTCCTTTTATGTTTTGTTTCTTTATATTTGTCTCGACTAATAGTATTTTAGTAGCCTTTAGATTGCCCGACCTCTTGAATGAAAACCATAAATAATTATGTTATGGGTTTCCTAACTTCTAACATTAACTTCTCTATTTTCCCCCAGAAATTCCTTGCAAAGGAACTTCGATGAAGGCGAAAACTGCTACAAACTCTCTCACAAGTCTTACACTGATGGACAAGATGAAAGATAGAGGATTCCTGGATAGTTATTTTGGCTGATTGACTCCCCTGTATAGAAATCTAAGCCCAGAAGGGCTTCGTAGATTTAAGATAATTTATGATTTCCAAGATGCAGTGGTGATCAGACTTCCAGAGCCTGGTGAATATCGTCATCACGCTCAAGAGGGGGAAACTTTCTTGTACACGACTCTATTTGATTGGGATCTCCGATTACCTTCATCCAACTTAATTAACAAGTTCTTTAGGTAAATTTGGATATGTCTCATGCAATTAACGGCTAACAGATGGCCTCTACTACTTAGCATTTTACTTAGTTCTAATCTCTTGAATATCGAGATCAATCTAGCAGATTTTTTAACTAGTATTAATGTGTATAAGTTGTCGAGTTCCCTCTACTATACATATCTACATGTAACGGATGTAAAGTTGTTAACCTTCTCAATTCCGATAAGCACTGTAAGCATTCATTTGTCTTTGATTCTGAGACTGGGAGCAATGCGTTGCAAAGAAAAAGCTTCAACTATAAGGTAGAGGGATGAGTACATGTAATCCTTGACTCAATTATTCACTTTAAATGAAGTTTGTGCTTTTTATATCGCAATTTGTTGATCTCTTGCTATTTTGATTTGTTTAAGGTACATACTCAAGAAAATATTATTAAATTTGGTGGAATATTTATGGGGAGAGCGAAATAAACCCCTTATAACAATTATATGGTTCTGCATACCCCTAGTGGCAATTGAATACCCAAGTTTGTTACTTCTGTTAATTTCATCGTAGCTGGTCTATGGCCTATAACAGAAATCACGATGTCCCAGGATGGAGATGTTACCCTTACTGCCACCGGAGAGTTAGCCACTTCTGACGCCGCAAGGTCAATACTGCTTGAGCGTGTGTATGTTGGCAATCCGACAAACTTCGGATTAGAACTTCCCCCCATAAGGGTTAGCAAAGATTGCGATGAGGTGTATGATACCCTTGTTTCTAAATAAACGAGTTTGTAAGGATGTAGATATGCTGGAGTCCAAACCCAAAAAGAAGAAGAGAGCATCCCGTGTTTTTAACATTGTATGTTATTCAAACACTGATAGTACTACAACTGCATCGTATCAACGAGGATATAGTGATTTTATGGTGATATCATGTTGGAATAAAGATGACGATGACACAGAACATAGTAGTTCTTCCACCGGTGGATTTGTTAGAACGAAGAGGGTGTTAAGGAAAAACTAAGCCCCGTTAGTGCTGATAAAGGGGGAACCAAGGGCTAATCCCATATTGACTTGGAAAATCTAACAATGGTGGCTAGCGCGACCCCCTATTATGTAAATGAAATCTTGTATCTTTAAAAGACTACTGTTGAAGAGCAGACCCCCTCCCCCCGCGTTATTTCAGATATCTCTCCTCCTAAAGATTCATTGGCACCGTCTCCGGTTGATGATGGAAAAAATAGTCGTCAACCTTTTGGGACTGTGAATAATGTTGGCCTTGTAAGTTCAAATCCACCCTTAGGCACCACGATGATGGAGTAACCTCTGATGCCTGAGTTAAGCGAATGACCCATGGAAATTAGCATGCTGAAACCATACTTACTTAGGACTTATCAATTGAAACACTATCAATAGATGACCTTTTACAACAACATGTCAATGACAGACCTTTTGCAACGTTAACTGGAACTATCAGTGGAGGTAATTTTCAAAACTAACTTAGTATTTATTGGCGGCTTTAAAACTATTTTATGTTACCGACGACACACTCCCCTTTCTTTGTGAATATTTATTGCAGAATCACTATAATTCAATGGTGTTGGGGTACCAAAAAATTTCCCCCGCCGATGCTAAGGCTATGGAAGACATCAAACCATAATCATTATTATTAGATTCTGGCAAGTCCCTTAATGTCGAACTATCGCGCTATAAATGAGCCTATGATACTTCTAAGATTTTTTGGGAAAATCTCATGAAAGAGAAAGCATATCTGGGTGATCAGTTGGCTTTGTATACCTCTGAAGATGATAGTTTGAAGTAGAAGGTTGCATAACTTGTGGCTCAGACTGACACTCTCGCCAAATGATCTGCAAAACTGATCTCACAAAATGTTGGGTTGCTCGTCAAGGTTGAAGAGTCCACTATTGTAAGTTGCAACGTTTGACTGGAGAATAATACTATTTGAGAAGAGTTGTCTTGATAAAGGTCAGAGCTTAAGCATACTGAACAACATTGGGGGGATCATGATACTAAGGCATATACTGATGGGGTTGACGCAAAAAATCTTGGAAAAAGTAAAAGACACCATTATCGAGTTGTGGAGGATGAAATATGATTTCGAGTTAGGTCAATTTAGAGGGATCGTACCAGAATACGAAAGGCCATGGGTAACATATGATAAAGAAGAAGAAAAAATGTCAAGAAAGTGATTGAGAATGTAACCTCAAATGTTGATGTTGCACTTATCCCCATCGGGGTGTCAGTTGATGTTCAAATTATGACGGTTAAAATACCCAAAACTCTTAGATATAATGTCGGTTGAGAATGAGCTTTGTAAAGAAGGCGCTTCTATTGAAGAGGGTTCCTGATTTATTTTAAAACTGAAGTTTGGTGCATTCTTGGTTTTTACTGTGTTATACACAGCTAAACTTTGTGAACCTCGTTTTATTTCACATGCACGCATCGTACTTTTATTTAACTACTTTTATTCAAAACTACTCATATGTAGTTGGAGATGATAAAGGGGTGGTGATATTGTTATGTTGAATTTTTTAAGCATATTGATGCTTGTTGCGTGACCATAAATATTTAACTTATAAGCTAGTTGGCTTTGTGGGCTTCCATAGACTAAGCTTAGTATGGCCCATAACATGGTCTTATAGACTTGATATTTGAGTCAGTTTGCGTTTCCGAGTTATATAGCTCGGCAGTATGGCCGTTAGCGTAGCCTTCAAGGCTTGGTTACAAATTAGTTCACTTTTATTGACTCTTCTTGGTCAGGATTCAGAGCGGCCTATTGCGTAACCGATTAGGTGTATCCAATTTTAGTCATTTTCTTATATGATAATTGGCAACCCCCCCCCCCCCCCCCCCGCGCCCTTTTCCAATTTTCCTCTTATTGACTATAAAGATTTGTTCTTGCTTATTTTTATCGAATTGCAGTAATATAAAATTTGGAAAAAGGTGACTTCATTAATAACTTGGGCTTACAATGTGCCTCATTAAAAAATACTTAACCGCCACCAAAAGGGAAAAGAGTGCACAACCGCTCTTAAGTAGCATGGTGATATATTTTTAAATGAATAACGTTCCATGGATGTTTTAATGCATTCCTATCCAATTCTTCCAAACTGTACACCTCGTGGTATTGTTTGGAAATTACTTTATACGGACCATCCCAATCAGGGGTCAGCTTTCCTGCATTATTGGCTTAAGCTCATTGGAAGATCTTTTTCTAACACAAAGCCACCTACTTTTAAGCTTCGAGGTCAGCTTGAAATTTAATATGCTTCTCATTAAACTCTTGTAATGCTTAAATCGATTCATGGTCTAGTTTTATTTTCTTCAATCATGTTAATTGACAATTGTCTCTCTTTGTCGTTCACCTCTTCCAAATAATGGCTACTTTGATGGCTTAGTATTATTATATCAACGGGTACCACAACTTCTATTCTATATACCAACAAGAAAAGGGTGTCCTCGATTATTGATCGAGGTGTAGTTCGGTATGCCTATAACACCTCGACTACTTTGTCCTTCTATTTTCCCTTTGAACCCTCCAGTTTTTCTTTATCCATTCTAGGATAGTTCTATTTGTAACCTCGACCTGACCATTAGCTTGTGGGTAGTATGATGTAGAAAAATACTGGTTGATTTGATGTTTTTCCCAAAATATCGGCATTATTGCATTTTGGAATTAAGGTCCGTTTTCAGTCATAAGGATTCGTGGGATTCCAAATCAAGAAATAATTTAATTTTTGAAGGAAATCAAATATCTTTTGCGCTCTTGTCTTGGCTAGAGCCTTGGTCTCAACCGATTTTGTAAAGTAGTTAACCGCCACAATAAGACATTTTCATTTACCTAGTAGCCATTGGGAGCCCCACCACTAAGTTTATCCCATATTTTTCGAAGGGGCACAGAGCTGGCACAATACTCATTGGCTCACTCGATAGATATCACTTATTTAGGAATTGCTGGCAATGATTGCATTTTTGTACCAATGCATGCACATTCATAACAAGTTTAGGCTAATAAAACCCTGCTAGTAGAAACCTTCTTATTAGACTCTGAAATCCATAATGGGCGCCCGCTTCCCCTTCGTGCATGTATGTCAGAATTACTTATGCTTCTTTTTTATTAACACAACGCAATAGTGGTCGGGTCACACTTTTCTTATACAATACATTATCCAAAAGTGTGTATTTATTTGTACGAACCTGTACTGACCTTGCCTCAACTTTGTTTACTGAGATGGTTTGATTTTGGAGATAATCGATAGTCGTCGTGATGGCATGTACTTCCAATGTCTCTATGCTTGCTACCAGTATCGGGTTATCCTGAGTAAGGATGATTGGATTATATGATTGGGTTGTTGCTTTGGCAAGAGAATATACGATTGAATTGTCAGATCGGGGTACCTGCTCATATTGGATATGATGAAACTTACCTTCTCACTATTTTCAGGCTTCGAGGTTCCCCGAGGTGCTTTTTTGCTTGGCTACAAATGATCTTATATCTTGAACAATCACCGGTTGCGAATCCGCCAAACTAACAATAGTTTAGCTCCACATATGTGGGCTAACTTCATACCTGCTAAAACTGTCTCATACTCAGCCGCATTATTGGTTGCTAAAACTGCGTTATACTAACCCTTTATTGATATTCTTACCTCGTATCGTATGTCATAAGATCCCAGCTCAACAGACCATCTTGTTAACCTTCCCAAAATATCCGGTTTTTGAAGTAAATTACGTAATGGGAACGAAGTTCTCAAGATGATAGTATGGATTTGGAAATATGGGTGCATTTTTCTGGCCACAACTATTAAACCGAGGGCTAACTTTTCTAAATTCAGATACCTGGTTTCTATGTCCACTAATCTTTTGCTGAAATAATAAATTGACATTTGTACGCATGCCGTTTCCCGTACTAGCACACTACTCACTACATAGCTCGAAACAAATAGGTATAAATAACGATTTTCTCTAGGAATGGGTGCCATTAACACTTTCAGCGACGTCAAGTATGCTTTTAATACTTGGAACCGTCTAATGAATTTTTTTAGCTCCTTTTAACATTTTGAAGAATTGTTGGCTTTTTCCGACGCAATTCCTTTATATTTCTTAGGGGTTCTATTGTCAATATTAATGGAGACAGAAATATGAGAGTTAATTGTGTTGAGAGGGTCAGATTTACTAGAGGGGTCAATTTAGACCTGAAATAAATGCTATACTTACACCGCACTATTACCTTTTGTCTTAACTGTGTATTTACTATTTACTTACTTGTTATCTTTTATCAAATATATGAATAAATTATGTTTTAGTGTGGTTTATTTCAGTTTGAGGGTAATTTTGTAAAGTGTTTTGGGAATTTAATGTTTAAGTTAGAGAGTAGTGAGATAATTAAGATGTGTGCTTGTATTAAATTCTGATTACCCTTATTAATGAAAGTGGTTGGGGTATTTATACTTAATTAATGACCCATGGGCCTGTCAGGACGGATTGTCAATTCGGGTCAAGTTTAAGGACCCATTAGCCCAAGATGTGAGGTGACCAACACCTAGCTTAGTCACACTCCATTACATTTGTCATGTTCAGGTTTTTATAGTAGTTGTTATGTCCGAATATCCCTCCGGATAAAAGCAAGTTACAATGTTTAAAATATCTGACCTTATCATGTTTAATGGGCTTTCTTGGTTTTGAGGCTGGACCCATATCTACAAATACTTTGAGGGACACCATTTAAAAGGGTTGGACATAATCTCTCTAAACATTTAATATAACAACTCAATTATCTCTCTAGTTTTCTATCTTGCACTTATTACACCACCAAAATTAACCTCTAGAACAATTTAAACCACATTATATTGGCGACCATAGTGGGAGCTAGGTGGCCAATTAGCAAAATACAAAACATAAGCGTACAAAGTTTGCCTTCGAATTTCTTTGGAACATGGATCAAGAAATGAAGATAGACCCTCTTCTTAACAATGAAGATATTAGATTCGAAGAAGAGCATGTACACACCTCTTATGCAAATACTAAAACTGAAGAAAAACTAATCATACAAGAAGAGCAAGATCAGTTAGGCAAAGAAATTAAGGCTTTGAGAGCTCAGTGACAACCTACGAAGAATTTAGAGGGAAAAAATCCATCGGAGAATTTAAAATTTGACGAGCTAGATGATATTATCGTAACAAGAAGAAAGGAAAGATTCGATCTAAAAAATATTCGAGTAAGCACCACAAGACTAGTAAGCAGGATTCTTAGGAAAATAAAAAGATTCGAAAGGGTAAAAGGAAAAAGAAAGAATATCAGGGAAGAGTAAAGAGGTCGATTGAACATAGCATAGATCACTTGTTGAGTGATTAATTCGATGTTCAATCCGAGCCTCAGATTTTTTACACTTCTAATGAGGATCACATGTTCAGGCAATGAAATAATTGGAGGCCGTCTCCTTAGTATTCGAAACTTCTCTCTGGACATCTACCTAAGCATTTTGACATCTCAAAGATATAAAGAAATGATAAGAGCCAAGACCTCGATAACCATCTTGAACAGCTCAAACATTTCATGTTGAGCTTCGATGTTGATAAAAAGCTATCTTAAACATTCAAGGAGAGAACATTGAAATGGTATAACAGATTAATGGAAGGGTTGATCAAGAGCTTCGATATGTTTTTGATCGCCTTCCGAAGATAATTCATGGGAAGCAAATAACTTAGGGGAAATATAGACTCTATAATTCACTTGTTGGCAGCACCCTAATGAATCTGTAAAGGATTATACCCAATGTTTTGTGAATACCAAAGATGGATTAGCAGACTGATTTGAACATGTAGCTATAACTGCACTCAAACAAGGGTTGTTAGCTAGTGAGTTAGCTGATGTAGTAAATTGAAAGAAAAGCAATAACTTGGGGTGGTTTGTTCTAATCATAGTGGAGGAAACTAAAATATTAAGACAATCTCATCAATATATAACTACTCCTTCAACCCCTCTTCCACGGGGAAGTAACGAATTGCAAGCTACAATTATTAATCTTCTGAGGGAATCTAAACAGGGTTCCCATTTACCTTAATCAAACTAAACCACTCAAGGGTAGCAATCTAGACCAATAGAGAATCATTGGGTTCAACCTAGTTATTTTATGACAGGTCGAAAATATGTGTGCAAGTCTAAAGGCCCTCACCTGTCCAGATTCTGAGAGAAAATCGAAACACACGATTCTATAAATATCATAATGATGTAGGACATGATACCAAGTATTGTATTACTTTAAAACATGAAATACAATCATTGGTTGGAAATGGGAAGCTGGCTACCTTTGTTAAATCAGAATTGGATAACAAACAAGCGGGTAATAGGTCACAACCAAGTACGAGTGGGAGGAAGCCAGTGGTTCCAACTGTACGAAGGTAAGCCACAGAAATTCCCAAGCAGGAAAGTACAATGGTAATTATCGAGCAGTTCGATATGGGTACAAAATACTTTGATCCTGATCCGGATCGGGGCCGATGAATATGATATTTGAAAATGGTGGAAAGGTCTCCAAGTTGTGTCAATTTTTTGAGTCTTTAACTATTTTCGGAGGATATACAATGACGAATCCCTCAAGTTGTTCCAGGAAAAGGCATGTGGTTAGCTTGACCACACAATTAGAAAGGAAAATGTCTTATCATTTTGATTAAAATCCAACTTCTTTCATAATTTTTTATGAAGATGATTTTAGGAATATTGTTGGGCTACATGAGGATGCTATTGTAACAGGGGCATCTATTGAGGGAACATAAATCTGACGCATCCTGATTGATACTAGTATCTCAACTAACATCTTAATTCTATCTACGTATAAGTTAATGAATAATCCATCCATTATTATCTGATCAAATAGAACGATAACGAGTTTTACAGTAAACTCTGCTGTTATTATTGTGGAGTTTGAAGAAGAAACAATTCTTGGCAAATGATCATTCAAGAATATGGTAAGAGTTCTATTTGTAGTAATAGGTTATTTATGCCCTTATAATTCCATCTTTGGCAGCTCTTGGCTATCAAGAATGTATGATGTTGCATCAACAGTTCACTAGTGCTTGAAATGCGTTGTTGGATACCAAGTAAGGGTGGTTTGGAGCAATCAAAAGGTAGGCAGAGAATGCTATGTCACTGCTCTAGCTCCAAAATCTTTGAAAAATGTGACATCTAAAAAGGAATAGAAATTGTTAGAGTCCTCTTCGGATCCAATCAAGATAGATGATCCAAGAAATACTCCTAGCAAAGTTATTCCTATTGAAGACGTGGAAGTACACAGTTTAGCAGATAGGAAAAATGTTAGAATTCGAACCAAATTGCCATCAGAATTAAAAGAAAAAGTTATTGTCTTTCTTATCCAACAATTTGCATGTCTTTACTTTGTGTAATGAAGATATGACAGACGTACCAACTAGCATTATTTTCCACAAATTATCTGTGCGATCCGATGTTGGCCCAGTAATACAGAGAAGAAAGATCATTTCCCTATTCCTCGGATAGATCAGTTGGTGGATTTCACTTCTCGAAATAAGTTGTTATCTTTTATGGATGTCTTTGTTGGGTAAAATTAGATACAAATGGATCCAAAATACCAGGATCATACTACATTTATCACTTATAGGGGGCTGAATTATTATAGAGTAATGTCCTTTGATTAAAATAATATTGGGGCTACTTACCAACCCTTTGTAAACAGAGCATTTTCCAGTCAGATTGGGAGAAATGTAGAAGTTTATATTAATGAAATGATGGTGAGGAGGATCATTTACTTGATCTCAAATAAACTTTCTCCGACTTAGAAGCCATCAATGTAAAAACTAAACCCAACGAAATACACCTTTGGCGTGCGTTCCAGATTTTTTTAAGGTATGTTATTAATGAGAAAGAGATTCAAGATGACCCACCATAACTAGATGTATTTATAGCTATGGACCCTCCCAAATATACAAAAGAGGTTCAAGTATTAGCTGGAAGGATATCAACTTTGAATAGGTTTATTTTGAGGTCATCAGATAAATATGCATAATTCTTCTAAGTATTGAGAAATGCCAAGGAATTCAATTGGTCACAAAACCGTGATAAGGAGTTCCTCAAAATTAAGAAACATATGTCTTTGTCTAAAACTATGTTCACGCCGATGATCATAGAAATACTCTATGTATACTTGGTAGTATCCAATCATGTTGTAAGTGCAGTGTTAGTCTGGAAAGTTGAAAATTACCTCGCCCGATTTATTATGTTAGTAAAATTTTGTTGGATTCTGAGAAAATATATCTGAAGTTGGAAAAGTTAGCTTTGGCCATGGTAATAGTAACCAAGAAAATGAGGCCTTATTTTCAACTGCACTCCATCACGGTTCAAACTTTTTTTCCATTCAAAAATATGTTACAAATATCGGATTTATGAGGTCGAATAACCAAGTCGTCTGGGGAATTGGGGGATTATGATATTGATTTCGCTCATCGAACAACAATTAAGGCACACACTGCTGCATTCTTCTTGGTTGAGTTCCATTTAGGGTGACCGTATGTAGAATCTCCTATCAATAAGAATGGAAATGAATGGGTAATCTGAGCGAATGAAAGATCTAATAAGATGGGTTGTTGGGCATGAATTTGTTTACTCTCCCCCTTTGGAGACTTAATGTACCAAGCCATACACTTCGGTTTCAAAAAATCAAACAATGGAGCTAAGTACGAAGCATGAATAGCTGGTTTAAAGCTCGCTCAAATATGCGGTGCCAAAAGAATACGATTAATAAGTGATTCACAGTTACTCATATATTAAGCTCAAGGACAATATAAAACAAAGAAAGAACAATTGGTAAAATATTTGAAAGTGTTAAGAGAAAGTATTGTTTACTTTAAATGTGTGAAGTATGAGCATGTGTCAAGAGTAAAAAAATTGATAGCCGACTTTTTGGCCACTATTGCATATACCGAGGCATATCCTTAGATTTTGATACAAGAATGATCTTTCATAATAATGACCCTCAAAATAGGAGCTGGAACCGAGGAGAGTTTTTAAGTAACTACAATAACCAGTCAAGACTAGAGGCATGAGATACAAGAATTTATTACTTAAAAAAGTCTTTCAGAAGACAAAATCATTGCTAAGAAATTGAAGTTTAAAGCACATGGGTTTTCGGTTTTAAAAGGAGTGCTCTATAAGAAATATTTTAGAAAGCCTTTATTGCATTGCCTCGTATGCGATAAGATCAAAGTAATTATATCAGAATTCCATGATGAGGAAAGCTCTGCCCATTGTGACTACAAAGCTTTGACTAAAAGGGTCTTATTAGCATGATATTATTGGTAATCCATCATAACAGATGGTAAAGAGTTAGCTAAAATATGTGACTCATACTAAATATTTGGAAATGTAATACATATACTAGCAGTTCCTATGAAATCAATATCCAAAGCGATACCATTTGATAGATGGAGAATTGATTTGTTGGACCTCTGCCAATGGCTTCTGGAGGGTGCAAGGCCATTATATTGGCAATTGATTATTTCTCTAAGTGGTTAGAAGGTGCACCTTTCTTCGAAACTACTTCCAAACAAGCAATCAAGTTTATTTTTTCCAACATATGTTGTAGGTTCAGAAATCCTATAAGTATTACAACAGATAATGGTCCTTGATTTGACAAAAAGGACATGAATTTTTTTGTACATTAAGGGGAATTCGTCATTTTTTATCTTCACATTTTCATCCCCAAGCTAATAGACAGGTAGATGTTGTAAAAAAAATTAATGAGTCTGAAGAAGAATTTCGAAGAGGTGGCAGGTAAATGGCCAAATGTTTTGCAAGAAGTATTGTGGGCCTATCGAACTACTCCACATACCGCTACACAAGAGTCTCATTTTCCTTTGGTTTGCGAGATGGATGCAATAACACTAATGGAATATACTTTTCCTTCTTGTAGAGTTCAAAATTATTCCAAAGAGGATAATGAGAATGCAATAAGAGCTCAACTAGACTTGATTGAAGGAAAAAAACACAACTTAATTTAAGAACGATGCATTATTAAGGTTTAATGGGAAAAAAGTATATGTGTCTAACATACTATGGAGAGAATTCGAGATGGTCGACAAGTTTTTAAGAAAGGTATATTTACACACCAAAGACAAGAAATTGGTAACACTAGCACCAAATTGGGAAGGACCATACACTGTGTGTGAAAAGATTAAGCAAGGAACATATTGCTTAAGGGACAAGATGACATTCATTTGAGACATCTGTAGAACATCGAACACTTAAGGTTGTATCTCGAGTAAATATGTATTGTAAATATTTACTTTGTTATTTATTAATATAAATATTTGGGGGCATAATCTTTTCTACAATGGTGGCTCGGGAGGTTTAAATGAGGTGTCCTAATCATTATCAATATACCATAATTTCCTTTAATATTTTGTGTATTAATCCTGTTTGCCTTTGAATGGCTTGTGAATTAATTTTGTTTGCCTTCGAATGGATTACCATCGAATAACTTGTGTATTAATTTTATTTGCCTTTGAATAGATTACCTTCAAATGGCTTGTGTATTAATTTTGTTTTCCTTCGAATGGAATACCTTCGAATGGCTTGTGTATCAATTTTGTTTGACTTCGTATGTATCACTTATTGAATGGATTATGTATTAATTTTACTTTCTTTTGAATGGATTACCTACGAATGGCTTATGTATCAATTTTGTTTGCCTTCAAATGGATTACCATCGAGTGACTTGTATATTAATTTTTTGTGTGACTTCAAATGGAATACCTTTAAATGGTTTATATTTAAAGATTGATTACTTTTGAATAAAATAGATCAAGGAATGGAAATAAAAGAAAAAGGAATGAAATAAAGTCGTTAAGATAAAAAAAAAACTACTACAAAACGCCTTAGGATACCGAATGACGTGGAAAAGTTCGAATTAAACAACAAAAAAAGTGATTTGGCACTAACAAAGACTTACACAAAGTTTCGAACCGCTATCAAAAAATGTCTTGTATACAACAAGGACTTGCACAATATGACTAAATTAAAAACTATTGACCTTTGGGCTCGTTCTCATCGCTTTTTTGTTCCTACTCTTCTTCCGAGTGCCCAGTTCCAGAATCCTCTTCCTTGCTATAATCAGAAACATGATTGGGTGAGTTCTCAAAGATACCAAGCTGGTCGGCTATGGGCATGTTAGGGGGCAACAAGTTCTCTAGGACCAGTCCCCCATAAAAACCTAATGACTAGTGTAGGGAACCTCTTATAAAATTCTAGTATAATGTTTGGCTTGATTGAGGTATCCTATTGTGAAAGGAATCTATAACTGCATGGGCATATACATCTATATCATCATTTGCCTTCTCTTTAGATGTCGTCTTGAGAGAAACCAATTCATCTTCATACTTCGTGGCGAGAGCCTCTTGGCTACTTTTATTACCTAACAAACTTTTGATGGTTCCTTTATCAATAGTTTACTGATTCTTTAGGGAAGTGATTTCTTCGAAACTAGATGATTGCAACTTCTCATAATCCGTCTTTTCCTTGGCCAATTCCTCCTTGAGCGATTTTTATCTCTTCTGATACACAGTCAACTTTAGATTTTTAAGAGAAGTAATGATTTCCATATGAGTCATTCTCCTCTCTTTCCAGCTCAACGATGGACTTTACATCACTCAGAATTGAGTATCCTAGTACAACATTTTCCTTTGAGAACTCAAGGCTACACCGTCGACCACCACATTGGTGGCATTGTTTGTAGATTCCGGGAAGTCTTTCTTGAATGTCTCGAAGTCGAACCCTTCGATATACCCCATTGGATCTTCTTCAGTGGCATATCCTTCAAATATGGTGAGAAATGGAGAGTTCGGATCAAATACAGAAATTGGTAGAGGATTGGCAGCAGAAATTATAAGAGGAATGATCTCTGAATGCAGTATAATTTATGAATGGGTGAAGGTCTTCTTTCTCTTCTTACTTCTTTCGTCACTGCCTTGTTTGTTTTGTTTGTGTCTTTTATTCTTGCACTCATAATTTTTTTTTCAAGCACATTATCTCCTTCAACTGTGGCAGCAACAACAACTAACAAGGCCTTATCAATTTCGTTCGACTGCAAGCTTCAACAGCACATTTTGAGGGGCCTTCTTTATTTTTCTTCTTCTTTTTATTTCGATGACTGCGGGCTCTAGTCCTGGTTGGAAAATACATCTTGTTATCAGCAACTTTGTTTCTTTTTAAAATAACAGAGGACAATGGAGGAATGGAAAACTTCTCTCATGTTAACTCACATTCGAGATTAATCCTCCAAAGGTGACTTCGAACGAAGTTAACATGAGTGAAGTCATTCGGCCACTTTGATTCCACCCAATGGTTCAGCTTCTAAAAAGTGACCTTCGCATCAACCAGGTGGTACATATATGGCTTCGAAATGTATGATAAAGGAAAAAATTTAGAGACAAGTAATAAAATATTGAAAGGAAAATAGAGCATCAATTTGTTTTTGAAGAGATTACCTGTATTCTTCCAGAATCTAATGCTGGGCCGGATTACCCTGGGAGGTAATTTTCCTACCATTCTCCCACCAACTACTGATGAAAAGAAATTTCATCTTCCATATTTTATCTGCGTCCAGTAGATCATCCACTATTTTTTAGTTATTCCTCATGTTGAAGTACTAAAATGGGATTTGAGAGTTACGGGATAACCCCACAATAATAACTAGTTGTTCCATTGGCCTCGGGATCTTAGATAACATAGATAGATGCTATGATGGATGCCATTAATGTGAACCAGGAATTCAGACTGGCTTGGCTCAGACACAACCCTATTAAGCTAATATATGTACAATCTCAGTGTTCAAAGAGAACCGGAGCCACCCAATTAAGCAAATTCATATAAACCACTAACTCCTTCGAACCATAGCTCATCAAATTCTCCTCATGTTTGGGCAGCCTAACGTTAATCATTTTAGAGAACCCCCACTTGGACCAAATAGCCTCTAACTCTGTCTCGTGGAGGTAAACATAGTAAATTTTATCGAGAGCCAAAATGTATTTGACACTTACCTTGGCAAAGTTAGGCCCGATGCGTCCAACCAAAGAGGGTGGAAGCGCTTCATATTATGTTTCGAGGGATTTACCTTTGTCATTGTCCCCCTTGTTATCTTTATCTTTCAAAAAATTCTTTTTTAGTGGCCTCGAATTCTTCCCGATTTGACCAGATGTCTCAAGAGGAAAGTCTTGACTAACGTTGTCCATGTTTTCTTCCATTAACCTTGGACCATATCCTGAATGTTCAATGAGTTTGGTGCTAACATTTTCCTCTTTGTTTGATGGTTAAGGAAACGCTTGGTCATGTTGAGAAAGAGCTTCAGATTCAGCTGGTTGGGTTGCAAGGTTTTCTTCCATGTTCGGGTTTTCAAGGATTCAGCTAGTTGAGTTATAAATTTTTTATTCCCTGTTCATATTTTATGGAAGCTCAACTGGTTAAGATGCAGAGTTTTCTTCCATGTTCGGGTTTTTAGAGGATTCAACTAGTTGAGTTATATGGCTTTATTCCCTGTTCGTATTTTGTGGAAGCTCAACTGGTTAAGATACAGAGTTTTCTTCCTTGTCAGGATTCAGTGAGGAGGGATTGTTGGAAGTTGTGTGTTGCAAGACTGGCCCCTTCTCCCTAGATGGTTTTGCTTTATTTTTTTACTTTTTAGTTAATATACGTGAAGTGTTATCTTTGGAATCCGAACCCATGGCTCTAAAGGTAGAGGGATCCAACGATTAGTAGCCCTTTGAGATCGAGATGAACGGTTCTGTGAGGTGAATGACTAGAAGTCGAAGAAGGCTTAAAAGGAACGCTGCGTTTGTTGTAAGGATAGACTCTCCCGTACTCAATTGAGTGAGTTACCACAACAGTGCATGTGGAAACAGGTAACCCAGCAGCAGCCCTTACCTTTTTCTTCTCTTTGTTTGACTTAAGTAAGTTTAATCAACTGTCTTTGGTTAAGGAATTTTTGGAGGTGAATATGAAAATGCTGGAATATAACCGGAGTAAATATTTGTAATAGCTAAAGTGGTAGAGGAACAGAAAAGTCACCGCCGGTATACCAAGTGTCAATAGCGAAGAATAGTTTCTCTCTCTAGAATGAAAAATTTCTTTATATAAAAGTCTCTAAAATGGAAAATGAGAGGAGGGTTTCTAAAGGATCCGTAAACAAATCTCGAGTGCCTTACGAGGGAAGTAGAAACGCCCCTAACAGTTATAACCCTTAGAGGAGTGGAAATGTCTTCAATTGATTGGCTCACCCTACCTAGGGTAAAACAAGTTCATCGCTTCAATCAAGAAATAACATGTGTCATGAGATACAACTGGTTAAAGATGTAACTTTTAGGCAATAACTGTCTTTAAATTACGCCATCAGATGTTGTTTGAATTTGTTCACCCTAAAAATTAAAGAGTATTAAAAATAAGACTTGGAGAAATGAACAAGAGAAGTTCGGACGAATGTCAATTAGCCCTCCCAAAATACATCTGAAAGAGCTAAGAGGGCTGTATGATGGGGTTAGAAATATTCAGAGCTAACTATGTTGAGAGGGTCGAATTTCTTCTAGGGGGCAATTTAGACTTGAAATAAATGTTATACTTACACTACACTACTACCTTTTAACGCAGCTCTGTGTTTACTATTTCCTTACTTGTTATCTTTTATCAAATATATAAATAAATGATGGTTAATAGGCTTTCTTGGTCATTGGGCTTGACCCATATCCATAACCCAACCAATTTGGCCCATTAACCCAAAATCAACCTATAAATGATATAAGAAACAACATTTTAAAAAGCTAGACATAATATATTTAAACATTGATATAACAGCTCAATTATCTCTCTACTTTCTACCTTGCACTTATTACACCACCAAAAAATTACCTAAATAACATTTGAACCAATTTAGATCACATCAAATATTTCTTTCAATTGGGAGGGGTCAAACTCTATCTTTTTTTACTAACGACAAAACCTAAAAACGTTCTCATACGCACACCAAAACAGCATTTAAGATGATTAAGTTTGAGACGATACCTCTGCAGCGACTGGAATGTTGTCCCTATGACTTCAAGTTTCCGCTCCCCGGAGTCGCTTTTCACAACTATATCATCAATGTAGGCTTCCATATGCTGGCTAAGTTGTCCTTCAAATATCTTATTGATTAATTTTTTATATATAAAACCTATATTTTTTAATCCGAATGACATGACCTTATAACAATAGAGGCCTCACTATGTTTGGAATGTTGTATGCTCCTCATCCGTGGGGTTCATAGGTTTTTTATTGTACCCAAATTATGCAACCATGAATAATAACAAAATCTTTTCCGAAGGCGAAATTAACCCACCGATCAATTCTTGGGAGATAAAACGTCATTTGGGTATGCTCGGTTGAGATTGGTGAAGTCGTCACACATACGCCACTGGCCGTTTTTCTTTTTTACTAATATTGGGTTTGATATCCACGTCAAATATTGGGTTTTCATGATGTACCCCAACTTAACTAGCTTATCTACCTATTTAAATATTGCATATAACTTTTCTTGGGAGAAGATTCGTTGCTTTTGTCGTATTGGGCGAACATTACTGTTAACGACTAATAAATGGCAAGTGACAGTTGGATCAACTTATGTTACTTGTTCAACATTCCATGCAAATACGTCTTCGTTTTTCTACAGCAGAGCTATTAGATTATTTTTAAACAATGGGTCGAGCTTATTACCTTTTGACGACATTTCCCTCTTCCAATTTAACATTGATTTATTCTCCTAGGGGACCATTCTCGTTTTTGTCCTCTCTGGGGTCATCCACCTCTAATTTTTTATGTTTTATATATCAGTGGTGGTCCCATACCTCGGAGTTCGTTAATTGCTATTGGGGAGCTTTAGATGGGTCGAGTGTTATGGCATAGTATTATCTTGTAATTTATTGATTACCTCTGATTATTCCCACAAGATTACATACATGGTATTTGATACACTATCTGAATGAGCATGCAGTAGCATCGAGCTTGTGTAGCCACGGTCTTCCTATTATGGCATGGTAAGGACTTGGGGCTTCAACACATAACTAGGGTTTGTACCGATTTCTTGGTATTTTCGTGCCTTACTGTAACTGGGAGCTCGATCTCCCTAACGCATTTAGTTGATTTTCCTTTGTAGCTAACCACATGCCTGTATGTTACCTTGAGCGGGGGTACCTCAAGCATATGCTCATAGCTCATCATAAAAATAACATTAGCTGAGATACCATTGCCTACAAGTACTCTGGTAACCATTACATATGAGATGTTGGCATTAATTATTTGGGCGTCTTCATGGGGGGTGATAATACCCCTCAAACCATCATCGTTGAACGTAAGGTCCGTGACTGGCTCCTAAAAGTTATGATATAAAAAGCTACCTACTATGTGGATGTACATGTCTTTCCGATGTTGTTTTCGTGTTGCTGGACCAGTTCTTGAGAGGGTGTCCCCCCTCCCAAAATAGTGTACATGCATTGTTGATTTTATTTGGATTTTTTAGGTGCCTTGCTAGCTGTAGCGCTAGCCCCCAGGTTCTCTGCTACTGCGCTATTTCTTTATTTAAAAAAATAGACGAGGTCACCGATGTCAATCAGACTTTAAATTTATTCTTTCAATTGCCAACACTCATCAATTGGGTGACCATGGTCATTATGATACACGACCGACTTACTTGGGGTCAAGATTAATCTGACCCTGGTGCATCCTTATAAAAAAAATTGTCCATACTTAATGGTTTAAGCTCTTGAAGTTTCCACTGAGAAGTTGGCGTGGGGTCCCCCTTCTTTGAATCATCTACTCAAATAAATTGGTTTGACCTTGCAAGGATATCTCCAATCATTTTTACTAGGAACCTGATGAGGTCTATGAAAAGGGGGCCCTCCCGGTCCAATCCACTTTTGAAAGAGGTTACTGCCACCGGCTCGGCGCATGACAAAGTGAAGTTCACTTCTCGGATAAACCTTTGCACATAGCTCTTTAAAGTTCCACCCATTTGCTGGTATAGGTCCATGATAGCGCCAGCCTTACGCTTGTGCTCCTTGTTTCCCACAAATCAATTTCTAAAAACGACCCATAAGCCTTTGAAGTCCTTGATCGAGCCCCTCTGGAGGCTGTTAAACCCGTTGAGTGCGTTTCCTTTAAATATCATGGAGAAAGCTATGCAGAGCAATACATCATCCAGATTGAAAGCCATCATCATGTTCTTAAATTGTTTCAGGTGGTGCTTAGGGTCCCCTGATCCGTCGTACGAGTCTATCTTCTGCGGACCGATTTTTTGGGGAAGCATTCCTTCCATAATGATTTTGACAAAAGAAAATTCTTGTAAAACATAAGCAACCATAATAGGCCTTACCTGACCATACTCCACCACTTCTGGTTCTGAAACCATTTGTTCTCTATTTTTTACTCTTGCTTTCACCGGTGCGTTTGCCGCCATGGGCGCGTCCTTTATTCCTACCAGTGCCCTCGATCTCACCCGCTTCTTGGTAAGTATCCTGCTTGATCACATATTTAGAAAGGACTTTCTCATTCATATGGCATATGGTATCGGCAATTGCATCAAAGCATTGTTTATCTTCCTTATCTCTCTCATGTTGTCGTTGGGCGACCTTGTGTTGTTCACGCTTGATTTCCTCTATCCGAGTTCCAGAATCGGTACGTTAAAGGGAGTGAAAGACATACCTATGTTGTAAGGGTTTTTCTCCCGGTCCGCTCTACCAGTGTTCACGTCGGCGTTCATCTGGAACTGATCTTCATTCTCATTTTTTATTACGTAAGCTACCGGATATCCTGCTTGACCGGCTCCGAAGATTCATTTACCGCTATGGGAGTTTTCCAGGGTTCCCTGAGCGTCAACCTGGTTGCCTCGTCCACCGAGCCCATGAATAACTCTCGTGTTTTCCCTCTCTATTCCTAATCTAGTTAATATCATCAAGGATATGCTAAGAGAAATGTATCACACGTTTCCCACAGACGATGCCAAAATCTGGTGAGGGATTTTAATGACAGTAATAATCGATTGTTATGAATATAAACACACTATTTTTGTATTGCTCTAATTGGAAAATCTTACATTGTTATGGGGTTTTAATCCTTTATATACTATAAATCTTATAAATTACACCGCTGTCTCCAAATAATTCTCCACTCTCAATTGTGCTCGATCGTGGGTATATATTCATTTCTCACGTTCCTCATGTTGTCTCGATACTTCTTTTAATGGCTTCTTTTGCTTAAGAATCGCTTAGTAATCAGAGGTATAGCTCAATTTTTACATGGACGACGTGAGAGGTTGCTTTTTGCTAGCCAATGCCTCTTCGGGTCCTCTGAGTAATCAATATACCTCATTCTAACCGATGGGTCTATCTTAGTGCACGTCTCTTCCTAACGGATGCCCCTCCAGCTCTACTACATGATCGAGGGTGGCTTGTTTTGTTTGATAGGTTTAATCTTAGGGAGGACGATACCTTATCCATTTGAATGATATGGGTTATTTAGTCGGTACCATTCTAATTTCACTCCATAGTCGAAGGTACCTTGTTCTAGTCGTAAAGTATAAACTGGTTGATGGGTTATGCCTCATCAATATTCAATATGTTCACATTTTCAAATGATTTAGAAAATTCTAATAATGGTCAAGAATCACCCAAACTCTCTACAATACGTACTTTACCCATATCTCGGTGCTTGAAAAGATAATTGCAAGAAAAGACAATAAAAAATAATTAGCAAAATATTTAAAAAATAAAGCTAAAAATTATAAAGGCCATCTTATTACAAAGGTTGTTCACTATAAAGGATCTTCCAGATCCCTCAATTCTATCGTTAAATGACTTTAATATAAATAAATTGGAACGCTCATGGAATAAGCAACAAAAGGACAATCTGTAGACTCAAATCCATTATTAAAACTGAAAAATCAGACTTCATTTCCCTGCAAGATCTAATGATTTCTCATGATAAACTTGACAAAATATCAAAAATACGAGGCTTCAACTTTGGATATGCTAACATAAGTAAAATTTTTGGATTATCTGGAAAGAGAGTTTCCAAGTTAAAATCCTCATTAACCATGACCAATTAATCCATATGATGGTAAGCCACTCATCGATTAATAAAGAGTTCGTAGGTACCATTATCTATGCTAAATGCTAAAGATTAAGACAAGTTATTTCATATAAGTTAAGATAAATTTCAGTCACCAACCAAGAATGGCTAGTAGTAGAGGATTTCAATGTAATAACAAATAATGCTAAGCAGTTGGCTTACTCAACTCTTTGCTTGAAAAGTATAAATGAGTTTAACAACATGATCCTTGACTGTCAACTGGAGGATCCATAAACATCTGGCCATATTGGCTCAGATTACTCATCATTGTGCATATCAGTTTCATCTATTACCAATAAACAAAAAAATTCATTCAAATTCCTTAATATGTGAACTCTTCACACTGAATTTCTTAAAATAGTAGAACTCAACTAGAAAGAGAATATTTATAGGTATCATATAAATGTATTTTGGTCAAAGCTTAAAAGATTCAAATAAAGGTTAAAGTTATAGAACAAAGGGGTAGTTTGAAATATCTTTGATAATATTTCCCAAGCTGAAGATGATGTCAAATATGTTGAAGACTGGTTTGAAAAGTCTAAAAGTATGGATGGTAAAATAAAATTATCTAAAGCTAGAACAACCATTTCAATTTGTTAGCTAGAGAAGAAGAATTCTTGGAACAAAAAAGTGTTACTGATTGGTTCAAACACGGTGACCATAATTGTAATTACTTCCACAATTATGTTAGAAAAACATAATTAATGGTATAAGGATTAATGGTTCGTGGTTTGAGGATCAATCCTTACTATGGAACTCTGTTTAATAGCATTTCAAAGCTCTTTTATAATCTCAATCTTTCCCCATGATATTGATAACCTTCATGGCATTATCCCAAAGCTTATAACCACCTAAGATAACCAAATTCTCATAGTTCTCCCGTTGTTAAAGAAATACTTAACTCACTCAGTATTCTTAACCCAAATAGTGTGGCTGGAGTTGATAGAGTCAACTCCAAAATAAACCAAACTTGATGGACAATTATACACAAAGATTTGTGTGAAGTTGTCATTTCTTATTTCAAAGGCCATATTGCTCCTAAAGGTATATATGCCACAACTATATGCCTATTACCTAAGATAAAGTCTCCATTATACAGTATTCAGCAACATTCTGTCTAAAACCATAAATCAAAGGCTAACTACTTTCTTTATAAGATAATCTCAGAGGTTCAAGGTGGCTTTGTTAAGAACATAAATATTCATGAAAATATACTAACAACTCATGAACTTACACATGAAATTAGCAGGAAAACAAGAGGTGAAAATATAATCCTAAAATTAGATATGGATAAAGCATTTGACATAATTTATTTTAAATTTATAGTTTATTATAATGAAATCATATGAATTTAGCAATCAATCATTGAACTAATAAAAAAGGTATTGATTTAACTACCTTATCAATAATTATCAATGATATCTTACATGGTTACTTTGATTTTCTCAATGGTGTAAGGTAGGGTGATCCATTGTCACCCAACATTTTCATCATTGCTAAAGAACACCTTCTTAAAATTACCAATTAGTTATTTCAAGAAAACAACTCTATGCGGTACCACTCAAGAAGTCTAATCAACATTTATTGCCTAACATTCGCATCATCACGAATGATTCCTTAAACAATATAAATAAATTATGTAAGTTCAGTGACCACAACTAAAATATTTTTGGGCAGTTAATAAACAAGCAGAAAACAACCTTTATTTCCTCTATGAAATTGCATAGACATATGACTAAATCTATTGAATAACTTCTTTTAGACACAACTATTTACCTTTCAAATATCTTAGCATTACAATTCATCTGAGTAACAAGTTATGTTACTTTGATGAATTGGTCACAAAAATAGGGAACAAATGATTCAATCAGGTCTACTAGTTGTACCTATATATTATGTTCAAAGTTACCTTCTCCCCAAAACAGTTATCAGTAGAATTAATAGGTTACTAAAAAATTTCTTATGGGGATCTAAAGAAACCACTAAAACTATTATATGGTCCAAATGGCCTATTGTTTGTATACCATTCGAGGAGGAAACTTTGGTTAAATTTCATAAATCATAAGCCTCTTTGGTCAAAACTCATGCATTCAATCTATTGTCTATCAAGACACTCTTTACGAAATCACATCAAAGTATTTGATTCGAAAACATAGAAAAGACTAATCAATATCAGAAACACTTATGAAAATTTTATATTTTGAATGTAAGAAAAAGAAATATTAACTTTTGGCTTGAAAGATGGAGCCATATTTAGCCTTTAATAACCATCTCAAATAATAGAAATAATAACTCGTATAATGAAGAGGAAATACTTGAGTCTTGGATATTGGCTCCTGGAATCTTTCCAAAAATAAGGATAATATTATATCATCTGATATTTATATAATAATAAAAATCACATTACACGAAAACAAATATGAAATTATCCTATGGAATGTCTCTCATAATGGTTGTTTTACTATTAAAGACACTTGGAATAAAATTAGAGATAAGGGGGTACATTCAATTTTATACAAGAAAATATTTAATAACATAACTCTAAAGAAGTGTTCATTCAGTATTTGGAGATTACTTAACGAACTAATTTCAGTAGATACAGTAGTTGAGCTACAAAATGTCAAGGTTGTAATAACATTGAAACCATAAATCATTTTTT